>CM055116.1:434581091-435781091 GCA_029206835.1 Rana muscosa
GTGACCGGTGAGCCGTCTCCGGTGTCGTGCCCCCGGCAGCGTGCACACGCCTCCTAGTGGTCAAAAGGTAAACCGACATAAGGCAACGTTGGGGTGCCAACCTGCCGCAGTAAAACTACGGCGGCTGGTCGGGAAGGGGTTAAAGTATTAAATTTACCTCCAAAGATAAATGATGGTATATACTGTATGTAAAAGTCTTTATTTTAAGTAGGACAAGAAAAACAGAACATGATTTTGCTTTTTAAATACTGTAGAAATTGCACTGAAAATTTACTTAATGTTGTAATTATTGCATTTATAAAACAGAAAATAATATTTCAGTATTATTGAATTTTTATTAATATACACTGAAGGGAGACTTACTAAAGGACAAATGTTTCAATTACGGTGAAGTATAGGTATGTTTGCTTTATTCATCCAATCATTTGCAGAATACCTGCTCTATATATGGCTGGTTGTTTGAAGTGATTTTTGATGCACTCATGTGCTGACAATACAATTGAATCCCAGCATACTGTTTCCGTGCATCCATATGTTATTAGTGTAGCCACCTTCCCTTAAATTGATTCTAAAGTCTAAACATTTTTTTTTACCTCAATGCATTCCTGGCACAGCGGGGGGAGAAGCCAGGAGTGCTGGCAGGGCACCCAAAAAGAGGAGGTTTAAGACGGCTCTGTGCAATTCCATTTCCCAGCAGTATACACCCGTTTGTTATTTTTTTTTTAAACTTGGTCTTTACAAACACTGTAAGCAGGAGTGTCTAAATTTAGTCCAGCATGGTTGTAGTCAGCCAATGCTAATTTGTAGTCTGTGATTTGCTCTAAGTTTAGCCTGGCTGTCAGTTCTTCCTTCTGTCAGTAGGTGGCACTGTCAGCTCTGGTATCTGTGAGAGATATTAATGCAAATATGCATTATGAATATTTATATGTTTTCCCAGCCCACCACTAAGAGTTTCCTTTGCCAGTAATGCATTGTGGGAGAAGGTATAAATGGTTGGGATAAGCTGATACAAGTTCTCTTCCTCCCTGGCTGCGGCCAAGATGGGGTGTGCCTAGTGGAGCTGGTCCAAAAAATTTTTGGCCAGCCTAGCCTGAATGGGGTTTGGGAATTGATGAGACCTGGTGCTGCTGATCTTCACTTGAGACAGGATGGAGTCCCATGACGGCTGCTTGACTCTCCTGCAGAAGATGGAAGCTGCTGTTATTGGTGCTGATTGCTAGAGAATCCTACCACAGGAAGGTCTTTCCATTGTGATGTGCTTTATGAAGTGCCAGAGTTCTGCCTTAGTTCTGAACATCATCACCCCTAATTCTCTCCCCTCGCTAAACCTCTCTCTAAACCTCATTTTATGAAGCTGCGATCTCAGCACTCTGTGTCAGAATTCACACTCCCCGATTCACCAGCTCAGAGGTGGTGAACCGGGGAGTGAAGAGGGAATCCCGGGGATCTGAGGAGGAAGGAGGAAGATTTTTAACATCTTCCTACCTCGTTTAGACCCCCCAACACTGTAACCATGTCCCCCTGTAATATTTATGTGTGTACACACACATACATACATACCCACACACAATATATCTATATATATTGTGATATTGGGGTGTTTTAGCTCAAGTGGATAGATGCATTAACAGAAAAACAAAAGCAAAATGTCCCTTCAGGATTCCCACGCAGGGGTTTAAATTCATTTAGCAGTCCAAAAATAAGGAAAACATACCAAGACCTGGTTCTCGTTAGCAGTTCCTCTGCTTGCTTTAGGTACTGATACCTTAAACCACTAGATCTTCCAGTCTCACAGTCTTGGATGCACACAGCTTTGGGCTTCTTAAACGCACACAGCTTGAAGTCCCTCAATGCACACAGCTTCTGTCTCCTTGGACGCACACAGCTTAAAGCCCTTCAACGCACACAGCATTTATCCTCACACAGAGACACTCACTAGCAGCCACTGCAGTTAGCAAGCTGCTCACCATCCTCCACCATCCTCTACTCTGCTCTCACCAGCCCCTCATTATATTGGTTGTGTGCACCTGAGCACACACCATGCTGGCTGTCCACAAGACCCGGACATAGGGTTGGAGATCCCATCCCACCCAAGACTCTGAAGGATCTCCAAGCCATAGAGCCCCATGTAGAAATAGCAAGATCCAAGAAAACTGCCAGCACAGTTTTCTCAGTTTTTAAATCTACGCTCTGTACTCAGCCGATATGCAGACTCTGTGTCCACTTTAACCCTTTTTTCATTGGGATAGAGCCTCGCTCTGCCACAATATATATATATATATATATATATATATATATATATATATATATACACACATACACGTATATACAATGTGTGTATACATACATATATTATGCAGGGGGACTTGTTATTTTATTAACATCAGTGTACTGAGCAGTGATTATTTATCACTGCTTACTAAACTGACATCTCTGTGTTTCTGTGAATTTCTGGTACTGTAATTTCGTAAAGTCTCACGAGATTCCAGTATCAGGGGCTGTTCTCCAGTGTTAGAAGCGTTGGTAGATCGCTTCACGCCTCCAAAGGTGAAGCGATCTACTCTGCTTTATAAACAGGCACCTAGAGGAGAAAGATCTCCACTGTGAAAGCCGGAGAATGAAGCAGTGAATAGATTTCACTGCTTCATAAACGGACACCTGAACATGGTAATAAAAAAGACTCCACTAATGTGGTGCGTTTTATGTGAAGAACATTACATACTCACATAATAAGTGTATACTAAAAATAGCTATCTATGCGTGCATGGGGGAGACCACAATTGGATAAATCATATACATCATAACAAGATGATGCATAGAAGTAGATAAATGCTGGAATGTATGACAAGTATTTCATTGTAAATATATCTAAAAAAACAAAACAAACGTGTCAGAATTTTACACCTATAAAAACTAGGTTACTGGGTATCATGGGGATAGGCATGTGTGATATGCAATGAGAATCCATTGGTGAATATATCCACATGTCGGTCAGAACACCTATAATGTGGACACAACGTCTGGTCATATAGGCAGTTCTGTATGAAGATATAGTATGACTGGATATTATACGTAATAGACATTTGTCTAGGATCTATTACTCATCACCTCAACTTTGTAATGGAGATGATGTGCAATATACACAGAATTATCCATGTATATAGTATGGAGTAAATGGGTAGTTGAAATGAGGTATGGATAATTAACAGCTAAAGTAGCTAAAGTTTTAGGCTAGGTTCACACATATGCAAATTGGATGCAGCTTACACCAATCTAATTTGCAGAACATGTGAAAATATGTTCTTTTCAATGGGTCTGGTTGACATATGTGCGTTGCATCCGCACTCCTCATTGCACAAAAAAATGTGTGCATTTTCTAGGCCGTGCGGTACAAATTGCAGTCACATAATCATCAATGGGAACGCATCTGATTCGCAGATGTGTTCCATTGTGAACAAGAATTCTCTCCCCCTCCTCACTACACCTCCCCCTTCTCCCTGGTCAGCTGATCTGCAGCTACAACTGAGAGGAACCACTGAATGATTCTTAATCTTCGTAGGGAAAACGGAGCTGCAATTCGCACCGGACTAGTGTGAACCCAAATAATAAAGTCCAAGAGTGCAGCGCTTCAATAAAAATATAAACGTGACAGTCCAAAGCAATCCAAGATAAAGCTGATAAGGAGACCTCCACCAAACTTCAGTGTGCAAGGAAAAGGAAGGCACACCACACCTCTGTGCAATCAATCTTGCTTACCAGAAAGACATGAAAACAGGCATTGTAATGATATAGTGCATGGAGTCAGTAGCATTTTCCACTTTCCAACTTCATAGGTGGGATAAAGGAATATCCAAAATCATCAGCATTACAGAGACATCCAGGACTCACAAGGACATACGGATGTATTGTGCAATCATCAACAGGTGTTTCAACCAAAATGCAGAGAGGAAAACAACAATAGTGAAGCCCATAGAGGTAAAAACACACAATTTTTATTGTATTCTACATGAATGAAGGAATATCAAGACATGTAAAAAGTCTGCGGCACACAGCGTGCTTGCATCGGCCAGCCTGACATGTTTCATCCTATGTGGATATCATCAGAGGCGTGGGCTATTGCACAAGCACGCATAAATATATGCAAGTCATTCAGAGTCATCCAGGCCCATGATAGGTCAGCATGACAGCAATATCAGCTGTGTACAATTAGTAGCAACAGAAAGCTCCGGCCGCGCATGCGCAGTACGGCCGCACTAATCCACAGCCAGGAAGTGTACACAGTGAAAAGCGATCGCGCATGCGCAGCGTGACCAAGGTAACCAAATGGCAGGAAATGAAACCAGCGCATTCCCCATCTCTTCCAGGGTGTAGGTATAGCGTCAGCGGCCGTGCATGCACAGTACAGTCACTTAGATTAAAAGAGGGGAACCAATGAACTTCCCCATCATCTCCAGAGGGCAGAACATAATGAACGCCCACCGGAAGTGATGTAAGGGCAAAACAAACGGCCAATGGCATGGATAATACAATAACAACATCCGGAGCACGGGATGAACCCTGTGTAGCCGGAAATTACGTCAGCATAAAGCATACCAGCCGTGTTTGCGCTCCATAAGAAGCAAAGGTAACCCAGCAACAAAGGCAATATTTAAAATATAAATAGAATCAAACATGAGACCAAATAAGTAACCATATCATGCAATATACTGTGCAAATGAATGAAGGTAATGCATAAACAAATGTGTGTAAAGCCTCGTACACACGGTCGGACTTCCATCAGACTTTTCCGTGGATTTTTGTCCGAACGGAGTTGGCCGGGAACACCCATAGCATACACACCACAGGACTTTTCTGCAAACTTTCCCAAAACTTTTTCCAACATCACGTGGTTTTTCTGCTCTTTTCTGCTCTTTACCGCCACCCTTTGGTCAACTTCTGCTATTGTTGGTTGATTTTAACATTGTTGGCCAAAAGTTTGTCCGTTTGCAGACCGAACTTTTGTCCGATGAAAACCAAAAAAGTTTGTCCGATGGAGTGTACACACGGTCGGATTTTTTGTCAAACTTGCTCAAAGTGAAGTTTGTTGGCAAAAAGTCCGACCGTGTGTACGGGGCTTAAGATATATTTAAAAAAATATATATGTCATCCACCATGGGAAAGAGGAATAAAAAGGAGGCTCAAAACCAATAATGGAATGACATATAAATGTTGCATAAAGCAACAAAATGCAAGCATATATTACCGTATTTATCGGCGTATAACACGCACTTTTTTCCCCTTAAAATCAGGGGAAAATCGTGGGTGCGTGTTATACGCTGATACTCCGCCGATTCCCCTGCTGAAACGAGCGAGAGGAGCCGAAGCCGAAGTACACTCGGCTTTACTCGGCTCCTCTCGCAGTCCCGCCCATCTCTGACTGCGCCGCTGACATAGAGAAAGCCGAGTGTACTTCGGCTAGTCTCGGATCCTCTCGCAGTCCCGCCCCTGACTGTGAGCAGAGCCGAGTCTAGCCGAAGTACACTCAGCTTTTTTGTATGTCAGCGGCGCAGTCAGTGGAGATGGGTGGGACTGCGAGAGGAGCCGAGTCTAGCCGAAGTACACTCGGCCCCGCTCGCTCCTCTCCACACAGAAATCGGCGGCAAATGTAAAAATCGCCGAGACTGGCAAGGCTGCAAAGGCACTGGGCAAGGCTGCAGATGGACACTGGGCAAGGCTGCAGATGGACAGATGGACACTGGGCAAGGCTGCAGATGGACAGATGGACACTGGGCAAGGCTGCAGATGGACAGATGGACACTGGGCAAGGCTGCAGATGGACAGATGGACACTGGGCAAGGCTGCAGATGGACACTGGGCAAGGCTGCAATGATGGACAAGGCTGCATTTAAATGTAAGTTTTTTTCCTTGAATTTCCCTCCTAAAAGTTTTTTTCCTTAAAATTCCCTCCTAAACTTGGGGTGCGTGTTATACGCCGGCGCGTGTTATACGCCGATAAATACGGTACATTTTAACCCAATGTTTAATGCCACTTTAAGGTTCAGAAAGGTGGCCAACTGTGTTAGAAAGTACACAAAAACAACTGAGGTGGTTGCATGTGGTTTGTAAAACATTATCCTTCATCTCAAAGAATGTTTCAACCATTTTATAAGTATTTATTATTAACAATATATTTTTTTAATATGACCCTAAACATAATTTTTGCACCACTGAATATATTAGGAATGCAATCAAGAGCTAAATAAAAGCAAATATCTGAATTTTATCAGATTTAAGGTTTAAAAAAACTCACTAATGAGAACAAGTCATGCTAACAAATTATAACAAATACTTTCTACTTCATTTGGCTTTTTATTCACGTTCATTAGTTAAGAAAAATAATTAGCTGAAGGATTCTTTCCCTGCTTTAGCATAAATGGCCCACTGTTTATCATTAAATCATTAACAATTAAATAGCATAGCAATTTAAGAGCAAAATTGTGTTTTTTAGATATGGAAAGCAGGACAATTACAAAATGTTACCAAAAGTGAGTATATTCAATACTCTTTATTTTTACTTAAGCAGTAAGTTTAGTTAATTGGTCCTCATCCCCAAGGTCCTTATTACTAAAAATCATGTTTCACCTGTAGACATATCATCTGGTGTGTCAGGGGTTGGAAAGTATTTACAGGTCAGAACTGTAGTTTTCTCTCTAAAAAATACTTTGGTGCTCACATTCCTACAGTAAGTTCACCAATGTGGTGAGGACTGCTATAAATAGTAATGTTTTACACAAGTGTCTGGGACTACCAATAATTTCTTGGGCTGGCAGAATAGTCAAGGTTGATGTATTGCCATTAAATTATGTTCTTCATATTAAAATAGTGTGGGGGAAAGTTTTAATTTAAAGTACGTAGTCGATCATACGCCTAATATACTTTAGAGATATATTTTACAACAATGTTAGATAAATGGTCCCTCACTCTGCTCACCCTTCAAAAATTATTGCACTTGCTTTTACACTATGGAGATTCTAATTTTGGTTCTCTGTAAGATACTGAAAATGCTTTAAAAATTCTATTGGAAGCATAAAACACCCTCTTGTGATTGCCACAACATGAGCAGAGATGGAAACTCAAATACTGAGTTTTGCCACAAGGACCAGGTTACGTGCAGGTGCTGAGGATTTTGGTGGGCCTTTTTATGGAATAAATTGAGTACTGTCCGTGATACTTTTATTTGCAACAACATACAATTTTTCAGAAAAAGCTTTTGGGTATGTCCCTTTCTTCAAGGTCCAGGCAGTACTAATTCACAAAGTTTTAGTAGAATGTTAAAAAAGAAACAATCTCCGAGGGAAAGAACCCCCCCCCCCCCAAAAAAAAAAAACAAACAAAAAAAAACAAGCACACACACAAATGTACATGGCAATGGTAATAAAACTAGCATAGTTAGTAAGATAAGACAGGGGGAGAATTACAGACCAGGGCAGAGAGGGGGGGGGTGACAGTCACAGAGAGGGTCGTAAAACTATAGGATTATGAGTCAGAAATCCCATATCTAAATTCATGCCATTATTGTTTGTATCAAATAGAACTTTCATTCTTAGTTCAAAAGTTTTCCTTTCCTGAATAGTTTTGAAATTCCCTTTAGGAACTAAGACATTGAAGTCTTCCATAGTGTGGTCTGGCTGTGAGAAATTATGTCCCACAGGTGTGCAGAACTTGTTTTCTTTATGTTCCTTGATGGTATGACTATGCAAATGCACCCTCGCTTGCAACTTTTGCCCTGTTTTACCAACATACGATCCTTTGCTACATCTTTTGCATTGGATGAGGTACACAACATTACTAGAGGTGCAGCTGTATGATCCCATGATATTGAAGGTCCCTTTTGTGGGTGTGGTACTTTTAGATAGATTGATCTGATTGCACAGTTTGCAGAGGTTTTCTTTTCCATGGTTTGCTTCCATTATTTGTGACTTCATAATCAGAATGAAGTTTCCTGCTTATTAGTTTATGTCGGAAGTTGGATGGTTGTCTGAATGCCAGTATTGGTGGTTGTTGCCTTTCAGAGTTTTATCCTCTGTTATAATGGGTTTTAAATCTTTGATTGTCTTTTTTATCCCTTCTAGTGCTGTATTGTATGTGGTTACTAGAGGTATACGGTTATTTGTTTTTTTCTCTTTGTATTGAAGGAGATGTTCAGGTTTTTAAGGCTGTGTTCATGCTGGTGTTGATGGGTTTGCCTTTGTAACCTTTCTTATGGAAGGAATCTGCTAGTGTTCTGAGATATTTACCTCTGTCTTATGAGTCTGAACATATTCGGTGGTATCTGATGGCCTGGCTGTGCATGATTGCCTATTTAGTGTGTTGGGGGTGAAAACTGAAACCATGGAGATAGTTGAATCGGTCAGTCCGTTTTCTGTATGTCGAAGTGTAAAGCTTGTCATCTCTGATGTATACTGTGGTGTCTAGGAAGTTGACATGTGTATTTGAATAATCCATTTTTAGTTTGATTGATGGATAAAAAAGGTTAATCAGTGAGTAAAACTGTTTTAGATTTTCTTCACTTTCAGTCCATATGATAAACATATAGTGATCATATCTGTATGGCTTTTGTTGTATGCTGTTCAGAAATTTGTCTTCCAGGTCAGCCATAAATAAATTTGCATATTGAGGTGCCGTTTTACTTCCCATAGCAGTACCCATGCACTGAAGATAGATGTCATTGTTGAAGACAAAGTAGTTGTGTGTAAGAATGAATTGAATGAGCTTTGCAACATCCTCAGCAGTTTATTTGTGGTTTGGTGAGGATGATGAGAATCTGTGACATGCAGCCAACCCATCCTTGTGAGGGATATTACTATACAGAGATTCTACATCCATAGTGACTAGAAGTGTATTTGGTGGTATTGCTGTATATTAAAAAAAATGGAAAACACTTGGGCTTTGGAAAAATGTCAATATATGAGCCGTAGCTGTCCGATGTTATCCTCACTAGAGGGAAAATTATATGGAATGTGTGTTAGACAGCACCTGCTCTACCTTGACTATATCCTATATGATGTAAATGATTATACCTTGTTACTTTCCTACATAACTGCTCATAGGTATAACATCTGAATGTTATGACCAGGAAATAATTGTGCAATATATAAAGGATAATAATTTGTCAAATGTGAATTATGACACCAATATAATATGGAAATTACAAAATTTAATAAACATCTATCAATACAGTGACTATGATTAAATAGATTGCATTAGCGATATTAGTGCAAACAGAGTCTTTTCTTCTTGGAAAAAAGTGCTGTTCTGCTCTGTGTCCCATAGATTTCAATACATCCACCTCCTGGGAGTAGTGAACGATATATGTGGGACTCCTTCACCTTACAGCAAGAGGAGTCTAACAGGCTGAATCAGAGGGGAGGCGGGGTCACCTTCACTGGGTGTAAGGCTGAGCGGACCTGATGGGGAACGTGAGCAGGGGCGGGGTCTATTCATTTATTACACTGCAGAGGAATCACATTTTGTTCTTCCTGTGTCATAATCAGAATATTCACATAAATATTACATGTTTGATAGAAATAGGTAATTATCTACCTTTCTATATTATGGTAATAAAGTATTACATGTTACATATCAACTTTAATTAGAAATTGTACCTGAAAATCAGATCTAAACACTGACACCTTACTGGTCAATAAGAGAAGACAACTTTATAAAGCCAGAAATCCTTTCCGGTTCAATAAAACATTTCACGATGATCCTTCCTGGGCAGTTTATAGCAAATAGTCTCATTCCAGCAATGGTTTCGGCAGAGTTCCAATGTTGGGGGAGGGGAAGAGTAGCTCTGATGAAGACATAACCCCCGGATGTGATGTTTGTTAGAAGAAGCCCGGATAATGGATTTGTTGTGGCTTCTTGGAGTGTTTGTTGGCAGACAGGAGCCCCGAGCTGCAGCACCGCCCCTCCTCCAGCCAGAGAGGAGGTTTCCCGTTGCATCAGAGGGAGACGGGGTCACCCGCACATCACTGGGAAAGCCCGGGTTTCCCCGCTTGCCGGGGAATAGCCAATGATGTAGGTGGGGTCTGACAAATGAGGGGGCGGGGTCACCTGTCAGATCATAGGGTGAGCCCCGGCTTTCTACGCTTGTCAGGGAATAGCCAATGACGTAGGCGGGGTCCCGCCTACGTCATTGGCTATTCCCCGGCAAGCGGGAAAGCCGGGGCTTACCCTATGATGTGACGGGTGACCCCGCCCCTCATACATCATGGGGGTTTCGTGTGGAGTGAAGACTGGAGGAGACTGCAGTGCTGGACATCGGATCACCGTGGGACATAGAGAACAACGCTGGAGAGACTGGATTACATCGCTGGAATGTGTTTTTTATTTTATTTTGTATTTATTTTTTAATAAAGGAATTTCCCAATTGTTTCTGTGTTTTTTTACAATTTTTTACACTTTCTTTGTAAAATGGTAGGGGTACAATGTACCCGTTACCAATTCACATAGGGGGGCTGGAATCTGGGGGTCCCCTTTGTTAAAGGGGGCTTCCAGATTCCTATAAGCCCCCCACCCGCAGACCCCCACAACCACTGGGCAAGGATTGTGGGGATGAGGCCCTTGTCCCCATCAACATGGGGACACCCTCCCCATGTTGAGGGCATGTGGCCTGGTACGGTTCAGGAGGGGGGATGCGCTCTCTCGTCCCCCCTCTTTTCCTGCGGCCTGCCAGGTTGCGTGCTCGGATAAAGGGTCTGGTATGGATTTTTGGGGGGAACTCCACACCATTTTTTTTTTATTTGGCGTGGAGTTCCCCTTAAAATCCATACCAGGCCTGAAGGGTCTGGTAGGGATATTTGGGGGGAACCCCATGTCATTTTTTTTTATTTGGTGCAGGGTTCCCCTTAATATCCATACCAGACCTGAAGGGCCTGGTAATTGAATTTGGGTGGACCCCCACGCATTTTTTTTTTTAATCAATGACTTTCAATGACTGTTCTCTGTATTGCCGGGAGCCGACAATTCATTATAGCCGCGAGTGCTTTTAAATGACTTTCTTTCCTTCAGAAATGACACTTTGTGCAGGGACAGTTCTAAGCACGGGAAACAAGCGCTAATTTACAGGCATACTATACACACCCCCTAGGTACGAAATTTAAAGGAATATTTCACTTTTATTGTTTCACTTTAAGCATTATTAAAATCACTGCTCCCAAAAAAACGGCCTTTTTTAAAACGTTATTTTGCATTGATACATGTCCCCTGGGGCAGGACCTGGGTCCCCAAGCACTTTTTATGACAATAACTTGCATATAAGCCTTTAAAATTAGCACTTTAGATTTCTCCCATAGACTTTTACAGGTCGAATTTGCCGCGAACACCCCAAATAGCACTTTCGATTTCTCCCATAGACTTTTACAGTTCGAATTTGCCGCAAACACCCCAAATTGTTCGCAGTGCGACTCGAACTCGAAGCTCATCCCTAATGTAAACTATATAATAAATTTGTGTGTTGTAATATAATGTATATTGCTTAAATTAAAGAAAAAAAAAAATAAGGTAGAGCAGGCGCTGTCTAACACACATTCTAATTGCTGTATATTGTTGAGCTTGTTCAGAAAATAAGTTGTATCTTGTAGGAAGCTAGCAGTATTCATGACTAATGGTTTTAACATTTTTTCTACAAGGCCTGAGATGTGTTCAGTAAGTGTATTCATGCCTGTTATGATTGGTCTGCCTGGATTTACTGGTTTGTGGATGTTTGGCAGCATGTAGAAGTTCCCAATTTCTGGATTTTTCGGAATTGCAACAATGAGTTCTGAAAGCAGTTGGGTTGGTAGTCTTTTAATGAGACCCTTTGATTGCATAGTAAAATGCTGGATCATATTCCAGTTTTTTATAGTAAGTAGAATTTGCCAGCTGCCTCTGGCCCTCTTGTATATATTTGTTTGTATCCATCACAACAACTGCTCCCCATTTGTCCGCTGGTTTGATGGTGATGGCCTGATTATTGCGTAAGTCGTGTACAGCTCTTCGCTCCAGTGGTGAAAGATGGTAAACTTTCTGTTGCTGGGTGGATATCAGGGATGCAACTCTCAGTCTGAAGCTGTTAATATAGGTGTCCTGTTTGTGGTTGAGTCCTTGTGGAGGTGTAAAGTTGCTGTTCTTTTTCTTTTTGTTGCATTCCATTGTCATAGGATTCCTTTCATTACTATGAAAAAATTATTTAAGGCTTAGTCTCTTAAATAATTCTTCCATATCTGACAGTAACTGTAAATTATCCAATTTGGTGGTTTGGCAGAAAGTGAGGCCTTTGGAGAGGACTGTTATTTCTGGTTCGGAAAGTTTATGATTTGACAAATTGATGATTCCAAGTTCCTCTGTTATGTCCACATTTTCAGTCAGGTCAGCATTTACGCAACCAATACCTTGGGATTCTGGATTGAAATATAGGTCACTGATAGCAGGAGGTATACTGTAGATGTTATATACAATTTTATGCTGTTTATTTTGTATCCAAACGGTCTGCTCTTGGTGTAGATTCTGAAAAAAAATTGCTTCTTTTTCATGGCAAGTTTTTGCAGTTGGATTTGTAAAGTTTCCATTTCATTCCTAATTTGGTTAATGCTTGTAGGATCCAATAAAGTTAGTGTTTTAAACACTGATTGCTTTTGTTTCCTGATTGTTACCCTTTTGCCATACAGTTTGTAAATGAGGTTGTTCTTTAATCTTTCGCTGGTACTTCTGCAAAGTCCTAATGCATAAAGAGAGTTCAGTGTATTTGCACAAGGATTTTTAATCCGGAGACCTTGTGGTATGAGATTCCTCTTTTTGCACCTTGAGAAAAAGAAGATGTCACTATTGATCTGTGATTCCTTTTGTTCCAACAGACAGTGTAGATTTATGAAAGACAGAAGTTGTCAGACAAACCGGATTTCTTTTTATGAAAAGGTAAAGTATCGTACACACGGTCGGACTTCCGTCGGACTTCCATCGGACTTTTCCATGGATTTTTGTCTGAACGGAGTTGGCCGGGCACACCCATAGCATACACTAGGGATGAGCTCGAACATCGGCTGTTCACGCGTTCGGCGAACAACGAACGATTTGGGCCGTTCGCGCCAAATTCGAGTGACGCGAACGGCCCACAATACACTGCGCCATCGCAGTGCAATCCCGGCGCTGTGATTGGCCAAGCATGCACTGTGACCCTGCATGCTTGGCCAATCACAGCACCGGCAGCGAGGAGAGCAATGATTGGCCACAGGCAGGATGCCTGTGGCCAATTATAGTTGAGGGGGTTTAGTACACGCCCCACACTATAAAAGACCGCCAGTGCGGCGGCCTCGTGTAGTGTGTTCCGGAGCAGGGAAAGTGAAGGATAGGCAGGGACAGTGTCAAATCTATTCCTTGCTAAACCTTGTGTGTAGGGACAGAGAAGGATAGGCAGGGAGAGTGTCAGTGTCATATTCTTTGCTAAACCTTGTGTGTAGGGAGAGAGAAGGATAGGCAGGGAGAGTGTCAGTGTCATATTCTTTGCTAAACCTTGTGTGCAGGGAGAGAGAAGGATAGGCAGGGGACAGTGTCAGTGTCATTGTTGCTAAGCCTCCTGCACATTAAACACCTGAAGCTAGCCCGTATTGCTGTGTTTTCCTGGTGTGTTACACTACCAGGCATTTGCAGCACTTACAGCGGACGTAGTGTGCCTCCTGCACATTAAACACCTGAAGCTAGCCCGTATTGCTGTGTTTTCCTGGTGTGTTACACTACCAGGCATTTGCAGCACTTACAGCGGACGTAGTGTGCCTCCTGCACATTATACACCTGAAGCTAGCCCGTATTGCTGTGTTTTCCTGGTGTGTTACACTACCAGGCATTTGCAGCACTTACAGCAGGCATAGTGTAATTCCTGCAAAATATACTCCTGAAGCTAGGCCTTATTGCTGGTTTTCCCATCTCCCTGCAGGCCATTAGAATGTCTGGAAGGCAAACAAGGAGAGGCAGACAGTCAGGAGCCAATAAAAGAGGGCAAGCAGGCTCTCTGTCTAGAGACAACAGTGCTGGTCGTGGACGCGGTGCATCGCCATCAGCACGTGGCCTTGGGACACGCTTGTCCTTCTTTAGGCAGCTGGACGTGTTGAGCCGCATCATGCCGAAGACTTGGTAGAGTGGATGACCAAGCCCTCCTCATCCCCCTCATCCTCTCTCACCCAGGCTCAGGGTACTGGCAAAGCAGCTGCCAAAGCGTCCTCATCCCTGGTATCAATGTCATCATCAGTCACTCCTTCCCTAGACCCACCATGTCCTCCTGAGGAGTCCCCCGAACTGTTTGAGCACAGTGTTGGGTACATGCTCCAAGAGGATGCCCAGCGTTTCGAAGGGTCTGATGATGATACCCAGCTAGAGGAAGGCAGTAGCATGAGAGCAGAGAGAGGGGATGCTCAAGAAGGACACCAATCTGGCAGTCATGTTCCAGCAGCTGCAGCATACTGCCAGATTGGCTCCAGTGATGAGGAGGGAGGGGATGATGAGGTCACTGACTCCACGTGGGTGCCTAATAGGAGAGAGGAGGAGGAGGAGGATGAGGAGGAGGCACATCTCCAACGAGGCAGGATGCCCTTGGGGGGCCAGCGTAAGGGCAGCACACCGACGGAATCACACCGCAGAGCTCCGCCTGTGCAGGGCGCTGCCTCTGCCCGTTATTCAAAAAGTTCTTTGGTGTGGGCCTTTTTTGAGTCGAGTGCATCAGATCGCACAGCTGCTGTTTGCAACATATGTCTCAAGCGTATATCGCGTGGCCAAAACATCAGCCGCTTGGGCACCACATGCTTGACCAGACATATGTTGACCTGCCATGCAGCTCGTTGGCAAGCCTACCTTAAAGACCAAACACCAAAGAACAAAGCGGACCTCTCCTTGCACCGCATCAGCTGGGATCTCCAACCCCACTATACCTTCAGTCCTCTCTGAAACCTGCACTGAGAGGAATGAAGGTGTAGAATTAGGTGTGTCACAGCCAAGTACTTGCGGGCACTCTGCTAGCAGTACACCGACGTCCGATTCTAGCAGGCAAATTTCCCTGCCCCAGCTGCTGGACCGTCGAAAGAAGTTCACTCCCAGCCATCCACATGCCCAGCGGTTGAATGCTAGCTTGGCTAAATTGCTAGCGCTTCAACTGCTGCCTTTTCAGTTGGTAGACTCGGCCCCCTTCCGTGAGTTTGTGCAATGTGCGGTTCCTCAGTGGCAGGTTCCCAAACGCCACTTTTTCTCACGGAAGGCGATTCCGGCTCTCTACCGGCATGTGGAAGGCAATGTCTTGGCCTCGCTGGACAGGGCGGTCAGTGGTAAGGTGCATATTACCGCTGACTCATGGTCCAGCAGGCATGTACAGGGACGTTACCTTTCTTTAACGGCCCATTGGGTCACTCTTTTGGCAGCTGGGAAGGATGCAGGACAAGGTGCAGTAGTGTTGGAGGTTGTTCCGCCGCCACGCCTCCAAAATGCTACTACTGGTTGTGACACACCTCTCTCCTCCACCCCCTCCTCTTCTTCTTCCTCCACGGCCTCTTCCTGTGCTTTGTCCTCGGAACCAGTGGTGCTCCGTAGGCGTTCAAGGGGCTACGCAAGTACGCAGGCAAAAAGATGCCATGCCGTGCTTGCGCTGGTGTGTTTGGGGGACAGGAGCCACACTGGGGCAGAGGTTCTGTCTGCTCTGCAGGGGCAGGCCAAGAGGTGGTTGACGCCACGCCAGCTTAAGCCAGGAATGGTGGTTTGTGACAATAGCACCAACCTCCTCTCCGCCCTCCGACAGGGATAACTGACCCATGTGCCCTGTGTGGCTCACGTCCTTAACCTGGTGGTGCAGCGGTTCTTGGGCAGGTTCCCGGGCTTACAGGATGTCCTGAGGCAGGCCAGGAAAGTCTGTGTGCATTTCCGCAGATCTTATAATGCCAGTGCTCGCCTGGCTGAGCTGCAAAAGGAGTTGAACCTGCCCAAGAACCGCCTTATATGTGACATGCCCACCAGGTGGAATTCAACATTGGCCATGCTGCAGCGGCTGCACACGCAGCAGAGGGCCATCAATGAGTACCTGTGTGACTACGGCATCAGGACAGGGTCAGGGGAGCTCGAGTTTTTTTCACCACGCCAGTGGGGCATGATCAGGGATGCATGCACTGTCCTGGCACCATTTGAGGAGGCCACGAGGATGGTGAGCAGTGACAGTGCATGCATCAGTGACAATGTACCTCTTGTCCACCTGTTGGAGCATACGCTGCATGGAATAATGGACAGGGCACTTGAGGCACAACAGAGGCAGGAAGAGGAGGACTTCCTTGCCTCTCAAGGCCCTCTTTACCCAGACAGTGTTCCTTTTGTCCCACCCATCGCACAGGAAGAGGAGGAGGAGGAGGATGAGGAGGAGGATTGTGTCAGCATGGAGGTGGAGCCTGGCACTCAGCATCATCAGCAGCAGTCTTTTAGGGATGATTTACAGTCCCAAGAAACCCGTGGACTTGCACGTGGCTGGGAGGAGGTGGCTGCGGATCATGTCGTCCTTAGTAACCCAGAGGACTCCGGACCGAATGCCTCAGCTAACCTACGCTGCATGGCCTCCCTGATCCTGCAAAGTCTGCGGAAGGATCCTCGTATTCTTCGGATCAAGGAGAGGGACCATTACTGGCTGGCCACTCTCCTTGATCCACGGTACAAGAGTAAGGTTGCAGACCTTATCTTACTGTCGCAGAGGGAGCAGAGGATGAGACAACTCCGGGAGGCCTTGCAGAAAGGTCTGTGCAACACGTTCCCAGAGACTGGGAGGTTACAAACTCCTGGTCCTGGACAACAAGTTGCTGAGGCTTCGGTCAGTCAAAGAAGGAGCGGTGGGGAAGGTGGCCGTCTGACCGATGTGTTCAGACAATTCTTTAGTCCGCAGCCCCAAGGTATGATCGGTTCCAGCAACCATCGCCAGCGTCTGATATACATGGTGCAGGAATACCTAGGGGCAAGGTCAGACTTGGACACCTTCCCCACCGAAAATCCTCTGGCTTACTGGGTCTTGAGGATGGATCACTGGCCAGAGCTTGCACAGTATGCAATTGAGCTACTGGCCTGTCCTGCATCCAGCGTTCTTTCAGAACGCACATTCAGTGCTGCTGGAGGATTTGTCACGGATCACAGGGTGCGCCTGTCCACCGACTCGGTTGATCGACTGACCTTCATAAAGATGAACCAGTCTTGGATCACCATCAGCTACCAAACACCTGAAGCTGATATAACAGACTAATTTATTTTCAAATGTCACATCCCTTCAAGACTGATGCTGATGCTGAGTGACTGTCCTGTTATGTTGACTGACTATCCTCCTCCTCCTCAATGATCCGATTGATGATGATAGCTTGGAAGAACATTTTTATTTCTGGGTGCTGCCACCAGTGCCTAAGGCCCAATTTTTCAGCCCCTGTTTAACAAGGGTATGCAATTACAATTTTTTATGCAATGCTTTGCAGCAGGGCTCATTCCTGCACTCCAACTAGAGTATCTGGGAGAGGTTGCAGTGTCGTGGGACCAGCACCAGTGCCTAAGGCCCCATTTTTCAGCCCCTGTTTAACAGGGGCGTGTAATTACAATTTTTGATGCAATACTTTGCAACAGGGCTCATTGCTGTGCTCCAAGTACAGTATCTGTGAGGGGTTGCAGTGTTGTGGCACCAGTGCCTAAGGCCCAATTTTTCTGCCCCTGTTTAACAGGGGCATGTAATTACAATTCTTGATCTAATAATTCACAGCAGGGCCCATTCCTGTGCCCACCAAGAGTAACTGTGAGGGCTTACAGTGTTGTGTCAACACCACCACCACCAAAGGCCCAATTTTTCAGCCCCTGTTCAACAGGGGCATGCTATTACAATTCTTGATCTAATAATTCACAGCAGGGCCCATTCATGCGCCCACCAAGAGTAACTGTGAGGGCTTACAGTGTTGTGGCAACACCAACATGTAAGGGGCAAATTTCAGCAGAGTATATAGGGCAGGCCCCTACTTTCAAACATCCAACGGAAGGAGACAACAGGAAGTGAGAGGAAATCTACCCCTAGGAAGGTAAATTCTCTCCTGTAAGAATTAATATGGGAAAAAGGTGTCTCCTCTCTACTGATGCTTTATCACCAATCCCTGTTTCAATAAAAACCCCACTTTTCAAAAACATTGTCATTGGGACAGAAAGTGAGGTGAAATGTTCTGAACAGGCTGGAGCTACACTTAAACAATGTACCTGTTCAAAATTACAAACAGATTCTACATAAGAACAAACCTACAGCCCCTGTCTTGTATGTACCGCCTGTATACGGCTGTTCAGAGTATATAGGGCCTTTTTTATTTTGTCTGCGGGGTTCCTCTTAATATCCATACAAGACCCAAAGGGGCTGGTAATGGGCTGGGATGGGGGGGGGGGGGTGATGGGGTAGCTATGCCATTTTTCTCAAAGATTTTCATTCATATTACCTGGACCAGACATGACATTAAAGCCGCAAGCAGTTTTAAATGGCTTTTTTTTCCTTTAGAAATGTCATTTTGTGCAGGGACAGTTCTAAACACGGGAAACACGTGGCACTTCACAGGCATACTTTAGACACCCCCCAGGTACGATATTTAAAGGAATATTTGACTTTTTTTTTCACTTTATGCATCATTAAAATGACTGCTCCCGAAAAACGGCCGTTTTTAAAACTTATTTTTGCATTGATACATGTCCCCTGGTGAAGAACCCGGGTTCCCAAACCCTTTTTAGGACAATAACATGCATAATAGTCGTTATAATTAGCACTTTAGATTTCGAACGTTCGCATCCATTGTATTTAATAGGGTTCTAACGTTCGTGCAAACTTTTGGTCCGTTTGCGGGTTCTGGTGTGAACCGAACCCGGGGGTGTTCGGCTCATCCCTAGCATACACACCACAGGACTTTTCTGCAAACTTTCCCAAAACTTTTTGCAACATCACATGGTTTTTCTGCTCTTTTCTGCTCTTTACCGCCACCCTTTGGTCAACTTCTGCTATTGTTGGTTGATTTTAACATTAGTTGTTTTGTCCATCCGACAAAAGTCCTATGGTTTTCTGTACACATGGTAGAACTTTGCTCCATCGGACTTTTGTTGGGCAAAAGTTTGTCCATTTGCAGACCCAACTTTTGTCCGATGAAAACAAAACCAAACAAAAAAAAGTTTGTCTGATGGAGCGTACACGCGGTCGGATTGTTGGCCCAACTTGCTTAAAATGAATTTTGTTGGGCAAAAGTCCGACCGTGTGTACGGGGCTTAAGTAAAACCTTGGAAAGAGGGGTGGCAGTGGATGTGGTATACTTGGATTTTGCAAAAGCTTTCGATACAGTTCTGCACACATGGCTCATGTGTAAGGTAAAGTCTACAGGCTTGGAAATATCAGTTTGTAAATGGATAGAAAACTGCCTAAAAGACATAATTCAGAGAGTAGTGGTTAATGATTCTTACTCTGAATGGTCTAAGGTTATCAGTGGTGTACCCCAAGGTTCAGTGCTGGGACCCTTACTTTTTAACATTTTTATAAATGATATTGGGTCTGGAATCAAAAGTAACATTTCTGTCCTTGCAGATGACACTAAGCTATGCAGTGGAATAATGTCCTTACAGGATGTCTCAAAATTACAAGCCGACCTCAATGCTCTAATTGGGGGACTATGTGGCAGAAAAGGTTTAATAATGATAACTGTAAAGTTATGCACTTGGGGGCTAAGAATATGCATGCAGCATACATAATAGGGGGAGTACAACTGGGGGGATGCATAGTGGAGAAGGATCTGGGGGTTTTGGTAGATCATAAGCTCAATAATGGCATGCAATGCCAAGCTGCGGTTTCAAAAGCGAGCAAAGTCCTTTCTTGTATTAAGAGAGGTGTGGACTCCAGAGAGAAAGATATAATTTTGCCCCTGTTCAAATCATTAGTGTAGCGGGTGGTCATATTTAGGGGAGGCATCTGAGTGGTATCAGGCTCAGATGCGACAATTGTTAGGATTCCTGGACCAATTCATGTCAGTGGAAGATATCAATGGTGTCTAGTTCCCTGCGGCCTATAGGTGGCACTGTTGCCATAGGCTGGGGTTGAACCACCATTGGAGGGCTGTGCCCTTTGTGTCCTCTCGCGGCTGTAGTACAGCGGGGCGGGGAACCCGCGGTGCATGCTGGGAGAGGGTATAAAGGGGGCAGACATCTTCCGCACGAGGTCCGCGCCCAGGCACCTTCAGCCTGGGTGCATGTGCGTGGGGTCTCCGGGTGCCCTAGGCCCAGGGACAGAGTTGTGGTTCCACCCCAGACACCTTTTGTCTGGGGTGAGGTACTCTCTGGAGGCCTGGAGCCCAGTTCCTTCGACTGGGTCCCGCAAGGGATCGAGGGATCCTAGGGTGTCCTCCGGTGTTGGACACCCGAATCTGGGATGAGGAGGCCAGGGAGGTGACCCCTCCGAAGACCCAGTGCAGCATTTGCTGGTGACGGCGGGGCCTCTGGTAACTGTTTGGATGGATGTCCTCTCTCTGATCGGGGCCATTTCCTATAGAAGGTCGTCCACGTTTTCATGGTCTGTGGCAGGGACCCATTGTGAATCAGGTCGGTGGCAGAGACCCAACAACCAGGTCTGTGGCAGAGGCCTTATTCATCTGGTCTGTGGCAGAGACCCCCTCACGGTCGGTGGCAGCGACTGTGCGCCAAGCCTGTTCGCGCTATAACGGAACAGGAGAAAACCAGAGTTCAATTTTGTGCCTGGACCTCCTCTTCACTGTGTTGTGTTCTATGTCTGACCAGTCGCTCTTAAAGGACTATTTATTGCTCTGAAGAATAAATAAGTGTTGGACTTTCAGTGGTGTGGAACTTGACTTTCTGGGAGTTAAAGGGTCATTCTCAAGGGAAGTTTTGACTCTGGACAGGGGCACAGGCCCGAAGGAGAAAAAGGTTATAGCTCACACCTCTGCACATAAGAGGATACGAGCTGGTGGTGCGTCACACTCTCCTCCCTGGTCCCCTAGACGAGAGCCATTGATCGAGAAGAGAAGGAGGGAGTGAGAGGTGAGGTCGCTACATTAGTAAGACCTCATCTGGAATATGCAGTTCAGTTTTGGGGCACCAGTTCTCAAAAAGGATATCGGGGAACTGGAGAAAGTACAGAGAAGGGCAACCAAACTGATAAGAGTCATGGAGGAACTCAGCTATGAGGAAATATTAGAGGAACTGAATTTATTCACTCTTGAGAGGTGGAGGTTAAGGGGGGATATGATCAACATGTACAAATATATAAGGGGTCTATATAGTGAACTTGGTGTTGAGTTATTCACTTTACGGTCAACACAAAGGATAAGGGGGCACTCTTTACATCTAGAGGAAAAGAGATTTAATCTCCAAATACAGAAAGGTTTCTTCACAGTAAGAGCTGTGAAAATGTGGAATAGACTCCCTCCAGAGGTGGTTCTGTTCAGCTCAGTAGATTGCTTTAAGAAAGGTCTGGATGCTTTCCTAAATGTACATAATATAACTGGGTACTGACATTTATAGGTAAAGTTGATCCAGGGAAAATCCGAATGCCTTTTGGGGGATCAGGAAGGAATTTTTCCCCCTGCTGTAGCAAATTGGAGCATGCTCTGATGTTTTTTTTTTTTGCCTTCCTCTGGATCAACTGTGGGTATAGAAATGGGTATATTGGATTGTACAATATTTTTTATTGTATTTACTTTATGGTTGAACTAGATTGACTTGTTTTTTTTATTTGCACTAACATATCATTTTTCAGGACAAGCTTTCGGGGTATGTCCCCATTCTTCAAGGTCCAAGCAGTGCTAATTCACAAAATTTTTAGAAGAATGTTAACCACTTAACGACCGCCCACCGCCGATTTACGTCGGCAGAATGGCACGGACAGGCAGAATCACGTAGATCTACGTGATCGCCTTTGTGCAGTTGGGGGGTCCATCCGGACCCCCCTTCACTGCAGTGAGTGGCCGTTAAGTGTTCGGGAGCGATCAGGCATGAGGGGGGGGGCGCTCGATTCCGCCCCCCCCTCGCGATTGCTCCCGGCCAATGAAAATGCTTCCTCCGCCATGTGATGTAAACAAGGCTGGAGGAAGTGATGTCATCTCCCTCGCCGCGGTCTTTCCGTTCCCGGCGCCGAGCAGAGAAGAAGCAGGTTAGTGCACCAACAGTCCACTGACACGTAGGTACACATAGGCACACAAATCACCCCCCAGTCACCCCCAGATCACCCCCCAGGTCACCCCAAAGCCCCCAATCACAGTGTCACTGATTGCAGTGATCATTTATTTTACTGATCACTGCATTTAGTGTCATCTGTGATTGTAAAAAGTTGCAGGGCAGTTAGGATTAGGCCCCTTTAGGTCCAGGGTAGCCCCCTAACCCCCCCTAATAAAGGTTTAACCCCTTGATCACCCCCCAGGTAACCCTTTCACCCCCTAACTTCAGCGTCACTAAGCGATTGTTTTTCCGATCGCTGTATTCGTGTCGCTGGTGTTTTAGATAGGCAGTTATTTTTTTTTAGGTTCGCCGCAGGTTTTTATTAGTGTCAGGTACCCCCATATATTATTTTAACCCCCTGATTGCCCCTAGAGTTAACCCTTTCACCAGTGATCGCCGTATAAGCGTCACTGGTGTCACTGGTTAGCCAGTAAGTTATTTAGTTATTTAGGTTACCCGTCAGGTTTTTATATAGTGTCAGGTACCCCCATATTTAACCTAATAAAGGTTTTAACCCCCTGATTGCCCCTAGTTAACCCTTTCACCAGTGATCACCATATAAAGGTTACGGGTGACGCTGGTTGATTAGTTTGCTTTTTATAGCATCAGGGCACCCGCCGTATATAACCCAATAAAGGTTTAACCCCCCTGATCGCCCGGCGGGTGAGATCAATTAGGTTTTAGCGCCAGAGAGGGTCTGCGTCGCCCCAGGCAGTGTTAGGTTAGTGACAGTAACGCTAACACCCACGCGCAAAGCATACACCCCCCTTAGTGGTATAGTATCTGATCAGATCTGATCAGATCTATACTAGCATCCCCAGCGGTTTAGGGTTCCCAAAAACGCAGTGTTAGCGGGATCAGCCCAGATACCTGCTAGCGCCTGCGTTTAGCCCCTCCGCCCAGCCCAGCCCAGCCCACCCAAGTGCAGTATCGATCGATCACTGTCACTTACCAAACACAACACACATAACTGCAGCGTTCGCAGTGCTTGGTTTTTGGGGCCCTGTACGCGGCTAGGCTCCCAAAAAGTCCCACACATGTGGTATCCCCGTACTCAGGAAAAGCAGCAGAATGTATTTTGGGGTGCAATTCCACATATAACCATGGCATGTGTGAGCAATATATCATTTAGTGACAACTTTTTGTACATTTTTTTTTTCTTTTTGTCATTATTCAATCATTTGGGACAAAAAAAAAATATTCAATGGGGTCAACATGCCTCTCAGCAAATAGCTTGGGGTGTCTACTTTCCAAAATGGGGTCATTTGGGGGGGTTTTGTGCCATCTTGGCATTTTATGGCCTTCAAAACTGTGATAGGTAGTGAGGAGTGAAATCAAAAATGTATGCCCTTAGAAACCTTGAAGGCGGTGCTTGGTTTTTGGGGTCCCGTACGCGGCTAGGCTCCCAAAAAGTCCCACACATGTGGTATCCCCATACTCAGGAAAAGCAGCAGAATGTATTTTGGGGTGCAATTCCACATATAACCATGGCATGTGTGAGCAATATATCATTTAGTGACAACTTTTTGTACATTTTTTTTTTCTTTTTTGTCATTATTCAATCATTTGGGACAAAAAAAAAAAATATTCAATGGGGTCAACATGCCTCTCAGCAAATAGCTTGGGGTGTCTACTTTCCAAAATGGGGTCATTTGGGGGGGTTTTGTGCCATCTTGGCATTTTATGGCCTTCAAAACTGTGATAGGTAGTGAGGAGTGAAATCAAAAATGTATGCCCTTAGAAACCTTGAAGGCGGTGCTTGGTTTTTGGGGTCCCGTACGCGGCTAGGCTCCCAAAAAGTCCCACACATGTGGTATCCCCGTACTCAGGAGAAGCAGCAGAATGTATTTTGGGGTGTAATTTCACATATGCCCATGGCATGTGTGAGCAATATATCATTTACTGACAACTTTGTGCAAAAAAAAAAAAGTTTGTCATATTCCCGCAACTTGTGGCAAAATATAAAATATTCCATGGACTGAACATGCCTCTCAGTAAATAGCTTGGGGTGTCTACTTTCCAAAATGGGGTCATTTGGGGGGATTTTGTGCTATTTTGGCATTTTATGGCCTTCGAAACTGTGATAGGTAGTGAGGAGTGAAATCAAAAATTTGCGCCCTTAGAAATCCTGAAGGTGGTGCTTGGTTTCCGGGGTCCCGTACGTGGCTAGGCTCCTAAAAAGTCCCACACATGTGGTATCCCCGTACTCAGGAGAAGCAGCAGAATGTATTTTGGGGTGCAATTCCACATATAACCATGGCATGTGTGAGCAATATATCATTTAGTGACAACTTTTTGTAATTTTTTTTTTTTTTGTCATTATTCAATCACTTGGGACAAAAAAAAAAAATATTCAATGGGCTCAACATGCCTCTCAGCAATTTCCTTGGGGTGTCTACTTTCCAAAATGGGGTCATTTGGGGGGGTTTTGTACTGCCCTGCCATTTTAGCACCTCAAGAAATGAGATAGGCAGTCATAAATTTAAAGCTGTGTAAATTTCAGAAAATTTACCCTAGTTTGTAAACGCTATAACTTTTGCGCAAACCAATAAATATACGCTTATTGACATTTTTTTTACTAAAGACATGTGGCTGAATACATTTTGGCCTAAATGTATGACTAAAATTGAGTTTATTCGATTTTTCTTATAACAAAAAGTAGAAAATATCTTTTTTTTTCAAAATTTTCGTTCTTTTTCCATTTATATCGCAAAAAATAAAAATCGCAGAGGCAATCAAATACCATTAAAAGAAAGCTCTATTTGTGGGAAGAAAAGGACGCAAATTTCATTTGGGTACAACATTGCATGTCCGTACAATTTACAGTTAAAGCAGCGCAGTGCCGAATCCCAAAAACAGGCTTGGTCCTAATGGCCCGAAATGGTCCGGGGCTTAAGTGGTTAAAAAAGAAACAATCTCTGAGGGAAAGGAAAAAAACACACAAAAAACACACACACACACACACAAATGTACATGGCAATGGTAAAAAAACTAGCATAGTTTGTGAGATAAGACAGGGGGAGAACTACAGACTGGGGGGGGGGGGGGCAGTCACAGAGGCGGTTGTAAAACTGTGGGATAATGAGTGAGAAATCCTATATCTAACATCAGGCTATTATTATTATATGAAATAAATAAAATGAATACACACACCATTTTTTGTTAAAAAAATTATAATAATTGAATTATCATTAAAGCTGGTAAAGAAGGAAAATGGGGTGCATGTCATTTAAATCGTAGGTGCAGGTAAAGTAAGGAAAGTAGGGAAGGGATGATTTGGTAAGGAGGATGCATGTCATGTAAAGGTAAAGGCTGGTAGAGAAGGCAAAGAAGGATGCATGTCATGTAATGGGTCACGAGGATGCATGGCATTTAAAGGGCAAGTGCTAGTGGAGTAGGGAAGGGATAATTCATTGAATTGAAAGGATAAGGAAGGTGCATGTCATGTAAAATGAAAAATGGATGCATGTCACTTAGGGATGAGCTTCGTGTTCGAGTCAAACATACGTTCGACTCGAACATCGGCTGTTCGATCGTTCGACGAAGATCGAACGATTTGGGCCGTTCGCGCCAAATTCGAGTGACGCGAACGGCCCACAATGCACTACGCCATCGCAGTGTCATCCAGGCGCTGTGATTGGCCAAGCATGCACTGTGACCCCGCATGCTTGGCCAATCACAGCGCCGGCAGCGAGGAGAGCAATGATTGGCCACAGGCAGGATGCCTGTGGCCAATTATTGCTGAGGGTGTTTAGTACACGCCCCACACTATAAAAGGCCGCCAGCACGGCGGCCTAGTGTAGTGTGTTCCGGAGCAGGGAAAGAGAAGCATAGGCAGGGACAGTGACATTTATTTTTTTCTTGCTTAACCTGGATTCCTTTAGTTTAGGGAAAGAGAAGGATAGGTAGGGAGAGTGTCAGTGTGTTTTACTGTGCGAATCCTTGTTTCTAGGGACAGGGAAGGACAGTGAGGGAATTCTCCTTGTGCTATAGTGTGCTTTAAAAAAACATTTTTTCTAGGGACAGAAAACTATAGGTAGGGAGAGTGTCAGTGTGTTTTACTGTGCGAATCCTTGTTTCTAGGGACAGGGAAGGACAGTGAGGGAATTCTCCTTGTGCTATAGTGTGCTTTAAAAAAACATTTTTTCTAGGGACAGAAAACTATAGGTAGGGAGAGTGTCAGTGTGTTTTACTGTGCGAATCCTTGTTTCTAGGGACAGGGAAGGACAGTGAGGGAATTCTCCTTGTGCTATAGTGTGCTTTAAAAAAACATTTTTTCTAGGGACAGAAAACTATAGGTAGGAAGAGTGTCAGTTTCTTTCACTGTGATAATCCTTGTTTCTAGGGACAAAGAAGGAAAGTGAGGGAAATTCTCCTTGTGCTATAGTGTGCTTTAAAAAAACATTTTTTCTAGGGACAGAAAACTATAGGTAGGGAGAGTGTCAGTGTCTTTTACTGTGTGAATCCTTGTTTCTAGGGACAGGGAAGGACAGTGAGGGAATTCTCCTTGTGCTATAGTGTGCTTTAAAAAAACATTTTTTCTAGGGACAGAAAACTATAGGTAGGAAGAGTGTCAGTTTCTTTCACTGTGATAATCCTTGTTTCTAGGGACAAAGAAGGAAAGTGAGGGAAATTCTCCTTGTGCTATAGTGTGCTTTAAAAAAACATTTTTTCTAGGGACAGAAAACTATAGGTAGGGAGAGTGTCAGTGTCTTTTACTGTGCGAATCCTTGTTTCTAGGGACAGGGAAGGACAGTGAGGGAATTCTCCTTGTGCTATAGTGTGCTTTAAAAAAACATTTTTTCTAGGGACAGAAAACTATAGGTAGGAAGAGTGTCAGTTTCTTTCACTGTGATAATCCTTGTTTCTAGGGACAAAGAAGGAAAGTGAGGGAAATTCTCCTTGTGCTATAGTGTGCTTTAAAAAAACATTTTTTCTAGGGACAGAAAACTATAAGTAGGGAGAGTGTCAGTGTCTTTTACTGTGTGAATCCTTGTTTCTAGGGACAGGGAAGGACAGTGAGGGAATTCTCCTTGTGCTATAGTGTGCTTTAAAAAAACATTTTTTCTAGGGACAGAAAACTATAGGTAGGAAGAGTGTCAGTTTCTTTCACTGTGATAATCCTTGTTTCTAGGGACAAAGAAGGAAAGTGAGGGAAATTCTCCTTGTGCTATAGTGTGCTTTAAAAAAACATTTTTTCTAGGGACAGAAAACTATAGGTAGGGAGAGTGTCAGTGTCTTTTACTGTGCGAATCCTTGTTTCTAGGGACAGGGAAGGACAGTGAGGGAATTCTCCTTGTGCTATAGTGTGCTTTAAAAAAACATTTTTTCTAGGGACAGAAAACTATAGGAAGGAAGAGTGTCAGTTTCTTTCACTGTGATAATCCTTGTTTCTAGGGACAAAGAAGGAAAGTGAGGGAAATTCTCCTTGTGCTATAGTGTGCTTTAAAAAAACATTTTTTCTAGGGACAGAAAACTATAGGTAGGAAGAGTGTCAGTTTCTTTCACTGTGATAATCCTTGTTTCTATGGACAAAGAAGGAAAGTGAGGGAAATTCTCCTTGTGCTATAGTGTGCTTTAAAAAAACATTTTTTCTAGGGACAGAAAACTATAGGTAGGGAGAGTGTCAGTGTCTTTTACTGTGCGAATCCTTGTTTCTAGGGACAGGGAAGGACAGTGAGGGAATTCTCCTTGTGCTATAGTGTGCTTTAAAAAAACATTTTTTCTAGGGACAGAAAACTATAGGAAGGAAGAGTGTCAGTTTCTTTCACTGTGATAATCCTTGTTTCTAGGGACAAAGAAGGAAAGTGAGGGAAATTCTCCTTGTGCTATAGTGTGCTTTAAAAAAACATTTTTTCTAGGGACAGAAAACTATAGGTAGGGAGAGTGTCAGTGTGTTTTACTGTGTGAATCCTTGTTTCTAGGGACAGGGAAGGACAGTGAGGGAATTCTCCTTGTGCTATAGTGTGCTTTAAAAAAACATTTTTTCTAGGGACAGAAAACTATAGGTAGGAAGAGTGTCAGTTTCTTTCACTGTGATAATCCTTGTTTCTAGGGACAAAGAAGGAAAGTGAGGGAAATTCTCCTTGTGCTATAGTGTGCTTTAAAAAAACATTTTTTCTAGGGACAGAAAACTATAGGTAGGGAGAGTGTCAGTGTCTTTTACTGTGCGAATCCTTGTTTCTAGGGACAGGGAAGGACAGTGAGGGAATTCTCCTTGTGCTATAGTGTGCTTTAAAAAAACATTTTTTCTAGGGACAGAAAACTATAGGTAGGGAGAGTGTCAGTGTCTTTTACTGTGTGAATCCTTGTTTCTAGGGACAGGGAAGGACAGTGAGGGAATTCTCCTTGTGCTATAGTGTGCTTTAAAAAAACATTTTTTCTAGGGACAGAAAACTATAGGTAGGAAGAGTGTCAGTTTCTTTCACTGTGATAATCCTTGTTTCTAGGGACAAAGAAGGAAAGTGAGGGAAATTCTCCTTGTGCTATAGTGTGCTTTAAAAAAACATTTTTTCTAGGGACAGAAAACTATAGGTAGGGAGAGTGTCAGTGTGTTTTACAGTGCAAATCCTTGTTTCTAGGGACAGGGAAGGACAGTGAGGGAATTCTCCTTGTGCTATAGTGTGCTTTAAAAAAACATTTTTTCTAGGGACAGAAAACTATAGGTAGGAAGAGTGTCAGTTTCTTTCACTGTGATAATCCTTGTTTCTAGGGACAAAGAAGGAAAGTGAGGGAAATTCTCCTTGTGCTATAGTGTGCTTTAAAAAAACATTTTTTCTAGGGACAGAAAACTATAGGTAGGGAGAGTGTCAGTGTGTTTTACTGTGCGAATCCTTGTTTCTAGGGACAGGGAAGGACAGTGAGGGAAATTCTCCTTGTGCTATAGTGTGCTAAAGCATTCCTCATCAACCATCTTTGAAATCCTTGTTTTTTTGGACAGTCAGGGAAATTGTCGTTGTGCTATTCTGTGCAAAAGCAATCATCCTCAACCATATTTAGAAATCCTTAAGTAAAGGGACAGAGAAGGACACCTGAAGGTAGCCCTTATTGCTTTTTTCCCATCTCCCTGCAGGCCATCTATTAGAATGTCTGGAAGGCAAACAAGGAGAGGCAGACAGTCAGGAGGCAATAAAAGAGGGCAAGCAGGCTCTGTGTCTGGGGGCAACAGTGCTGGTCGTGGACGCGGTGCATTGTCATCAGCACATGGCCATGGGACACGCTTGTCCTTCTTTTCGGCAGCTGGACATGTTGAGCCACATCATGCCGAAGACTTGGTAGAGTGGATGACCAAGCCCTCCTCCTCCTCCTCATCCTCTCTCACCCAGGCTCAGGGTACTGGAAAAGCAGCTGCCAAAGCGTCCTCTTCCCTGGTATCAATGTCAGACTCATCATCAGTCACTCCTTCCCTAGACCCACCATGTCCTCCTCCTGAGGAGTCCCCCGAACTGTTTGAGCACAGTGTTGGGTACATGCTCCAGGAGGATGCCCAGCGTTTCGAAGGGTCTGATGATGAAACCCAGCTAGAGGAAGGCAGTAGCGTGAGAGCAGACAGAGGGGATGCTCAAGAAGGACACCAATCTGGCAGTCATGTTCCAGCAGCTGCAGCATACTGCCAGATTGGCTCCAGTGATGAGGAGGGAGGTGATGATGAGGTCACTGACTCCACGTGGGTGCCTAATAGGAGAGAGGAGGAGGAGGAGGATGAGGAGGAGGCACATCTCCAATGAGGCAGGATGCCCTTTGGTGGCCAGCGTAAGGGCAGTACACCGACGGAATCACACCGCAGAGCTCCGCCTGTGCAGGGCGCTGCCTCTGCCCATCATTCAAAAAGTTCTTTGGTGTGGGCCTTTTTTGAGGCTAGTGCATCAGATCGCACAGCTGCTGTTTGCAACATATGTCTCAAGCGTATATCGCGTGGCCAAAACATCAGCCGCTTGGGTACCACATGCCTGACCAGACATATGTTGACCTGCCATGCAGCTCGTTGGCAAGCCTACCTCAAAGACCCACACCAAAGAACAAAGCGGACCTCTCCTTGCACCGCATCAGCTGGGATCTCCAACCCCACTATAACTTCAGTCCTCTCTGAAACATGCACTGAGAGGAATGAAGGTGTAGAATTAGGTGTGTCACAGCCAAGTACTTGCGGCCACTCTGCTAGCAGTACACCGACGTCCGATTCTAGCAGGCAAATTTCCCTGCCCCAGCTGCTGGACCGTCGAAAGAAGTTCACTCCCAGCCATCCACATGCCCAGCGGTTGAATGCTAGCTTGGCTAAATTGCTAGCGCTTCAACTGCTGCCTTTTCAGTTGGTAGACTCGGCCCCCTTCCGTGAGTTTGTGCAATGTGCGGTTCCTCAGTGGCAGGTTCCCAAACGCCACTTTTTCTCACGGAAGGCTATTCCGGCTCTCTACCGGCATGTGGAAGGCAATGTCTTGGCCTCGCTGGACAGGGCGGTCAGCGGTAAGGTGCATATTACCGCTGACTCATGGTCCAGCAGGCATGGACAGGGACGTTACATTTCTTTCACGGCCCATTGGGTCACTCTTTTGGCAGCTGGGAAGGATGCAGGACAAGGTGCAGTAGTGTTGGAGGTTGTTCCACCGCCACGCCTCCAAAATGCTACTACTGGTTGTGACACACCTCTCTCCTCCACCCCCTCCTCTTCTTCTTCCTCCATGGCCTCTTCCTGTGGTTTGTCCTCGGAACCAGCGGTGCTCCGTAGGCGTTCAAGGGGCTACGCAAGTACGCAGGCAAAAAGATGCCATGCCGTGCTTGCGCTGGTGTGTTTGGGGGACAGAAGTCACACTGGGGCAGAGGTCCTGTCTGCTCTGCAGGGCCAGGCCGAGAGGTGGTTGACGCCACGCCAGCTTAAGCCAGGAATGGTGGTTTGCGACAATGGCACCAACCTCCTCTCCGCCCTCCGACAGGGACAACTGACCCTTGTGCCCTGTGTGGCTCACGTCCTTAACCTGGTGGTGCAGCGGTTCTTGGGCAGGTACCCGGGCTTACAGGATGTCCTGAGGCAGGCCAGGAAAGTCTGTGTGCATTTCCGCAGATCTTATAATGCCAGTGCTCGCCTGGCTGAGCTGCAAAAGGAGTTGAACCTGCCCAAGAACCGCCTTATATGTGACATGCCCACCAGGTGGAACTCAACGTTGGCCATGCTGCAGCGGCTGCACACGCAGCAGAGGGCCATCAATGAGTACCTGTGCGACTACGGCACCAGGACAGGGTCAGGGGAGCTTGGTTTTTTTTCTCCACGCCAGTGGGGCATGATCAGGGATGCATGCACTGTCCTGGCACCATTTGAGGAGGCCACGAGGATGGTGAGCAGTGACAGTGCATGCATCAGTGACACTGTACCTCTTGTCCACCTGTTGGAGCACACGCTGCGTGGAATAATGGACAGGGCACTTGAGGCAGAACAGAGGCAGGAAGAGGAGGACTTCCTTGCCTCTCAAGGCCCCCTTTACCCAGACAGTGTTCCTTCTGTCCCACCCATCGCACAGGAAGAGGAGGAGGAGGAGGAGGAGGAGGAGGATTGTGTCAGCATGGAGGTGGAGGCTGGCACTCAGCATCATCAGCAGCAGTCTTTTAGGGATGATTTACAGTCCCAAGAAACCAGTGGACTTGTACGTGGCTGGGAGGAGGTGGCTGCGGATCATGTCGTCCTTAGTGACCCAGAGGACTCCGGAGCGAATGCCTCAGCAAACCTACGCTGCATGGCCTCCCTGATCCTGCAAAGTCTGCGGAAGGATCCTCGTATTCTTCGGATCAAGGAGAGGGACCATTACTGGCTGGCCACTCTCCTTGATCCACGGTACAAGGGTAAGGTTGCAGACCTTATGTTACCTTCGCAGAGGGAGCAGAGGATGAGACAACTCCGGGAGGCCTTGCAGAAAGGTCTGTGCAACGCGTTCCCAGAGACTGGGAGGTTACAAACTCCTGGTCCTGGACAACGAGTTGCTGAGGCTTCGGCCAGTCAAAGAAGGAGCGGTGGGGAAGGTGGCCGTCTGACCGATGCGTTCAGACAATTCTTTAGTCCGCAGCCCCAAAGTATGATCGGTTCCAGCAACCATCGCCAGCGTCTGATAAACATGGTGCAGGAATATCTAGGGGCAAGGTCAGACTTGGACACCTTCCCCACCGAAAATCCTCTGGCTTACTGGGTCTTGAGGATGGATCACTGGCCAGAGCTTGCACAGTATGCAATTGAGCTACTGGCCTGTCCTGCATCCAGCGTTCTTTCGGAACGCACATTCAGTGCTGCTGGAGGATTTGTCACGGATCACAGGGTGCGCCTGTCCACCGACTCGGTTGATCGACTGACTTTCATCAAGATGAACCAGTCTTGGATCACCACCAGCTACCACACACCTGATGCTGATATAACAGACTAATTGATTTTAACATGTCACATCCCTTCAAGACTGATGCTGATGCTGAGTGCCTGTGCTGTTATGTTGACTGGCTATCCTCCTCCTCCGAGTCCTCAATGATACGATTGATGATGATAGCTTGGAAGATCATTTTTGTTTATGGGTGCCGCCACCAGTGGCCAAGGCCCAATTTTTCAGCCCCTGTTTTACAGGGGCGTGTAATTACAATTTTTTTTAACAATAATTTGCCATAGGGCTCATTGCTGTGCTCCAAGTACAGTATCTGTGAGGGGTTGGAGTGTTGTGGCACCAGTGCCTAAGGCCCAATTTTTCAGCCCCTGTTTAACAGGGGCGTGTCATTACAATTTTTGAAGCAATACTTTGCAACAGGGCTCATTGCTGTGCTCCAAGTACAGTATCTGTGAGGGGTTGTAGTGTTGTGCCACCAGTGCCTAAGGCCCAATTTTTCAGCCCCTGTTCAACAGGGGCATGCAATTACAATTCTTGATCTGATAATTCACAGCAGGGCCCATTGCTGCACCCACCAAGAGTAACTCTGAGGGCTTACAGTGTTGTGGCAACGCCACCACCACCACCACCACCACGAAAGGCCCAATTTTTCAGCCCCTGTTCAAAAGGGGCATGTAATTACAATTCTTGATCTAATAATTCACAGCAGGGCCCATTCCTGCACCCACCAAGAGTAACTCTGAGGGCTTACAGTGTTGTGGCAACACCACCACCACCACCACGAAAGGCCCAATTTTTCAGCCCCTGTTCAACAGGGGCATGCAATTACAATTCTTGATCTAATAATTCACAGCAGGGCCCATTGCTGCACCCACCAAGAGTAACTGTCAGGGCTTACAGTGTTGTGGCACCAGCACCACCATCAAAGGCCCAATTTTTACTACCACTGTTCAACAATTATATGTAATTAAAATTCCTGATATAATAGTTGACAGCAGGGCGTTCCAGCACCAACCAAGAGTGACTGTGAGTGCTTACAGTGTTGTGCCAACACCAACAACTAAGGGGCCTATTTCTGCAGAGTATATACGGCAGGTCCCTACTTTCAAACATCCAACTTACAAACGACTCCTACTTGCAAACGCAAGAAGACAACAGGAAGTGAGAGGAAATCTACCACTAGGAAGGAAAATTCTCTCCTGTAAGAATAAATATGGGAGAAAGGTGTCTCCTCTGTACTGATGCTTTATCAGCAATCCTTGTTTCAAGAAAAACACCACATTTCAAAAACAGTTGTCATTGGGACGGAAAGTGAGGTGAAATGTTCTGAACAGGGGCACAGACAGCAAAACAAATGTTACAGGGGTGATAACCCTTACCTATGTTTTCCAAAAAGTTTAAAAATAGATTTTTGGGCTGGAGCTACACTTCAACAATGTACCTGTTCAAAATTACAAACAGATTCTACATAAGAACAAACCTACAGTCCCTGTCTTGTATGCACCGCCTGTATACGGCTGTTCAGAGTATATAGGGCCTTTTTTATTTTATGTGCGGGGTTCCCCTTATTATCCATACAAGACCCAAAGGGGCTGGTAATGGGCTGGGGTAGGGGGGGGGGTCATGGGGTAGCTATGCCATTTTTATTAAAGATTTTCATCCATATTACCGGGACCAGACATTACATTAAAGCCGCAAGCAGTTTTAAATGGCTTTTTTTTCCTTTAGAAGTGTCATTTTGTGCAGGGACAGTTCTAAACACGGGAAACACGTGGCACTTCACAGGCATACTTTAGACACCCCCCAGGTACGATATTTAAAGGAATATTTGACTTTTTTTTTTCACTTTATGCATCATTAAAATGACTGCTCCCGAAAAACGACCGTTTTTAAAACTTCTTTTTGCATTGATACATGTCCCCTGGTGCAGAACCCGGGTTCCCAAACCCTTTTTAGGACAATAACATGCATAATAGTTGTTATAATTAGCACTTTAGAATTCGAACGTTCGCATCCATTGTATTTAATAGGGTTCTAATGTTCGTACGAACTTTCGGTCCGTTCGCGGGTTCTGGTGCGAACCGAACCCGGGGGTGTTCGGCTCATCACTAGTAATGAATAGGGTTGAGCGAACCAGAACTGTAAAGTCGAACCGGACTTTTGGGTTTTTGGTACCCGGACCCGAACAATTTACTGTATGTTTGGGATCGGGTTCCATGTTCGGCAATGTAATGGCGCAATTTAAAAAGCTGCAGGGCAGCCAATCAACATTTGTTTAACTCGTGTGCCCTTAGAAGCCATCACAGCCATGCCTACTAATGGCATGGCTGTGATTGGCCAGTGCAGCATGTGACCCAGCCTCTATATAAGCTAGAGGCACATAGCACAGCACAGCACTCTGCTTTAGATAGTGCAGGGAAAGGTTGCTGCTGCTGCTGCTGCTGCTGCTGCTGCTTTGAGGGAGAGAATTAGATAGGAGTCCTGATTCAGAAATCAAATTAATCAGCGATCTACCTTGCTTTTGTTGTGTGGGTGCAGTGCACAATCTTTTTATCCTGCCCTGAGCCCAGTGCCAGAGAAAAGATAACTTTTATCCGTCTGTTAGGTTGGCGTCGGCGGGCATTTTATGCAAGCTCAGTGCACCAGCACTGCATATGTTACTGTGAGATACACACTTTAGATACTGTTCTCCTATTCTGCTATTCAAAAAAATAATAATTTAGGGCAAAAAATAATAATTTTGGTGCCTTTTATGCATACCTGTACGTGTGAGATACACACTTTAGATACTGTTCTCCTATTCTGCTATTCAAAAAAAGAAACTATTTAGGGCAAAAAAAAAAATTCAGTGCATTTTATGCATATCTGTACCTGTGAGATACACCCTTTAGATACTGTTGCTCTCTTTTCCTGATTTGCAGCAGGGGGCGTGGTCTAGCGCATGGTGCTGTAGGACGCACTTTGCGGCTGCTCCCGGTCGTTCGGCTATCACGGGGATCTTATTATAGATCCATCGCTTGCATTCACCCTTAAATCGCTCCGATGGGTAAGGGGAAGCCCAAAGACCATTTTAAACCTGCTGGGGAACGAAAACAAGGAGACATCAGCCATTTTGTGACTCGCTCGACCGCGGCTTACAGGCTTCAACAGTCTTCCAAGATGGCGTCGGCGCCTTCATCTCAATCTCCAGCCCGCTCAGGACCGGCAGACGCTGCAGCGGCGGCGGCGGGGATGCTGCACAGGTACACAGCAGGGGTCGTTCAGCCTCTCTGGCTGACTTAGATTCTTCCCTCCATGACCCACAAAGCCCACACAGCCCGCACAGCTCGCACAGCCTTTCCCAGGCATCGCTGTGCTCTGAGGGTGGATGGGACATGGAATCCCAGATGCTATCCATGCACGCATACCTGCGCTCCCTGACGACCAAACATGATCTTGAGCACTGTGTCTCCCGTATGGAGAAAAGCTATAAGAGGGAGATTGCAGATCTCAAACGGGACCTGGGGACACGTATGGAAGACATAGAAAGCACAACAGAAGGCATTGGTAATACTTTGCAGTTACATGAGGAGACTCTTAGCTCCCACACAGTCATGTTACAGCAGCTCATGTATCGCCAAGATGACATTGAGAACCGTAACAGAAGGAACAATGTCAGGATACGTGGCATTCCTGAAACAGTGGAACCCAAAGACTTAATAGAGGCGGTAACCACCATCTTTAATCAGTTACTACAGAAGCCCAAGGATGCCCACATAGAGCTGGACAGGGTTCACAGGACATCAGGCCCTAGAAATACTGACTCCTCTTTTGTCCGAGACACACTCTGTAGAGTGCACTTCTATAAGATCAAAGAGGAGATCATGAGGGCTGCCAGTACACAGGACTCCATCTGTTTGAAAGATGTCCCAGTTATGCTTTTGCCTGATCTCTCACGTCAGACCCTAGCTATGTGCCGAGCACTTAAACCCATTACATTGGTCCTTCAGGAGAAACAAATAAAGTACCAATGGAGATTTCCCTTTCAACTTCGGGTCCACCATGCAGGAAAGACTGCAATGTTTCGAACACTGGGTGATCTTCCCCGTTTCCTAAGCATGTTGGAACTACCGCAAATAGCATTACCCGACTGGCCATTCCAGCCATTCCAGCCCACTACCTTAGGATTTCCATCTCAGTCATTGTGGCAGAAGGTCGACAAGGACAGGCGCAATAGGGGTCCCCCACATATACTCTTACATAGACCCCCCACATAGACCCCCAGAGGATTGACACTCATGTGGCGGATATTACTGATATTACCGATATTACTGATATTACCGTTGCTTATGATTCTAGGCTGTCGCCAGGCTGCCAGGCTGCTTCCTACATTTTTACATTTTTACATTCCCGTGACCGCTGTGTATTGTCCAATCGTAAACTATTGGGAGAGAAAATTAGGAACATCTGAACGGGTTTTTTTTTTGGGGGGATTTTTTCATATCCATTCTTTTTTATATCTGATCATGTGATTATTTGATATGATTAGATGAATATTTGAATATGTTTGAATATGTTTGAATATATGTTTGAATATATGAGGATGGATTGAAATTTGATATTTTTCATGTTCACCTATATGTTTTTTTTTTTGGTTAGGGGCATTCCTTTTTTTTTGTTTTGATGCTGATGCAAATGCCAATTTACCCACCCCCCTGGGAGACCATACTGTGAGTCATGAGCCGGCAGTCTTTAGGGTCTTTAGGGTTACCTCTCCAGGGTCACCAAAACGACATTGTGATATTACATAGTTTTGTATTGTTATATTGCCATGATAATATGTTGCAACTGAGGTTTTCTATTATGAGCCCTCTTTTTCTTTTCTTTTTTTCTTTTTTTTCTTTTTTTTTTTCTCATGGCTCAGGATTTATGGCTCAGGATTTATGGCTTGTTCTTACCTATATAGATAGTTGTTTGTGTTATTTGATGTTGGTTACCTATTATATGACCTTAGTTATTGTACCCCCGAGAGACCTTGGACCGGGAGGCACTCTATGTGCCTACCACAGTTACCCCCCATTAGGACCACTAGTGCTGATTAGTGCACTGTTTTTTTTCTTTTTTTTAATTAGTTTGATATAGTCTTTTTTTCTCTTTTTTTTTTTTCCCTCCCTTGATATTTTATTAAATTTCCTGCCTACTTACCACTGCAAAGTGGTCTGATGTTTCTTTATTTTTCTAGCTTGATTCTTATTTTTTCTTCCTTATTCTTCTTTCCCCTTCCCCTTCCAGCCTGTTCCCTTCTCCTTCCTATTTTCCCTTGTCTGGTCAGGGCAGATCCCCGTGTTTGTACAGGTACAGGTACAGGTAAGGAACTGTGTTCTCCCCCCCATCCCTATTATGGCACTTGACAACATAACTTTGGCCTCCTTTAACTGCAGGGGCCTCAACTCATCTGAGAAGAGAAGCCAGGTGTTATACCATTTCCATAAGGCCAGGACTAAAATTCTATTATTACAGGAAACGCACTTTCGGAACTCGGCGATTCCGATACTTAAAAATCCCCACTATTACCAGTGGTTTCATAGTACTAACCCAGAGTCGAAGTCCAAAGGTGTATCTATAGCCTTTCATAAATCATTCCACCCGGAAGTTCAGGACTCCTTTATTGACCCGTTAGGACGATTTCTGTTTCTTAAATTAAAGTGCAATTCTTCTATCTTTACAGTGGCTAACGTATATGGACCTAACCAGGACCAGGCGTTCTACCTTTCTAAGGTCATAGGCAAATTGCTCTCATTTGGAGGCCCCTGCTTTATTTTAGGTGGTGACCTCAACGTGACCCTTTCTCCGGCCCTGGATTTTTCCTCGGGTAAGTCAAATATCTCCCATACTGCACTCACACAGATAAAGACACTCCTGCACACTGCGCAATTAGTAGATGTGTGGCGGGTGCAACATCCGTTCGAAAGAGATTACAGCTGTTTCTCCGTAGCACATGACTCATATAGTCGTATTGATTATTTTTTAATTTCCCAAACCTTATTAGATACATCACCAAAGGCTTCCTTGGGTAACATACTGTGGTCTGATCATGCCCCCGTACACCTCAGTTTAGCCCCTCCCCAGACGTCCCGTACAAGGTCGTCATGGAGATTGAATGATAATCTATTGAAAGACACTACATGTGTCGCAGCAATAGAACAAACGATTCAGGACTTTATTATGGTCCATCGCTCTGATGATACCAACCCACTAACTAAGTGGGAGGCCCTGAAATGTGTACTGAGAGGTGTTTTCATTCAACACGGTTCTCGCCTTAAAAAAAACAGAACAGCAGATATCTCTCGTCTATTGGCGACGATAAAATCGCTTGAAACATTGCATAAAAGAGATGCCAATCCGGTAACATATGTAGATCTTTCTAATGCCCGTAGGGAATTACTCAGCCTCTTGGATGCACATTCTCTCATAGCCAGAGATAGAGGTCGTAACTATCATTACGCTTTTGCAAATAAATGTGGACAGCATCTTGCCAGGGTTTTACACCCCCGCTCTCCTCGTAAACCGATTCCACATATATGTACGCCGGAACATCAGAAAATATGCAGTTCTCGAGGTATATCAGAGGCTTTTAAATCTTATTACTCTGACCTCTATAATCTCCATCGTTTGTCGGTAGCACATACCAAGAATAACACACACCTCACTGAGATGAGGAATTATATAACAGAGACTGCTCTACCACAAATTGATCCTGAAGAGGCATCTAGTTTGGATGAATCACTGACGACGAATTTCTCATTGCTATTAAAGGTTTAAAATCAGGTAAATGTCCAGGTCCTGATGGTTTCTCCCCTAGGTTTTATAAATTGTTTGCCCAATCGCTAGCTCCGTTACTAGTCTCGGCATTCAATTCAATTGATGACATCCATTTGCCTTCTCACAACCTTCTATCTGCTAATATATCAGTTATTTTGAAACCTGGCAAGGATCCCTCACAATGTGGTAGTTACAGGCCAATATCGCTCCTCAATATTGACATTAAGCTCTATGCAAAAGTTCTAGCGACTCACCTTTCTCCTCTCTTATCTTCTATTATACATAGGGACCAGGTAGGTTTTGTCCCTGGTCGTGAGACCAGGGACAATACTACAAAAACCATTCACCTTATCTCCTATATACAGAAACATAACCTGAAGGCCTGTATGTTATCGTTCGATGCGGAGAAGGCCTTCGATCAAGTTAATTGGGACTTTTTACGCCTTTCCCTTGAACAGATAGGTCTTGGACCGGTGTTCGTGTCCAAAATAATGGCATTGTACTCTAATCCCTTTGCCTCAGTCTTGGTCGGTGGCTCTTCCTCCACTCCGTTCCGGATATCGAATGGCACTCGGCAAGGGTGCCCCCTATCCCCGTTGCTTTTTGTTATAGTGATAGAACACCAAGCCCAGGCAATAAGATGTAATGCCTCCATTGTAGGGATACAGACACCTTCCTCAGTGTATAAGTTATCTTTATATGCTGACGATCTTCTGGCCTATATACAGCAACCACACACATCCTTGCCCTCATTGATGCTAGAATTCAGTAGGTTTGGGAAATTCAGTGACTTTAAACTTAATATATCTAAAACAGAAGCCCTTGATGTTTCCCTCCCCACCAATACTCTAAACACGAGTGCAAGCTAACTTTACTTTCCAATGGAGTACTAGAAGTATATCTTATTTAGGGATAAAGGTTCCATCTGATTTATCAGAGCTATATGCCCTAAATTACTTACCCCTAATGACCCGATTACGTAGAGACTTAGACAATTGGAACACCTCCTCTCTACCGTGGTTTGGACGTATAAATACTTTGAAAATGGACACCTTACCTAAACTACTTTACATATTTCAAACGGTACCCATTGCAGTCCCTAAACGTTTCTTTATCTCATTGCGTTCCATGTCCATACGATTCGTATGGCACCAAGGTATGTCCCGCATCAAACATACTTTACTAACGTACCCCAAAACCCAAGGGGGGGCGGGCCTTCCTGATTTTGAACTATACTACAGAGCGACGCTCCTGGCTAGGCTCACTGAATGGTTTCCCCGTCCCTTCATTAAAGCATCCACAATGGTAGAACAGGACTTATCCCTGCATGACCTCCGAGCCCTGCTTTGGGGACACGGACAGTATATACATATGCCCTCAATTTCCCCATTAACGTCTGCCGTCTTGCATTTGTGGTATAGAAAAGGTGTGCAGTCACTCCTGTCCTCTGAACCATCTCCTCTTACATCCTTATTTGACCATCCAGCTGTGCCCCAAGGCGAAGGTTCTCATACAATAGGTCCTTACTCCCGCGCGGAGTGGCCTGTAGCGGGCTCGTTTGTAGATTCTATCTCGGGCAAGCCGGTACTATCAGAGGTCCGGGGCAATTGGCTTACGGCCCTTCGGATTACATCTTTCTGTTCTACCCTCTTTTCCACTTCCCGAATTCATAGACCCCTTACGGAATTTGAAAAGCTGTGCTCTCTTTCTGAACTTCCACAACATACACTTTCCATTATGTACAATATGTTACATACGTTGATACATAAACAACCCCCTTGTTACACCAGGAAGTGGTCCATGGATCTGAGAAAGGAATTCACAGTTTCTGACTGGCAGAAATCATATTATTTCACGCATAAGACTTCAACTTCTTGTTATACACAGGAGAAAAACTTTAAGCTCCTTGCGAGATGGTACAGAGACCCTCAATCTCTGCACAAAATCTTCCCATCCGTGCCCCCCAATTGTTGGAGGTGTGGATCGGCGGATGGCAGTTACTTACATATATGGTGGGAGTGTCAAGTTGTCAAACCTCTTTGGACACAGGTCTTTTCAATTTACAGTAGCTTATATGATAAACCTTTACAGCTGTCTCCTGAAATTGCTCTATTGTCTATGCTTCCAGGCTCGATATCCTCACAGAAAGGCTCTTTGTTACGTTTTTTTTTATCAGCTGCAAGACAAATTATCCCCATATTCTGGAAAACGACCATTAGCCCCCCCCCTTAACTTTATGGGTTTCCGCAGTTAATGACATAATGCGGATGGAGGAGATGTTGGCCTTAGAGAATGATAACTTTAAAAAACATAAGCTTCAATGGCGCATATGGATAGAATACTCCTCCTCGGATTCCCTGAAAAACGTATTATTACCCTAGGGAACAGGTCAAATTGCGATTTATACCCATTGACTAGATGAGCTACGCTGGGGTCTGCCCGGACCTTCCTACTCTTTCCCTTCTGTCCTTCCCTATCTGCCCCACCTCTCGCTCTCTTTTTTCTTTTTTTCTTTTTTTCTTTTTTTCTTTTTCTCTTCTCTTTTTTCTTTCTTGTGTAAAATCAGATGTTGTATTTTTTATTTTTTTTATGGATATAGATTACAACGGGTGCCAATATAGATACTATTGCATAATTTGATTGAAATTGTGAAATTAATACGTTTTATATAGATGATAATCTTATTTATGCTAGATTATATTTTAAGCTCGTTTATATCCTCTGTTGACACCTGAATGTTATTTGTATAATTTTAATTGTCTAAAATTTTAAATGTAATAAACATATATTTGACTCTAGATACTGTTGCTCTATTCTGCTATTCAAAAAACACCAATTTAGGGCAAGATCCTAAATTTGAGAAATATGAAGCGAACGTCAAATAAGGGACGTGGCCCCGGTCATGGTGCTGCTGGTGGAGCTCCTGTTGCAGGACGAGAGAGCGCCCCCCCCCTCCTGAACCATACCAGGCCACATGCCCTCAACATGGGGAGAATGTCCCCATGTTAATGCGAACAAGGGCCTCATCCCCACAACCCTTGTCCGATGGTTGTGGGGGTCTGCGGGCAGGAGGCTTATCGGAATCTGGAAGATCCCTTTAACAAAGGGGACCCCCAGATCCCGCCCCCCCTAGGTGAATTGGTAAGGGGTACATTGTACCCCTACCATTTCACAAAGAAAGTGTAAAAATAAATAAAAAAACACACAGACACCTTGAAAAGTCCTTTATTAAAAAAAAAAAAAAACATTCCAGCGATGTAATCCAATGTCCCGCTGTGATCCGATGTCCATCGCTACAGTCTCCACTCGAAACGTCATTGGCTGAGCGGACCTACACTGCGGAGGAAGTTCCCCATAAGGTCCGCTCAGCCAATTACGTAGGCGGGGTCGGAGGTACGAGGGGGCGGGGCGCCCTCGTATCTCAGACCCCGCTTACGTCTTGGCTGAGTGGACCTGATGGGGAACATGAGAAGGGGCGGGTTTATTAATTTTTTTACACTGAAGAGGAAGTTCCCCATCAGGTCCGCTTAGCCAATGACGTAGGCTGGGTCTGAGATAAAGGGGGCCCCCGCCCCCTCGTACCTCAGACCCCGCCTACGTCATTGGCTGAGCGGACCTGATGGGGAACTTCCTCCGCAGTGTAGGTTCGCTCAGCCAATGACGTTTCGAGTGGAGACTGCAGCGCTAGACATCGGATCGCCGTGGGACATTGGATTACATTGGATTACATCGCTGGAATGTGTTTTTTATTTTTTATTTTTAATAAAGGACTTTTCCAAGGTGTCTGTGTGTTTTTTTACATAATTTTTTACACTTTCTTCGTGAAATGGTAGGGGTACAATGTACCACTTACCAATTCACATAGGGGGGGTCTTCCAGATTCCGATAAGCCCCCTGCCCGCAGACCCCCACAACCACCGGGCAAGGGTTGTGGGGATGAGGCCCTTGTCCCCATCAACATGGGGACATCCTCCCCATGTTGAGGGCATGTGGCCTGGTACGGTTCAGGAGGGGGGGCACTCTCTCGCCCCCCCCCCTTTTCCTGCGGCCTGCCAGGTTGCGTGCTTGGATAAAGGGTCTGGTGTGGATTTTTGGGGGAACTCCACACCATTTTTTTTTTACATTTGGGGTGGAGTTCCCCTTAAAATCCATACCAGACCTGAAGGGCCTGGTATGAATATTTGGGGGGAACCTCACGCATATTTTTTTTAATTTGCATTTATCGTCATTTATCAATGACTTTTCTATGTATTGCCGGGAGCCGACAATTTATTATAGCCGCGAGTGAGGGACAGTTCTAAGCACGGGAAACAAGCGCGACTTTACAGGCATGCTATACACACACCCTGGGTACGAATTTTAAAGGAATATTTCACTTTTATTGTTTCACTTTAAGCATTATTAAAATCACTGCTCCCGAAAAAACTGCAGTTTTTAAAACTTTTTTTGCCATTGATACATGTCCCCTGGGGCAGGACCCGAGTCCCAAACACGTTTTATGACAATAACTTGCATATAAGCCTTTAAAATTATCACTTTAGATTTCTACCATAGACTTTTACAGGGTGTTCCGCGGCTTTTCGAATTTGACGCGAACACCCCAAATTGTTCGCTGTTCGGCGAACATGCGAACAGGCAATGTTCGACTCGAACATGAGTTCGACTCGAACTCGAAGCTCATCCCTAGTAATGAACAATGGTGCAGGGTGAGGAGGATATGTCATGTATAGGGCTGGAGGAGCCGGGTAAGGAGCACCCATGTCATGCATAGGAAAATAAAGATGTATTGTATTTAAAGGGGCTGATGGAGCACGGTAAAGAGGATATGCTGTGTAAAGGAGCATAGCTGTCATGTAAAGGGCTAGAGGAGCAAGGTAAGGAGGATGAGCACCCTTCCATTGCCAATATGACAGCTGAGGAATCCGAAGCAAGCATTGTATATCCCTTCTCCTTCCCCCCATTCCTTTTACCTCCAGCGCTCCGGCAGACAGGGAGTTGAACCTGCCAAAGAACCGCCTTATATGTGACATGCCCACCAGGTGGAACTCAACGTTGGCCATGCTGCAGTGGCTGCACATGCAGCAGAGGGCCATCAATGAGTACCTGTGCGACTACGGCACCAGGACAGGGTCAGGGGAGCTCGTTTTTTTTTCACCACACCAGTGGGGCATGATCAGGGATGCATGCACTGTCCTGGCACCATTTGAGGAGGCCACGAGGATGGTGAGCAGTGACAGTGCATGCATCAGTGACACTGTACCTCTTGTCCACCTGTTGGAGCACACGCTGCATGGAATAATGGACAGGGCACTTGAGGCAGAACAGAGGCAGGAAGAGGAGGACTTCCTTGCCTCTCAAGGCCCCCTTTACCCAGACAGTGTTCCTTCTGTCCCACCCATCGCACAGGAAGAGGACGAGGAGGAGGATTGTGTCAGCATGGAGGTGGAGCCTGGCACTCTGCAGCATCAACAGCAGCAGTCTTTTAGGGATGATTTACAGTCCCAAGAAACCCGTGGCCTTGTACGTGGCTGGGAGGAGGTGGCTGCGGATCAAGTCGTCCTTAGTGACCCAGAGGACTCCGGACCTAATGCCTCAGCTAACCTACGCTGCATGGCCTCCCTAATCCTGCAAAGTCTGCGGAAGGATCCTCGTATTCTTCGGATCAAGGAGAGGGACCATTACTGGCTGGCCACTCTCCTTGATCCACGGTACAAGGCTAAGGTTGCGGACCTTATCTTACTGTCGCAGAGGGAGCAGAGGATGAGACAACTCTGGGAGGCCTTGCAGAAAGGTCTGTGCAATGCGTTCCCAGAGACTGGGAGGTTACAAACTCCTGGTCTGGGACAACGAGTTGCTGAGGCTTCGGTCAGTCAAAGAAGGAGCGGTGGGGAAGGTGACCGTCTGACCCATGCGTTCAGACAATTCTTTAGTCCGCAGCCCCAAGGTATGATCGGTTCCAGCAACCATCGCCAGCGTCTGATATACATGGTGCAGGAATACCTAGGGGCAAGGTCAGATTTGGACACCTTTCCCACCGAAAATCCTCTGGCTTACTGGGTCTTAAGGATGGATCACTGGCCAGAGCTTGCACAGTATGCAATTGAGCTACTGGCCTGTCCTGCATCCAGCGTTCTTTCGGAACGCACATTCAATGCTGCTGGAGGATTTGTCACGGATCACAGGGTGCGCCTGTCCACCGATTCGGTTGATCGACTGACCTTCATAAAGATGAACCAGTCTTGGATCACCACCAGCTACCAAGCACCTGAAACTGATATAACAGAATAATTTATTTTCAAATGTCACATCCCTTCAAGACTGATGCTGATGCTGACTGAGTGACTGTCCTGTTATGTTGACTGACTATCCTCCTCCTCCTCAATGATCCCATTCATGATGATATCTTGGAAAAACATTTTTGTTTCTGGGTGCCGCCACCAGTGGCTAAGGCCCAATTTTTCAGCCCCTGTTTAACAGGGGCATGTAATTACAATTTTTGATGCAATACTTTGCAACAGGGCTCATTACTGTGCTTCAAGTACAGTATCTGTGAGGGGTTGCAGTGTTGTGGCACCAGTGGCTAAGGCCCTATTTTTCTGCCCCTGTTTAACAGGGGCATGTATTTACAATTTTTGATGCAATACTTTGCAACAGGGCTCATTACTGTGCTCCAAGTACAGTATCTGTGAGGGGTTGCAGTGTTGTGGCACCAGTGGCTAAGGCCCAATTTTTCAGCCCCTGTTCTACAGGGGCATGTAATTAAAATTCTTGATCTAATAATTCACAGCAGGGCCCATTCCTGCGCCCACCAAGAGTAACTGTGAGGGCTTACAGTGTTGTGACAACACCACCACCACCACCACCACCAAAGGCCCAATTTTTCAGCCCCTGTTCAACAGGGGCATGCAATTACAATTATTGATCTAATAATTCACAGCAGGGCCCATTCATGCGCCCACCAAGAGTAAATGTGAGGGCTTACAGTGTTGTGACAACACCACCACCACCAACACCACCATCAATGGCCCAATTTTTCAGCCCCTGTTCAACAGGGGCATGCAATTACAATTATTGATCTAATAATTCACAGCAGGGCCCATTCATGCGCCCACCAAGAGTAAATGTGAGGGCTTACAGTGTTGTGACAACACCACCACCACCAACACCACCACCAAAGGCCCAATTTTTCAGCCCCTGTTCAACAGGGGCATGCAATTACAATTCTTGATCTAATAATTCACAGCAGGGCCCATTCATGCGCCCACCAAGAGTAAATGTGAGGGCTTACAGTGTTGTGACAACACCACCACCACCAAAGGCCCAATTTTTCAGCCCCTGTTCAACAGGGGCATGCAATTACAATTATTGATCTAATAATTCACAGCAGGGCCCATTCATGCGCCCACCAAGAGTCAATGTGAGGGCTTACAGTGTTGTGACAACACCACCACCAACACCACCAACACCACCACCAAAGGCCCAATTTTTCAGCCCCTGTTCAACAGGGGCATGCAATTACAATTCTTGATCTAATAATTCACAGCAGGGCCCATTCATGCACCCACCAAGAGTAACTGTGAGGGCTTACAGTGTTGTGGCACCAGCACCACCATCAAAGGCCCAATTTTTCCTACCACTGTTCAACAATGGCATGTAATTACAATTCCTGATATAATAGTTGACAGCAGGGCGTTCCAGCGCCCACCAAGAGTAACTGTGAGTGCTTACAGTGTTGTGCCAACACCAACACCTAAAGGGTCAATTTCTACAGAGTATATGCGGCAGGCCCATACTTTCAAACATCCAACTTACAAACGACTCCTACTTGCAAACGGAAGGAGACAACAGGAAGTGAGAGGAAATCTACCCCTAGGAAGGGAAATTCTCTCCTGTAAGAGTTAATATGGGAAAAAGGTGTCTCCTCTCTACTAATGCTTTATCACCAATCCTTGTTTCAATAAAAACCCCACTTTTCAAAAGCAGTTGTCATTGGGACAGAAAGTGAGGTGAAATGTTCTGAACAGGGGCACAGACAGCAAAACAAATGTTACAGGGGTGATAACCCTTCCCTATGTTTTCCAAAAAGCTTAAAAATAGATTTTTTGGCTGGAGATACACTTAAACAATGTACGTGTTCAAAATTACAAACAGATTGTACTTATGAACAAACCTACAGTCCCTGTCTTGTTTGCACCGCCTGTATACTGCTGTTCAGTAGACATGTGCATTCGTTTTCGTCCGAATGCATTTTCGTCCGAATTTCAGCTATTTTCGTTATCGTTTTAACAAACGAAAACGAAAGCACAGAATCCGAAAACCGAAAGATCCGACATAAACAAATGATTTATTTTCGTTTTCGTTGCTACAACAGTTCGATATAGATAGGAGATTCGACGTGACGCTGACAATAACAATCTGTGTCTATCGAACCTGTGGTCGAATGTGCCTAACCTTAACTCTATTAGTCCAAGATTATTCTACATAGAGAGAAAAGATTCGACATAGGAGAGAAAAGATTCGACATAGGAGAGAAAAGATTCGACATAGGAGAGAAAAGATTCGACATAGGAGAGAAAAGATTTGACATTATAGAGAGAAAAGATTTGACATAGGAGAGAAAAGATTCGACATTATAGAGAGAAAAGATTCGACATAGGAGAGAAAAGATTCGACATTATAGAGAGAAAAGATTCGACATAGGAGAGAAAAGATTTGACATTATAGAGAGAAAAGATTCGACATAGGAGAGAAAAGATTTGACATAGGAGAGAAAAGATTCGACATAGGAGAGAAAAGATTCGACATTATAGAGAAAAGATTTGACATTATAGAGAGAAAAGATTTGACATAGGAGAGAAAAGATTCGACATTATAGAGAGAAAAGATTCGACATAGGAGAGAAAAGATTTGACATTATAGAGAGAAAAGATTCGACATAGGAGAGAAAAGATTCGACATAGGAGAGAAAAGATTTGACATTATAGAGAGAAAAGATTTGACATTATAGAGAGAAAAGATTTGACATTATAGAGAGAAAAGATTCGACATAGGAGAGAAAAGATTCGACATTATAGAGAGAAAAGATTCGACATAGGAGAGAAAATATTTGACATTATAGAGAGAAAAGATTCGACATAGGAGAGAAAAGATTTGACATTATAGAGAGAAAAGATTTGACATAGGAGAGAAAAGATTTGACATAGGAGAGAAAAGATTCGACATAGGAGAGAAAAGATTCGACATTATAGAGAAAAGATTTGACATTATAGAGAGAAAAGATTCGACATAGGAGAGAAAAGATTCGACATTATAGAGAGAAAAGATTCGACATAGGAGAGAAAAGATTTGACATTATAGAGAGAAAAGATTCGACATAGGAGAGAAAAGATTCGACATAGGAGAGAAAAGATTTGACATTATAGAGAGAAAAGATTTGACATTATAGAGAGAAAAGATTTGACATTATAGAGAGAAAAGATTCGACATAGGAGAGAAAAGATTCGACATTATAGAGAGAAAAGATTCGACATAGGAGAGAAAATATTTGACATTATAGAGAGAAAAGATTCGACATTATAGAGAGAAAAGATTCGACATAGGAGAGAAAAGATTCGACATTATATAGAGAAAAGATTCGACATAGAGAGAAAAGATCACCGGAAATGTATGATTGCAGAGTCGTACAGTTTCGCTGCTCCGTCGAATCTTCTTTGAACATTCGACAGACACCATAAGCCTTCAATGACAGATTCGACCTTAATTAATTCAGATTTTCGGACGAATGTAATTTTTAACGAAAAACTAAATAAATAAAAACGAATTTCGGGAGTAACTTAATAAATTTATTTTTCGGACGAAAACGAAATTCCGAAACGAAATATTTCAGTGTGCACATGTCTACAGTTCAGATTATATAGGGCCTTTTTTATTTTGTGTGCGGGGTTCCCCTTAATATCCATACAAGACCCAAAGGCGCTGGTAATGGGCTGGGGTAGGGGGGGGGGCTGATGGGGTAGCCATGCCATTTTTCTCAAAGATTTTCATCCATATTACCGGGACCAAACATGACATTAAAGCCGCAAGCAGTTTTAAATGGCTTTTTTTCCTTTAGAAATTTAATTTTGTGCAGGGACAGTTCTAAACACGGGAAACACATGCCACTTCACAGGCATACTTTAGACACCCCCCAGGTACGATATTTAAAGGAATATTTCACAGTTTTTTTTTCACTTTATGCATCATTAAAATGACTGCTCCCGAAAAAACGGGCGTTTTTAAAACTTCGTTTTGCATTGATACATGTTCCCTGGGGCAGAACCCGGGTCCCCAAACCCTTTTTAGGACAATACCATGCATATTAGCCGTTATAATTAGCACTTTAGATTTCGAACGTTCGCGTCCATTGTATTTAATAGGGTTCTAAAGTTTGCGCGAACTTTCGGTCCGTTCGCAGGTTCTGGTGCGAACCGAACCCGGGGGTGTTCGGCTCATCCCTATTTATGATGTATGGAGGGGCCAGCATGCAAACAAACAGGATTACACCTACCATTCTGTTAGACATAACTCTTATTCTAGAATTGACCTGATACTTGTGGAGAAAATGCTTTTGCAGGCGGTGTCCTCCTCCACCATACACGACATTACGTGGTATTATCACGCTCCTGTCTCTATCACAGAGGTGGAGGGGCACACTCCCAGCCCTGCTTACATATGGCGGGCCAATTCCGGTGTCTTCCAAATGCCCTCCCATGCAGCTAAAATAGCTGACAGCTTATCCAAGTTTTTTGCTGAGAATACAGACTCTGTCTCCGATCCTGCAATGTTGTGGTGTGCACACAAGGCCTTTATTAGAGGGATCATTTTACAAATATGTGCAAGGGAGAAAAGGCAGAGGTCACAAAAGTTGAACCAACTCCTTAGTGACATCAAAATGCTAGAGACCTTAAATAAGTCCAACGCAAATGTACAAACGGCCCAAAAACTCTCCCAACATCACTCTGATCTCAGGCTCCTACTCATTGAATACTATGATAAGCACATACAAACCCTGAAATTGGCCCACTATTGCTCTGGCAATCGTGCAGGTAAATTCCTTGCCCAGAGGCTCAAAACTGTTAGGACTAAATCTAAAATCCCATTCCTACTACACCCGTCCAGTAAGCATAAAATATTCAACTCCAAAGAAATAGCAAATTCCTTTGCTGAGTATTACTCCTCACTATACAATCTTGATAAAGATCCTAACACCCCTCAACCAACGGATGAGAACATCCAAGCCTTTTTAGCAAAAATTAACCTCCCCTCTCTTTCACAGACACAACTTATGTCTCTCAACGCACCCATAACGCAAACTGAGATCAAGAGAATGATTAAGACACTCCCACTGGGCAAGTCCCCAGGTCCAGACGGACTACCAAATGACTATTATAAATCATTTCAAAATTCTAGCACATAGATTAATGCCTATCCTCCGATCCCTTATAAAGCCTGCTCAGTCTGGCTTCACCCCAGGTAGACAAGCGTCTGATGCCACAAGAAGAGTCATTGGTGTTATGCAGTATGCTAGATCCTGTCGGATGCCTTCTCTGCTCCTCTCCTTGAATGCGGAGAAGGCGTTCGACAGGATACATTGGGGCTATATGAAGCATACTTTGCAAAGATTCGGTTTCACCGGACCCATTCTTTCTGCCATACTGGCCCTCTATTCCTCCCCCTGTGCACAAGTTTATACTTCCAACCTGTTATCAAACACTTTCACAATCTCCAATGGCACGAGGCAGGGATGTCCTCTTTCCCCCTTGATCTTCAACCTTCTTATTGAACCGCTGGCGGAGAGAGTCAGATCCCATCCTGATATCGCAGGCTTTTCCATGCAAGGAAGGTCCCATGATATTAATTTATTTGCAGATGACATTATTCTGTTCCTAACTCCGCCCTCTACATCTCTGCATCATGCCCATGACACTCTCAATGAGTTTGTAAAATTGACCTTATAAAAGGAAATTCTGCTAAAGTCAATTATCCTAGAACTGGGGATTCCACCTCCTTTAAAAACCCACCTACAGGCAACCTTCCCCTATTCTTGGAGTAAATCCAATATTTCATACTTAGGAATAAAATGAACGACAGACCCACGACACCTAGCAGAGGCCAAATACACGCCACTGATTGACAAACTCTTCAGAGAAACAAAAAGACTAACCAATATAGAATTATCCTGGACTGGCCGCCTAGCCGCACTTAAAATGTTGCTCCTACCTCAGATACTATATGTTTTCAGAACACTTCCAGTCCCTATACTCAGTGCTCACCTCAAAGCCTTAAACGCCCTGCTTTCTAAAATCATTTGGGGATCTAAAGGACCAAGGTGCTCTAAAGCTCTTCTGGTCACCGGCTGGCAGGGGGTATGGGCTTAGTTGACATACAAGATTATTTCCGTGCATCCATCCTTACGCAACTTAAAGGCTGGATAGACCCGACAACAGACACTCTTTGGAGCGGAATCCAACAGACTTTGAGCCCTACTAAAAACCTCAGCTTTCTCCTCCTCCTAGACGTATGGAAACCATTCTCCATGCACGGACTACCTCTCACTATCCAGGCCTCACTGGCAGCCTGGAGAGATCTCCGGAAAATACCAGTCCCACTTTCCAACCAAATAGATGTTCCTGTACCCATAACAATTCTTTCACATGCTATTCCTAACCTTTCCCTCATGGACTGGCAGGATAAAGGAATCAAGACGATTGATGACCTATACCACAACAACACCCTCATCCCATTTGATTCCCTTCAGAGAAAATTCACCCTATCACCTGTCGACCATTATAAGCACATTCACATTTCCCATTTTCTTAGATCCGTTAAATCACATCACATATGCCTCTCAAAAGAGGTGTGGTGGTTTTACACCACTAACCCAACCCCCCTCAAAGGTATCTCTTTATTCTATAATCTCTTCCAACACAAACTGGACTTCATAAAATCCCAACCCTATAGGAAATGGGAATCCGACCTAGGTACAAATATTACAGACTCACAATGGCAACATGCGCTTAGATCGCTCTACAAAGCCTCCAAGTGCGTTAACCACTGGGAGTTATCCCAAAAAATAGCTCTTAGGTGGTATCTTACACCCTACAGAAACTCCAAGTTTGGAAACCACAGTTCCCCTCTGTGCTGGAGAAACTGTAGAGCAACAGGCAACCTGCTCCACATATTCTGGGCCTGCAAACACTTGACTAGTTTTTGGAACTCCATTTTCCACTACATATCAAGCATCACTGGGATTTTAACTCGCCCCAACCCAAGTTTGGCAATATTAAATATAGGTATTGAAATATTCCCCCCTGATTTCAGAGTAGTGATAACTCACATTCTTTTGGCTACCAGGGCATTAATAGCAAAACACTGGAAGGCAGATAAGGCACCTAATGTATCAGAGGTACTTGTAGCTACCCAAACCCACTATGTATAGGAATCCCTACTGTCTAGTAGGAGTGGCAACAAGAAAAAGTTTGATACCAAATGGAAAATATGGACGACATGGTTTAAAGGTAATTGAACTTTCCATGTATAGTACTACATATTAATCTTACTTCAATTCTCATGCTCATATATTGGTCCCTTCTCCTCCCCTTCCACTGTTGAATTTTTTCCCTGTAAGTTTTACTGAATTATCCAACTAAGTTAATGTTGAAAGTAAATTCACTTGTGCCTTGAAACTATGTCTGCGACACACACCTGTTTGTATATTTGTATACTGACATTCCTGTAATTGCTGTATTACTTGCTTGCTTTTTCTTTTACACTCTGTCTCTTGAAAACTTTTCAATAAAAAACAATTAAATAAAAAAGAAAAAAAGAAGCCGAACATAGTGTTGGGCATAGACTCAGCCCCCTGACTCATGGCTCTCACAGCAGAGCGCGCTGTGATTGGCCAAAGCATGCAGGTCATGTGCATGCTTTGGCCAATTAGCAACCGTCAATGCAGTGCGATCTTGCAGTGCATTGACAGTCTCGCGGATCATTATGGGGCATTTTGCGGGTGCTCAAATTTCCTACGAACGGCCCATAATGTTCTGTATTCGGCGAACGGGCAAACACACAATGTTCAAGCTCAGCTCTACTAGAGACACAATTAACCCTTTTATTGCAGCAGATCCTTGCTAGCTGCACACCCTTGGCAACTATGCAATAGGCTAGTAAGATCCCTGTTGTAGCTAGAGACATGATTAATAATCATAGTCCTGCCCAATGACTGCCTTCCTCACAGCAGGCTCTGCCTTACACAGCCAGTGAGCCACCCCAGTGATCACTGTTGTGGGGGAGGAGATATGGGGAGGGATCTGTGCCTGGTCCTGTGTTGAATGTAATGTTCCTGCCTGGCAGCAGCAGCACTGAGCCTCTGAGCTTTGAATGTCTGTCTCTGACTGTCCGTGACCGGCCTTGATGCCTGGGGCAAGTTCAAGTCAGGACATGCTGTAAGTGTAAGCTGTAAGCTGTGAGTGTCCCAGACAGATGAGGACAGTTGGCATCTATGCCATTATTTTCTGGGTGCAGTCTGTTCTTTTTGGGCTGCTGGGCCTATATTAACCACTTCAATACCAGGCACTTTCCCTCCTTCCTGCCCAGGACAATTTTTAGCTTTCATTGCTGTCGCACTTTGAATGACAATTGCGCAATCATGCAACCCTGTACCCAAACGAAATTTTTATGATTTTCTTCCTACAAATAGACCTTTCTTTTGGTGGTATTTGATCACCTCTGCGGTTTTAAATTTTTGCGCTATAAATGAAAAAACACAGACAAAAAAAAAAAAACTAATGAGCACTGATAGGCAGCACTGGCCGCATTGATGCCACTGATAGGCGGCACTGATGCGCACTGATAGGTGGCACTGATGGGCACTGATAAGTGGCACTGGATAGGCAGAACTGATGAGGAGCTACTGTCAGGCATTACTGAGTGGCACTGATTGGCACTTTGATGGGGCACTGACAGGCATTACTGATGGTGCAACGATTGCCACTTTTTTGGGCACTGATTGGCACTGTTGTGGGCGTGAACCGAGGAAAGCCATTTACCGTCACTTCCTGGTTCACGCAACGATCAGCTTTGATTGGTCTGTCAGAGGCTTCATACCACGATTGGAATTGCGTGTGTCAGACTGACACAGAGCACCTCTGATCGCCACGCTGCACGCCCCTGTGTGCGCGCACTGGCTGTGTTATCCTGATCATGTCATATGACGCCCTGTCAGGATAACACAACCACTTTGCCGCCGTCATTCTGCTATATGGCGAGCAAGTGGTTAAGAGATAGGGGCCTGGAGCTGTAGCTCCAATAGCCCCTACGTTAATCCAGCCCTGTTGCCACTAAGCAACAAGGTATAAGCTTGTGAGTAGATTAGCTGCTAGCATCAATCCAAAATTAAACAATGCAAATTGAAACATTTTAGCAATTATACACTATTATCCTAAAAATTTAATTTTTAAGAAAACACGTGAACAAAACAATATGCTTTTTAAATGTCTAGCTAGATTTACAGCAGCTAAACTAACAATAGCTCCAAGCATGTATACATTTCAACAATTGTACTGTTTTCAAGCACTCAAGCACACAAAATAATTCAGCATAGGAGTTGTAAAGCCATTTTTTATAACCAGATTTCTGTATCTGAATTGCATTTGACAGAATAAAAGCTTTTCTGTTTGTTTAAGACGGCTTCATAAACCTTAGTGCATAAAAATCCTCCTTCAAGTTCATATCTTAAAAAAAATGTTCTGTTCATCTGCAAATAAGTGTTTTTAAGAAATACATCCAATGGTTTTATATTTACTGTTAAATTTTTAATGAAAAAATAACTCATGCATGCTCAGACTTGAATAAGGTGAATATATTATAGATGATATGTCCATGAAGGGTATATAAAGTGCTGCAAGTGACAACATGCAAATATAATGTACATCGATGTAAGAGAAGGAGTGTACACAAATGCTAGGAGCCTAAATAACAAAATTGAGGAACTGGAGCTGCTATTACAAGAGGAGGACTTAGACTTTGTGGGAATAACTGAAACTTGGTTTCACAGCTCACACAATTGGCTGTCAAATATCCAGGGTTATTCCTTGTATCAGAAAGACAGGGAAGGTAGAAGAGGGGGAGAGGTTTGTCTATATGTAGAAAATGATGTAAGGGTGGCAGAGAGAAGTGATATTGTGAATGAGATAACGGGGAGGTGTAATCAGTATGGGTAGACCTCCAAAGAGAAGAAGTAAGTTAGAAATTAATAGTGGGGGTATGTTATAGGCCCCCCAACGGAGGAGGAAGAGCTGGGCCTACTATCACAGTTGGAAATGGCAGCGAGACAGGAAAATGTCATCATAACGGGGACTTCAATTATCCCGATATTGACTGGGCAGAGGGGAAAGCTCACTCATTAAAGGCCCGTCATTTCATGAATGTCTTACAAGACAACTTCATGTCCCAATTGATAGATTCCCAAACTAGGAAGAACATCCTGCTAGATTTATTAATTACGAACGATCCAAGTCTGATCTCAAATGTGGAAATACGAGACAACTTGGGATCTAGCAATCATAGGATGATCACATTTAACATACAAATTAGAAAAAGGAGGCCCAAGGGTAGCAGTCATTGCAGTCATTACTACTTGACATCAATTGGGACCAAATCCTAGATACATTGATCACGGAAGAAAAATGGGAATGCTTTAGGAGCATATTAAACAAAGGTATCACACAGTGCATTCCAATTGGCAATAAATATAGAAGAGGCAAGGTAAAACCTGGGTGGCTAAACCCTAATGTAAAAACCCTCATTAAAGAGAAAAAAATGGCCTTTAAACAATATAAAATGCAAGGAATGCAAGACAATGTGTAAGAACACAATCAGGGCAGCCAAAAAAGATTACGAGACACATAACGGAGAAGAGTAAAAACAAATCCAAAGATTTTTTTTAGATACATTACCAGTATTGCAAGATGATGAGAGCACATTGCCCACATAAAAGATGAGGAAGGGAGGATGGCTACGGATGACACAGAGAAGGCAACTGTACTAACTGCCTTCTTCTCCTCAGTTTTTACACAGGAAAAGGAGGGCTATACCGACCGCGGAAGTACTGTTGGTGACACATCACAGGGCATAGCCTTGTGGCTAACAGGGGCCTGGAGTGAAGGAAAGACTAGATAAACTTAATACAAATAAATCACCAGGACCAGATGGCTTACACCTGAGAGTCCTCAGAACTCAGTCAGGTTAAAGTCAGACCATTGTTTCCTAATCTTTGTGGACAGCATACTGACAGGATTGATTGTAGAAAAGCCAATGTGGTACCAATATTCAAAAAAGGACAGAGACAAATCCCTGGGAACTACAGGCCAGTTAGCCTGACATCAATTATTGGTAAAGTATTGGAGGATGTGGGCTGTATAAGGTATTTATACAGGTATAAGGCTGTATAAGGTATTTACTGACAGAAAAAATATGTTTTACTATTCAAAGTTAAAACAACATGGGGAGAAGATTTAATAGATGGAAAGTTGAAAAAATTACTGAAGGTCCACTTTAACCACTTGCCGACCGCTGTCAGTAAATATACGTCGGCATAATGGCTGGTGTGCGCAAAGCAACATACAGGTACGTTGCTTTGAAATTTGCGTCTTACGGGCGCGCGCGAACGCGCGCCGCGAGCTCCGTGGCCGTGCCCGTGGGACCGTAGTAACAGGACACTGATGGTCTGCTCCCTGTCATTGGGAGCAGCGATCAGTGTCCTGTCACAGGTAGCCACGCCCCCACACAGTTAGAAGCACTCCCTAGGACACTTAACCCCTTCCTCGCCCCCTACTAGTTAACCCCTTCCCTGCCAGTGTCATTTACACAGTAATCAGTGCATTTTTTTTTAGCACCGATCGCTGTACAAATCACAATGGTCACAAAGTAGCGTCAAAAGTGTCCGATGTGTCTGCCGCAATATCGCAGTCATGATAAAAATCGCAGATCGCCGCCATTACTAGTAAAAAAAATAATAATAACCAATCAATATACGCTTATTGCGATTTTTTTTACCAAAAATATGTAGAAGAATACGTATTGGCCTAAACTGAGGACATTTTTTTTTATATATGTAGCGGCCTCCACCCTCTCCTCTCTACTCTTCTTGCTCTGGCGCTTGTCTAGAGGTACTCTGAAGGAGAGAGTGCGGGGTCACCACGCCAAGTCCCCCTGCAGAGTATGTGCAGTGAGAGACAATCCTCTTTTACCTTCGGGTCGGTGTTCTGCATCCGGAGACCTCCTCCTGGTTTTCTCGAACAGTGTCTGCCAGTAAATGAGCCCCACACCACTAAAGTCCAACACTCCTTTATGCTTCCAATAACAGAGTAATGCACAGACAGTTGGACTCCCTCAACGAATAGAACAGACAAGGGGGGTGTGGATGCGAGTAGGCCCAGGCACAATGAACTCTCCACTTTCCTTCCTGAAAGTGGGTTGCGGTCTCCGGGCGAAGGGGGATTTCCTTCCAGGCGGTCTCCGATGGAAGGGCTCACCTGTCACCGGCAATATGCTGCACCAGGTCTTCAAGCAAGTATCTCCCACCGGTCCATTACGCCCTCCGGATTCGGGTACCCACTCCCAGGGTCCCCTAGGATCTCCTTCCCTCGCGGAACTCAGTGTTGGGCACTGAGCTCCAGACCTCTATCCGAGTACCTCACCCCAGGCTAAAGGTGCCTGGGATGGAACACGACCTCCGAACGTCCTCTAGGCCTAGGCCGCCTAGAGGACCGACACGAACCACCGCCCACAGGCAGAATGTGCCCCGGGAACCGACCCCGTGACAGAGATGGCTGGCCCCTTTATACCCTCTCCCAGCAAGCACGGCGGGTTCCCCGCCCCACCATACTGCTGCCGAGGGAGGACAAAAAGGGAGCCCGGCACACAGCAATGGTTCAACCCCAGCCCAAGGCAACAGCGCCACCCACTGGGCTGCAGGGAACTGCACATCACTGGTGTCTCTGCCAGTTTTAAACACACAGAAAAGTGTATACCCGCTACATATATATTTTTGGGGGATATTTATTATATTAAAAAGGAAAAAATATTGCTTTTTTAAAAAAAATTGTCGCTCTCTTTTTGTTTATAGCGCAAAAAATAAAAACCGCAGAGGTGATCAAATACCACCAAAAGAAAGCTTGTTTGGGAGCCATGTCGCACGATGCAATTGTCAGTTAAAGCGATGCAGTGCCGAAATACAAAAAGTAGCCCGGTCATTTGGCAGCCAAATCCTCCGGGGCTGAAGTGGTTAAGGTGCTCCCAGGTATTAAGGTGCGCCTGGTGTTGATGCTAAGGAGCGCTTTTGACCATCCTTTTTTGGTTGTCATATCAGCTAGTAAGGTTGATCTACATACAGCATGATGTTTGGTGAAGTGTTTCTTGCCTTTTTCCAATTGGTGGAAGGATCATTTGGAGGGCTCCATTTCTTTCAGCCCAGAAACAGTATTGATGTATGCACTTTCTTTGGTGGATCATTCATATGCTTTTTGTTTGATGGACGCTTTTGCTGTGCTGTATATATATATATTACTATTTAGCGATATGCATATGTTTCCTGGTTTCTTGGTGTTTGTATGTAGGGATGAGCCGAACACCCCCCGTTTTGGTTCGCAGCAGAACATGCGAACAGGCAAATAATTTGTTTGAACACGCGAACACCGTTAAAGTCTATGGGACACGAACGTGAAAAATCAAAAGTGCTAATTTTAAAGGTTAATTTGCAAGTTATTTTCATAAAAAGTGTTTGGGGACCTGGGTCCTCCCCCAGGGGACATGTATTAATGCAAAAAAAGTTTTAAAAACTGCAGTTTTTTCGGGAGCAGTGATTTTAATAATGCTTAAAGTGAAACAATAAAAATGAAATATTCCTTTAAATTTCTTACCTGGGGGGTGTCTATAGTATGCCTGTAAAGTGGCGCATTTTTCCCGTGTTTAAAACAGTCCCAGCTTAAAATTAAATTTCTAAAGGAAAAAGTAATTCAAAACTACTCCCGGCTATAATGAATTGTCGGGTCCCGGCAATACAGATAAAAGTCATTAAAAAAAACGTATGGGTTCCCCTCCCCCCAGTCCATTACCAGGCCCTTTGGGTCTGGTATGAATATTAAAGAAAACCCTGAACCAAAATGTAAAAAAAAATGTGTGGTGGTTCCCCCAAATTCCATACCAGGCCCTCCAGGTCTGCTATGGATATTAAGGGGAACCCTGTGCCATTTTTTTGAAAAATGGCGTTGGGGTCCCCCTCATGTCCCCATGTTGATGGGGACAAAGGCCTCATGCCCACAACCCTTGCCCGGTGGTTGTGGGGGTCTGCGGGTGGAGGCTTATCAGAATCGTGTTTCTCCTATCCATTCGATCCAGCTGATGTCACACGCTGTTCCATGAGCACACTGTGCCTTCTCCATTCATGGACTCAGCCGGCTTCCTCTCCGGTACCTTGCGGCTCTCATAGCCGGGATTTGGGACTTCTCTGGATGCAATAATAGACCCTGGACTATACACCTGACATGGCATTGATCCCACTTCATATGAGCATCTCTACATTTACCCCTATGTAAGTGTTGGCTAAATATTTATGCTACTATATTAAGCAGTTTACTCAGAGGCGCTTTTCTATTTGTTTTTTCTCCATGGTTTCCTGAGCTGGCTTCACTCCTGAGAAGAGCTGCCCTGATTGTCTGTTCACTCCAATTAGACCACTCATCTAGTATTTTCTTCCTTCAAGATTGATTATCATTGAACCATTCAACCATTTTACTTTATTTTATTGGACATCCACCCTGCTACCTGGACTTGGTTCATAGACTTTTATTATTGCTTTTAAATAGAATTTGTGATTTACTATGCAGGCATCCTGAGCGCTAACATTTGCTTTTTTTTTTATCAGAATCTGGAAGCCCCCTTTAACAAAGGGGACCCCCAGATCCCGCCCCCCTATGTGAATTGGTAGATTGTACCCTACCATTTCACCCAAAAAAGTACCAAAATTGGTTAAAAAAAAACACAGACTCAGCTTGGGACAAGTCCTTTAATAAAAAAATTCAGCGATGTAATCCTTCCACGACCCGACGATACACGCCGCCACGATCGATTCCGCCTCCATGGGAGACGCCCACCGAATGACGCGAGACCCACCGTGACAGCTCTTAAATAGCCAAGGGCGGGGCCACCAGGGACATGCGTGGGTGACCCCGCCCCCCTCTGATGCAACAGGGGTTTACAGTAATTTTCCTGTGGCATCACGGGTGACCCCGCCTTCTCTGACGCCACGAGAAACCCCCGTTGAGTCAGAGGGGGTGGGGTCACCCATGACGCCATGGGGAAACCGCTGGAAACCCCCATTGTGTCAGAAGGGGCGGGGTCACGAGCACACATCGTGGGCGGCCGCGCCCTCGGCTATATAAGAGCTGTCGGGTCGGGTCTCGCATCATTCGGCAGCTGCCTCCCATGGAGGTGGAATTGATCGTGATGGCGTGTATCGTTGGGTCGTGGAAGGATTACATCGCTGAAATTTTTTTATTTTTTATTAAAGGACTTGTCCCAAGCTGTTTCTGTGTTTTTTTTACCATTTTTGTCACTTTTTTTAGTCAAATGGTTGGGGTACAATGTACCACCGTTACCAATTCTAATAGGGGGGCTGGGATCTGGGGGTCCCCTTTGTTAAAGGGGGCTTCCAGATTCCGATAAGCTCCCCGCCCGCAGACCCCCACAACCACCAGGCAAGGGTTGTGGGGATGAGGCCCTTGTCCCCATCAACATGGGGACATCCCCATGTTGAGGGCCTCTGGCCTGGTATGGTTCAGGAGGGGGTGGGAGCGCTCTCTCGTTCCCCCCTCTCATTCCCCCTCTTTTCCTCGTCCCCCCTCTCGTTCCCCCCTCTTTTCCTGTGGCCCACCAGGTTGCATGCTCGGATAAGGGTCTGGTATGGATTTTTGGGGGGAACCCCACGCCATTTTTTTTTATTTGGCGCAGGGTTCCCCTTAATATCCATACCAGACCTTAAGGGCCTGATATGGAATTTGGGGGGACCCCCACGCATTTTTTTTGGTTCAGGGTTCCCCGTTAATATTCATACCAGACCCAAAGGGCCTGGTAATGGACTGGTAGGTGAACCCATGCTGTTTTTTTCAATGACTTTTATCTGTATTGCCGGGACCTGACAATTCATTATAGCCGCGAGTAGTTTTAAATGACTTTTTTTTTCCTTAGAAATGTCATTTTGGGCAGGGACTTTTCTAAACATGGGAAAAATGCGCGACTTTACAGGCATGCTATAGACACCCTCCAGGTACGAAATTTAAAGGAATATTTCACTTTTATTGTTTCACTTTAAGCATTATTAAAATCACTGCTCCTGAAAAAACCTCAGTTTTAAAACTTTTTTTTTATTGATACATGTCCCCTGGGGCAGGACCCAGGTCCCCAAACACTTTTATGACAATACCATGCATATTAACCTTTAAAATTAGCACTTTTGATTTCTCCCATAGACTTTTATAGGGTGTTCCGCGGCTTTCGAATTTGCCGCTAACACCCCAAATTGTTCGCTATTCGGCGAACACTCGATGTTCGAGTCAAACTTACGTTCGTCACGAACATCGGGCTCATCCCTATTTGCAAGCATTCTTTTTGATTATATTCCTTATTTTATTATATAGTGTTTTTTACATAATATTTGGTAATTTATAGTGCTGCATGTTTTAATTGTGTTTTTTAATTTTTACACAAACTCAGGGAAGGTCTGCTTTGGTCTAAAACCTGTTTGTGTTCATGAATAACATTTATGTATGGACGGTGTATATTTTAACACTCAGATGTGGAAGCCCTACCTGGCAACCCAAAGATCTATTTACTGGTACAAAAAAGTGTCCATCTATGTTTTTCCTTGTCAAAAATATTTTATTAAGTACAGTAAGTTAAATACAATAAATTAAGTACTGTACATTATACACTTCAGAATTATTATTATTAATTATTCATACAGTATGTGGTTACAAATATAATGTTGATTAGGATATAAGGAAGTGTGAAAGTTAAAGCAATTAATTAACAATTATGTGTTCAACATAAGGAGATGTAGAAATCCAAATAGTAAATGATTCTAATAGCTATGAGTAACTGAATAAAGATTTCCTGAGCAAACTTGGGTTAATGGATTGTCTTTCAAAACTGGTACTATATTCGTAACCTATGGAACTTCAAAATCATAAGGTATAAGGAGAGACAGAGTAGAAAAGAAAAGTGAAGAGTAGAGAGTAAAGAAGAAGTAGTGGGGAGGGGTCCACTGGGTCGATTCAGTAGTCACAGTCAGACCTGCATGATCAGTATAACTTCAAATCATCTACCATGGCATTAAATGTTGTCGGTAAGAAATGTTATATCCAAGGTTGCCATAATTTATAGAATTTAGGAATTTGGTTTTGTTCAATAGCCACCATTTTGTCGTGTATCATAACGTTGTTCATTCTTTGTTTTGTCTCGGCCAATTCCAAAGAGGGAGTTCTCCAAGCTCTCGGCACAGTTTAAAAAATTCTAGAGAAAACGCTTGGACAGCCGCACTCCAAAAATAGGTTATTTTATTTAAAACAAAAGCACAAATAACATGCCACAGCAAAAAACAGCAGGTATGAGCTGACGTGTTTCGCACTGCGATTCAGTGCTTAATCATAGCTTTGTGCTTTTGTTTTAAATAAAAGAACCTATTTTTGGAGTGCGGCTGTCCAAGCGTTTTCTCTAGAATTTTTTGCATTGTCATATGCACTGCCTGCACCCACGGCTCTGGATCCTGTGAATGAGTCATCAGCCACACCTGAGCGGTAACTCTCTCCTCTCGGCACAGTTTGTTTTGCTGCTGCGAGCAAAAATATAAAAAGTTTAAATTGGGCATGAGTCAGACAATCTGGTTTGAGATTAAGTACTGTCGTAGTAGGATTGGGTTGGAGGGTTACGATAAACAGTTTGGAGGCATATGTACTGTATATATTTCTTTCCAAAATGTTTGTACTGTTGTACAGGACCACCAAATGTGTTTGTATGTACCTTCTTCTGTGCAGCCGTGGAAACAATGACCAGGATAGTCAGGGGTACATTTTGCAATTTTGGCTGGTACTAAGTACCATTTAGTTAGTACTTTATAGTTGGTTTCCATAGCTATTACATTAGGGGAGGAAGATTTAACTGTGAACCAAATTTTTAACCATTCTGCCTCATTTAGAACATATTCCAAGTCCTCCTCCCATTTCCGCACGTAGGTAGGTTTATCCGTTTCAGCATTTATTAGTAATTGAGAATAAAGGGAGGAGATTAGTCCACTAGCGTGTGGGTCGTTTTTGCAAGCGGATTCGTTCAGAGGCGTGTCTGAAGTGGTATTAGGTTAAATAAATGTTTAATTTGTAAGTATCGGAACATTTCCCATTGTGGGATACCATATGTTTTGCAGAGAGACGGGAAGGGGATAAAGGATGATGAGTTAACAACTTTGTGAAATTTCAGTAAATCCAAGGAAGACCATGCTTTAAAAGATAAAGGATATATCCAAGCCGGGTAAAAGGTTGGGTTTTTGAGGAAGGAAAGGAGAGGGTTGTGTGGAGATTGAAAATTGTGTTTAAATTTATATCTATCCCAGATGGATAGGTAATGTTTAGTTAGAGGATTACTTAGGCCAAGACGGTTTTTGGAATGAAACCATAATAAATTGGAAATCGATAAAGGGTCACATTCGCAGGCCTCTATCGATACCCATAAAGGTATTTCCTGAGTGGCATGATGTTTGGCTAAACTAGCTATGTGAGCTGCTCTTTAGTAGGTGTCAAAATTAGGTACTCCTAGACCTCCTTAGTTTTTAGTTAAGTATGGTGTTTTGAGAGATATACGCGGTTTTGAAGATCCCCATATAAATTTAGATGTTCTTTTCTGGATAATACGTAAGTAGTGGGCGGGGACTGTTATCGGTAATATTCTAAATAGGTATAGCAGTTTGGGTAGTATTGTCATTTTAACAACATTTATTTTCCCCATCCAAGAAATAGGGAGGTGGGACCAGTTATCCATTAGCTTTGTGATGTGTTTTAGAATGTTAGGGTAGTTAGCTGAGTATAGGTCTGATAAAGAGGCTGTAAGGTGAATCCCTAAAAATGGGATTAACTCTATGGCCCATGTGAAGGGTAGTGCTTTGTTAGCTGATGTTAATTCTATTGTTGAAAGCGATATGTTTAATGCAATACATTTCTTGGGGTTTATCTCTAATCCTGATATGGTAGCAAATTTGTTAAAGTGTAAGTAAACCCCCTATTGTTTTCAGCCAAGGAAGCTGCCATCTTTGCCTCTGTTTAATTCTACAACTGCCATGATTCTGCACATGTGATCAGTTATGACACCAGCCATTGGATGGTTTGACAGTTTGGTTGAGAGCACAACCAATGGGAGTGTTACATTTTCGGCACGTGCCCGAAAATGAAACTGTTTTTTTAAAATGGTAAACGGATGGGTTTACTTCCACTTTAAGAATGGGTATTAGATTTGGGCCTGAGACTTGGGAGGATGATAGGAATAATAAGATATCGTCTGCAAATAAGCTAAGTTTATGTTGGATTCCACCTAGTTCTATTCCAGTGATAGTTGGATCTAATCTAAGGTATTGGGCTAAGGGTTCTATTAAAAGGGCAAATAGTAAGGAGGGAAGTGGGCAGCCCTGACGTGTGCCTCTCTCTATATTAAAATATTCAGATTGATAGTCTTGCGTATTTTACATAAGCTTGGGGTTTGTTATAGAGAGCTGATATCCAACTAGTGAAGTGGGGACCGAATCCCCATTTCTGGAGAGTGTAGTGTAAGTATGGCCAGGTTACTGAATCAAAGGCTTTTCTAATGTCTAGAGACAGGAAGCATGTAGGAGTGTGTCTTTTTTTGGCTATATATGCCAAAAGGGTAGCTCAACATACATTATCGCTTGCTTGCCTCTTTGGCATAAATCCAACTTGGTCGTTGTGTATAATTTTGGCAATTATCTTATTTAGGTGGGTAGCTATTATTTTTGCTAGGATTTTAATGTCCTAATTTAAGAGGGAGATGGGACGGAAGTTCATGCAGGATGTGTTATCCAATTGGGGTTTGGGGATCATGCAAATAATTGATAGTAATGATTTGCGTCTAAAGGAATAGCCATCTATTAGGGTATGGAATGCATCCACTAAAATAGAAGAAAGGGTTTCAGAAAATGTTCTGTAGTATAGGGCTGAGAAGCCGTCTGGGACAGGCCTCTTGTTTGTTTTCAGTTATTTTATGGTTTTCAAGACTTCCGCTGTTGCTATGTGTTCTTCAAGCAGGATTTTTTGTGTGTGTTAGTTTAGTAAGATTTATTTTAGAGAAGAAGTTATCAGCATCAGTCTGATTAAATTCTTTTGATTCTGAATACAATGATGTTAAATATTTACAGAATTTTTTAACGATTTTAAGAGGGTTATGCCCCATACACACAATCGTTTTTCATGCCGTTAAAAATGCCATTTTTAAAAATGGGCATTAAAACTGATCGTGTGTATGCTCCAGAGCATTTTTAACGGCGTGAAAAACGGCCATTAAAAATTTCGAACATGCTCTATTTTTTCACGTCGTTTTTCATGTCGTTTTTTTTTAACGACGTGAAAAACGATAGTGTGTATGCTTTAACGACGTGAAAAAAACGCGCATGCTCAGAATCAAGTATGAGACGGGAGCGCTCGTTCTGGTAAAACTAGCGTTTGTAATGGAGATAGCACATTCGTCATGCTGTAACGGACTGAAAAGCACAAGGCTGAAAAGCGCGAATCGTCGCTCAACAAACTTTACTAACATGAAGGGTGGCGCCATCCGAACGGAGCTTCCCCTTTATAGTGCCGTCGTACGTGTTGTACGTCACTGCGCTTTGCTTGAACGTTTTTTTAAATGATCGTGTGTACACAAGACAGGCTTGAGAGGAAACATGAAAAAAAACGACGAGAAAAACATCGGTTTAAAAAATGGCATGAAAATCGATCGTGTGTACGCCGCATTACTCGTGTAAGTGTTGTTTGATAGTTTAAGTCGTATTGGGTTGGATTGTCTGTCAATGGATTTCAGTGCTCGTGCCAGGAGAGTATTAGGTTTATTTTATTTCATGTAAAACGTGTGTTTTTATCTGCGTAGTGTCTTATCTGCTGATCCTGTTAGGAATAAATCATATTCCAATCTGTTTTTTTCCAATTGTGCTTTTGATGTAGGGGTAGGATTGCTTTGGAAAGAGGTAAAGGCATTATTAAAATTGGTTTCTAATTTACGTGCTAGAATATTATATTCTCTTTTGATCAGTGCCATTTGTCTTTGGATCATTCCACGCATCACAGGCTTGTGCGCTTCCCATAATGTAAGGGGAGATATGTCAGGATTAGTGTAATATTCCTGATAGTCCTTTATACCTTGTTCACATATTTGGCTATAGGGGGGGTTATTGAGTATGATGTCAGGGAGATATCACGTCATAAGGTTTAGGGATGGTAGAGGATAAAGTGGTGAAAACTGCGTGGTCTGACCAGGGGATGGGGATTATGCTAGATGCAAGTACTTCAGGTATCATAGCTGTAGTTCGAAAAATGTGGTCTACACGGGTGGATATCTTATGTGGGTGTGAATAGTATGTAAAGCATCTTTTGGATGAATTACATTCTCTCCAAGAGTCTACTAAATTATATCGAGAGAGTAGTTTAGAAAATGACCGGTTGCTTAATTTACGAGAAGGAATATAGGGCGACTTGTCGAGAAATGGGAGGAGGACTTGGTTGGAGTCACCACATATGATGACTGTGCCCATTTTATGGGCATTTACCACTTGTAATAAGTGTGATAGAAATGAGGTTGGTTGTCCATGATATGACCAGTGAGTATTAGATATCGCCCCTCAGGGTCTTTAATTTCTGACTGTATTAGGAACGGGGTAGATCTGTGAAAAGCTATAAGGGTTCCTCTCTTTTTGGCGCTGGCCGAGGCTGTAAAGACTTGTGGATAGAAAGGGCTCATATACTTTGGAGTAGAATTCACTGCAAAGTGAGTTTCCAAAAGGCATATTATGTGGGCCTTCTTAGCTTGAAAGGAACAAAATGCTTTGGTTCTTTTCTGTGGTATGTTGAATCCCTGAACATTCAGGGAAAGAATGTTTAAGGGTGCCATGATATATGATCTAAAAGGTAACACTCACCAGTGTCTGGTAATGTCCGACTGGATGAATCGACCCGTGTGGACCCGTAAGAGGAAAAAGAAAGAGGAGGGACCAGTACTGTCAGAAGTATAGAGAAGCGTAGAGAACTGAAAATAAAAAGGGTAAAGTTAGATAAAATGCAAAATATCATACAGTATATTGAAGAGCAACGTTTTCCCGTGATGGGGGGAATGGACCACCATCAGGGGGAGTGCAGCCTGCGTCGTTTGCCCACATATTATGGATGGGTAAACAAGGAGGGCCAATTGGGACACACTGAACATCTGTGTGAGGAAGAAAAAGCCCTAATAATATTGTTAAAGAGAAAAATGCAGAATAATTAGAAGTAAAACTAATACAAGTAAAACCCGCTTGGTATTAGATTATTAATCCTGGGGTATATGAAAAAATATTTAAAAAAATCAGTAATAGTAACCATCAGATAGAAATTAGGTTAAATTAGACAAGAACAGAACGTAAATTTCTTATTGAATCTCATTAATAACTTTGTATTATGAAAAGACCGGCTATCAACCTTGGGTGATAACTTTTATAAATAAAAATAGAATTAAATTAAATAAGACCTTCCACTTTGTCTTGGTAATTTTAGTAAAAAAATAAATAAAAATAATAATATCAGTGAAGAAAAAAAAAAGCAGAATAATTAGAAGTAAAACCTGCTTGGTATTAGATTATTAATCCTAGGGTACATGAAAAAATATATGAAAAAAAAAATCAGTTATGATGTCCATCAGATAGAGATTAGGTTTAATTAGACCAGAACAGAACGTAAATTTCTTATTGAATCTCATTAATAACTTTGTATTATGAGAAGTCCGGCTACCAACCTTGGGTGATAAAAAAGTTCAAATAAAACTAGAATTTCATAAAATAGGATCTTTCACTTTGTCTTGGTAATTTTAGTCAAAACAAAAAAATAAATAAAAAAGAAAGGGAGGGGGGGGGGAGGGGAAGGGGAGCTAAGTATATAGAAACATAAATTTAAACATACAAACATATATACAAAACATTCACGTTCATACGTATGCTTACATATATATTCCCATTCATACCACAGCGTATAATTGTATATGTGCACCTAAATATACAAGTATGTTTTCTATCATACTGGTATTTGGATTTGGATTAGGCGTTTTAATATTGTGCTATAAGTTTAGAGAGTCAAATGAGACATCATCTGGGTTTCAAAGTAAGGGTTAGGTGAAAAGCTGGAAAGTAGATAGGCGGTACTTAGTTCAATATAGTAACGTTTCAAAGTGTCTTCATATACTATTTAGTCCATGGCGTCTTCTCTGTATTTTGGACGGGAATCCAGGCAAATTCTTTTGTGAGATTGGGGATGATTTCCATTGTTTCCAGAAAGTTTTGAGGATTTTTGTGATGAAGGTGATGCAGATCTTCTGCGTGGCGAATTGGGTCCAGGTCCAGGTTCCATCAAATGTAGATTTTGTAGGGTATGCTGTAATTCTTCCTCTAATCTACAGATGAATTTAGAGCCTTGGTGTGCAAAACGGATAGAAAAAGGGAAATTGGTAATTTATGTGGTGATTTTGTAGTATCTGAAGTTGGGGTTTCATTGCTCGGCGTTTGGTAATGGTCAGTTGAGAAAGATCAGCAAAAAGTTGGTATTTATGTGCCTGGAACGATAAGTCATTTCTTTCTCTAGCTGCTGCTAGCAGGTTCTCCTTTGTGCGATAAAAATGAAATTTTGCGATTATGACGTGTGGTGGACCCTCTGCCTTTTTGGGTGCAAGAGTGCGATGGATTCTATCCATTTCTAAACGTTCTGCTGGCAGTGTAGGCAGAATTTCCTGAAATAAGGCAGTAATGGTACCTTGTAGGTCTATCACTGACTCTGGTATACCTCTGATGTGAATGTTGGAACGTCTGGCCCTTTTCTCAATATCATCCAGTTTACATTGTGTAGCGCCCCTTTACTTTTCAGGGGTGCTATGTACTTAAATTTAGGGGTTGGTCTGAGCTAGTAGCCAGGCTCAGACCACTTTGATTTGTTAGTACCCGCTTCTGCCTATGTGATGTAGCCTGACGTACAGTTCCCTGTGGCCTGTAGGTGGCACTGCCATATCAGGTCAGGGTTGAACCATGGGTGACATTGCTATGCCTTAGGGTGTCCTCTCTTGGCGGCGGTACGGTGGGCGTGGTTGGCCTGCTGGGCATGCTGGGGGAGGATACATAAGGGGCAGACACCATTCTTTTGGGGGCGAAAGTCAGGAGTCTGGAGTGTGGAGTGGTTCGCACCACCCGGCCCTCCAGGCCAGGGGTGCACGCGTGCATGTGTCTCAGGCACCTTTAGCCTGGGGCTGCAACTCTATTAGTAGGCCCAGCACCTTTAGCTGGGCCTATCTCCATAAGAAGAATCCCAGGGTTCCCGGGAAAGGGAGGACCCGCTCTAAGAAGAGGAGACCGGGGGAGGACCTTTCTGATGGACCGGTGAGATTTCTCGGTGAGAGAGAGGCCTGGTTACCTTCTGGAGGGATTCAAAGATCCATCACAGGCCTTGCAACGTGCTATCACTGGCACCTGTTCTTGTGTTGCAACAGCTGAGAAGTTCGGGACTTAAAGATTCTGTGGCAGGGGATCTCCCAATCGTATCTCAAGGAAAACCTAAAGTGAACGTTCGAGCATCACTCCGGCTGCTAGGATCCGCTCTTACAGGGGACTATCCAGGTGAGCTAAACTTACTCGGGATCGAGTAGCGACTATCGTACCAGTTTGTGCCTGGACCTATCTCCAAAACCTTACTGTCCTTTCTCTCATCCACCTTTCCTGTCTGCTGAACTTGAACTTGCTTGTGAAATAAACTCAGCGTTGGAGTTAAAGTGGTGTGGACATTGGCCTTACTGGGGAAAAATAGAGACTTGTTCCTATACTCTAGGAGATGAGAACCAGTCTGCTGGGATACCTTGCTGCAGGACCCAAAATTGTTAACACCACTCAACCTCCCCAAACAGGAGGGTACGGGCATATAGCGCGGTGTGCCTTGACCTGCAAGTGAGCCAAAGGCAGGAAAAGGTCCGTGTGCTACAATTGTAAAGTTAAATTTTCCTCCTTAAGATTTTCCAGTTCAGCCATGTAGTCCTGTGCTGAGTTTTAAATCTCATCCACTTTGGTTTCCAGCGCTTCTGTGCGGCTACCCAGCTCCCTTATCTCTTTTGTGAGGCTCTTTGTGATATGTTCTGAGGTTTGCCTCAGAGCTTTGTTAAGCATTTTTTCAAACTGCCTTAATAAAGTTGGAGAGGCTGGGGAATCTTGTGAGGTAAACTTTATGTCATTTGTTTCTGAGTCCGACTCACCAGGGGAGTCTGTATGTATAGGTTGGTGTTTCTGTGAGAGCGCTGAGGCTTTTGAGGAGGAAGGCGCCGGCGCCATTTTAGCTGTGGCCCGTGCTTTGGGTTCCTTAACCACTTCAACACCGGGCTTTTTTTACCACCTCAATACTGGGCCTATTCTGGCACTTCTCTCCTACATGTACAAATCATCATTCTTTTGCTAGAAAATTACTCAGAACCCCCAAACATTATATATGTTTTTTTTAGCAGACACCCTAGGGAATAAAATGACGGTCATTAAAACTTTTTTTTCTTGCACGGTAATTGCGCAATAATTTTTCAAACGCCTTTTTAAAAAAAAAATGGTTCATGAATGAAAAAATAACAAAACAGTAAAGTTAACCCAATTTTTTTGTAAAATATGAAAGATGATGTTACGCAGAGTAAATAGATACCTAACATGTCACGCTTTAAAATTGCGCACACTCATGGAATGGCGCCAAACTTCGGTACTTAAAAATCTCCATAGGCAACGCTTTGAATTTTTTTACAGGTTACCAGGTTAGAGTTACAGAGGAGGTCTAGTGCTAGAATTGTTGCACGCGCTCTAACGCACGCGGCGATACCTCACATATGTGGTTTGAACGGCATTTACATATGTGGGCGGGTCTTATGTGTACGTTCGCTTCTGATCGCAAGCTACCAGGGACAGGGGCGTTTTACTTTTTTTTATTATTATTATTTATTTTTTTATTTTACTTATTTTTTTTATTTTTACACTTTTTTACATTTTTTTTGATCACTTTTATTCCTATTACAAGGAATGTAAACATCCCTTGTAATAGGAATTGTTAGTGACAGGTCCTCTTTTTGGAGAGATGCGGGGTCAATAAGACCCCACATCTCTCCTCCAGGCTGGAAAGCATGAGATTGTGAAAAAAATTTCACCGATCTCATGCTTACTAGCCGCAATGGCGGCTTTGTTGACATCACGCCCGGGTCCTCAGAAGTAATCACATCGCGCCCGGGCCTCCGACGGTCATAGAGATGACAGGTGACCATCTGTTCATCAGTCATCTCTATGGTTCACCTCTGGCGCCGGACGATTCATTCTCCGGGCCCTCGATGGCACGGGAGAGTCCAAAGATGCACCGGATAGCGGCGGGAGGGGGGTGTCCCCTCCCGCCGCCTATAAGAACGATCAAGCGGTGGAACCGCCGCTATGATCATTCTTATGGTGCGCAGAATCGCCAGCAGAATAGAAGGATATCTGAATGATGCCTTTAGCTGCAGGCATCATTCAGATATCCCCCCACAAAGCCCAGGACGTCATATGACGTCCACCCAGGATGGGAGATCCCATCTGTGGACGTCATATTACTATGGGCGGGTAGGGAAGTGGTTAATGGAGGGGTTTTTGGTGCGGGCGCGGGTGCCTCCCAGCACCATAGTTTTGCCCAAAACTGTACCTCTGTATTCCAGGAGGTGTCCAGTGTGTTTCTGTGTGACTGGAACCGGCGGGCTCCGGTTATTCTGTAGCTTTTCTACTCACACAGAGCGGAGCTCTAACAGTGCATGACCTTTCCTGTCAGAGTCCAGGGGGTGTGTCCTCCCATCTATGTTTTTCTATTGTACAACTCTTTTGTAATCTATAAGTCCACATGGAAACTGACCTAATATACCAGTAAGGTCCTGCACCTGAAAGCATTCAATATGAGAGAAACTTTCCTGATTATCTCCTTTCTATCCAAACAGACCAAAGACCCCAAAATGGTGACATGTATGCACCAAAGATGGTCTAAGGCATGGCACATGTTACTATTCTCCTCAATTTCCTCCTCAACCTGCTTCCATCGCTACCATACCTCACTACAATATTAGTAAAGGTATGGTGAAGTTTTTTTTTTATGTGTCTGACTAGCTGCCATTTGTCTGTATCTTATCTCCTGTGAACTGACCCTTTACCTGTTTTCTCAACCTCATTTCTGTCTGCTGCCTGGAATCTCTATACCTGCATATTGATCCTGCCTATTTCTGCCATCTGCACTGATCCTTCCCTTTGTATTGACCATGTTTCTGCCTACCACCTGGATTGATCTGTTGCTTACATTTTGGTTATATTTCTGCTTGCTGCCTGAACTGACCATGGCCTACTTATCAAACATGTTTATGACTGCCACCTGAACTGATCACTTGACTGTTTCCTAACCATGTATCTTCCTGCAACCTGTACTGACCCTGGTCTGTTTATCGATCACATTTCTGCCTGCCATCTGAAATTAGCCCTTGACTGTTTGTTGACCAAGTATCTGCCTGCCACCTATACAGACCCTGGACTGTTTATTGACCACATTTATGCTTGCTATCTGAACTGATCCTTTGCCTGGTTGCTGAGGACATTTATACCTGCCGCTTGCTACCTATACCTGTTCCTGCGAAACACCAGTTTCAGCTATACTCTGAAGACAACTGATCTGTCTGCATGTATCACATTGATTTTGTTCCAGTGAAACACCAGTCTCAGCTATCCTCTAAAGACAACTGCACTCCTGGAACCACAATATTTTGTTCTTTTATTCATCCTTTGTTCTGCTTCCTTTACTTTCTGGTCAGTACACATAGCATTGTGTATAATACTCAGGGACAGCCTGGTACCAGTAGGTTAGGCCTGCTTGGCTTATAGGAATAGAGACTATAGAGGCTATTTGTGAAGCTCCACTAAGCTATAATCCCTGACTAAGGACTTGAGTTCGACTCGAGCATTGGCTATTCGCCCGTTCGCCGAATAGCAAACAATTTGAGGTGTTCGCGGCAAATTCAAAAAGCCGCGGAACACCCATTAAAAGTCTATGGGAGAAATCTAAAGTGCTAATTTTAAAGGTTAATATGCAAGTTATTGTCATAAAAAGTGTTTGGGGACCTGGGTCCTGCCCCAGGGGACATGTATCAAAAAAGTTTTAAAAACGTCCGTAAAGTAGCGCATGTTTCCCATGATTAAAACTGTCCCTGCACAAAATGTAATTTCTGAAGGAAAAAAAGTCATTTAAAACTACTCGCGGCTGTAATGAATTGTCGGGTCCCGGCAATACAGAGAAAAGTCGTTGAAAGTCATTGAAAAAAAAGAAAAAATGTGTGGGGCCCCCCAAAATTCCATTAACAGGCCCTTCAGGTCAGGTATGGATATTAAGGGGAACTCCGCGCCAAAAAAAAATGGTGTGGGGTTCCCCCCAAAAATCCATACCAGACCCTTATCTGAGCATGCAACCTGGCAGGCCGCAGGAAAAGAGGGGGGACGAGAGAACGCCCCCCCTCCTGAACTGTACCAGGCCACATGCCCTCAACATGGGGATGATGCTTTGGGGGTCTGTGACCCCCAAAGCACCTTGTCCCCATGTTGATGGGGACAAGGGCCTCATCCCCACAATCCTTGCCCGGTGGTTGTGGGGGTCTGCAGGCGGGGGGCTTATTGGAATCTGGAAGCCCCCTTTAACAAAGGGGACCCCCAGATTCAGTCATTATCTCTGTATGCTTTACTGTCCCCCAGCAAATATCCCTGGTCTTCCCCCTCAAGTACCGCCCCCAAAAGTAACCATCAAATACTCACTTCTGCTTATCTCTTTGCTTACTTCTGTGTCCCCCATCCACACCTAACCACTGCAACCCCCATCCACAGCTCCCCTCTTCTTTCCCATGTCCACAGCTCCACTCTGCACTCCCATCCATATTATCTCTGCTCCCCTTCTGCACCCCCATCTAAAGCTTACCCTAATCTACAGTTCTCACCTTTGCCACCTCTAATGTTTCACCTCTGCACCTCCAGCTTCCCCTACAGCTCTCACCTCTGCACTGCCTGCCCCATTCTCCACAGCTCTCATTTTTCACAACCTGCATTCTGCCCCCTGCAGCTCTTACCTCTGTACAAAGCCCCCCCTTCCCAGTTCTCCTCTCTGGATAATTTTCCACCCCCTCCACTTTCCCAGCTCCCGCTCTGCACAAATCCCCCCACTCTCCTCTCCGAACAAATCCCCCCACCACTTTCCCAGCCCTCCTCTCCACACAAATCCCCCCCACTTTCCCAGCCCTCCTCTCCGCACAAATCCCCCACCGCTTTACCAGCCCTCTTCTCCGCACAAATCCCCTCCACTTTCCCAGCCCTCCTCTCTGCACAAATCCCCCCTACTTTCCCAGCCCTCCTCTCTGCACAAATCCCCCCCACTTTCCCAGCCCTCCTTTCTGCAAAAATCCCTCCACCACTTTCCCAGCCCTCCTTTCTGCACAAATCCCCCCCACTTTCCCAGCCCTCCTCTCTGCACAAATTCCCCCCACTTTCCCAGCCCTCCTTTCTGCACAAATCCTCCCCACCACTTTCAAAGCCCTCCTCTCTGCCCCCACACATACGTTTTCCCAGTTCTTCTCCATGCTAAAATCCTCCTACACACCTTCACAGTTCAGTCTCTGTGGAGCACTCTCTCTCTCCTCCCCCCCATCCCCCGTTTCTCATTCCCAGCTCCCTCACCTCTTCCACCACCAGTGCTCCAGACCATATGGTATGCGCAGGCTTTTTTTTTGCAGGTGATCGGGGAACTGTAGCTGGGGCGGAGTTTCAGGGCTCCATTCTACATTGTGAGTAGAGGCGGGGACGGAAGCTGCCTCCTGCATCAACACAGGCAGCTGTACGTTGCCGCGCTGGGAGGCGAAGGATCCGAGGGCTGCGCAGCGCTAGTGTGTCATCATGACTCATGACAGGTTGGAGCAGAGAGGGCTGTGATAGGCGGCGGAACGGTGTTCCGCCACACTCCGGCAGAAAAAAAGCCCTGGGTGTGGCATATCATGATGCTGATTAGACAGCATGATTATTGCACAGGTGTGCCTTAGGCTGGCCACTCTAAAATGTGCAGTTTTACTGTATTGGGGGTCGGGGTCCGAAAACCAGTCAGTATCTGGTGTGACCTCCATTTGCCTCACGCAGTGCAGCACATCTCCTTCGCATAGAGTTGATCAGGTTGTTGATTGTGGCCTGTGGAATGTTAGTCCATTCCTCTTCAATGGCTGTGCGAAGTTGCTGGATATTGTCAGGAACTGGAACACGCTGTCGTATACGCTGTAGCAGAGCGTCCCAGAGAGAGCCAGGAAAATACCTGTTTGGGGTTTATACATCTCCCAGGCTCCTATCATACACATTCAGGAATCTCTGATCCATGGTCCACTTTGGGTCTTGGTCTTGCTCTTGTCCAGGCTAATTTAAGCTTACCTGAGCAGACAGCCTTTGCTCTCTGCCTGGGAAACACAGACAACGTTGGACTGTGAGAGCAAAAAGGTTGGTAAGAAGCTGTTAAGCAGTTTATGTGGAAGCTGACAAGCTGTAGGCTTGCTCAGCCTGGTAGTTAGGGCCTGTATATATTGTGTAGTTAGTGCCGAGACACGGCTAGGTTTTTGTTTGGCTATTTTTGTTCCTATTTGTTTCTATATATCTATATATACCTGTATATATGTGCATGTATGTTTTTATATTTTTTTCTCTAAAAGCCCTGAGGAAGGGGGAGTTTTTGTTCTCCCGCAACACGTTTGCTTTATTATGTTTTGCTATTTTAAATAAAACAATGGCATTTTCACCTTCATTTTGATTCTAATTGGATTTTGGGCGCTTCTTTACCTACCACTACATCTTCCAATCATAGGCAAGGAAAATAACATTTAAAAAAAAGTATTTTTACTTGAACAAAATTGGATGTTTGAATTCAGCAGAGCTTCAAGCTATGGAAACTTTCCCTGCAAAGTAAACATTGTATTTTCTTTTTGTAAATCAGCATGCTGTTCAATTCCACCCCCCCCCCCCTTAGTCATTGACCCACCACCTACCTTTTCTGGTCACACTAATCACACAGTCTTTTCTTAGAAAACCTGCTCATGAGTGGCTACTATTTTTTTTTAGTTATGGTCTTCTATGTATTAACAGTTCACTACAATAGCATCTGTAATGCAAATTATGTAAACACATTTAGTATTTTATTAACTTATTTGTGTTTTAAAAGAATATGTCACCCCAACATGTCATATTCCTTATATATGCCTTCTGTACCATGTACTTGTATGAAAAAGTATCCTGTTCTCTTTGTATTGCTTCATTTGTGTGAAATACCTGATGCTCCTGCCAGTCCCTTTTCTATTAAAAACTGACCATACTAGGCATGAGAGCACATCCACCCCAGTGTGGCCAGTTCCTTGACTGTGCTGGGAACTCAGCTTGCACTCCTCCAATGATTAGACTTCTGCTAACATTAACCCCCTGCACAGTCATTCACTTTTAAGACCAGTGTCTTGCTGTTTCTCCTCCCCCAGCTCTCTGAGCTCCTTATGCAACTGAGAACAAATATGTGATCACTTATGTGATCACGTATAAAAGGTGAAAAAAAGTTATCAATACTGTTTTCATATCCATACACAAATGTTTTGCCTTCCATTTCTATTTTAAACTAAATGGGTTGTTTTACAAAGTGAGAGTTCACATATACTTTAATACAGCTCTATAATAAATAACATGCTTTATCAAACCTAAAGTATGTAACATTGTTTTTGATATTTAAGAAATGCAATACTGCATATTTTTTTCCATGCATAGTCACAGCTTTTATTACACATACCTGACATTCCGAAGAGCCATGGACAATTTTAAATGTACATGATTTAGAGTTAAAAATAGCTCTTTTATATAATATAAAATAAAAGCGTGTTGCAGATTGAGATTTTATCTAAAAGTAACAATAAGTAACTAAATGTCCTACTGAATCCTAGACCTTACGTGAAGTGGACAAGGACATCTGTCTGGAAGACACAAGTCACATTTTCTGATAGAAAGAACTTGGACTTTACATCAGCTGTTATCTCCCTGCCTAGAGGTTTGCCAATATTCACATTCAAACATCTGTGAAGGTTATGCTAGGGCACACAGCCACATAATCTTTTCTCTATTTCATAAGACGATGTTTGAAACAGAAAAAAGGAACACCCATGTGACACAGATTTTTCACTCCATTAAAACTCCAGCGCTTGTTTTTTCCTTGATGCCAAAAAAGTAAATATTTATAGCATTTTGTTCCTATTATTTATGTTAGGCCTTCATTTAAAAAATTAAAACGTACAAAATAATCAATTAATGTTCACATTGTTCACACCAGGGGGTGCGCAGTGCGGCAATCAGTGGTGAGCTGTGTCCCTCAGGTCACAGCTGATCACATGTAAACAAATGTCAGTTATTGGCATTTCCTTTCCTGAGCACTGTCAGTGTCTGAGGGAAGGAAAGCCGATTAACAGCTTTCCTAGTTACAGGGGACATTTACACTAATCATCAGAGCACTGATCATCAGTGCCCTGATGATCAGTGCAGCCCCATCAGTGCCCAACAGTGCCGCCTCATCAGTGCCCATCAGTGCAGCTTATTAATGTTCATCTGTGCTGCCTCATCAGTGCTACGTTATTCATGCCCATCAGTGCAGCTTCATCAATGCCCATCAATGAAGCCTATCAGTGCCTATCATTGCAGCCTATCAGTGACCATCATTGCAGCCTCATCAAATTTAGCAGAGAAGGTGTTAGGTTAATGTAAATGCATAATCGATTATCACATGGTACCATGAGCTCATTAATTAGCAATTGTTTGCAAACAATGAAACAATGAAAAAATTAAACAATAGTCAGGCATTAATGGATTAAAAAGTTATAATTGAAGTTACAAATGTTGTGATGAGGTACATATGTTTTGTTCTTTGTTTTTCCCCATTAACTAATTATCTTTCAGATTGAAATTAGCACTTACTCTTCTCATGAGAAAAGTCCATGGATGTCTTTAATTAAAAGTTAAGTGTTTGTCAAATTGTCATTATTTGGGCGTGGCGACCGAGCTCCAAGATGGAAGCCTAGCTGAGAGATCCAGACACATCAGAGCCTCCCAGGCACATCCGCGACTAAAAACAACACAGCCGGACTGCCAGAGGACAGGGGAATGACGAGGCGCAGAAAGAACCCGCCGATGCCACAGAAACTGACAAGCATCTTTGAGATGCAGCCCCGCGGGCTCCAACAAAATGGCGGCGGCTCGTCTGAACAACAACAGGCGAATGCCGCGATCCACGGCAACGGACACGGAGGGCCCCGTATACAGTCCTCTCGTGACCCACTGCACAGCGGATCGTCCTCAGGCTCCTCCAGCCCATCCACTCGGAGCCCAGCTAAGTCAAAGCCGAGGATGGACTCCCCTGTCAGGCGGTTCTGCACACAGGACATGGAGGTAAGCGGGACACCAGGCACCACCGCTGCTCAGGCCCAACACACAGCTGACCCCATAGCGGACTTTCCTACTGCCGACAGGCCTATCTCAGACACTGTGCTGAAGGAGATGCTGCTATCGCTCAGATCCTCCCTCCAAACAGACTTAGTCAGAGGGATTAACCAGTGTCACAATGAGGTGCAGGCTATTGGGGTCAGAGTGGATAGAGTAGAACAGAGGATGGACGAGTACACTGCTACATACAATAATATGGTGGACGCACATGCGGCCCAGGGAGAGGACATAGCGTGGCTAAAGGACAAGGTCGCTGACCTGGAGGACAGGTCAAGGAGGAACAATCTAAAGCTGCGAGGAGTACCAGAATCTGTTCCAGCCACTCAACTCCTACAGTATGTCCACGCTTTGTTCTCCACCCTGGTCCCAGCACTGAATGCGCAGGACCTCATAATAGACAGAATCCACAGGATTCCTAAACCATCCTTCCTGCCAGAAGGCACTCCAAGGGACATACTAATGAGGGTCCACTTCTTCCATGTAAAGGAACAAATCCTACAAGCAGCCCGCAGGCCTGACACTGTCCCTCCGCAGTACGCTACCCTCCAATTGTTGCCAGACCTATCCAGGCACACACTACAGAGGCGTCGCAACTTGGCGACCATAACCAAGGCCCTGAGGAACCACAAAATCCTGCACAAATGGAAGTATCCTGCCACTCTTTCCATCACTCACAATGGGACCACAACTTCCGTAAACACATTGGAGGAAGGTCTTACAATCCTACGCCAATGGGGAATACTCCCAGACCAGGCCTCACAATTAAACCCTACTCCACAACCGCAGATGCTCCAAAATGAATGGCAGGTGGTGTCACACAAACGCACCAATAAGAAACAAGCCAGTGGAGGTTCATAACAGAACCGCAAAATTACTCTTTTATCTCTCCGGTAAAAAGGAGTTTAGAAATATCCTCCTATAACCCCCGTTAACGAGTTCAGCAGTTATGTCTGCACGCGGATCCGTTGTAAGATCCCTTTTTACACATTCAAAGTTGCTTTCTTACGTTTTTTGGTCTTTCTTGTTTTTTCTTTTTCTTTTTTGTTTTCTACGTTACCAGTTTATTGCACACAGCAATCTTCATAGCAAGGAACTTCCACTACGTATAGAAGATGAGTCTCCTACAGCCTCAGGCCTAAATGGAAAAGATGTTGCGAATCACGCCCAGGGACACAGTGAGTACTTGCACCACGATACCAGTCACCACACTCTACAACACCACAAATGACTATCACCTGTCTATCAATTAACGCAAAAGGCCTGAATCACCCGGCCAAGAGATTCTCTGTATGGAAGGAGGCCTGTAAGCACCGGGCTGATATTCTATGCATACAGGAGACCCACTTTCAGAAACAAAAAACCCCTAAATGCACTCACAGGGAATATCCCCACGTGTTTTTGGCATGCACACCGGATAGCAAAAAAGGAGGAGTGATGCTAGCCTTAAGGAACTCTCTATCTTTCCAACTCAAAGACTCTTATATTGATGAAGGGGGCAGGTATATTATAGTAACTGGAGACATCAACTCTAATCCGTACACATTGGTTACTTTATACGCCCCAAACACCCACCAAATCCGCTTCCTAAGGAAAGTGATCAAAAGGACTAAGTCCATGCAATACGGTAATATCACTATAGGAGGCGACTTTAACCTAATAACAGATCCCAATTTGGACACTACTACGGATAAACCGAAGAGATCTGCTCACCTCCGCAATCTTCTACATACACAGGAACTGTTTGATGCATGGAGGTGCCTCCATGCCAACGAAAGAGATTATACTTTTTTTTCTGCTAGACACTGTTCGTATTCACGAATAGATATGTTTATCACTGACCAGTGGCTTTTACAACGTGTTCAGGCCACACAAATATGGGATATTACGTGGTCAGACCACGCCGTAGTATCTATGACTATTGCTGAAAAGGGTGTCTCCCCCTCATCCCATGTCTGGCGTTGTAATGTTAGGCTCTTACAAGAACCCCGAATTCTCCCTGTGATCTCTCAGCATCTCCAAGATTTTTTCCAACACAATTGCACACCAATGATAGATCCCTTCACGTTATGGAACGCTCATAAGGCGTACATGAGAGGCATATTAATACAGTTAGGGGCTAGGGAAAAGAAACGACATGCTGCCAAACTCAATCAAGTACTGTCTGACATTAACAGATTAGAAACCCATAACAAAAAGTCTCCAACAACGGCAGTGGCAAATACACTTTCTACGCTTAGAGAAAGTCTGAGGGAGACTCTCACACAACAATATGACAAGCACCTCAGACGCTTACAAGTGAATTCCTACGCTAATGCAAATAGAGCAGGAAAGTACCTGGCTAATAGAATTAAGGCTGCTCGCACAAAATCGAGAATAGCATACCTTCTTCATGACACCTTACACCACAAAATCACTAACCCACGAGACATAGCAAATCAATTTGCAGACTATTATGGGGCACTGTACAACTTACGTGATAATACGGCCACACCACAACCAACCACAGACACCATACAACGCTTCTTACAGAAAATACAACTCCCGTCACTGACAGAGGACCAACTTAGGAAGTTGAACACACCTTTCTCCCCTCAAGAAATCGAACAGATTACATCGACATTGCCTAATGGCAAGTCACCGGGACCGGATGGTTTCGCAAACGAGTATTTTAAAACATTTAAAGAAATCATTGCTCCTCACTTACAACGGGTATTCACAAAGGCGGAAGAAACTTCTGCTTTCCCACAAGAGATGCTGAGAGCCCACATTGTCACATTACCCAAACCGGGGAAAGATCCTACTACACCAGCAAACTTTAGGCCGATATCTCTTCTTAATACCGACATAAAAATTTACTCAAAATTGCTAGCCAAGAGATTGTCGGATATTATTCCTCTACTCATAAAACGTGATCAGATGGGATTTGTGAGGGGGAGACAGACCTCAGACGCTACTAGACGTATCATTAATATTATTCATCACGCTGTCCAAATGAGAACGCCTTCTCTGCTGCTATCTATAGATGCAGAGAAGGCGTTCGATAGGGTCCACTGGACATACATGGAAATGGTGTTGGCTAAATTCGGCTTTACAGGCCCGATCCTCAAGGCAATACTGGCTCTATATTCCTGCCCATCGGCACAAGTTTATACCTCAGGTCTCCTATCCAAACCGTTCCGCATATCAAATGGCACACGCCAGGGTTGCCCTCTCTCCCCCACAATATTCAATCTTATGATAGAACCCCTGGCCGAATCCATTAGAGCACACACTGGCATCACAGGCTTCACTTTCGGATCTGACAAACACGTCATAAACTTATTCGCTGACGACGTTATCCTCCTACTGACGCACCCGAACTCCTCCCTCCCGCAGGCCCACCAAGTTCTGTCCGACTTTGGCGCAGTATCTTATTATAAGGTCAACTTTACGAAGTCCCAGATTCTTAATTTAGGAGTTTCACACACTTCAAAAAAATATCTGCAAAAATCCCTACCCTACTCTTGGAGCGCAAAGGGCATTTCGTACCTAGGCATCACCCTAACCGACAATACTGCATCCTTAGCAGAGGCCAACTTTAAACCGCTAATAGGCAAAATTGAACTACAACTAATGGACGTATCCAAGAGGGAGATATCCTGGTTAGGTAAAATAGCGCCATTTAAAATGTCCATACTACCACAAATTCTCTATATTTTCCGCTCCCTATTAATTCCCATACCGTCCCGCTACCTAAGCACGTTATCAAAAATTGTATGGAAATTCACATGGGGAGGCAAAAAAGCTAGGTGTCCACGGAACAACCTTCTTCCACATAGGAAAGTGGCGGGGGGCGGGATTCACAGATATCCAAGACTACCTGTGGGCTACGAGACTTGACCAACTTAAACACTGGTTTCACACCACTGACAGTCCCCTATGGGTGGAAATAGAACGTTCGGCTGTCCCGACCAGGAATACGACCACTTTCCTCATGGGCGACATATGGGAACCATGGGCAACTAAGGGTCTATCACCCTCCGTACAAGTGTCTTTACAGGCATGGCGATTCCTCCAGACATTAGACAGTGATGATCTACAGGAAAAACAGTACGACTTCCCTATTGCACTCTTAGGGGCAAAAATACCTATGCTTCCAACCACGAGACTCCACGCACTAGGAATTCAACATATACAAGATTTATATACTGGACAAACACCAAAATCAATAAAGCAAATGGTGACCGACCACCACTTACCCAGCAATATGTTATTCTCCTGCATACGCATCTCCCACTTCCTAAGGGCACATTCTATACCAAAAATAAAACTATCTGCTATAGCATGGCGTTTTTATACAAAAGCTCCTCAATCTGCTAAAGGCATATCAATATTTTATAACCTCATCCATGATAAACAAACTTTCAAGAAATCAGCTGCACTTAGGAAGTGGGAAATAGACCTCAACAAAACTTTCTCTGAGGAACAATGGACACGCGCCTTCAGGGAAATACACAAACATTCCCACTGTGTATCACATTGGGAAATGACGCTTAAACTTACTAACAGATGGCACTACACACCCTATAGGTTAGCAACCTTTTATCCGGCTTCATCGCCTCTATGCTGGAGGAAATGCGGTCACATAGGCAACCTATTGCACACCTTATGGACATGTCCTAGTATAACAGGTCTGTGGAACAAAGTGTTCAAGTTGATTTCATCAATCACTGGAATACTAACGACCCCAAACCCTGCATTAGCAATTCTTCACATTGGTGCAGATCAATATCCCCAGGAACTTAGACCAATCGTCACCCATATACTGTTAGCCTCACGTACCCTTATTCTTAGAAACTGGAAAAACTCATTGGCCATCAACCTCTCGGAAGTGATCAAACTAGTTAACAGAAACCACACATTCGAGCGCCTACTGGCTATTAAATCCCTGAAGTGTAACAATTTTGACTCTAACTGGAGATTGTGGACTGATAAATACAAAATCTATTAATTGTTTCTTGCTATATTCAGCTCATAGCGTCTAAATGTTTCTTGCTATAAACAGCTTATAGTGGACAACTTAGCTTTCTTAAACATGTTGTATATGTACTTGATATACCCGAACAACAAATGCGCACTGTGTGTAATGAATGTATGTTTGTTATATTCTTACTATACTTAATAAATAATATTGAACCAAAAAAAAAATTGTCATTATTTTATGATGGTTGTCTTTTCAAGTTGTTTTTGTGTGATAATGGGCAGATTTTTCATTTTTCTCATTGTTTGTTTTTTTAAGTTTTTTTTAAGTTTTTTATTTATGGTTAATTCTCTTTTTGTTTTTGTTTCAGTTTTCAAATTTTTTTTAATATATTTTTTATTATTGTACTTAGTAGATATTGGTGTTCTACTTTAAGACCCACTGTTTGTGTAAGCAAATATTAGTGGCCAGGTATGCTCTATGGCAGGGGTCTTCAAACTACGGCCCTCCAGGTGTTCAGGAACTACAATTCCCATCATGCCCAGTCATGTCTGTGAATGTCAGAGTTTTGCAATGCCTCATGGGATTTGGAGTTCCGCAACAGCTGGAGGGCCCGTAGTTTGAGGATCCCTGCTCTATGGCATGGTACCAATGTATTATGGTACCAAGGGGTAGGGAAGGTGGAGAAAGTTTTTAGGAAGGTATATATATATATATATATATATATATATATATATATATATATATATATATATATATATATATATAAACATTTTTTTTTTTTTATCATACTTTTTGTTTTGACGTCACAAGAATTTGCTTTTGTGGGGAAGAATACCCCCAGCTAGGGAAAATTACTGGGGGTATTCTGGTCTGAGCATTGGGATAGCAGGGAATTCCATAAGGGTATATAGAGATAGTAACTGCTAAGAATCTGATGCTGCTCTTGTTCTTTTATTTCCAGGTTCCATAATGAGTTGACTAGATATCTACATTTTGGGAACCTGGAGGAGAGACAGCAACCCATACTTGTGGTGGCAATTGGAATATATGCAGAGCGTTATATGGATGTCATAAGAGGAATCCCACCACACCCATGAGAACTTTTAAAGGGCCTAGCCCAAAGAAAAGAGACTTGGATTTTCCTCAGCCTCTGGCAGAAATGATGGAAAGAAATTATACATTCCTTGTTTAAGTGTGTAAGGACATCTTCTGGAAATGGACACTTTAAATGTCTGATATGGACAATGGGCTATTAATAGTGACTGGTAAAGGAGATTAATAGGCACTACAATCACCAATAATCAGAATGACGCTTGGTAGTATGTGAAAGTGTAGAAACTGAAAATAATGATTGTAAAGGGTTATATGCTTGAATAATTGTGCTAATGGAATGTAGTCAGGTACTAGCATGGTTATCAATTGAAAAGCGTTTTACATACCATTAGGGGTACTTTAGAGGACCATGACAAAAGCTTGTATTCTTCTCTCTAGCTTTATTCTATCTCTATCTTACTTATACAATTCAGTAAATTCAGGGGTGAAAGTGAGAGAGGAAAGATTTCATATACATATATAGAAGCCTTAAATTAAGAGCTTATTGCTAGTTTTCAATACTTTGGCCTGTCCAATCACAGTTGATTGGGTACCTCTGAGTGTTTTAATGACCACACAAGTTGTCTCTTGCAGTATCTGCTTTGCTCTTTTGGCAATGTAGGGTGCACAAAAGCAAGTCACAAAATTCTCCAGTATGCTGGAAAGTTTTTTGACAGATGCACTAGACATACAGGTATGTAGCTATTGTGCGGTTGTTGGCATACTCAAACGATGTGTTGGAATGTCATAAGTGACACCTTGATGTTTTTCCCAAATTTTCAGAGAATTATACCAGTATAGCTGGTGATGATACCTATATGTAATTTCCCCTCTTTGTCTGATAACATCATTTGAGAGTATATTAGGTTTACTGTTGTTATATATATTATTTAACTTTGCACTGAGAAGGTTAGCATATTGTGCCCCCCCCCCCCCAAAGCTAGTGATCAAAAAAAATAAAAAATAAATAATAATTAATAAAATGTTTAAAAAAAGTTCCTTTAAGTGCCTGCGGGCGCCGGACACACAGGTGTCTGTGGGAAGCATGACGTTTCTGAAATCATGTGATTGCAGCTGGGAAGCTTGATTGGCTTCCTTTAATGTTTCCTCAGGGCGCAGAGCTGTGCGCCCCAACACTCTCACGATACAATTATTCTTTGTGATTGGCGGAGCCGCGGAGGACATAGTGCGGTGCTTTTAGCTGAACTGCTTCACTTCCGGTCACACTGGTAAACTTTTCCCAGTCCCATGGTGGTGGAACACAAGGATTGAGCCTCTCTGAGTCGGCTGGCCAGCCATCAGACACTCCTGTAAACCTCCCCGCCTGCTGCTACTTAGCACGGAGAACACACCGATTGAACAGTGGAGTGCCCAGGGCAATCGCTGCCCAGCCTGCATACAGGTAGGTGGCCAATTGGCCATGCATCCAGTGCTCTATCCAGGGCTGCTAATAAGGGGGACCCCTGGGCCAGGGTGGGCTACATCAGTTCATCGGGAAAGCCGGGAGACTGTAACGGGAGGGACAATTTTTTCTATTTCGGCTCCTATGCGGATTTACTGGTCACATCCTGCATCCTCTGATGTCAGATCTGACCATTCCAATCACTGCCTGACGACCTTTCGATCCCACATTACTTTTTTGTAGCGGGTGTCAAATTTAAAGGGGCGTATCTGGACAATAGATGGCCCAGATACATTGATTTTTGGGATTTAAAGACACTTTGGAGTGTGGGAGGTATGAATGGTGTCATGTTCCCTGCGGTCCCTAGGTGGCGCTGTCACCAGGGACCGGGGTTGAACTGCCATTCTAGCGCCATGCCCTTTGTGTCCAAATCAAAGGTGGTCAAGGCACCTCATCATCCGGATTCTATCGTCCTGCCGGGCGAGGGAGACTGCTCTACTATGCCTCCCTTGTCTAGGCTACAACGTTTGTTCTGCCAGAAAGTCGCCAGTGAGTATGGGTGGGAGTACCCATACTTATCTAAGGAGCTGCTTTACGAAGTAGAAGTCTGCAGGGAACGTTGGTATAATGACTTTGTGTGGACACACATCAAAGTCCCACACGCACGCAGGTACCTTGCTTGTTCCCCAAAAGCATCTCAAAGATTTAAGGACTGTAAGGCAGAATGGATGTTGGGTCGGCACATCCATGCTGACAAGGTGTTGATTCGAAGGAAAGAAGGGGAGGATGTCGAATATCACCTAGAGACTGTTGATCAACATTTAAAACCCCTTGTCCTGCCGCACCCAAGATTCTACCTGTAGGAGAAAAGACTCCTTTCCCTTGTGCCTTGTAAATTTGCTGAACTTTCCAGGGTTAGTTTTTCCTTCCCGGAAACCCAGGAACTGTACCCGAGTTTAACGGGTGTTGTGCTCTTTGGAGGAATGGGGAACTGTTGCTGTTTTTTTCCTTCTTCCCTCCTGCAAAGTGATCATGGACTTTGGGGTGTAGTTAGGGCCAAAGTACAGGGAAGAAGTTTGTTCAAGGATTCAGCAAGTGTCTTTACCGTGGCATTGTCACTAGGTGGCAGTGTTGCGCGCCGTTAATCACTTTACCCCACACACTTCTTGGAAGGGAGAAATTTCTCTTCGGAGAGATTTTTTCTTTCCAAAACCCTTGCATGTGTCAGGAAATTTTGTGTTTAACTTTCTTTTGTCCCCTCTGCAGGAGAACGTCCGTCAAGACCGCTGAGAATGGGGCGGGTCTTAGTTAGTGATGTGGGCGGGGGGAAAATGTCAATGGTGTTATTGTGATATGTATGCTGTTATGTGTTGTTTCCCTTTTCCTTTTCCCTTCCATGTCAGGTTCAGGCACAACTACCAGTTTTTTTCAAAATTACATTTCTTTTTGCGCATTTTGAAACAGTCTCTGGATTGGGTTTATGTTGGCTCCCTTTGGGGCATGACTTGTTCCAGACACTGAAGACCAGTGTCAAATTGCTGGGGGGAGAGTGTAGCGGGCATCAAATTTAGAGGGGCGTATCTGGACAATAGATGGCCCAGATACATTGATTTTTGGGATTTATGGACACTTTGGAGTGTGGGAGGTATGAATGGTGTCATGTTCCCTGCGGTCCCTAGGTGGCGCTGTCACCAGGGACCGGGGTTGAACTGCAATTCTAGCGCCATGCCCTTTCTGTCCTCTCGCGGCAGTAGTACGGCGGGGCGGGGAACTCGCTGTGCCTGCTGGTAGAGGATATAAAGAGGACGGACATCTTGCGCACGAGGTCCATTCCCCAGGCACCTTCAGCCTGGGGGCTGCTGCGGTTCGTCTGTGCCCAGGCACCCTTGGCCTGGGCGCGTGGAGTCGAGTTCCATCCCAGGCACCTTCAGCCTGGGGTGAGGTACTTCACAAGGAGGCCTGGGGCCCAGTACCTTCGACTGGGTCCTGCAAGGGAGAAGCATTCCTAAGGTGCCCCCGGTATTGGGTGCCTGAATCCAGGGCGTAAGGGACCGGAGACGTGACCCTTCCGTAGAGCCGGTGCAGCATTTAGCCGGTGCCGGTGTGGGCCTCTGGTGACCGTCCGGATGGATGTCTTCCCCTGACAGGGGTCGTTTGTCCTAACGGAGGTATTTCATGTTCTTATGGTCTGTGGCAGAGACCCATCTTCATTAGGTCAGTGGCAGGCCTCCTCTAAGGCCTGTGGCAGAGGCCTCAACGTTCACCCAGGTCAGTGGCAGGGACCAGATTCACAGTCAGTGGCAGCGACTGTGCGCCAAGCCTGTTTGCACTAAACGGAACAGGAGAGACTTTATTCATTGAGTGTGCCTGGACCTATTCTTTCCCACACCCTGTCTGTTCTTTTAAAGTTCAACCAGCCTACCTATTGATCAAAGCAAATAAAACAGTGTTGGACTTTTTATGGTGTGGGACTCGTGTTACTGGAAGCTAAGTGTCCCTGTCTGTGACAGTGACAATCATCCTCCACAGGAGAAGCTGAGGCTCCGGCCTAAAACGCAGACCCGAAGGTAAACGGTTTAGCTCATATCTCTGCATACTACATCAGAGAGCCGAGCTGGTGGTGTACATCTTCCCCCTTCTCCCAGATACCCCTAGACGAGTCATACAGCCATAAAGAGAGGGGAGAAGGCGGGTGAGGGCGCTACATTTTTATTTATTTTATCTGTTCAGCAGCTCAGTACATTCTCTGCACTCATTTAAGGTGGCCATACTAGAAATTAAATAATAAAAGGAATCATCTATTTTTATGGACTGAGCTGCTGAACAGTTAAAAGAGATATAAAGTAAACTGGGATGGATAGGGTGTTAGTCAGACAGTCAGTGTGTGGACCCCTAGTGAGGAATGCCCAGATCTGAGACATTAGCGGCTCATTTACACAGCTGGGAGGGGCAGTGCAAGCAGGCAGTTGAGCTGAAGTTTTACCACCCCTGACCATCCCACCTGAAAAGAGATGCAGCCACTCAGTGCTGTTCAATGGCAAAAATTAAATGGTATGTCACCATGAATAGGGTGCACCACAACTACCCTGCAAGTCTGTGCAATGAACATGGCTGGGGCATTGCGGGTCTGCATATGATTGGCACAGTGAGGCTGCATTTGACGGGCACAGTAAGGCTACATTTGACGGGCACAGTGAGGCTGCATTTGATGGGCACAGTGAGGCTGAATTTGACGGGCACCGTGAGGCTGCATTTAATGGGCACATTGAGGCTGCAATTGATTTGCACAGTGAGGATGCAATTGATTTGCACAGTGAGGCTGCATTTGATGGGCACAGTGAGGCTCAATTGATGGGCACAGTGAGGCTGCAATTGACTTGCACAGTGTGGTTGCATTTGACGGGCACAGTGAGGCTGCATTTGTCGGGCACAGGGAGGCTGCATTTGACGGGCACAGTGAGGCTGCAATTGACGGGCACAGTGAGGCTGCAAATGACGGGCACAGTGAGGCTGCATTTGATGGGCACAGTGAGGCTGCATTTGACGGGCACAGTGAGGCTGCAATTGATGGGCACAGTGAGGCTGCAATTGATGGGCACAGTGAGGCTGCAATTGATGGGCACAGTGAGGCTGCAATTGATGGGCACAGTGAGGCTGCATATGATGGGCACAGTTTTGTCTAGCAGTAATCATACATAATCACTTGATAAATGGCTATTTACAGCCCTGCATTTCTAATGCTGCGTACACACGACCGTTTTCAATGTCATTGAAAAAACAACGTTTTTCTCTACGTGATTCTTCTCAAGCCTGCCTTGCCTACACACGATTGTGAAAAAAAATGCTCGAACAAAGCGTGGTGACGTACGAAACTTACGACGGCACTATAAAGGGGAAGTTCCGTTCGGATGGCGCCACCCTTTGGGCTGCTTTTGCTGATCCTCGTGTTAGTAAAGTTTGGTGAGAGACGATTCGTGCTTTTCAGCCTCGTACTCTTCAGTCTGTTACAGCGTGACGAATGTGCTATCTCCATTATGAACGCTAGTTTTACCAGAACGAGCGCTCCCGTCTCATAACTTGCTTCTGAGCATGCACGTTTTTTTTCACGTCGCTAAAGCCTACACATGGCCGTTTTCCACTACGAGAAAAACGACGACGTCAAAAACAACGAGAAAAAATAGAGCATGTTCCAAATTTTTAATGCCCATTTTTCACGTCACGAAAAATGCTCTGGAGCCTACACAAGATCGTTTTTAATGACCAAATTAAAAAAGTGGCATTTTTCTTGTCATGAAAAACGGTTGTGTGTACGCGGCATCAGAGTTAAATTTTTCAGTTTGTTTGTGTGCCCCAAAAATTTGGAGCACCAGCCGCCACTGCATCCGTGTAAAATTGTGAGTGAATGTGGAATGTACGGGTTCCTGATAAGAAAGGCTCTCGGTCCACAGTCAACTATATTGACAAAGAGGTTATCATCAGCGAAATGCTTTCATACCAGAACATCTCAAGGATTGGAGCAAGACCGATATCAAAATTTTTTTTGCATCTTGTGGCAAATGTTTGTGTGCCAATCAGACACAATAGGAGGAGATTTAATACTGGAAAAAAAAAATATATTAATGCAGATGGGACATGAGAACAACAAATTACAGTGTTTACAGCAAGCCCGCAGTAAACATGGCTAGAACAAGGTATAAGGTCATTATTATCAAACCAGCAGGACTCCTGAGGATATTCAACTGCCCCCTCACACCTGGTCAGCATGGGCCTGAAAGGTGATGAATTGGATGGACATTCTGTGTGATAATCTGCTTAAAGGAACTGAAAGTTGAGCCTGGGAGAGGAACAAACTTTTTATGACCTTTTAATCAACTGTCTTCAATGGCCGTGATGACCACGGCCATTGAGACCCCCCCCCCAGCTGGGGTGTGGGTCTCAAGTCTGAATAAAAAGGACCCTGGCCTGAGAGATTCAGAGAGAATGCATGTGTGTGGGTGTTAGACCTGTAATACCCCTTTCTTCCTGTTATGGCAATATTTTGGATTGGGACTTTAAAAACAGAAGCTGCAGGAACAGATACACAGGACGCAATCACTGTGTGTAAAATGTCCGTTCAGTGTCAAAATTTATTATTACATGTTATTTTATACATAGATAAGAAAGGGGTGGTGTGAGATGTTAATAAAAATGAAAAAATAGAAATATGTTATTAAAAGCTAACAAATAGGAATATATTATTAAAAGCTAGCGAATAGAACAATTGCAAAAGTAAAACCTTGAGAGGGGAGGGGGGAGTAGAGACAGAGAGAGCAGATGTGTCTGTGTATTAGGTGAAGGTTACAGAACACATTTCAACAGCGTGAACAAGATGGAGTCTCTTGTGCTTAAATGAACAATACAGTGAATGTCCATCTCATTTCCCTCCTTTTGTTTATTTGACATCATTCTTCCCTGCGTCACATTCACCTGATTGCTGGTAACTTCTGTTACATTGGCGCAGAGAGACGGCGTCCTGTTCAGCTCTCTCCTAGTTTTCTCAGAATAATGGGTTCATCAGGGCTGGTACATTTGGTGGTACAGTGGGTGGTCACACAGAGGCATAGCCTGATGAGGAAGTAAATAACAAATATGAGAAATAGGAACATCACAATGTAAGCGCCTAATTTCTGTAACCATGTTGCTTTGCCATATAAAAAGTCACAAAAACCTCCTAAACCCTTCCATCTTTAGCAATATCTCTGGCTATATTCTGTAGTTCTCTTACCTTAGCAAGATGCCCTTTAATAATATCCTCATTATCAGAAATGTATATACAACAGTCAGTGTGAAATACCTTACATATCCCACCTTGAGCTGCAGTGAGATAATTTAGCGTTAATCTGTGCTCTAATACTACTTTTTTAAGCTGAGCCATTTCTTCACTTAATAAACCTATATCAGTGAGGTTAATAATCTCATCTACAATTCTAGTGTAATTATTTATTCTTTTCATTGCTTCAATTCCCCATTCTGTCCAGGAAGGGAACCATGACCATGTCATGTCACCTTCAGTAAACTGCTCTTTTTTGAACACTAAAGGGAATTCTGGACTTTGACCTGGTTGCACTGTATCTTTGCGAACAGACAAAGCAGGTGCTAACTTCCCATTATAACATGTACCCTGTAACATTAGCAGAAAGCCAGGCGTACGCTTTATTTCCACATATATAATATGTAACGGGAGGGCCCGTGGAACCCAGAAGTTCTTAGAAAGTATGAGCCTGAAAATAATGGACATTGAGAATATGTCTTGGATTGCTTTAAAATGGGTCTGTAATATTAATCCACTGTATTTCCCAGGATTAGGGATGAGCTCGGTGTTCGAGTCGAACATAAGTTCGACTCGAACATCGGCTGTTCGACCGTTCGGCGAACATCGAACGATTTGGGCCGTTCGCGCCAAATTCGAGTGACGCGAACGGCCCACAATACACTGCGCCATCGCAGTGCAATCCTGCCGCTGTGATTGGCCAAGCATGCACTGTGACCCCGCATGCTTGGCCAATCACAGCGCCGGCAGCTAGGAGAGCCATAATTGGCCACAGGCAGGTTGCCTGTGGCCAATTATAGCTCAGGGGGTTTAGCACACGCCCCACACTATAAAAGGCCGCCAGCACGGCGGCCTTGTGTAGTGTGTTCCGGCGCAGGGAAAGAGTTACATAGGCAGGGACAGTGTCAGTGCTATTTGTACCTCAAACTTGTGTGTAGGGAGAGAGAAGGATAGGCAGGGAGAGTGTCAGTGTCATATTCTTTGCTAAACCTTGTGTGCAGGGAGAGAGAAGGATAGGCAGGGGACAGTGTCAGTGTCACATTCTTTGCTAAACCTTGTGTGCAGGGAGAGAGAAGGATAGGCAGGGAGAGTGTCAGTGTCATATACTTTGATAAACCTTGTGTGCAGGGAGAGAGAAGGATAGGCAGGGGACAGTGTCAGTGTCATATTCTTTGCTAAACCTTGTGTGCAGGGAGAGAGAAGGATAGGCAGGGAGAGTGTCAGTGTCATATACTTTGATAAACCTTGTGTGCAGGGAGAGAGAAGGATAGGCAGGGGACAGTGTCAGTGTCATTGTTGCTAAGCCTCCTGCACATTATACACCTGAAGTTAGCCCGTATTGCTGTGTTTTCCTGGTGTGTTACACCAACAGACATTTGCAGCACTTACAGCGGGCGGAGTGTGCCTCCTGATCATATTACACCTGAAGTTAGCCTGTATTGCTGCTTTTTCCTGGTGTGTTACACCAACAGGCATTTGCAGCACTTACAGCGGGCGGAGTTTGCCTCCTGATCATATTACACCTGAAGTTAGCCTGTATTGCTGCTTTTTCCTGGTGTGTTACACCAACAGGCATTTGCAGCACTTACAGCGGGCGGAGTGTGCCTCCTGTTCATATTACACCTGAAGTTAGCCTGTATTGCTGCATTTTCCTGGTGTGTTACACCAACAGGCATTTGCAGCACCTACAGCAGGCGTAGTGTGATTCCTGCAAAATATACTACTGAAGCTAGGCCTTATTGCTGGTTTTCCCATTTCCCTGCAGGCCATTAGAATGTCTGGAAGGCAAACAAGGAGAGGCAGACAGTCAGGAGCCAATAAAAGAGGGCACGCAGGCTCTGTGTCTAGAGACAACAGTGCTGGTCGTGGACGCGGTGCATCGCCATCAGCACGTGGCCATGGGACACGCTTTTCCTTCTTTTTGGCAGCTGGACGTGTTGAGCCACATCATGCCGAAGACTTGGTAGAGTGGATGACCAAGCCCTCCTCATCCTCCTCATCCTCTCTCACCCAGGCTCAGGGTACTGGCAAAGCAGCTGCCAAAGCGTCCTCTTCCCTGGTATCAATGTCATCATCAGTCACTCCTTCCCTAGACCAACAATGTCCTCCTGAGGAGTCCCCCGAACTGTTTGAGCACAGTGTTGGGTACATGCTCCAGGAGGATGCCCAGCGTTTCGAAGGGTCTGATGATGATACCCAGATAGAGGAAGGCAGTAGCGTGAGAGCAGAGAGAGGGGATGCTCAAGAAGGACACCAATCTGGCAGTCATGTTCCAGCAGCTGCAGCATACTGCCAGATTGGCTCCAGTGATGAGGAGGGAGGGGATGATGAGGTCACTGACTCCACATGGGTGCCTAATAGGAGAGAGGAGGAGGAGGATGAGGAGGAGGCACATCTCCAAGGAGGCAGGATGCCCTCGGGGGGCCAGCGTAAGGGCAGCACACCGACGGAATCACACCGCAGAGCTCCGCCTGTGCAGGGCGCTGCCTCTGCCCGTTATTCAAAAAGTTCTTTGGTGTGGGCCTTTTTTGAGTCGAGTGCATCAGATCGCACAGCTGCTGTTTGCAACATATGTCTCAAGCGTATATCGTGTGGCCAAAACATCACCCGCTTGGGCACCACATGCTTGACCAGACATATGTTGACCTGCCATGCAGCTCGTTGGCAAGCCTACCTTAAAGACCCACACCAAAGAACAAAGCGGACCTCTCCTTGCACCGCATCAGCTGGGATCTCCAACCCCACTATACCTTCAGTCCTCTCTGAAACCTGCACTGAGAGGAATGAAGGTGTAGAATTAGGTGTGTCACAGCCAAGTACTTGCGGGCACTCTGCTAGCAGTACACTGACGTCCGATTCTAGCAGGCAAATTTCCCTGCCCCAGCTGCTGGACCGTCAAAAGAAGTTCACTCCCAGCCATCCACATGCCCAGCGGTTGAATGCTAGCTTGGCTAAATTGCTAGCGCTTCAACTGCTGCCTTTTCAGTTGGTAGACTCGGCCCCCTTCCGTGAGTTTGTGCAATGTGCGGTTCCTCAGTGGCAGGTTCCCAAACGCCACTTTTTCTCATGGAAGGCGATTCCGGCTCTCTACCGGCATGTGGAAGGCAATGTCTTGGCCTCGCTGGACAGGGCAGTCACCGGTAAGGTGCATATTACCGCTGACTCATGGTCCAGCAGGCATGGACAGGGACGTTACCTTTCTTTCACGGCCCATTGTGTCACTCTTTTGGCAGCTGGGAAGGATGCAGGACAAGGTGCAGTAGTGTTGGAGGTTGTTCCACTGCCACGCCTCCAAAATGCTACTACTGGTTGTGACACACCTCTCTCCTCCACCCCCTCCTCTTCTTCTTCCTCCATGGCCTCTTCCTGTGCTTTGTCCTCGGAACCAGCGGTGCTCCGTAGGCGTTCAAGGGGCTACGCAAGTACGCAGGCAAAAATATGCCATGCCGTGCTTGCGCTGGTGTGTTTGGGGGACAGGAGCCACACTGGGGCAGAGGTTCTGTCTGCTCTGCAGGGGCAGGCCGAGAGGTGGTTGACGCCACGCCAGCTTAAGCCAGGAATGGTAGTTTGCGACAATGGCACCAACCTCCTTTCCGCTCTCCGACATGGACAACTGACCCATGTGCCCTGTGTGGCTCACGTCCTTAACCTGGTGGTGCAGCGGTTCTTGGGCAGGTACCCAGGCTTACAGGATGTCCTGAGGCAGGCCAGGAAAGTCTGTGTACATTTCCGCAGATCTTATAATGCCAGTGCTCGCCTGGCTGAGCTGCAAAAGGAGTTGAACCTGCCCAAGAACCGCCTTATATGTGACATGCCCACCAGGTGGAACTCAACGTTGGCCATGCTGCAGCGGCTGCACACGCAGCAGAGGGCCATCAATGAGTACCTGTGCGACTACGGCACCAGGACAGGGTCAGGGGAGCTCAGGTTTTTTTCACCACGCCAGGGATGCATGCACTGTCCTGGCACCATTTGAGGAGGCCACGAGGATGGTGAGCAGTGACAGTGCATGCATCAGTGACACTGTACCTCTTGTCCACCTGTTGGAACATACGCTGCGTGGAATAATTGACAGGGCACTTGAGGCAGAACAGAGGCAGGAAGAGGAGGACTTCCTTGCCTCTCAAGGCCCCCTTTACCCAGACAGTGTTCCTTCTGTCCCACCCATCGCACAGGAAGAGGAGGAGGAGGAGGAGGAGGAGGAGGATTGTGTCAGCATGGAGGTGGAGCCTGGCACTCAGCATCATCAGCAGCAGTCTTTTAGGGATGATTTACAGTCCCAAGAAACCAGTGGACTTGTACGTGGCTGGGAGGAGTTGGCTGCGGATCATGTCGTCCTTAGTGACCCAGAGGACTCCGGACCGAATGCCTCAGCTAACCTACGCTGCATGGCCTCCCTGATCCTGCAAAGTCTGCGGAAGGATCCTCGTATTCTTCGGATCAAGGAGAGGGACCATTACTGGCTGGCCACTCTCCTTGATCCACGGTACAAGGGTAAGATTGCAGACCTTATCTTACCGTCGCAGAGGGAGCAGAGGATGAGACAACTCCGGGAGGCCTTGCAGAAAGGTCTGAACAACGCGTTCCCAGAGACTGGGAGGTTAAAAACTCCTGGTCCTGGACAACGAGTTGCTGAGGCTTCGGTCAGTCAAAGAAGGAGCGGTGGGGAAGGTGGCCGTCTGACCGATGCGTTCAGACAATTCTTTAGTCCGCAGCCCCAAGGTATGATCGGTTCCAGCAACCATCGCCAGCGTCTGATATACATGGTGCAGGAATACCTAGGGGCAAGGTCAGACTTGGACACCTTCCCCACCGAAAATCCTCTGGCTTACTGGGTCTTGAGGATGGATCATTGGCCAGAGCTTGCACAGTATGCAATTGAGCTACTGGCCTGTCCTGCATCCAGCGTTCTTTCAGAACGCACATTCAGTGCTGCTGGAGGATTTGTCACAGATCACAGGGTGCGCCTGTCCACCGACTCTGTTGATCGACTGACCTTCATAAAGATGAACCAGTCCTGGATCACCACCAGCTACCAAACACCTGAAGCTGATATAACAGACTAATTTATTTTCAAATGTCATATCCCTTCAAGACTGATGCTGATGCTGAGAGACTGTCCTGTTATGTTGACTTACTATCCTCCTCCTCCTCAATGATCCGATTGATGATGATAGCTTGGAAGAACATTTTTGTTTCTGGGTGCCGCCACCAGTGGCTAAGGCCCAATTTTTCAACCCCTGTTTAACAGGGGCATGTAATTACAATTTTTTATGCAATGCTTTGCAGCAGGGCTCATTCCTGCACTCCAACTAGAGTATCTGGGAGAGGTTGCAGTGTCGTGGCACCAGCACCAGTGGCTAAGGCCCAATTTTTCAGCCCCTGTTTAACAGGGGCGTGTTATTACAATTTTTTTATGCAATGCTTTGCAGCAGGGCTCATTCCTGCACTCCAACTAGAGTATCTGGGAGAGGTTGCAGTGTTGTGGCACCAGCACTAGTGGCTAAGGCCCAATTTTTCAGCCCCTGTTTAACAGGGGCGTGTTATTACAATTTTTTATGCAATGCTTTGCAGCAGGGCTCATTCCTGCACTCCAACTAGAGTATCTGGGAGAGGTTGCAGTGTCGTGGCACCAGCACCAGTGGCTAAGGCCCAATTATTCAGCCCCTGTTTAACAGGGGCGTGTAATTACAATTTTTGATGCAATACTTTGCAACAGGGCTCATTGCTGTGCTCCAAGTACAGTATCTGTCAGGGGTTGCAGTGTTGTGGCACCAGTGCCTAAGGCCCAATTTTTCTGCCCCTGTTTAACAGGGGCATGTAATTACAATTCTTGATCTAATAATTCACAGCAGGGCCCATTCCTGCACCCACCAAGAGTAACTGTGAGGCCTTACAGTGTTGTGTCAACACCACCACCACCACCACCAAAGGCCCAATTTTTCAGCCCCTGTTCAACAGGGGCATGCAATTACAATTCTTGATCTAATAATTCACAGCAGGGCCCATTCCTGCGCTCACCAAGAGTAACTGTGAGGCCTTACAGTGTTGTGTCAACACCACCACCACCACCACCACCAAAGGCCCAATTTTTCAGCCCCTGTTCAACAGGGGCATGCAATTACAATTCTTGATCTAATAATTCACAGCAGGGCGCATTCATGCGCCCACCAAGAGTAACTGTGAGGGCTCACAGTGTTGTGGCAACACCAACATGTAAGGGGCAAATTTCAGCTGAGTATATACGGCAGGCCCCTACTTTCAAATATCCAACTTACAAACGACTCCTCCTTGCAAACGGAAGGATACAACAGGAAGTGAGAGGAAATCTACCCCTAGGAAGGCAAATTCTCTCCTGTAAGAGTTAATATGGGAAAAAAAGTGTCTCCTCTCCACTGATGCTTTATCACCAATTCTTGTTTCAATAAAAACCCCAAATTTTCAAAAAACATTTGTCATTAGGAAGGAAAACGAGGTGAACTGTTCTGAACAGGTGCACACTGCACAGACAGCAAAACAAATGTTACAGGGGTGATAACCCTTCCCTATGTTTTCCAAAAAGCTTAAAAATAGATTTTTTGGCTGCAGCTACACTTAAACAATGTACCTGTTCAAAATTACAAACAGATTCTACATAAGAACAAACCTACAGTCCCTGTCTTGTATGCACCGCCTGTATACGGCTGTTCAGAAGTATATAGGGCCTTTTTTATTTTGTGTGCGGGGTTCCCCTTAATATCCATACAAGACCCAAAGGGGCTGGTAATGGGCTGGGGTAGGGGGGCTGTGATGGGGTAGCTATGCCATTTTTCTTAAAGATTTTCATCCATATTACCGGGACCAGACATTACATTAAAGCCGCAAAAAGTTTTAAATGGCTTTTTTTCCTTTAGAAATGTAATTTTGTGCAGGGACAGTTCTAAACACGGGAAACACATGGCACTTCACAGGCATACTTTAGACACCCCCCAGGTACGATATTTAAAGGAATATTTGACTTTTTTTTTCACTTTATGCATCATTAAAATGACTACTCCCGAATAACGGCCGTTTTTAAAACTTTTTTTTGGATTGATACATGTCCCCTGGTGCAGAACCCGGGTTCCCAAACCCTTTTTAGGACAATAACATGCATAATAGTTGTTATAATTAGCACTTTAGATTTCGAACGTTCGCATCGTGCGAACTTTCGGTCCGTTCGCGCGTTCTGGTGCGAACCGAACCCGGGGGTGTTCGGCTCATCACTACCCAGGATATCTGTAAAGGACTATTTACTGGTTGTTTGATTCTGAACTCAACAGGTTAATTGAGAGATGCTGATGTGTTCAACTCCAACCACCTGGCTGCCTGTGTAATGTAGATTAAGTCCAGACTAGCTTCCAAAGACCTTTTCATTGTTGTTTGTGGTGATGTGGATTGGAGCTGGTAGACCGTCTGGCTGCCTATTATGGGATGTTTAAGTGTTTTGCTGTAAGTAAAGGGGGGGGGGGGAATCACTCCAGCACCCCATCCTGCTAAGACTGTTTACTGAAGGAGAAGTTTGAACACACCTGACCTGTATCACCATTGTCATTGGACAGTTTAACCCGCCCTGTTCCCCAAGGATGGGAGGGAAGTGTTTTGAAGGAAAGTGTGTTACCATGTGCTTGTAATAAAGATTCATTCCCTGTTTTTGGAACTTCAACACAGAGCGTTGTCCTGTTTGTGTGGGGAGAAATATTTGTATGCGGTCTTATTCGGCTGGTTGGAGTGTCTGGTAGCTGCTGTGTGTTCGGGAATGGAATATATTTAAACAACGTTAACTCCTGTCGTTACATAATATAACTAGAGATGAGCTTTGTGTTCGAGTTAAACCCGCGGTCGACTCGAACATGGGCTGTTCGGCCTTTCGCCAAATTTTGAACATTATGGGCCGTTCACGCCAAATTCGAGTGACGCATCATGGCCCATAATTCACTGCGGCATCGCAGTACATTGCTGGCTGATGATTGGCCAAGTATGCACTATGACCCGCATGCTTTGGCCAATCACAGCGCCGTCAGGACAGAGAGCCATAATTGGCCAAAGGAAGAGTGCCTTTGGCCAATCATGGCTCAGGGGAGTAGGTACACGCCCCACACTATATAAGGCCGCCTGCATGTTGGCCTTGTGTAGTGTGTTGCGGCGGCGGAGAGTGATAGATAGAGAGTCAGAGTGTCATTTCATTTCAGTTAGATAGGGCAGGCAGGCGATCGAGTTAGCTTTAGTCAGTATATTTAGTATATATATGCATCCTACGAGTTGTGTATACATATATATATATATATATATTGTGAGGGGGTTAGCTCGGCAGCGGGTGTGTGTGACCCCCGGGATGGGCTCCCCACACAAAACAGGCCCAGCAAACGGAGGTTGTGGTTTTCAAAATCAAAAAGGTGCGGTTTATTTTCTGTTTACAGTGACAAAACACAGCAAAGCAAAAGAAACATAAACAAAATAAATCCTGGTCAACTTGACCTCTGACTAAACATACAGGTTTCCTAACTAACAACTGGGATCAGCCTAGTGCTGTCCTAGTCCCTAAGTCCCTGGTTTTAAATGTCCAAGCAAATAGCCACACAGGCTTTGTCTCACCGCACAGGGGTTCACTCTCCCTAGACAGTCCACACAGGTCTGGTTCCAGGCATGAGCTAACATCTAATGAAGCTGGGAGTTCTTATAGAGGCCTAAATGAGCTGACAAGCTTCAGCTGGTCTCATCAACTCCCTGTCTGTACGACGCCCCACACTCTCCCTAGAGGTATGAGTCATCCATGAGCCCACTAGCCTTAGCTGGGCTTATACAACTCTCCACCTAGTTGTATAAGTCGGCGTAAAGCCTGAATCTGGGCGAAATATATCTACCCCCCTGGATGCAACCAGGTGACTTTACCTTCCTGCTGTCACAATATATATATATATATAATGTGACAGCAGGAAGGTAAAGTCACCTGGTTGCATCCAGGGGGGTAGATATATTTCGCCCAGATTCAGGCTTTACGCCGACTTATACAACTAGGTGGAGAGTTGTATAAGCCCAGCTGGGGCTAGTGGGCTCATGGATGACTCATACCTCTAGGGAGAGTGTGGGGCGTCGTGCAGACAGGGAGTTGATGAGACCAGCTGAAGCTTGTCAGCTCATTTAGGCCTCTATAAGAACTCCCAGCTTCATTAGATGTTAGCTCATGCCTGGACCCAGACCTGTGTGGACTGTCTAGGGAGAGTGAACCCCTGTGCGGTGAGACAAAGCCTGTGTGGCTATTTGCTTGGACATTTAAAACCAGGGACTTAGGGACTAGGACAGCACTAGGCTGATCCCAGTTGTTAGTTAGGAAACCTGTATGTTTAGTCAGAGGTCAAGTTGACCAGGATTTATTTTGTTTATGTTTCTTTTGCTTTGCTGTGTTTTGTCACTGTAAATAGAAAATAAACCGCACCTTTTTGATTTTGAAAACCACAACCTCCGTTTGCTGGGCCTGTTTTTGTGTGGGGAGCCCATCCCGGGGGTCACACACACCCGCTGCCGAGCTAACCCCCTCACAGTTGGTGGAGAATGCGGGCAGTTTTTTTTTAAGCCAGCATGGAGGAGATACTGAAACAGCTGGCTCTAGCAAATGCCAATCAACAGCAGACAAATGCAGGTTTGCAAAAGAGCCTTGCAGCTCATCAACAGAGCCTTGCAGCTCAACAACAGAACTTCGCAGCCCAGCAGCAAGCTCATCAACAGAGCCTTGCAGCCCAGCAGCAAGCTCATCAACAGAGCCTTGCAGCCCAGCAGCAGACAAACGCAACTTTGCAACAGAGTCTGGAGGCTCAGCAACAAGCCCAGCAGCAATCTGAGGCCCGCTTCATAGACCTGTTGCAGAAGCAAGAGCAGAGACTACAACAACAGATGGAAGCAGTAATGCAGCAACGTCCGCAGACCAGTGAGGAAAGCCGTCCCACTAATACCGCGTCCTTTGGGGTGAGTCGTTTATTGACAAAAATGACTGGAGAGGATGATCCAGAGGTATTTTTGACCACATTTGAAAGGACCGCTGAAAGAGAAAAGTGGCCTGAGGAGCAGTGGGCTGGACTGGTGGCTCCTCTGTTAACTGGTGAATCGCAGAAAGCTTACTATGACCTAGAGCCTAACCAAGCAAAAGACTATGTGATGCTAAAAGCTGAAATATTGGCAAGGCTGGGTGTCACCCTGGCTGTCCGGGCTCAGCGTGTGCATAACTGGACTTTCCAGCTTGGAAAACCCCCCAGGTCTCAAATGTATGATCTCATTCACCTGAGCAGAAAGTGGCTACAGCCAGAGACTTTGTCCGCACCAAAGATTGTGGAACGTGTTGTAATGGATCGGTTTTTGAGAGCTCTTCCTACTGCCATCCAAAAGTGGGTAAGCCATGGAGACCCAGAGACGGCCGATGGTCTTGTGGATCGTGTGGAGAAATACTTGGCTACAGAGAACCTGACGGCCTCTTCCAGAGACACTCGGACTTTCCACCCTAAGACCAGACCATCCCCAGGGGCGGATAAGAGGATTCCAAGGGGTGAGGGTGGAGACACTGGAGAGAGTGAGAGGGTGGGAGCTCTACCCCAAGTTTGGCGAGAACAGCCTGGGAAATCAGCAGCTCAAGAGGCGGCAAGAAGGATCGTTTGCTACCGCTGCCGGCAAGCGGGACATATTGCAGCCAATTGCCCGGTTGTGGAGGAACCCATGCAGTGTGACTTTCTGACGGGCAGACGTCAGTCGCTGTGTGCGACAGTCGCATGCACTGCCATTCGAGGAACTGAGAAACATTTATGCAAAATGTGTGTTAATGGTAGAAATGTTGTGGTATTGCTGGATTCAGGTAGCCTTGTGACCCTGATAAAGGCTGAGTTAGTTAAAACAGAGGTCTCTGGGAATAGCAAGGTAGCTGTTATTTGTGTGCATGGGGACACCCGAGAGTATCCAGTGACTACAGTGTGTTTCGAGACCCCCAAAGGTACCCTCTTTCATCCAGTGGGCTTAGTATCTCAGTTACCGCATGACGCCATTGTGGGAAGGGATTTTCCGAAGTTCTGGGAACTGTGGGATGATCCTGAGCCCCCCACTGGTGCCCCTATGTACCAGGAATGTGATAACCAGAACTCCCCTGAGAGTGGTGAGGACTCTCCGGAATTTCCCTTATCAGTATTGGCAGGGGAGACTCAAGAAACTGGAGAGGAGCCCACCTCCTCAGACGAAAACCTACCGTCTGTGGAGTTTTCTGATCTTGAGGTTCACAGGGAAAACTTTGCCACAGAACAGTTGAAAGACCCCGCCCTAATAAAGGCACGGGAAAACGTAGTGAAAATAGATGGCGAGTTAGTGAACCCAGATAATACCTGCACTTACCCATACTTCAGCGTAGAGAAGGACCTACTGTATCGGGTGGCAAAAAGGGCAGAAGAAACCGTTGAGCAGCTTGTGGTGCCCAAACCTTACAGGAAGTTGGTGTTGGAGTTGGCCCATGGGCACATTCTTGGAGGTCATCTGGGGACAGAGAAAACCCGAGAGAGGGTATTACAGAGATTCTATTGGCCGGGGGTGATGAAGGACATAGAAAATTATTGTTCCTCCTGCCCTGTGTGTCAGAGGTCGGCCCCGATGCCACATTTCCGTAGCCCGCTGGTCCCTCTACCCATCATTGAGGTCCCGTTTGAGAGGATCGCCATGGATTTGGTAGGTCCTATAATCAAGTCCGCTAGGGGGCACCAGTACATATTAGTTATAATGGACTATGCCACCCGTTATCCAGAAGCGATCCCTCTCCGAAATACCTCGGCCAAAACCATAGCCAAAGAGCTATCTCTTGTGTTTAGCCGGGTGGGTATTTGTAAAGAACTGCTTACGGACCAAGGTACACCCTTTATGTCCCGGGTTATGAAGGAGCTGTGTAAATTGTTCAAAGTGACGCAATTACGTACATCTGTGTATCACCCCCAAACCGATGGGCTGGTTGAAAGATTCAACAAAACCCTAAAACAAATGTTGAAGAAAGTGGTGGATAGAGATGGAAAGGATTGGGACTGTCTACTTCCTTATCTGATGTTTGCTATTAGGGAGGTGCCCCAATCCTCTACGGGATTCTCCCCCTTTGAGTTACTGTATGGGAGACACCCAAGAGGGCTGTTGGATATTGCCAAGGAAACTTGGGAAAGTGAGAGTTCTCCCCACAGGAGTGTGATTGAGCATGTCGCCCTGATGCAAGACCGAATTGCACAGGTAATGCCCATCGTGAAGGAACATTTGGCCCAAGCGCAGTTAGCACAGCAGAGAGTGTACAACCGTGGAGCCAAGACCCGTACCTTTTCCCCAGGGGATAGGATACTGGTACTTGTCCCTACGGTTGAAAGTAAATTCCTTGCCAAATGGCAAGGCCCCTACGAGATAATGGAAAAAGTGAGCGAAGTGAATTACAAGGTCAGACAACCAGGAAGGCGAAAGCCCGAACAGATCTATCACGTTAATCTGTTGAAAGCCTGGAGGGATAGAGAGTCCCTAGTCGCAGACACTTGGTCACCAGCTCAAACTGGTTGCGTGATTCCTGAGGTTGGAATAGCAGCCACCGTGTCACAACCCCAACAACAGGAGGTTAAGGAGTTTGTGCTTCGCAACAAGGAGGTATTCTCTGAGCTGCCGGGACAAACATCTGGGGTAGAGCATGACATCATTACCCCGCCCGGTGAAAGGGTGAAGTTAAAACCCTATCGGATCCCAGAGGCCCGACGGGAGGCAATACGGGAGGAAGTACAGAAAATGCTGAACTTAGGGGTGATAGAGGAGTCCCAAAGTGATTGGTCAAGTCCCATTGTGTTGGTGCCTAAACCGGATGGGAGCTGGCGATTTTGTAACGATTTTCGTCAGTTGAACAAAGTTACAAAATTTGACACCTACCCCATGCCACGTATAGATGAGTTGATTGACCGGCTGGGAACAGCCCGATACATGACGACTCTTGACCTCACAAAAGGGTATTGGCAAATCCCCCTGGCCAAGTCGGCCAAAGAGAAAACCGCATTTGTAACCCCAGACGGGGCGTTCCAATATAAAAGAATGCCGTTCGGGTTACAGAATGCGCCGGCCACATTCCAGCGGAAAATGGACCAGATGCTGAGGCCCCATCGGAAGTATGCTGCGGCTTACCTGGATGACGTAATTGTCCATAGCACAGACTGGGCCTCACATCTGCCAAAAGTGCAAGCAGTCCTGGACTCTGTTCGGGAAGCGGGGTTTACCGCTAACCCCAAGAAGTGTACCATTGGGCAGGAAGAGGCCAAATATCTTGGGTACACCATTGGGAGGGGAGTAATAAAACCCCAACTCAACAAAGTCAAGGCCATCCAGAGTTGGCCACGTCCCAACAGCAAGAAGCAGGTACGAGCCTTTCTGGGAATCGCTGGGTATTATCGGCGATTCATTCCCCACTTTGCTTCTAAGGCTGTGCCCCTAACCAACCTGACGAAGGGGAAAGGGTCGGTCATGATTAAATGGATCCCCGAGGCTGAGGCAGCATTCCAATTCTTGAAACAAGCCTTATGTAGCCAGCCAGTGTTGTACTCACCCGACTTCTCTAAAGACTTTGTCGTACAAAGTGATGCGTCAGATGTGGGGTTAGGAGCAGTATTGTCCCAGGTCTGGAACGGGGAAGAGCACCCAGTCATTTACCTCAGCAGGAAGTTGAAGTCCCATGAGGTAAATTACGCCACCGTTGAAAAGGAGTGTTTAGCGGTGAAGTGGGCTCTAGATTCCCTTCGGTACTACCTGCTAGGTAGGCACTTTGACTTGGTTACGGATCACGCTCCGTTAAAGTGGATGGCTCAAAACAAGGAAACAAATAGAAGAGTGAATAGGTGGTTCCTGGCCCTCCAGGAATTCAACTTCACAGTAAAGCATCGCCCTGGCGTTCAAATGGGGAATGTGGATGCTTTGTCTCGAGTACATGAATGCCTGATTGCTGGTGTTCCAACCCCGAGGTTAAAACAAGAGGGGGGGGTATGTGACAGCAGGAAGGTAAAGTCACCTGGTTGCATCCAGGGGGGTAGATATATTTCGCCCAGATTCAGGCTTTACGCCGACTTATACAACTAGGTGGAGAGTTGTATAAGCCCAGCTGGGGCTAGTGGGCTCATGGATGACTCATACCTCTAGGGAGAGTGTGGGGCGTCGTGCAGACAGGGAGTTGATGAGACCAGCTGAAGCTTGTCAGCTCATTTAGGCCTCTATAAGAACTCCCAGCTTCATTAGATGTTAGCTCATGCCTGGACCCAGACCTGTGTGGACTGTCTAGGGAGAGTGAACCCCTGTGCGGTGAGACAAAGCCTGTGTGGCTATTTGCTTGGACATTTAAAACCAGGGACTTAGGGACTAGGACAGCACTAGGCTGATCCCAGTTGTTAGTTAGGAAACCTGTATGTTTAGTCAGAGGTCAAGTTGACCAGGATTTATTTTGTTTATGTTTCTTTTACTTTGCTGTGTTTTGTCACTGTAAATAGAAAATAAACCGCACCTTTTTGATTTTGAAAACCACAACCTCCGTTTGCTGGGCCTGTTTTTGTGTGGGGAGCCCATCCCGGGGGTCACACACACCCCGAGCTAACCCCCTCACAATATATATATATATATATATATATATATATATATATATATATATATACACTGTATTCAGTTTAGCTAGATCCGTTCCTGTTATTCTCTTCCTAATATACTGACAGGCAGGCAGTTGATTGTGGCAGCTGCAGTATTTTCAGTCAGTGTACTATATCCTGTGTACAGTGTGCAACTAAAGCTAACTGCATACAATTCCTGGTGTTCTCTTCCTAATATACTGACAGGCAGTCAGCTGCAGTATTTTCAGTCAATGTACTTTATCCTGTGCACAGTGTGCAACTAAAGCTAACTGCAGACAATTGCTGGTGTTCTCTTCCTAATAATACCACAGGCAGGCAGGCAGTTGCAGTATTTTCAGACAGTGTACTGTATCCTGTGCACAGTGTGCAACTAAAGCTAACTGCGGACAATTGCTGGTGTTCTCTTCCTAATAATACCACAGGCAGGCAGCTGCAGTATTTTCAATCAGTGTACTGTATCCTGTGCGCAGTGTGCAACTAAAGCTAAGTGCAGACAATTGCTGGTGTTCTCTTCCTAATATAGAAAAATTTCTTTTAAGCTCAGAGGGAGCAAAACAGAGGTCGGACTTTACGGGCAACACACGAAACAATGAAATAGAAAAAATATACTTTAATGTCACATAAATGTTAAACAAAGATTAAAAACCATACAATGTATATCTCAAATGAGAAGTCCCTTGAACGTCGACGCGTTTCGCTGTAAGGCTTCGTCAGGACGGACAAAATGGGAAGGTTTTTTACATAACTTGGGACAAGATCTCACTGTCTCGAAGGAGAATCCAAGACAGCAAAAAAGGTTTGTCAATTCTTATATATGATATAATGTAGTAGAAGCTGCTGCATGTATGGTCTGCTGCTTGAAGAAAAGTTCTTGCCGGGATAAAGCTTACTATATGGAGCCTGATGCTTTCAGCTACCCAGAGTAGCTATACAGATAATGTATATCTCAAATGAGAAGTCCCTTGAACGTCGACGCGTTTCGCCGTAAGGCTTTGTCAGGACGGACAAAATGGGAAGGTTTTTTACATAACTTGGGACAAGATCTCACTGTCTCGAAGGAGAATCCAAGACAGCAAAAAAGGTTTGTCAATTCATATATATGATATAATGTAGTAGAAGCTGCTGCATGTATGGTCTGCTGCTTGAAGAAAAGTTCTTGCCGGGATAAAGCTTACTATATGGAACCTGATGCTTTCAGCTACCCAGAGTAGCTATACAGATCAGGTATGTCCAATAAACTATGCCCGGACAGGGGTAGAGGGCGTCCTAGAATATACAGGAGGAGCGTTTCATATACATCATGAAGTCCAAAGCATAAATGCTTGCAAGTACACAGCAGATGACACAGACAGTGAAATGACAAGTGCCAGTTGTTGGACGTTGATCCGCAATACACCCGGGAGTCAGCCTAATATACCGACAGGCAGGTAGCTGCAGTATTTTCAGTCAATGTACTTTTTCCTGTGCACAGTGTGCAACTAAAGCTAACTGCAGACAATTGCTGGTGTTCTCTTCCTAATAATACCACAGGCAGGCAGGCAGGCAGTTGCAGTATTTTCAGTCAGTGTACTGTATCCTGTGCACAGTGTTCAACTAAAGCTAACTGCAGACAATTGCTGGTGTTCTCCTCCTAATTATACCACAGGCAGGAAACTGCAGTATTTTCAGTTAAGCCCCGTACACACGATCGGATAACCTATGGATTTTCGTCCGATGGATTTGTCCATCGGAAATCCGATGAAACTGTTTTTCATCAGTCTTGGCCACACACCATCAGTCAAAAAACCGACCGTTCCAAACGCGGTGACGTAAAACACTCAGATGAGCCGAGAAAAATGAAGTTTAATGCTTCTGAGCATGCGTCGACTTGATTCTGAGCATGCGTGAGTTTTTTAACCAATGGACTTGCCCGTAGACGATCAGAAATTCCCATTGGTTTTTTTATCCATCGGAAAATTTTAAAACAAGTTCTATTTTTTTACAACCGATGGAAAAAAGACCGATGGGTACCATACACGATCGGTTGGTCTGATGAAAACCATCCATCGGACGGTTTTCATCAGTCAAACCGATCGTGTGTACGGGGCTTTAGTGTACTTTATCCTGTGAACAGTGTGCAACTCAAGCTAACTGCAGACAATTGCTGGTGTTCTCTTCCTAATAATATCACAGGCAGGCAGGCAGTTGCAGTATTTTCAGTCAGTGTACTGTATCCTGTGCACAGTGTTCAACTAAAGCTAACTGCAGACAATTGCTGGTGTTCTCTTCCTAATATACTGACAGGCAGTCAGCTGCAGTATTTTCAGTCAATGTACTTTATCCTGTGCACAGTGTGCAACTAAAGCTAACTGCAGACAATTGCTGGTGTTCTCTTCCTAATAATACCACAGGCAGGCAGGCAGTTGCAGTATTTTCAGTCAGTGTACTGTATCCTGTGCACAGTGTGCAACTAAAGCTAACTGCAGACAATTGCTGGTGTTCTCTTCCTAATAATACCACAGGCAGGCAGCTGCAGTATTTTCAATCAGTGTACTGTATCCTGTGTGCAGTGTGCAACTAAAGCTAAGTGCAGACAATTGCTGGTGTTCTCTTCCTAATATACCGACAGGCAGGCAGCTGCAGTATTTTCAGTCAATGTACTTTATCCTGTGCACAGTGTGCAACTAAAGCTAACTGCAGACAATTGCTGGTGTTCTCTTCCTAATAATACCACAGGCAGGCAGGCAGGCAGTTGCAGTATTTTCAGTCAGTGTACTGTATCCTGTGCACAGTGTTCAACTAAAGCTAACTGCAGACAATTGCTGGTGTTCTATTCCTAATTATACCACAGGCAGGAAACTGCAGTATTTTCAGTTAGTGTACTTTATCCTGTGAACAGTGTGCAACTCAAGCTAACTGCAGACAATTGCTGGTGTTCTCTTCCTAATTATACCACAGGCAGGAAGCTGCAGTATTTTCAGTCAGTGTACTTTATCCTGTGAACAGTGTGCAACTAAAGCTAACTGCAGACAATTGCTGGTGTTCTCTTCCTAATAATACCACAGGCAGGCAGGTACAGTATTTTCAGTCAGTGTACTTTATCCTGTGCACAGTGTGCAACTAAAGCTAACCGCAGAAAATTACTGGGGTTCTCTTCCTAATAATACCACAGGCAGGCAGGCAGCTGCAGTATTTTCAGTCAGTGTACTGTATACTGTGCACTGTGTGCAACTAAAGATAACTGCAGACAATTGCTGGTGTTCTCTTCCTAATAATACCACAGGCAGGCAGGCAGCTACAATATTTTCAGTCAGTGTACTTTATCCTGTGCACAGTGCGCAACTAAAGCTAACTGCAGACAATTGCTGGTGTTCTCTTCCTAATAATACCACAGGCAGGCAGCTGCAGTATTTTCAGTCAGTGTACTGTATCCTGTGCACAGTGTGCAACTAAAAGCTAACTGCAGACAATTGCTGGTGTTCTCTTCCTAATAATACCACAGGCAGGCAGGTACAGTATTTTCAGTCAGCAAACTGGCAGTCATGTTCCCCCAGCTGCAGCATACTGCCAAGTTTGCTCTAGTGATGAGGAGGGAGGGGATGATGAGGTCACTGACTCTACGTGGGTGCCTGATTGGAGAGAGGAGGAGGAGGAGAAGGAGGAGGAGCATCTCCAACGAGGCAGGATGCCCTCCAGGGGCCAGCTTAAGGGCAGCACACCGACTGCATCACACCGCAGAGCTCCGCATGTGCAGGGCACTGCTATCTCTGCGCGTTATTACAAAAGTTCTTTGGTATGGGCCTTTTTTGAGACGTGTGCAGCAGATCGCATCTTTGCTATTTGCAACATATGTCTGAAGCGTATCTCGCGTGGCCAAAACAGCAGCCGCTTGGGCACCACATGCTTGACCAGACATATGTCGACCTGCCATGCAGTCCATTGGATAGCGTACTGTCAGGAATCAGATATGATCAGAACTGTGTGGACTGCAACAGAGAAAACCGCAAACAGAAATAGGTGAAGTAAATAGTTTATTAAGATAAGTAAATATAAATGTGAACACACCACCAGTACAAAGTGAACAACCAAAAAATCAAACAGTGACAATAACCAACCAGCATAAGTAGTAAAGGGGGAACCAGAATCATAGTCAAGCCAGGCCAGGATCATTAACAGGAGATCAGCAGATGGGGGGCTAGGAGTGGACAGACAGGGACAAGCAGGGAGCAGAGCAAGGATCCAGGGATCCAGGGATAAGGAGCAGAACAACAGGTTCAGGTATCAGGTATCAGGTCAGGGCACGAGGACGATACCAGGGCGGTGTGTGTATGCACCTGCCGGGTATTTATACCTGCTAACAGACTCAGGTGACCCCTGATTGCAGGAAGTAACATCTGCACACACTGCCAGGATCCATCCGCTGGTGGACGCCAGTACTGCGGCCCAAGGATGATATAACACCAGTAGAGAGAAGTTCCCCTGACAGTTCAGAACTGCCAGGAGACACCTACTGGTGGACCTCAGTACTGCACGCCAGATGATAGATACTACCAGGGGATGGAACCTTTCCTTACAGTACCCCCCCTCGAAGGAGCGACCTCCGGGCGCTCCAACCAGCCGTTGCTGGAGAAAGTCTATGGTGTCAAGCCGGGCAGTAGACAAAGTCACAACAGGTTGGGCAAAAAGTACATCAGGCTGGGTAGCAGGCACAGGAACCTCAAGCTGAGTAGCAGGTACAGGTGCATCAAGCTGGGCAGCAGGTAAATCAAGCTGGGCAGCAGGTATGGGTACATCAATAAATAAATTATTGATGCGCTGTGAAATCAACCCCAAGTGAATACAGTGACCCTACTAATGTAGGATAAATTCCAAGTGCAAACTGCAAAAAAAATGCAAACTACAAAAACATATATAAATGACAATAGTGCAAAAGGTGCTCAAAAACCACCTATAACATGTGTAAATGCACTCCAGTGCCAACACTGATCACCCTCAATCAGAGCAAGTCCTGATATAGCTGCTCCTCACCAGCCAGGTGGGGTCCACACACATGCCCTTCTCAGTCCTATTGATGAACAATTGGATACTTCTGAATGTATCCCTCTCATTCAGCTGTTCACAGACCAGGACGGCTTTCAGTATTCTAACTTGAGCGGTAACACGGTAGCTTAACACATGGATGAATCATAAAGGGGAGGAGCCTAGTCACGCTACCAGCGGTGTTCTAAGGAACTAGAAGCCGGAGCAGTGAAGGAGATCGCTCCAACTGAGCTGAACTGTGACTATGTGCGCATATCTTATCTACGGTCATGTGAGTGAGAGTGCTGAATGAAATATCATTGCCTGTAGGTTATGCAGCGCTGCGCAATGATTTTTTATTTTTTCCTTTATGATTCTTCCATGTGTTAAGCTACCGTGTTACCGCTCAAGTTAGAATACTGAAAGCCGTCCTGGTCTGTGAACAGCTGAATGAGAGGGATACATTCAGAAGTATCCAATTGTTCATCAATAGGACTGAGAAGTGCATGTGTGTGGACCCCACCTGGCTGGTGAGGAGAAGCTATATCAGGACTTGCTCTGATTGAGGGTGATCAGTGTTGGCACTGGAGTGCATTTACACATGTTATAGGGGGTTTTTGAGCACCTTTTGCACTATTGTCATTTATATATGTTTTTGTAGTTTGCATTTTTTTTGCAGTTTGCACTTGGAATTTATCCTACATTAGTAGGGTCACTGTATTCACTTGGGGTTGATTTCACAGCGCATGAATAATTTATTTATTCAAGTTTTTTAGTACCAGATTACTTTTGTTTGAGTGCAGCTTTTAATCATTTAGTTATTCCTTGTTAATTGGTTTCACTTATTTTCACACACCTTTGTGCACCATCTTAGCGCTTCAGTAAATTTACATGTTTATGGGTACATCAAGCTGGGCAGCAGACACTTCAAACTGGGCAGCAGGAACAGGCACATCAAGCTGGGCAGCAGGCACATCCAACTGGGCAGCAGGAACAGGCACATCAAGCTGGGCAGCAGACAGTGGCACATCAGGCTGGGCAGCAGGCTCCGTGTCATCGAGCTGGGCAGCAGGCTCCGTGTCATTGAGCTGGGCAGCAGGCTCTGTGTCATTGAGCTGGACAGCAGGCTCTGTGTCATCGTGCTGGGCAGCAGACCAGAACACGTCAAGGTGGGCAGCAGACAGGGACACATCAGACTGGGCAGCAGGCTCCTCAGGCTGGGAAACGGGCACCACAACCTCAAGCCGGGAAACGGGCACCACAACCTCAGGCCGGGAAACGGGCACCACAACCGCAGGCCGGGAAACGGGCACCACAACCTCAAGCTGGGAAACGGGCACTGAATCTTCAGGCAGGGTCACAGGCACCGAATCTTCAGGCGGGGTCACAGGCACCGAATCTTCAGGCGGGGTCATAGGCACCGAATCTTCAGGCTGGGACACCGGATCTTCAGACTGGGACACCGGATCTTCAGACTGGGACACCGACGTCAGGACTTCTGGTTGGAAGGCAAGCACCGGAACATCAGGCTGGAAGACAGGCATCAGGGCTTCAGGCTGGAACGCTGGCTCTGGCACTTCAGGCTGGAACGCTGGCTCTGGCACTACAGGCTGGAACGCTGGCTCTGGCACTACAGGCTGGAACGCTGGCTCTGGCACTACAGGCTGGAACGCTGGCTCTGGCACTACAGGCTGGAACGCTGGCTCTGGAACTTCAGGCTGAAACGTTGGCTCTGGCACTTCAGGCTGGCAGGCTGGCACAGGAACTTCAGGCTGGCAGGCTTGCACAGGAACTTCAGGCTGGCAGGCTGGCACAGGAACTTCAGGCTGGCAGGCTGGCACAGGAACTGGGGCGTCAGACTGAAGCAGTTGGATTGTTGTGGAGGCAGGTTGGGTTACTGGCAGGATCGTTCTGGTCAGAAAGAACTTTTGTCTTTTCTTTGGCTTAACCACTGAAGCCCTGTAGGTAAGGGGTGTAGCAGACTGGAAAGGAGGGTTGGCATATGGCAGAGAAGAGGTAACAGTAGCTGGAGGAAGTTCTTGTGGGTTTGTAGGCAGCTGAGAAGAGACAGGTGGGTTGAATGCAGGATAGGTACAGGGAGCAGAGACTGGATATTGGTATCTGGTGGGAAGCAGTGTGTACTGAACTGCGACTGGAGTTGCCATGGGTGATGGAGAAACATACTGTCAAGGATATGCATTAATGTCTGTCTGCCATCTTACCTTCCTCCTCTGTGTTCATCTTAGAGACCAGACCTCCTTCACCTGGCTTCCTTTATAATCTCCTCCCAGCCTGACTCCACCCCAGGCCCTATCACAGAACACTATATTAACCTGTGCACTGCAAGCCTGCTTTGCTGATCAACGTGTTTGTTAGGCATTGTGTGTTTGGGTTCCTGCCTGCCGTGTGCTACGTCTGTCTCTCTGTTACGTTATTGGCTTGTCCCCGACTATCCCTGTCTGCTCGTGACCCTTGACCTTCGGCTCGTTCTTTCGTTATCCTTGTCTGCTTGTGGCCCCTGACCTTCAGCTTGTTATTCGGTTCTCTCTTATCTCGTGCTGCTGCTTCCCCTCTTTTCCCCTTATCCTACGGGGCGTGAGCTAGGAAACTCCAGGGGCCGCGACCTGGTCCCAGCCTGCAGCATAACATCCTCACCACTAGAGGCCCTGGAGAAGACCAGCTGGGTCTTAGACTCCGCGCCCTGGGGAATCTTGGCTCTAGCTTCCGTTAGGATCCCGGTTGTGCTCCTCTGGTCCCGCTTTCCACAACCACCCAGTTTCCTATCCGCAGAAGCCAGCCAGAGGGTTCACTACCTCGCGGTGCACTCCTGTCCCCCTACGGTGTGCATCTGTCACCTGGCCACAGGTGACCTTGACAGTTTGATCAGCCATGAACCCGGCTGACATCCCGCTCCCCGCGGATGATCCATTGCAGGGCATAGTTCGCAGACTTGAAACCCAGGAATCAAATCAGACTCAGGTGATGCGATTCCTCCAGGATCTGGCTTCTCGATTCGAGCAGCTTCAGGTCTCCTTGGGAACCCCGAATCCGCAACCCCAAGTACAACCAGCGGCTGTACCTATCGCACCAGTCGCAGCCTCACACTCACTAAGATTGCCAGCTCCGTTCCGTTTCTCTGGGGACTCCAAGGCCTGCAGGGGCTTTCTCAGCCAATGCACAATTCATTTTGAGCTTCAGCCTCAAAGCTTCTTGTCTGACCGGGCTAAGGTAGCCTATATCATTTCCCTCCTCTCCGGTGAAACTTTGGCCTGGGCTGCCCCCCTGTGGGAGAGGAACGATCCGGTGGTTTCCAGTCTGTCCGATTTCTTGAAGCTCTTTCGTAATATCTTCGAAGAGCCGGCTCGGGCTTCTTCAGCGGCTAGTGCTGTCTTACGTCTTCGCCAAGAATCTAGTTCAGTGGGGCAATATGCTCTTCAGTTCTGTATCCACACAGCTGAATTGAGCTGGAATAATGAGGCCCTGGTCGCTACCTTTTTACATGGCCTCTCTGACCGAGTGAAAGACGAATTAGCGGGAAGAGCCATTCCCGTCGGTCTGGACGATGTAATTTCATTATGCAACCAGATCGACATTCGTTTTCAAGAGAGGTCCTTAGAAAAAAGACGCCAGCACTCTCTGGGTCCTAGCCAGTCTGAGCTCCCCTCCCTTCATTCCGTGGAGCATCCTCTACCTGCTGAAGAACCTATGCAGCTGGGCCGGACCAGACTAACCCCCGAAGAACGTGCTAGGCGCAGAACTCTGGGCTTGTGCCTCTATTGTGGGGGCAAGGGTCATTTTCGTGACTCCTGCTCGCTTCGTCCGGGAAACGCTCGGGTCTAATACATTTGGAAGGTGGAGTATTGGACCCAGAAACATCACCTTTTCGCCTGCTCTTGCCGGTGTTCCTTCATGTAGGTACTTCTCCTCAGTCAACCCTTGCATACCTGGATTCCGGGGCTGCCGGCAATTTTATGGATTGGAGAACTGCTTCTTCTATGAAGCTTACCCTTTCACCTCTCACTACCCCATTGGTAGTCTCGGCAATTGATGGCACTGTTCTCCCAGGGGGCCCTATTCGCTTCCAGACGCTACCCATTAGGATGTCGGTAGGGATTCTCCACCAGGAGTGGATATCCTTTCTTATTCTACCCAAGGCCTCTACCCCAGTTGTATTGGGCCTCCCTTGGCTACAGCTCCACTCTCCACATGTGGACTGGGTCTCTGGGCAGATCCTGGCCTGGGGTTCCTCATGTTTCTCGTCGTGTCTTCTCAAGGTGACCCCCAAGGAGAGTCTTCCGGTTGCTGCCACTTCTGTTTCTTCTGATCTTCCTGCTACATACAGCGATTACCGGGATGTGTTCTGTAAGAAATCAGCTGAGGTGCTTCCTCCCCACAGGTCTTTTGACTGTGCTATTGATCTTGTCCCCGGAGCAACTCTACCCAGGGGTCGTACCTACCCTCTGTCCATCCCAGAGACCCAGGCCATGTCGGAGTATGTCGCAGAGAATCTGGAGAGAGGTTTCATCCGGAAATCCTCATCGCCTGCAGGGGCAGGGTTCTTTTTTGTTGCCAAAAAGGATGGTACCTTAAGACCCTGCATCGATTATCGGGGTTTAAATGCGGTTACTATTAAAAATCGATACCCCTTACCCTTAATATCTGAGCTATTCGATAGGTTGAAGGGTGCCTCCATTTTCACCAAGTTGGATCTCAGAGGCGCGTACAATCTCATTCGAATACGGGAGGGTGACGAATGGAAGACTGCATTCAACACTAGAGACGGGCATTACGAATACCTGGTGATGCCTTTTGGTCTGTGTAATGCTCCAGCCGTGTTTCAAAACTTTGTCAATGAAATCTTCAGAGATCTGCTGTACCAGTTTGTTGTCATCTATCTGGATGACATTCTGATCTTTTCTGAAAATCTGCTCGTCCACAGAAACCATGTCCGCACTGTACTTCAACGTCTTAGAGAGAACAATCTCTATGCCAAGCTGGAGAAATGTTCCTTTGAATGTTCTGAGGTCCTGTTTTTGGGGTGCTTCGTCTCATGTTCGGGTCTTCGTATGGACCCTGGGAAGGTCTTGGCTATCACCAACTGGCCTCTTCCTGCTAGCCTCAAGGCCACACAGCGCTTTCTTGGCTTCACTAATTATTATAGGCAGTTCATAAGGAATTACTCTTCCATTGCCGCGCCTATTATCGCTTTGACCAAGAAGGGTGTGAATGCCAGAGACTGGCCTCCCGAAGCTGTCTCTGCATTTCACAACCTGAAACAGACCTTTGTTTCTGGCCCCCTCTTGAGGAGACCAAATCCTGGGAATGCATTTTTTATTGAAGTGGACGCTTCCTCAATGGGGGTGGGAGCTGTGCTTCTTCAAATCTTTGAGAAGAGACGCCAACCATGTGCGTTCTTCTCCAAAAAAAATTCTCAGGCAGAGAGGAATTATGCCATCGGTGATCGGGAACTTCTCGCAATTAAATTGGCGTTAGAGGAGTGGTGTCATCTCTTGGAGGGTTCCCCTCACTCCATAACGATCTTTACCGATCACAAGAATTTACAGTATCTACAGAATGCTAAACGTCTGAATCCTAGACAGGTCAGGTGGAGTCTCTTCTTTGCCCGTTTTAATTTCACGATTACCTACAAACCTGGTTCCTGCAACGGTCGGGCTGATGCGCTCTCTAGGTCATTTGACACTTTGAACGAGGAGTCCGCCCCTGAACCTGAGCCGATCATTCCAACCTCATGCATTGTAAAAAATAACGGTGCAGCGCAACCAATGTCCATATATGGATGAACTAAAGATGCATAATAAGGAAATCTTCATGCAATAGATGACTTGTCCACCCAAAGTAAGGATAATCTGCTTACCAGAAATGTTGGACCTATTGAGTGAACAAAAGGTCAAAAGTGCTTGTTTCCACCATGAGGGGAAGAAGATTTCCAATGAAGAGGATCCACAGATGTATTAGGCTCAGCATCAGATGCAGATATAATGAAGAAAAAAGAGGAATCTAAGTGTAGACTGCTTTTTATTGCTCCAAAAACATAATACAAAAATTGAATGAATAAAAATAAAAACGAAGATGCAGTAACACTGACTGCTGGAAAACTATGACAAGTTCAGGTAAGATGATAAAGCAGCTGCTGATCCAAACAAGAGGTGTAGCTGAGTGGCGTACACAGCTCTCCCTGGAGAGTGTGTGTAAAGTACAGCCTGCTCAGACACTGGCAGTCCTGCTAGGTGATGATGTGCAGAGGCTGGCACAAATTGAAAGCAGATAAATGCAGCCCAAAATATATATTATAGAGGTCCAGGTAGTGAGAGGACAGCGGTAATAGACCGCAATTCAGGCATGAGAAACAGACGCGGGTGACGTCACGGCAAGCTCCTCCCCCGTACGTACGTTGCGTCCAATGGGACTTCGTCAGCGGTGGGTGGAGCTACGACGTCACCCCTCGTCTTAAGTAAAGCCAGCGTTGCCATAATGAGCATAATAGGGGCGGGACGGCCGATAGACAGTCCCGGATATGCAAAACCTATGACTCCACACGGAGTCACAGGAAAAAGCTGTGTAATCACACAGTACTAAGGGCTGGAAAGATTTAGTTCAAAGTGACAGACACCCGCGGCTGTTCCACGCCTGAATGATAATAACACACTATACAATACAGCATATAAAAATATGATGAAAACCGCTTATTTATGATGCATATCTAATATAGAAAAAATTAGTCATGCAGCAATAAATACCATAACATATGGCATATGTACAAAAATAAAATAAATGAGATAAAAGGAGGGGGACTTCCTCCGCTTCACAAACCTCACTAATAAAAATATCAAATAAATAAAAATGTAGAAATAAAAACACACATACACTCTAATGTGAGGCCACCTAGTGGAAGAAAAAGGCAACTGCATCATTTATCAGAAATGAAGCAGTTGAGATCGAAGTCAACATTGAGGCCTCCTGGCACGAGAACCTGAGTCTCGTGTATCCAGAAGGACTCGCGTTGGCTCAATTGTCTGATAAAATTGCCCCCTCTCCAATGGGGTCTTACTCGTTCTAAACCCCAGAACTTGAGGCACTTAGGGTCCCTATTATGAAACAGGCGAAAATGTTTGGAAACATTATGGGTTACCATCCCTTTGATAATGTTATTCACATGTTCGCCGATGCGCACATGGAGAGGTCTGGAGGTCCTTCCAATGTAATGTAAACCACAATCACATTCGAGGACATAGACCACTCCCACTGTGTTGCAGGTAATAAGGCTTTTGATTGTGTAAGTTTTTCCTGTGGTAGGGGCAGTAAAATCTTTTCTCCGTTTGATGTTCTGTTTACATTTTTTACATGCTGGACACCTGCCACAGGCATAAAAGCCGGTCATAAGGGGAAATAAATGATTCTCCTTTACCACTGGAGGGTCAACCACACTCGGGGCAAGAACATCCCTGAGTGTGGGAGCCCTTCTATAGATGAACCTGGGACGAGATGGTATAGTGGCTCCCAAGACTCTATCTTTTTTCAGAATGTCCCAGTGCTTCATGATGATTTTTTCAAATTTTTTGTGTTGAATATTATAATCCAAAATGATTCTAAGTTCAGTGTTGGCTGGATTAGATGTTATCTTAGGTCGGGAGCCGGCCACTAATGATGTTCTCTCCATGGTGCCAACTTTTTGGATTTCACTGAAAATATCATCTTTTTTGTATCCTTTTTGTATGAAACGATCGGCAAGAAGATCACATTGTGCACGATAATCCACTTCAGACGTACAATTGCGCCTCAGACGGATAAATTGGCCTCTAGGTATGTTACATAGTTGCCATCACCATAATTGGCTATCAAGAGGGATGTATCCGTTTCTGTCTGTCTGTTTAAAATGGTTTTTGGTTTTGAAAACATGCCCCTCTTTAAAAATTTCCAGATCAAGAAAAGTAATACTGAAGGTATCCGCATTCCAGGTCAGCCTGATATTTTGGGTGTTGCCATTTAGCCTGGACATGAATAATTGTAAACTCGTCATATTGCCCTCCCAAATGATGATCAGATCATCAATGTAGCGATAATAGCACTTTAATTGAACTGGTCTGTTATTGAAAATAGTTTCCTCTTCCCATAGTGACATGAACAAGTTTGCCACACTGGGGGCAAAACGTGCTCCCATGGCAACACCAAGGATTTGAAGAAAAAATCTATGATTAAACCAGAAATAATTTCTGGCTAAACAGAAAGAAAGTGCATCCACTAGAAATGTAATCAATAAGGGAGGGAGATGCGAGGCATCCAAAGCCCATTTAACTGCCCTGACCACTTCCTTAAACCTTTGGTTTGTTCTACTACTGCCTATCTCAAAGACACCAGGCATGCTATACAGGTAGTTGAGTCCACGCCTGCCAGTGCCAACAGCATATTGGTTACGGCAGACGTGGGCTCATTGTATACTATCATTGGCCATCAAGATGCCATCAGGGCAGTTAAATGGGCTTTGGATGCCTCGCATCTCCCTCCCTTATTGATTACATTTCTAGTGGATGCACTTTCTTTCTGTTTAGCCAGAAATTATTTCTGGTTTAATCATAGATTTTTTCTTCAAATCCTTGGTGTTGCCATGGGAGCACGTTTTGCCCCCAGTGTGGCAAACTTGTTCATGTCACTATGGGAAGAGGAAACTATTTTCAATAACAGACCAGTTCAATTAAAGTGCTATTATCGCTACATTGATGATCTGATCATCATTTGGGAGGGCAATATGACGAGTTTACAATTATTCATGTCCAGGCTAAATGGCAACACCCAAAATATCAGGCTGACCTGGAATGCGGATACCTCTAGTATTACTTTTCTTGATCTGGAAATTTTTAAAGAGGGGCATGTTTTCAAAACCAAAAAACATTTTAAACAGACAGACAGAAACGGATACATCCCTCTTGATAGTTGCCATCACCATAATTGGCTATGTAACATACCTAGAGGCCAATTTATCCGTCTGAGGCGCAATTGTACGTCTGAAGTGGATTATCGTGCACAATGTGATCTTCTTGCCGATCGTTTCATACAAAAAGGATACAAAAAAGATGATATTTTCAGTGAAATCCAAAAAGTTGGCACCATGGAGAGAACATCATTAGTGGCCGGCTCCCGACCTAAGATAACATCTAATCCAGCCAACACTGAACTTAGAATCATTTTGGATTATAATATTCAACACAAAAAATTTGAAAAAATCATCATGAAGCACTGGGACATTCTGAAAAAAGATAGAGTCTTGGGAGCCACTATACCATCTCGTCCCAGGTTCATCTATAGAAGGGCTCCCACACTCAGGGATGTTCTTCCCCCGAGTGTGGTTGACCCTCCAGTGGTAAAGGAGAATCATTTATTTCCCCTTATGACCGGCTTTTATGCCTGTGGCAGGTGTCCAGCATGTAAAAAATGTAAACGGAACATCAAACGGAGAAAAGATTTTACTGCCCCTACCACAGGAAAAACTTACACAATCAAAAGCCTTATTACCTGCAACACAGTGGGAGTGGTCTATGTCCTCGAATGTGATTGTGGTTTACATTACATTGGAAGGACCTCCAGACCTCTCCATGTGCGCATCGGCGAACATGTGAATAACATTATCAAAGGGATGGTAACCCATAATGTTTCCAAACATTTTCGCCTGTTTCATAATAGGGACCCTAAGTGCCTCAAGTTCTGGGGTTTAGAACGAGTAAGACCCCATTGGAGAGGGGGCAATTTTATCAGACAATTGAGCCAACGCGAGTCCTTCTGGATACACGAGACTCAGGTTCTCGTGCCAGGAGGCCTCAATGTTGACTTCGATCTCAACTGCTTCATTTCTGATAAATGATGCAGTTGCCTTTTTCTTCCACTAGGTGGCCTCACATTAGAGTGTATGTGTGTTTTTATTTCTACATTTTTATTTATTTGATATTTTTATTAGTGAGGTTTGTGAAGCGGAGGAAGTCCCCCTCCTTTTATCTCATTTATTTTATTTTTGTACATATGCCATATGTTATGGTATTTATTGCTGCATGACTAATTTTTTCTATATTAGATATGCATCATAAATAAGCGGTTTTCATCATATTTTTATATGCTGTATTGTATAGTGTGTTATTATCATTCAGGCGTGGAACAGCCGCGGGTGTCTGTCACTTTGAACTAAATCTTTCCAGCCCTTAGTACTGTGTGATTACACAGCTTTTTCCTGTGACTCCGTGTGGAGTCATAGGTTTTGCATATCCGGGACTGTCTATCGGCCGTCCCGCCCCTATTATGCTCACTATGGCAATGCTGGCTTTACTTAAGACGAGGGGTGACGTCGTAGCTCCACCCACCGCTGATGAAGTCCCATTGGACGCAACGTACGTACGGGGGAGGAGCTTGCCGTGACGTCACCCGCGTCTGTTTCTCATGCCTGAATTGCGGTCTATTACCGCTGTCCTCTCACTACCTGGACCTCTATAATATATATTTTGGGCTGCATTTATCTGCTTTCAATTTGTGCCAGCCTCTGCACTTTATCACCTAGCAGGACTGCCAGTGTCTGAGCAGGCTGTACTTTACACACACTCTCCAGGGAGAGCTGTGTACGCCACTCAGCTACACCTCTTGTTTGGATCAGCAGCTGCTTTATCATCTTACCTGAACTTGTCATAGTTTTCCAGCAGTCAGTGTTACTGCATCTTCGTTTTTATTTTTATTCATTCAATTTTTGTATTATGTTTTTGGAGCAATAAAAAGCAGTCTACACTTAGATTCCTCTTTTTTCTTCATTATATCTGCATCTGATGCTGAGCCTAATACATCTGTGGATCCTCTTCATTGGAAATCTTCTTCCCCTCATGGTGGAAACAAGCACTTTTGACCTTTTGTTCACTCAATAGGTCCAACATTTCTGGTAAGCAGATTATCCTTACTTTGGGTGGACAAGTCATCTATTGCATGAAGATTTCCTTATTATGCATCTTTAGTTCATCCATATATGGACATTGGTTGCGCTGCACCGTTATTTTTTACATTTCTTCCTTGGTTATTGTGTGATTTACCTTTTGGTGTTCAGCTGCATTGTTTTTTTATTTTAGTCATATGTGCGCTGATTGTATCCCATATATTATATCTGTTATCTATCACATTTTCTTTTAGCAGCACATATGGATGTATTTCAATTTTTGGAACATAGGGAAGTTAAACTCAGTGAAGTATTTTCTGACACACCTACTCCTACCAATCCGGATAATTTATCCGTATGTTTCAAAAAATTGGGCTTTGCCTTTGAAAAGAAAATCAAGGCATGGTGGGATATTGCTTCTTTTGAGCAATATACTAAAAACAAACTTATCCCCAGACGTCTAAGGTGGGATGTCCCACCTAATGACGGACTCCTGGATGAGGAATCCATGCGAGAATGGCAAAATTTCTTTAGCCAAAAAGGCCAGGACCTCATTGACCTCCTTCTTATTAGGAAACATAGGAAAATTAAGTCTTTAGACAAACAAATAGGAGAACTCAAACAAAAAATTGAGCCGTTCCAAGAATCTGAAGATTTTTTCAAATTATCAGGAGATCTTAAAAATAAGATGATCAAATGGGACAAGGAGACACAGGAGAAGAAGAAAACTAAGTTTATTAGAGACTCTGGTGATTTTTCTAAGGGCGAGATCTTCAAATGGCAATCCAAGATCCTTAATTCGGATCAGGGATCCAATAGTATGTCCCGTCCTCATACTCCCCACATTCCAGCTCTCTCCACTCCTATTATCCAAAGAGTCCCTTCTGCCAAGGGTCCACCAACTCGAGGTGGGGGACGCCCCAATGGTAGGGGTCATCCAAATAGAGGGGGGAGGGGCAAAAGTACTCCCTACCATCATCCCCCCCCATATGAACAAAACAACTGGCGTGACCATGGTTCCACTAGAGAACATCTTCCTAATGGTCCCCCGAGTAGGGACAATTACTACTATCAAAATTCCTATGGTAGGAATACAGACCATCCAAGGAGTAATGAGCCTTATCCTAATCAGGATCAGGTTCCTATGTATAATCGTTTTGCTCCGTTATCTCAGGAAACCAACCCTGCAAATGAAGGTTTTTTAGGCCAGTGCCAATTACACTGGGAAGACCCCTGGAGCCACACCCCCCCCAGGAGCCAAACCAGGGGGGAAAAGAAGAGCAAGAGAGGAAGAAGAGCCGGAAGAAGAGTTAAAAAGACAAAGGAGATAATAGGAGCTGGAGTTTTTAACATCAGCGGTTCTGATCTGTCAGAGGAGGAGCTCAAAGTGCTTGATAAAGGGCTCAAGTTTGCCCCAGTTCGGAATTTCAACAAATTCCAAACTTACATAAGTTTGCAAAAATTCGTTAGAACACTTAACATTAAACGTCACTTTCTCTCCAAGCCTGGAGCTTCCAATGCTACCTCAGTTCCTTCAGTACCCTTAGAATTCCACTCACATCTCCCCAACAAATCCACTTTTAATCCTCCAAAACATGATCACAAACACATTGAAGTTTTCAAAAACATGGTTGCTATTGACCTAGAACGTATGAAGATAAAGAAGGTGAGAGACCCCCATTATCTCAAAATGGGTATAGCTTCTTTGGAAAAAAATAAGAATGTGGTAGTAAGACCGGCTGATAAAGGGGGCGGATTAGTCGTCATGAGTAAAACCTTTTATGACAATGAAATGAATAGATTGTTATCAGACCGTTCCACATACCAACTTATGACCAATGATCCTGTTTTTGATTATAAAAATGAACTTCAAGCTCTTATAGAGCAAGGCAGACTGTGTGGTGTCCTTACTAAGAAAGAAGCCTTGTATTTGGATCCCAGTGCATGTAGACGGCCGATCATTTACTTTCTTCCCAAGGTGCACAAAAACGCTCAAAATCCACCGGGGAGACCTATTGTAAACGGAATTGATTCCGTCACTGCACGCCTGGGCCAATACATAGACCACTTCCTTAAACCTTTGGTTTGTTCTACTACTGCCTATCTCAAAGACACCAGGCATGCTATACAGGTAGTTGAGTCCACGCCTGCCAGTGCCAACAGCATATTGGTTACGGCAGACGTGGGCTCATTGTATACTATCATTGGCCATCAAGATGCCATCAGGGCAGTTAAATGGGCTTTGGATGCCTCGCATCTCCCTCCCTTATTGATTACATTTCTAGTGGATGCACTTTCTTTCTGTTTAGCCAGAAATTATTTCTGGTTTAATCATAGATTTTTTCTTCAAATCCTTGGTGTTGCCATGGGAGCACGTTTTGCCCCCAGTGTGGCAAACTTGTTCATGTCACTATGGGAAGAGGAAACTATTTTCAATAACAGACCAGTTCAATTAAAGTGCTATTATCGCTACATTGATGATCTGATCATCATTTGGGAGGGCAATATGACGAGTTTACAATTATTCATGTCCAGGCTAAATGGCAACACCCAAAATATCAGGCTGACCTGGAATGCGGATACCTCCAGTATTACTTTCTTTCTCGTACATCACGGGACACAGAGCGACATAGTCATTACTAATGGGTTATATAGATACCGTCAGGTGCTGGCACTGGCAACTTCCAAAACCGGAAGTACCCTCCCCTATATAAGCCCCTCCCATCCGGGAGCACCTCAGTTTTTTTGCCAGTGTCTAAGGTGTTGGCCAAGAAGAAACATGTGTTTTTCACTGAGCTTGCGTACAGGTTCTTTTGGGCCTCAGTAAGCTATTCCGGATCCGACCAAAAAAGCTTCATAGCTAAACGGTCGGTACCCGGGCCTTGCAGAGAAGAGCAAGGTTTTGCCTGTAATGCTTCTCTTAGGAGAGCTGGACCCTGGGATCCAGAGCTCTGGTCATACCCACGACCAAGATGTTTTCTGTGCAGGGTGCTATACAGGTCCAGGGGAGTGGAATCCTTGGGAACCCGGTCCCTGAAGGTTTGATTACAATGCCTGCCGTGATAGGTGAAGTTTGGGCTTTTGTGGACCAAACAAAGTCCTGCGGCGGGGAACAGGTAAGTGGGGGCCCCCAGGAACTTGGTTCTATTGGGGGACCCCCAAGCCTAATTTGTCTTTCTGTCTGTTACCTAACGGTATTCCCGCTAATATTCTGTGTATGCCTGTTACTACTGAGAAAATGTAAACATTTTAATAGTAGGCAAGAAAAAAAAAAAAAAAAAGTAAGACCGCGGTACCTGTGTTAGACACTAGAGGCCGCTATGGTTCTTTTTCTTGTAATGTGGATTTTTTTTCTTCCAGAATCAAATCCAGGCAGTTGGTATGTTCTCTGCTGGGAAGCTGTCTCCTCTGCCCTGTTGCTGCGCTCATCCATCCCCGGGCCCTGCGGCAAAGGGACCCTGGCTCCCATCTAGCTCCTTGTTGTTTTCAAAAAAGGCGCCGAAGGCGCACGTGCCCGCGCGTGTGCGCGTGCACGCACCTCTATTCATAGAGGCGATCTGGAAAAAGGGGCGGAGCGGGTGGATGACGCTCAGGTGTGCGCCGCGGCGCTACTGCGCATGTGCGGGCGTCCAGCGTGTTTTGAAGCACATTATAGCTGGCTGTTGAAGTGCACAGACAGAGCTAGCAACAATATAAAGGCACATAGAGGCAGTTGATGCAGGCATCCCCTAGAAAGGCACTTTAGTAGACACCAACTGTGATATAGCAGCAATTGTGCTAGACTATTCTCAGTAAAAGTGGTGTATTACGGCTGGAATACCTCAGCTTTAGGCTTAGGAATATGCCGTCCAGAAGCTCCGGAACTGAATCTTCCAGGAAGCGAAGGGGGTCTCATCGGGCTCTGAGGATCTTGGGCATACTTCTGCTGCACCAGTCTCCCCTGAAGTTCAGAGGTAAGTGACCGTAGAGACCCCGCAGGGGTACTTGGTACTGTGGCTGTCCTCAGTTCACCTGCTCCTGTGTATGTAACAGAGGAGGTTTTTTCCTCAGCTCTGGGAGGATTAGAGAGAGATTGTCAACATTGATCGCTGCCTCCCTGTCAGGAAAAGCACGCCGATCTCCATCTCCTCCTTCAAAGTGCCTGTTAGCAGAGCAACAGTCCCATACAGGGATCGACCTGCCTGAAGGGGATCAGGATAAGGTTGATTCTGTTATAGAGGAGTCAACAGTGGGGGAACCTTTTCTCAGCATCTCAAGCTGAAAGATTATGGGTTCAGTCTCTGACTAACATGGTCCGATCAGCATTTAAAAATGCACCTTGCGGAACCATCAACCACTACTGTATCCTCGTTGGGGTCGCTAGAAGCCCCCAGACTGTCTGTTCTTTTCCACTTCACCCTTTACTGAAAGGGCTTATTTACCAGGATTGGGAACGTCCTGAGAAAATATTTATTCCCCCAAGAGATTTCCGGTGGTCTATCCCATGGAGGATAAGTTCATCAAAAAAAAAAAAAAAATGGAAGGTCCCTACAGTGGACGCAGCCATCTCTTGTATGTATAAATCACTGACATGTCCAGTGGATAATGTCCAAATGTTCAAGAACCCAATAGATAAAAGATTGGAGTCCTTATGAAAGTCTGCTTCTTTCTACAGCAAGCTTGGTGACACAACCAGCAGTAGCAGCTATTGGGGTCTGCTAAGCAGTGAAGGATCAGTTGAAACAGGTCTTGAGGGACTTGACAGATCAGCAGGCTTTGCCCTAGCTGATCTACCTAGAGCCTTAGGCTTTGCGGTTGACGCCATAAGGATTCAGTCCATCAGGCCTCCCGCCTTACGCTGTCTATAGTACATATGCGTAGGCTTCTATGGCTCAAAAACTGGTCTGCTGAAGCTCCCTGTAAAGAATGGCTGGTTAGCGTCCCATTTCATGGTGAACGCTTATTCAGGGAAAACCTGGACAAATATATCCAGAAAATTTCCAGCGGTAAAAATACGCTCTTGCCGGTCAAAAACAGAGTTAGAGGTCCCTCTTTAAGAGGCCTGCTTCTCCAGTCCCTGGGGCATCGGCTGTGTAACAGTTCCGACGGCCTCCTCGGTCAATTCCCGGGGGTAAAAAACAGGGACAATAGCAGGGTAATGAGAAACCCTGGGTCAGGGGAGGTACAAAACCTCCCCCAAAGTTAAATTCATTGAAGGGTTGCCCCCACTCAGTCGGGTGGGGGGAGGACTCCAGTTGTTCGCAAGAGACCTGGCGGGACACGATCAAGACAGATAGGTGCTCTCCGCAGTATGTTTGGGATACAGTTTGGAGTTAAAAGACTCTCCTCCTTCCCATTTTTGAGGTCAAACGTGCCAAGGGATCCCCGGAAGATAGAGTCCCTCTTGTTGGCACTAGAACAACTATTGCTCCAAGGAGTAATTATGGAGGTTCCCCTGTAAGAATGAGGGTTTGGGTTTTACTCAAACCTCTTTACAGTCCCGAAGCAAACGCGGACGGGAGGCCCATATTAATTCTAAAAAGGGCTATACAAATTCCTGTATATCAGGACTTTCCGATGGAGTCGATCCGATCGGTGGCCACTGCCCTACAAGGGGAGGATGGGTTAGCCGCGATCGACATCAAAGATGCTTATTTGCACATTCCCATCTTTCCAGTCCACCAAAAATTTCTACGCTTTGCAGTAGAAGGGCGCCATTTTCAGTTCAGAGCCTTACCCTTCGGTTTGGCCACAGCACCACGAGTGTTTACAAAAATTCTGGCCCTTTATTGGCCAATCTAAGAACACAAGGTGTAATGATAATGGCATATCTAGATGACTTGTTGCTGATAGACCACTCAGTGAAAAAACTAGACGTGGTCGTTCACAAGACAATCAAGTATCTGGAATCTCACGGTTGGATTATCAACCGAGACAAGTTAGCCCTAAAAACCAGTCAAAAGTCTGGAATACTTGGGGCTAAGGTTGGATTCAGGCCAGAGAAAAATATTCTTGCCTCGAGGAAAGGTGTTGTCTTTGAAAGATTTGATCCACTTAGTGGGTACAAAAAAGACAGCCGTCCATACGCCTGTGCATAAGGCTGCTGGGAAAAATGGTGGCATCATTCGAAGCAGTACCCTACGGTCAATTCCATTCAAGGAATTTGCAGGGGGCCATACTGTCAGCCTGGAACAAAAAAGTTCAGGCCCTAGACTTACAATGTCCTTGTCCCCTTCCGTTCGCAAGAGCCTCCGTTAGGGGTTGGTTCCCCAGAATCTGAAAAAAGGGAAATCCTTCAGTCTGATTTCTTGGAAGGTGGTCACTACAGATGCCAGCCTTATAGGCTGGGGAGCAGTACTGGAGCAATAGTCTCTCCAGGGCAGATGGTCGGATGCAGAAAAGGCCCTGCCCATCAATCTCTTAGAGATACGAGCAGCCCGGTATGCCCTAGTAGCATGGACATCCAAACTCCAAGGGTCCCCTGTCAGAATTCAATCATCAGGGGGGCACCAGGAGTCGTGCAGCCCAGAGGGAAGTAAATTACATCCTGAAATGGGCAGAAAAATATGTCCCAGCCATATCTGCGGTATTCATTCCAGGAGTGGAGAATGGGAAGGCGGACTTTCTAAGTCGCCAACAATTATGCCCAGGGGAATGGTCCCTTCATCCCTAGGTTTTCCGGACAATATGTCAGCGGTGGGGAACACCGGATGTAGATCTGCTAGCATCCAGATTCAATACAAAAGTGGACAGGTTTGTCTCTTGGACAAGGGATCCCCTAGCTTGCGGCTCGGATGCCCTAGTGTTCCCTTGGGATCAGTTCAAGCTGATATATGCATTCCCACCGCCACAATTGTTACCTCGATTACTCTGCAGAATCAGGGTAGAAAAGAAACCAGTGATTCTGGTGGCTCCAGCGTGGCCCGAAGAGCATGGTACGCGGAGATTGTAAAGATGTCTGTGGGGAGTCCTTGGACCCTCCCACATCGTCCGGACCTGCTTTCGCAAGGACCGATATACCACCCTTCCTTACCAGCCCTAGGTTTGACGGCCTGGCTATTGAAGCCCACATTCTAAAAAAGAGAGGGCTCTCTAATGCTGTGGTATCTACCATGATCAATGCCAGGAAGCCGGTATCCAGGCAGATCTACTATAGAATCTGGAAGGCGTACATCGCCTGGTGTGAGGCCAAGAAATGGCATCCACGTAAATACGTAATAGGTAGGATTCTGGACTTCCTACAATGGGCTGTAGATAGGAAGCTTGCCTTGAGTACTATCAAGGGTCAGATTTCGGCCTTGTCAATATTTTTTCAAAGGCCCTTGGCTTCGCATTCACTAGTCAAAGCCTTTATACAAGGAGTGATGCGTATTAGTCCTCCGGTTAATATTCCCATATGTCCATGGGATCTAAACTTGGTTCTGTCGGTTCTACAGAAACAACCATTTGAACCATTACAGCATATTTCCCTGGTTCTTCTCACCAGGAAATTGATTTTTCTAGTAGCCATTTGTTCGGCTAAAAGAGTGTCGGAATTAGCAGCTATGTCCTGTAAGGAGCCATATCTGGTTATCCATAAGGATAGAGTAGTGTTACGCCCTCATCCAGCCTTTCTTCCTAAGGTGGTATCGAGGTTTCATTTGAACCAAGATGTGGTTCTTCCTTCTTTTTTCCCCAAACCTACTTCGGTAGAGGAAAAGTTATTGCATTCTTTGGATGTAGTAAGAGCAGTTAAAGCTTATCTAAAAGCCACTGCTCAGATTCGCAGAACGGATACTTTGTTTATTCTGCCGGAAGGCCCCAGAAAGGGTCAGGCAGCGTCGAAATCTACTTTAGCCAAGTGGATTCGACAGGTCATAATACAAGCCTATGGCTTGAGAAGAAGACCGCCTCCGTTCAAGGTTAGAGCGCACTCCACGAGAGCAGTTGGAACTTCATGGGCAGTGCATCACCAGGCCTCCCTGGCTCAAATCTGTAAGACCGCAACATGGTCTTCAGTTCACACGTTTACTAGGTTCTACCAGGTGGACTTTAGAAGTCAGGAGGATGTCGCCTTTGGGCGCAGTGTGTTGCAGGCCGCAAAAGATCCTCATGTCTGATAGCGCTCAGCTTATATATGGTGTATCCCCCCCCTCATTGGGCATTGCTTTAGGACATCCCATTAGTAATGACTATGTCGCTCTGTGTCCCGTGATGTACGAGAAAGAAAATAGGATTTTTATAACAGCTTACCTGTAAAATCCTTTTCTTGGAGTACATCACGGGACACAGAGCTCCCGCCCCTCTTTGGGGACACTTATTGCTTTGCTACAAAACTGAGGTGCTCCCGGATGGGAGGGGCTTATATAGGGGAGGGTACTTCCGGTTTTGGAAGTTGCCAGTGCCAGCACCTGACGGTATCTATATAACCCATTAGTAATGACTATGTCGCTCTGTGTCCCGTGATGTACTCCAAGAAAAGGATTTTACAGGTAAGCTGTTATAAAAATCCTATTTTTCTTGATCTGGAAATTTTTAAAGAGGGGCATGTTTTCAAAACCAAAAAACATTTTAAACAGACAGACAGAAATGGATACATCCCTCTTGATAGTTGCCATCACCATAATTGGCTATGTAACATAGAGGCCAATTTATCCGTCTGAGGCGCAATTGTACGTCTGAAGTGGATTATCGTGCACAATGTGATCTTCTTGCCGATCATTTCATACAAAAAGGATACAAAAAAGATGATATTTTCAGTGAAATCCAAAAAGTTGGCACCATGGAGAGAACATCATTAGTGGCCGGTTCCCGACCTAAGATAACATCTAATCCAGCCAACACTGAACTTAGAATCATTTTGGATTATAATATTCAACACAAAAAATTTGAAAAAATCATCATGAAGCACTGGGACATTCTGAAAAAAGATAGAGTCTTGGGAGCCACTATACCATCTCGTCCCAGGTTCATCTATAGAAGGGCTCCCACACTCAGGGATGTTCTTGCTCCGAGTGTGGTTGACCCTCCAGTGGTAAAGGAGAATCATTTATTTCCCCTTATGACCGGCTTTTATGCCTGTGGCAGGTGTCCAGCATGTAAAAAATGTAAACGGAACATCAAACGGAGAAAAGATTTTACTGCCCCTACCACAGGAAAAACTTACACAATCAAAAGCCTTATTACCTGCAACACAGTGGGAGTGGTCTATGTCCTCGAATGTGATTGTGGTTTACATTACATTGGAAGGACCTCCAGACCTCTCCATGTGCGCATCGGCGAACATGTGAATAACATTATCAAAGGGATGGTAACCCATAATGTTTCCAAACATTTTCGCCTGTTTCATAATAGGGACCCTAAGTGCCTCAAGTTCTGGGGTTTAGAACGAGTAAGACCCCATTGGAGAGGGGGCAATTTTATCAGACAATTGAGCCAACGCGAGTCCTTCTGGATACACGAGACTCAGGTTCTCGTGCCAGGAGGCCTCAATGTTGACTTCGATCTCAACTGCTTCATTTCTGATAAATGATGCAGTTGCCTTTTTCTTCCACTAGGTGGCCTCACATTAGAGTGTATGTGTGTTTTTATTTCTACATTTTTATTTATTTGATATTTTTATTAGTGAGGTTTGTGAAGCGGAGGAAGTCCCCCTCCTTTTATCTCATTTATTTTATTTTTGTACATATGCCATATGTTATGGTATTTATTGCTGCATGACTAATTTTTTCTATATTAGATATGCATCATAAATAAGCGGTTTTCATCATATTTTTATATGCTGTATTGTATAGTGTGTTATTATCATTCAGGCGTGGAACAGCCGCGGGTGTCTGTCACTTTGAACTAAATCTTTCCAGCCCTTAGTACTGTGTGATTACACAGCTTTTTCCTGTGACTCCGTGTGGAGTCATAGGTTTTGCATATCAGGGACTGTCTATCGGCCGTCCCGCCCCTATTATGCTCACTATGGCAACGCTGGCTTTACTTAAGACGAGGGGTGACGTCGTAGCTCCACCCACCGCTGACGAAGTCCCATTGGACGCAACGTACGTACGGGGGAGGAGCTTGCCGTGACGTCACCCGCGTCTGTTTCTCATGCCTGAATTGCGGTCTATTACCGCTGTCCTCTCACTACCTGGACCTCTATAATATATATTTTGGGCTGCATTTATCTGCTTTCAATTTGTGCCAGCCTCTGCACATCATCACCTAGCAGGACTGCCAGTGTCTGAGCAGGCTGTACTTTACACACACTCTCCAGGGAGAGCTGTGTACGCCACTCAGCTACACCTCTTGTTTGGATCAGCAGCTGCTTTATCATCTTACCTGAACTTGTCATAGTTTTCCAGCAGTCAGTGTTACTGCATCTTCGTTTTTATTTTTATTCATTCAATTTTTGTATTATGTTTTTGGAGCAATAAAAAGCAGTCTACACTTAGATTCCTCTTTTTTCTTCATTATATCTGCATCTGATGCTGAGCCTAATACATCTGTGGATCCTCTTCATTGGAAATCTTCTTCCCCTCATGGTGGAAACAAGCACTTTTGACCTTTTGTTCACTCAATAGGTCCAACATTTCTGGTAAGCAGATTATCCTTACTTTGGGTGGACAAGTCATCTATTGCATGAAGATTTCCTTATTATGCATCTTTAGTTCATCCATATATGGACATTGGTTGCGCTGCACCGTTATTTTTTACATTTCTTCCTTGGTTATTGTGTGATTTACCTTTTGGTGTTCAGCTGCATTGTTTTTTATTTTAGTCATATGTGCGCTGATTGTATCCCATATATTACAACCTCATGCATTGTTGCCCACTCTACCACCCTGAAGTCAAAAATTCCGCCTGGTAAGACCTTTGTCCCCACTGAGCTAAGAGCTAAGATCCTTCGTTGGGGACATAATTCCAAGGTGGCAGGGCATTCTGGATTCCTCCGATCCTTCCTACTCATCAGTCGTCACTACTGGTGGCAGAATCTCCGCTCAGACGTCAAAGACTACGTTAAAGCTTGTCATGTCTGTGCTCAGTCCAAATCCTCCACACAAGCTCCTGCTGGTCTCCTCATGCCCTTGCCCATTCCTAAGGAACCCTGGGCCCATATTGCCATGGATTTTATCACCGATCTCCCACTGTCTGAGAATAATACAGTCATTTGGGTGGTAATCGATCGATTCTCCAAGATGGCTCATTTTGTTCCTCTTCCTGGTCTTCCTTCTGCCCCTGCCTTGGTTCCCATTTTCATTCGAGAAATTCTCCGCCTACATGGGGTCCCTTCTCATATTGTTTCCGACAGGGGAGTCCAATTCACGTCTCGTTTTTGGAGAGCCTTTTGCAAATCCCTCAATATTGTCTTGGATTTTTCTTCTTCTTACCATCCCCAATCCAATGGACAGACTGAGAGGGTTAATCAGGAGTTAGAGGTCTTTCTTCGCACCTTTGTGTCTTCTCACCATGACGATTGGTCCTCTCTACTCCCGTGGGCAGAATTCTCCCATAACAATCATGTGAATACCAGTTCGCAGAAGACACCCTTTTTCACAGTTTATGGAAAACACCCTCAACTTCCTCTTCCCATGATCTGTTCTCCAGACATTCCAGCTTTGGCTTCGATTCAGGAGTCTCTCAATTCCGTTTGGGGTCACGTTCATGATTCCCTCCGGGCAGCTGCTGAAAAGTTCAAAGGCTTTGCCGACCGCCGCAGGCGTAAACCGCCTTCTCTTCAGCCAGGGGACAAAGTCTGGCTCTCTACCAGGAACATCAAGCTCCGAGTTCCTTCTCTGAAGTTTGCTCCACGATTCATCGGTCCATACACGGTAACTGCTAAACTGAATCCGGTTGTTTTCAAACTCCAGATTCCTAAGAGCCTTAAAATCACTAACTCCTTTCATGTTGCTCTTCTAAAGCCTTTAGTCCTCAATAAATTCTCTCGTCCTCTCCCTACCGTGGCGCCTGTCTCTGAGGATAATCAGGAGTACGAGATCAGTCAAATTCTGGACTCCCGACTCTGTAAAGGCGTTCTTCAGTACCTCGTTCATTGGAAAGGGTTTGGTCCTGAGGAGAGGTCTTGGATCACTGCATCTGAGGTCTTTGCACCTCGTCTGTTAAAGGAGTTTCATCTGAAGTTTCCCTCTAAACCTGGGCCCAGGCGGGGAAGGGGGAGGCCTCGTAAGAGGGAGGGTACTGTCATGGATATGCATTAATGTCTGTCTGCCATCTTACCTTCCTCCTCTGTGTTCATCTTAGAGACCAGACCTCCTTCACCTGGCTTCCTTTATAATCTCCTCCCAGCCTGACTCCACCCCAGGCCCTATCACAGAACACTATATTAACCTGTGCACTGCAATCCTGCTTTGCTGATCAACGTGTTTGTTAGGCATTGTGTGTTTGGGTTCCTGCCTGCCGTGTGCTACGTCTGTCTCTCTGTTACGTTATTGGCTTGTCCCCGACTATCCCTGTCTGCTCGTGACCCTTGACCTTCGGCTCGTTCTTTCGTTATCCTTGTCTGCTTGTGGCCCCTGACCTTCAGCTTGTTATTCGGTTCTCTCTTATCTCGTGCTGCTGCTTCCCCTCTTTTCCCCTTATCCTACGGGGCGTGAGCTAGGAAACTCCAGGGGCCGCGACCTGGTCCCAGCCTGCAGCATAACATCCTCACCACAAGAGGCCCTGGAGAAGACCAGCTGGGTCTTAGACTCCGCGCCCTGGGGAATATTGGCTCTAGCTTCTGTTAGGATCCCGGTTGTGCTCCTCTGGTCCCGCTTTCCACAACCACCCAGTTTCCTATCCGCAGAAGCCAGCCATAGGGTTCACTACCTCGCGGTGCACTCCTGTCCCCCTACGGTGTGCATCTGTCACCTGGCCACAGGTGACCTTGACACATACATTTGGGTTGGCTGGTGTCTGATGGAAGAGGTGGTTTGTCTGGCTGGGGCTGATTGCACCATGCCAGACCATACCAAAAGTATGGGTTATACAAACTGACTTTAAATCTCCCTGTCTAACAAAAGACTGAGCAGACTTAATGCACTCAGCAATCACCTGTGGGGAGCAGGCTGAGTAGTGCTCACAAAAATCGGCAGGATCGTTTTCAAAAAGCCAAACTAAGGAAACAACCTGATTCACATTAAAAGGAGGAGTGAAATCATCATGGCCCTCTGAAATACAGGGCAGGGCCAGCTCAGTACAGATTTAAATTAAAGGTTGCACCTTCCCAAACGGCATATAACCCTGATAGACCAGGGAGTAAGCCGATCGGATGGCTGCAAACAACTGGTCACTAGACCATTCTTTCAAAGCCTGGCGACAATAATTACTGCTTTCAGATGCCAGCAGAGATAAAGAAACAATTTCATCAGCATTCATGTATCCACCTTTACCAGGAAAGAGAAGAAGAGGGGAAGGGAGGGAAGTTCTCAATCTGAAGAAAAATCCCACTCTGGATGTGGGAACCGTTACCCGAAGTGGTGGACCCCCTAAAGAGCAAGGTCGTAAACGCCAGCAGATTTAGCCCTCTGCAGGCACTAGTAGGTCTCCTGTGTCACTGAAATCCTCTTGGTATAGCCAGAAATCCTCTGCGATACTCAATGGGTAAACAAACAGAAACTATGCCCAATTGAGACCAGAATTGGTTTTGTGGGCTAGATATATCGATGACGTTCTCCTCCTATGGAATGGTACCCTGGAATCCCTACACATCTTCATGGAAAACTTAAACAATAATGATAGAGGCATTGCATTCCAGTATGTAGCCAGCCAACACACCATCCTTTTTTTTGGATCTAAAGATTTTGGGTGAGGGTGACGTCTTGTTGACTTCCACTTACTTTAAGACCACGGATCGTAATTCCTTCATTCCTCATGACAGTTGCCATCATAGTTCTTGGCTTGATTCAGTCCTTAAAAGCCAATATGTACAAATGAGACGCAACTCTACGCGAGTGGAGGATTTCAATACACAAGCTAAAGTCCTCACAGATAGATTCATAGATAAGGGATATGAGGTTCCTGCTCTAAATTGTAAATTTATGGAGGTACAAATGTTGGATCGTGACCATTTATTGGCTGATAAACCTGCAGTGGCGAGACATGAGAATAACAATTCTTTCTGTCCCTTCATTACAGGCTATTCTCATCAACATTTTTCGATCAAAAAACTTCTGCGTAAACACTGGCACATAATTAAAAATGACCATGTGCTTGGATCCATTCTTCCTGAGAAACCACAAGTAGTGTTCAAGGGGGTCCCTTTGATTAAACAACTTGTAGTCCCTAGTGTTTGTGATCCCCCACTAACTAACCAATGTTTTTTCAGAATTTAGTTGGTTACTATAAGTGCAAGAATTGTGCGGTATGTTTTACCAATGCCATTAGGGATAAGAAAACTACTCACTTCACTTCTTTGAGTACCTCTCAGGAGTTTCCAATGAAAACATTCATTACCTGTTCTACCCCCGGTGTTGTCTACTTTCTGACCTGTCCTTGTGGGCTTCAGTACGTGGGACCTACAGTACGGCCACTACAGGTCAGATTGGATGAACACATAGGGAATATAAGGAGAGGTTTTAAGGGTCATCCTGCCTCTAGACACTACCTAGGGGTACATAAACAGAACCCTAAGGGTACCTCGTTTATCGGGATTGATAGGCTTAGACTACCTTGAAGAGGGGGACCTAAGAGGCGTGCCATTTCCAAGTTAGAAATGAGCTGGATATACAAAATTAGATGCCTTATTCTATATCTATTTTTTACTTTTGGCAATTTTATATTGTTATTTTTATATTGTCATTTATATTGTTTTTATGTGTACCTTAGGAGTTCATCATTTCGACATGATGCTCTTTTTAGTCCAAAAGTTTTTATATTTTTTATTTTCAGTATATATCATCTTGGGTATTCCTTGAATTTCTGTTTTATAAAATGAAGTTATCAATATCCCATATGTTTAAATTATTCAAATTTTATACACCTTGATAATACCCTTTATGAACGTGGGCGATTGTATCGCTCTGCAACATTACACATATTTTTATTTTCTAAATAACATTGGATTCTTTTTCTTCCTTTTTCCTTTTCACATTTGACTTCTATTAGTCATGTTCATCAGATCGAGGCTTGGTGTTCCCTACTCTGTATTTGTATATTTGTGAGTCACAACATGGCGCCCGGATGATAACGAGGCTTGGTTGCTGTTGTGTGATATAAAGGTGATGGCTCAGCGCATCGCCCGTGCCCCAGGAAGACGTCACGTATGATGAAACATGTAGGGCGGTGCTACGCGCTGACGTCATTACGCCCCATGTGACCTCGGTACATGGGTGTTTGATAGTTTTAAGCTTGCCGGCTGTTTTATATCTATTACGCGGTTGCTACCACTCGCTCCTTTTAAGCATTAAAGGCTATTTTTAAACAATACTACACTATTGGAGTTCCTTATCCCTTTGCACTCGTGGCTTTTGGTCAGAGTGAGCATCCCCAGATTGAAGTTTCTGTTAGTTTCCCCATCGAGTATCGTGGAGGATTTCTGGCTATACCAGGAGGATTTCGGTGACACGGGAGACCTACTAGTCCCTGCAGAGGGCTAAATCTGCTGGCGTTTATGACCTTTAGGGGCTCCACCAGTTCGGGTAAGGGTTCCCACATCCAGAGTGGGATTTTTCTTCAGATTGAGAACTTCCCTCCCTTCTCCTCTTTATCTCTTTCCTGGTGAAGGTGGATAGAATTTGGAACTTATTACCTCAACGGACTTACCATCATCATCATTTCTCCTCACAATCACTTTTTTTCACAATCATTTTTTCTTTTTTTGATATATGGACTTAATTGTGTATTTTATCATTTATTTTCTTTCACTATATATGTCACTTATTATTTGTGATTTTTCATAGTTACGAGCGCAACTTATATTTATATAAGTTAAGTGAGGAGACATTAGGTGAGGCCAAGGATTCAAAAAGGTAGGAGTAATGGTCACACACATGTACATGGCTGTTGCAAGTAGTGCTCCAAGATTTTATTGTATTTAGATGGGCATCCCCTGTAAATATAGATAAGCTTTTCCTATATGGTAGGGTAGCACTAATGTCTGAGAGTCAGGCTTGAAAAGTGGAAGGAATAGCTTGCATCCAGCCCCCCATGTTATACATTTTTTTTTATACAAATAAAGTTTAAAATAGAAATAGTCATACAATTTGTCTACTGCAAGGTCTGGAGATAGCCCCAGTATACATTTTTTGGTGCTCAGAGAAAGGGAAGAGCCTATTGTATCATGGGGGGCCCTCACAGTTTTGAATCCAGAACCCCTGAATGTTAAGACATGCTCAAAGTAAATGAAAATATAAAGGAGGCAGAGGCGGTTGTACATATCAAGCATAATGGGGTCTGTGTCAGGCAGAACCTGGATAAGTGGATAGAGGTTAGATATGCTCTGTTAAGTTTGGGAGATACCAGTTTACAATTATCAAGAACTTCACTCCAATTTTCTTCATTCACTACATCTATATCAGTCTCTCAATGAGATTTAGCCTGATATGAAAGATTTGTGACGAAGAGTGCGAGGAACATATTGTATATGTGGAAATCAGCTTCTGGGGCACTGTGCCACATACTACATCTAATATAGAGATAGGCATTAAAGTTGGAAAAGTAATGGGGAATTAGGTTTGTAGGGTTTATCTTAATTGTAGGTATCTAAAGAGCATATAATAGGGAAGGGAGAATTTGTCCGTCAATAATTGAAAGGCCATATAAAGTAAGTAAGTGATGTAAATAGTAAATGCCCTTGGCCATAACTCTGGATTTGAAATCCAAAAGGGTTCAGGTAGAATTTTACTGTGCCATATAGGGGAGGAACCGTGCATCATAGGAACATTCAGTTTGGTCAAGGCCAAGTCCCAAACACTGATAACATTGTTGATCAAATCCGTTTTTATGGTAGAAGTGAAATAGTTGAACAACAAGGTAATATGTTAAAATCCCGCATGGCAACTCCCCTTCAGATTGGTTGGGTTTTTAAGATATGCCAGTGGAGTTTGTGTTTGCCGTTGCCCCAGGCAAAAGACTTGAGGATGGAATCCACAAGTTTGAAATATTTTAAAGGTGATTATACAGAAGAATACAATAAAATGTATGGGATCTTGGGCAGAAGGTAAATTTTTTGTTTTATATTTATTCTCCCCATGACATCCAATGGAAGTTTAGACCATAACTGAGTCTTGGCCTTGATTCAGACATATAACAGCTAGATATTCAGAGATATAGAATCAGAGGAAGTTCTAGTAAGGGGTATACCCAGATATTTTAGGGTGTTAAACCTGTCAAGAGAGAGAGACGCTTGTTCATCTGAGAAAGAGAAGGTGTCACTTGGGAACACTTTGGACTTGTCTTTGTTAACTTTAAGACCTGCGTTTTTCCCCATTTTTTGATAGTTTGCAAGGTGGCCTGTACTGAGGGATCAGGGTCCTCTAAGTTTATAGCGTGTCATCAGCTTGGAGTCCAGTGTTCTCAACAAGTGAAGTGAGGGGTTGGCTCTAAGAGGGATTGCATGTGGTTCTGTCGCTCGAGCATACAGGAGTGGAGAAAGTGGACATCCCTGGTGCGTCTCCTTGTGAAGGTGTAATGTGTCGGAGACCAAACCATTTGTGGATACCTGGGCCACTTGAGCTTGATAGAACAGTTGCACCCATTTAATATAGTTGGGACCAAAACCAAAGCACTTCAGACATTGCCATAAATAGCCCCATTCCACCAAAGTAAAGGCCTTGGCTGCATCCAAAGCAACTATCACCCTTGTGCCAGTATGGTTGTAAGGGGCTTGGAGAGTCATAAATAGCTTTTGAGTATTAGTATTAAAGCTGGTATTTTTACCGGCATGAAGTCCATTTAGTTTGGATGTAGTAAGAAAAGGATAACCTGGTTTAGGCATGACCAAATACTTCACTAGGCTGTTGAAATCAACTTGTAATAATGACATTGTTCTATAGGACTCTGGTAATTCTGGGTTTTAGCCCTGTTTGAGGATTAGTATGATACATGCCTCCCTTATGGATTCAGGTAACATTGGGAAGTCAAATATACTAATAAAGATAGTCCGCAGTCTAGAGATTAATGTTTCAGCATACTGTGCATTCAATTTAAATGGCATAGGCAAATTGTGATATGGCAGTGGCAATTTAAGAGGCATCAAGAGTCTCCATCTGCTCCGTGGTCAGTTGAGGGAACTTTATGCAGCTCAGAAATTCCTGTAGTTCTAACTCTGTCTATGTCTACATAGCTGAGGAAGAGTATAAAGTACTAAAAAAATCACAGTAATAACCATGGGTGGTTTAGTGGTTTTTTTGTGAGCTAAATAACCAAGGGGTTTACCAGAGCAGTCAACAAGTTCAAAACTATGTTAATGACCAAAAAACAATTTTTGTCTGGCTTTTTCATAATGGAGTTACTCTACCACCCTGGTCTGTATCCTTAATTGATTTGTGTGCTCCACTATAGAATCACTGGCATACAGGTCCTGAAGGGAAGTATGATGTGTAGTGTCTTGTTTGTTTAAGTATGTGTTTGGATGAATGTTTAAATCTACAGATGTGGGTGGTGAGAATTAATTGGGCATGTAAAGAATTCCCAGACCACAAGGGGTTGCCATGTCAAGATTAGTGTCAAAATAAAACTACTACTCATTACTTAGTTCAACATCAGGTAGGGTGGTCAGTTAAAAGGGGTTGAAGTACCAATGGGGTGTAAGCAGCGTAGTATACAGGGTGTGTCCACGATATAATGGGAATGAAGTTCCTACGCTCCTAAATGGCTCCTATTCTCCAAAAGTGAAGGGAGAAGCTGGCCAAAGTCACTTGGGGTGGGTTGCCAGGTATACATTAGAACACTGATCAGTTGCATTACAGCCCTGTAAAAGTCAAAGCATTATTTTTGTGACACCCTATTCAAGTGCCCCATATTAAGAAAAATATGTGGTACACAAAAAAAGTCTGTGTGAAATTGGGTAAAAGTGCAACAGATACGTTGAAATAGTGAGGAAAGCTTATGGAGTAGCTGCGCTATCATCTGCACAAGTGTACTGATGGTATAAGGCCTTCAAGGAAGGATGACAAGGTGTTTAAGATGAACAACATTCAGGACACCCGTCTTAGTCAAAATAGGAACAGAATGTGGATGTTCTCAACCGTGACCGGCGGCTCACTATCAGAATGATTGCAGAGGAAACTGGAATTACCAAGTCAATTGTTCATGAAATCGATACTGGGGATTTGAACATGGGAAAAGTGTGTGCAAAACTTGTTCCAAAGATCTTAATCAGGAAGATCACCTGATCAGGAAGGAACACCATCAACTCGTTTGCCAAGACCTGTTAGCCAGTTTGGAAATATAGCCTGATTTTTTGAGTTGAGTGATCCATGCTATGACAATGTTCTCCCATTAAACCTCCACAACAAATGACAGTTCCTCAGCCATATTCTGATTGTCAGCAAACCATCCATCCAACCTACATCCTACAGATGTCCTAATTCGCATGTAGGTTTAAGGCACCTTAAGCATGTTAATAAAGGAATTGTGTTTTTTAATGTTGCCCTTTTAGCCTTAAAGCAGTGGTAAAGTCAATTTTTTTATTTTACTAAAATAAAAAAGATGGTATACTAACCTGCTCTGTGCAAGGGTATTGCACCGAGCAGCCCCGAACCTCTTCTGGAGTTCCCTGCCGACAGTCTCAGCTCCGCCACTTCTCCATGAGCCACAATAGGAAGCTGCTTCCTATGATGGCACTCATGTGGGTTGGCTCTTGAGCCAGGCTGTGTGCATCCATAGACAAACACAGCACGGCTTGGCCCCACCCCCCACTATCTTCTCACAGAATTTGACTGACAGCAACAGGAGCCAATAGCTCCTGCTTCTCTCAGCCAAACCTATGAAAGAGGGGAGAGAAGACCTGCAGACTGACACAGCACTAGATTGATACAGGTAAGAATTTAGGGAGGAGGGATGAAGGAATAGCTAGTGAAAGTTTTTTTTTTTCTCACCCTAATGCATAGAATGCAATAATGTAACAATAATAAAAAAACGTTTGAATTAATAACCACTTTAAGGTATAAGGTCACATTTCAGAGCATGTTACACGTTACAAACACAATTCATAACATGCACCGAACATGCTCCCTGCACCCTTGATTTCCCCCTCCCTGTGACAGCAGGATGGTGGTCTTTTCCCCACACCCGCTGTCACATTTTGAAAATAGAATGACTGTGCAGGGCTCTGCCCACAAAGCCGCATCATTCATTCACAGCGATTTGTGAATGAAAGAATTACAACTACCATCAGCAATTGTAGTTCTCAGTGAACTGCAAGGGTACTGATAAGCTCTCTTGTAGTTCATTCACAAGCCCTGCAGCTTGCAAACAGTAAGCCCATAACAGATGCAGCCTGAACACTACAGGGTTTGTCTGCAGGATCCTGACATCGCATGCTTGATCCACTGATCATGCAAACAACGTGTAATACATCACTTTTGGGTTCAGCCTTGTCATTTTCTGGCTGCTGTGGTATGTGTCAATGTACTTTAATCTATCCTATATTTGATCCAACAAGTCTTCCCACTGTCAGTGATAAATCATTCACATTTGAATATCATTTCTTTTAGTTGTGCAACGTGTAAGTCAGGCCATACCTTTTACATTTTTAAACACATTTGAAATCTATCTATTAAAAGCTCAATTTACAAAGCCCGATTAGATTTGACAATTACTGTCACATGGTGAAATATATATCCTAATTCCCATGCTAAAAATGTTTGAATTGATCCTTATGCTTGAATTTTTTATACTTTACTTAGGATCTACAGAATAACTTATAAAAGCTTATAAGCTGTTCCACTGGTGCTACTTACATTTAATGTTTTTTTTTTTTTTTTACTTGAAAGTAGTCACAACGGTGCATGATTCATTTACATTTTAAAAGAAGCATTAATTATTTCACCTGTTATGCCATGTAAACCTTAAAAAATAAAACCTGTTAGGCCCCTTTCACACGGACACTCCGTATGTCCGTTTTTCATCCATCCGTTTTCGGATGAAAAACGGACATACATGTATCCCTATGGGATAGCGGATGTCAGCTGGATGAACATATGCTGACATCCGATGACATCAGTCTCCGCTATGGTCCGTTTAGCATGACGGAGGAAAATCCTACTTTTCCATCCGTCTGCGGATCGGATCGGATGAAAACGGACAGACGGTCCGTTTTCATCCGATCCCCCCATAGAGGAAAGCGGCGATCCGACCGGTCCGTTTCTGCACAGTGTGCAGAGACGGACAAATCATCCGCCGGCTCAGCGGGGATCAACGGAGCGATCTCCGCTGAGCAAGCAGATATTCACGGGGTGGGTCATGACGGGATCCGCCCGTGTGAAAAAGCCCTTAGGGAACCTTGAGGCCTGGACTCAAGGAGAAATTATCTAAAGTACCGTAGTTAGTATTGTATTTTTGCTATGCGTTTAGGACTTCTTAGCTGTAGTAAACATCATGGTCTAGATCAATCAGTTTAAAATTAATTATACTTACATTTGCATGCCTTCATTCAATAAATATTAAGCATGAATACATTAAAAATATAACCTCCAAATGTAAACATGCAATCTTTTATTTTCTAAATATTAAAAATGTCAAGCATTTGCCCAAATCCCCCAAAATAGCACAGTAAATATTATCCCTTTTCTGACTCCCCAGCATCCATTATATTTGATAAATCTAGGATAATTAATTTGCCATATAATATTTTCAATATACCATTTACTGCCTATAAAATAATTATCTTTTATTAGGTCATACTTCACTTTAGAGAAGCACAAATGCTAATGTTCTCTTATGTCAATGTGGGTTATTATTTTGTTATTAAACAGAACACACAAATGAGTGATTTAATCATTCTACATTGTTTGTTTTGTATACATAATTACACAGTTACACTTAAAGTCGTTTGCTGGCACAGCAAGACATTATCTTATGGTACTTGGATGGTAATGTGTAACTTTCTGCTGTTTTCCCACAAACTAAGCTCTCCAGCAGTTTTATTAATAAACAACCATTTATTTATTCCCACAGTGAATGCACATAGCTTTAATAAAATAGTAACTTACATTGGCAAGCTATTTTGCATTTTTGTTAATTATGTTTTTAAAACGATAAGTGGAATTAATTTAAATACAAGGTTATTGAAAGACAGTGTGTAGATAGATATATAGATAGATCGATATTTTTATGTGATTAACCCTGCCTATTGTATCATTCACAACTACAGACCTTTTATTTTAAAAGAAAAAAACTATTCTGTAGAAAATAATTATTTTTGATTGAATAGGAAGCTTTGTTAAAAAAACAAACAAAAAAAATGGTTAGGGCATAATAATAAGTATATCTGGAGCTCCAATGTCATACATCTCTTATGTTCTACAACATTCTTTATTAAGTTACTATTTAGTTTAAAGAAAAATATATACTGGGTACATATTTTTGTTTCTTAAATTTATTTGCAGTGATACAGTATGTTGTGCATTTTTCTCTGTGACCTTATAGGCATAAAGTATGTTGAGAAATTCTTTGCTAAAAAAAAAACAAGAAAAAAACCTCCAGGTTAGGGGGAGTCTTTCTCTATTCTTTCTTATGCCAATAGCCCAACAAGATGTCCAACACACTTCCATTGCTGTCTTTGATCTAAGCATGTCCACTCTTAAGCTCTAACTTCATTTTAAGATTTTCCTATTTTCCCATGGATATTTTATAAAATGGTTGTGTTTACCAATAGTATTGAACTGGTAATCAAGTGTACTTTATTTTAAATGTGTTTCTGTTAGGATGCTATTTTGAAATACGTTAGGATTAGTGTTGAGCGAACCCGAACTGTAAAGTTCGGGTCCGTACCGAACTTTAGCTCTTTCCTGAACCCGAACCCGGACTTTGCCCAAAAGTCCGGGTTCGGGTTCGGCAATCTAATTACGCATTTAGAAATGCTTCAGGGGCCAGCCAATCACCTTTTGATTAGCTGGTGTGCCCTTAGAGGCCATCATAGCCATGCCTACTAATGGCATGGCTGTGATTGGTCAGTGCAACATGTGACCCAGCTTCTATATAAGCTAGAGGCACACAGCACACACGTCACTCTGCTTCAGAATAGATAGGGAGAGGATCTAGTCTGCTGCTGCTGCTTTTAGGGAGAGATAGAAAAATAGATGAGGTAGTCCTGATTCTACAATCTGAGGGAAAAGATAGAGAGATAGTGTAGTGTAGGGCCAGGTTCCTGTTGGTGCTTTCAGGGAGAGAGAATATTATATAGGAGTCCAGATTCAGAGATTAAAATCAGCGATCTGCATAGGTTTACCTGTTTGTGTTGCAGTGCAGTCTTTTTACACTGCCATGAGCCCAGTGTCAGAGAAAATCTAACTTTTAGGGGGAAAAAAAAGGCACTTTATTGTGCTCTTTTCCAAAAGACCCATAGGGCAAAAAAAAAAAAAGCATTTTATTTTGCTCGTGCAAAAAAAGACCCGTTTAGGGCAAAAAAAAAAAAAATTGCACTTTAATGTACGCTTGCAAAAAGAGCCGTTTAGGGGCACAAAAATTAGTTTGCAGTGTGTTATACATATTTGGAGGTGTGTGAAATAAACAATTTCTATATAGTTTTCTCCTACTGTGCTATACTAAAAAAAAACATTTTTTTTGAATAGCATTTTCTGCAGTTCTGTAGCTGTGCGATTCAGCGGTTACGTACTGTGGGTGTGTTCTGCTCTTCCAAAAAACGCCGTTTAGGGGCACAAAAAATAGTTTGCAGTGTGTTATACATATTTGGAGGTGTGTGAAATAAACAATTTCTATATAGTTTTCTCCTACTGTGCTATACTAAAAAAACAACATTTTTTTTGAATAGCATTTTCTGCAGTTCTGTAGCTGTGCGATTCAGCGGTTACGTACTGTGGGTGTGTTCTGCTCTTCCAAAAAACGCCGTTTAGGGGCACAAAAAATAGTTTGCAGTGTGTTATACATATTTGGAGGTGTGTGAAATAAACAATTTCTATATAGTTTTCTCCTACTGTGCTATACTAAAAAAACAATTTTTTTTTTTAATAGCATTTTCTGCAGTTCTGTAGCTGTGCGATTCAGCGGTTACATACTGTGGGTGTGTTCTGCTCTTCCAAAAACACCCATTTAGGGCAAGATCCTAAATTTGGAAAATATGAGGAGAAGGTCAAAGGGACGTGGTGGCCCCGGTCGTGGTGCTGCTGGTTGAGCTCCTGTTGCAGGGAGAGGACGTGGTGGATCTGTGCCAGATACACGCACAAGTGAAACACCTTCCTCAGGTGCGAGTAGGCGACCGAGCCTGCGGCGGTATTTTGTCGCGCCTAATGAGGCTGTACGAATGTTTAGGCCAGGACAAGTACAGGCGATAGTAGATTGGGTTGCTGACAGTGCCTCGGGTTCCTTCACATTGTCTCCCACCCACTCTTCTGATGAAAGAACAGAGTTGGCACCTGAAACCCATGTCCATCAGTCTTTCACCTCACCCCCTTGCAAATCAGCCAAGCAGTCTGAGCCCCAAATAATGCAGCAGTCTCTTCTGCTTTTCGATGACTCTGTTAGCAGGGTTTCCCAGGGCCATCCACCTAGCCCTGCCCCAGAAGTGGAAGAGATTGAGTGCACCGATGCCCAACCACTTATGTTTCATGATGAGTACATGGGAGGACCATCGCAGTACGTCTCGGATGATGACGAAACACAGGTGCCAACTGCTGCTGCTTTCGCAATTGTGCAGACAGACAAGGAGGGCAGGGGTGAAGACTGGGTGGAAGATGATGTGGAGGACGATGAGGTCCTCGACCCCACATGGAATGAACGTTATGCAGGTGACCAGTGTAGTTTGGAGGAAGAGGCGGTGGTCGCACAGAGCCACCAGCACAGCAGAAGAGGGAGCAGGGTGCAAAAGCGGAGCGTCCATCCGCTAGACAGTATGTCTGCTACTGCCCAACGCAGCAAGGGACCGAGCACACCAAAGCCAGGTCCAAGGAGTTCCCTAGCGTGGCAGTTCTTCACACAATGTGCTGATGACAAGACACGAGTGGTTTGCAGGCTGTGCAATCAGAGGCTGAAGCGAGGCATAAACGTTCTCAACCTGAGCACAACCTGCATGACCAGGCATCTAAGTGCAAAGCACGAGCTGCAGTGGAGTAGACACCTCAAAAACCAAGAAAGGTCTCTGGCTCCTCCTGCTTCCTCTTCTGCTGCAGTCTCGGCCTCTTCATCCACCTCTGTAGTGACAGTGGCACCAGCCACCCCGCAAACAGAGGATCTGCCAGCAACACTACCACCTGGGTCACCAACCATCTCCACAATGTCCCATGGAAGCGTTCAGCTCTCTATCTCCCAAACATTGGAGCGGAAGAGGAAGTACCCCCCTAGCCACCCACGATCCCTGGCCCTGAATGCCAGCATTTCAAAACTCCTGCCCTTTGAAATGCTGTCATTCCGTCTGGTGGAGACGCAGAGTTTTAAAAGCCTGATGGCATTGGCTGTCCCACAGTACGTCGTGCCCAGCCGCCACTATTTTTCCAGGCGAGCCATCCCTTCCCTGCACAACCAAGTGGGGGACAAAATCAGGTGTGCACTGCGCAACGCCATCTGTGGCAAGGTCCACCTAACTACGGATGCGTGGACCAGTAAGCATGGTCAGGGACGTTATATCTCCCTAACAGCACACTGGGTAAATGCAGTGGCGGCTGGGCCTGAGGCAGATAGCAGTTTGGCGCATGTCCTTCCACCACCGAGGATTGCAGGGCGCTTTAGTTTGCCTCCTGTTGCTAACTCCTCCTACTCCGCTTCCTCATCCTCTACCGCCTCCTCATCCGGTCAGCGTAACACCTTCACCACCAACTTCAGCACAGCCAGGGGTAAACGACAGCAGGCAGTTTTAAAACTTTCCTGTTTGGGGGAAAAACCCCACACCGCGCAGGAGTTGTGGAGGGACATGGAACAACAGACCAATGCGTGGTTGCTGTCAGTGAGCCTCAAGCCCGGCCTGGTGGTGTGCGATAATGGGCGAAATCTCGTAGCAGCTCTGGGCCTAGCCGGTTTGACGCACATCCCTTGCCTGGCGCATGTGCTGAACTTGGTGGTCCAGAGGTTCCTTAAAAATTACCCCAATATGCCAGAGCTGCTGCAGAAAGTGCGGGCTGTGTGTGCGCACTTTCGGCGTTCTCACCCTGCTGCTGCTCACCTGTCAGCGCTGCAGCGTAACTTCGGCCTTCCCGCTCACCGCCTCATATGTGACGTGCCCACAAGCTGGAACTCCACCTTGCACATGCTGGCCAGACTGTGCGAGCAGCAGCAGGCGATAGTGGAGTTTCAGCTGCAGCAATCACGCGTGAGTCGCTCTGCGGAACAGCACCACTTCACCACCAATAACTGGGCCTCCATGCGAGACCTGTGTGCCTTGTTGCGCTGTTTCGAGTACTCCGCCAACATGTCCAGTGCCAATGACGCCGTTCTTAGCGTTACTATCCCAGTTCTATGCCTCCTTGAAAAAACGCTTCGGGCGATGATGGAAGAGAATGTGGCACAGGAGGATGAGGAGGAGGAGGAGGAAGCGGGATCATTTCAAAGGCTTTCAGGGCAGTCTTTCACAAGTGGCTACGAGGGTGGGTTCCTGCACCAACAAAAGCCAGGTACACAATTGTCCGGCAGAAAGGGCACAGTTCTGGAGGATGACGAGGTGGAGGAAGAGATGGAGGAGGAGGAGCCATTTTCACAGCAGGGTGGCACCCAGACCAGCTCGTGGCCATCACTGGTGCGTGGCTGGGGGGATACAGAGGACACAGACGATACACCTCCCACAGAGGACAGCTTTTCTTTGCCTCTGGGCAGCCTGGCACACATGAGCGATTACATGCTGCAGTGTTTCCGCAATGACCGCCGAGTTGCCCACATTTTAACTGGTGCTGATTACTGGGTGGCCACCCTGCTGGATCCCCGTTACAAGGACAATGTACCGTCCTTAATTCCCTCACTGGAGCGGGATCGTAAGATGCGCGAGTACAAACGCACGCTGGTAGACGCGCTGCTGGTGGCATTCCCACCTGACAGCGGGCGTACGGTGGAAGCACAAGGCGAAGGCAGAGGAGGAGGAAGAGGTCGCCAACGCAGCCGGGGCACCGGCAGCACCTCAGAAGGCAGGGTTAGCATGGCTGAAATGTGGAAAAGCTTTGTCAGCACGACACAACAACCAGCACCACCAGCTGAGATGGAACGTCTTAGCAGTAGGCAGCATTTCACCAACATGGTTGAGCAGTATGTGTCCACAGGCCTACACGTACTGGATGACGGGTCTGCCCCCTTTAACTTCTGGGTCTCCAAATTGGGCACATGGCCTGAGCTTGCCCTTTATGCCTTGGAGGTGCTGGCCTGCCCTGCAGCCAGTGTATTATCTGAACGTGTATTTAGCACGGCAGGGGGCGTTATCACAGACAAGCGCAGCCGCCTGTCCAGAGCCAATGTGGACAAGCTCACGTTCATTAAAATGAACCAGGCATGGATCCCACAGGACTTGTCCGTACCTTGTGCAGAATAGACATGTATACCGGTGTTGTGACAAAAACTGTCCGGCCATCGGATTGTGTCCGGCCCATACTGCGAAGGCGCAGCGCTTGCGCAGTACAGAGGACAAGGAGATTCACAAAATCTCCGAAGATGAACGGCGCCTGCGCTGTGAGTGCAGGTTCAAGCCCCACCATCCAAGTGGACATACGGTAGCACATAGTAACAGGGCCCCTCACGGGCTCGGTTCGATCGCCACGCTTCGGGCATGGCCTCACTTGGCTCGGCTTGAACCACGGATGGTGTGGCCTTCACCTGAACTCACCACGCAGGCGCCGTTCGTCTTGGGAGATTTTCGAAATCCCCTTGTCCTACATACTGAGTAAGCACAGTACAGGGTGGACACTATTTGACGGGGGACAGAATTCGACACATCACCGGCCTTACCCAGCCATTGTTGTATTTTTGAATCAGTGTTGGCTACCTCGTCCTCCTCCACCACCGCTTCCACCTACACAGCCACATCCACAGCCACCTCAACCTCCTACTCCATATGGACCTCGTCCTCCTAGGTCAAGATTATTATTTTTTATTTTTATTTTTTTATGTTATTTTAAGTTATTTCCCTATCCACATTTGTTTGCAGAGCACTTGCCATGCTATTAACAACATTTTGCTGCCATTTGCAGCCCTCTAGCCCTTTCCATTACTTTTATAGAGCCTTTTTAGTCCTTAGAAGTCCGGGTCCCCATTGACTTCAATGGGGTTCGGGTTCGGGTCTGGGTTCGGGTTAAAGTTCGGTCCCGAACCCGAACTTTTTTCCGAAGTTCGGCCGAACCCTTCGAACCCGAACATCCAGGTGTCCGCTCAACTCTAGTTAGGATATAAAATAAATAGTCTCATCGACTAGGACAATAAAATTCAATAAAGTACGGTGTCTATGATTGTGTAAGTTTGCACAGGCTGATAATTTTGTAAAAGAATCAGGGCAAATTCAACCCCTCTGCAAGTGATTCTAGTTATCCAGGCTTGTCTTTGTAGATTCAGTCTTAAATGTGTAGGAACTCTTGCTATTATTTTGTAGTTACTTTGAGCCCTTTCATACTAAGGCGCTGCAAAAACTGCCCATAAAACAATGGGCACTTTTGCGGTGCTTTTGAGATGCTAGAGGTGTTCTTTTTTTACGTTTTCACGTGACCTTAAAAAAAGAAAAAATAACCATTTTGCAGTGCTTTTGTGGCGCTGTTCAGGCGCTTTTGAAGCTCTTCCCATTCATTTCAATGGAGGGGGGCCTTTTTGAGGCGCTTTAAGTGTTTCAAACATGCCCCAAAGATGCTGCTTGCAGGACTTTTTTCACCACCCCACCAGCGTACCGCCCCAGTGTGAAAACATATTGAAATGAATGGGAAGCAGTTTTCAGGCGCTATTTTTAGCGCAAAAGCACCTGAAAAGCGCCTCAGTGTGAAAGGGATCTAACTAAGAGAGTGATTCATTTTTAGTTTGGTATTGGCTGAATAAAATAAACATACTGTATACCTAATTTTTAGCTAGAGCTACAACACATTTTAACCTTTCTGGGACATTAATGTGCCATATCTGCACAATCTGTGATGAATCCTCACATATAAACAATAAATATGTTTTAAGGTGCAAATTCTCTTTCCAAAGAGCTTTGTAAATAACATAGTTTTGAAAAACAATCTTTACTGAAAGCTTAGCACAATTTCCTGTTTTTCTTTTGTTTAGGTAGTGTAAGAATAGTGGACCTTATTGTCTGATGGTTACCAAGGTTCCACCAAATACCTCCACAAGAACAACCCATGTTGCATGGATTAGAAATGTGTTAGTTATCTGACTCTGTAAATCAACAATCAGCTAGTCAGTATCCATTAAAGAAATATAATCAGAAAGAAAAAACTGTATGTGAAATCAATAGGCAGCGCCTCGGAACCACTGGCAAAGCGCTGCTGCAGCCCGGGAGCTTTTAGTGTGAAAGCACTCTTAATGTGTGGGAACTCTTGCTATTATTTTGTAGTTACTTCGAGCCCTTTCACACTAGGGAACTGCATAAATTTGCAATTTGAAGTTATCTGTCTCTGTAAATCAACAATCAGCTAGTCAGTATCCATTAAAGAAATATAATCAGAAAGAAAAAACTGCATGTTTTTGGGAGACTTGTTTAGGCAAAAGTAACTGTAATGTGTCAGCAGTTATAATAAAATGTAATCTAGTTAGTAACTTACATGTCCCCGGGTTACAAACAAGACAAACAAGACAAACAAGATAGGGACTATAGGTTTGTTTTTAAGTTAAATCTGTTTGTAAATCGGAACAGGTAAATTTTTTAAGTGTAGCTCCAGTCCAAAAATCTATTTTTAAGCATTTTGGATAGCATAGGGAAGGGTTATCACCCCTGTAATGTTTGTTTTGCTGTCTGTGCCCCTGTTCATAAGATGTCTTGTCTTGTTTATGGAGAGTGGGGAAGGAGTAGACCTCATGCAGGATTTGCCACTTTCTATGATGTTACAGCGATTTCTTCTGACTCACTACTACAGATACAACCTTTTTACAAGATGGGAGGTTAGGGTAACTTTCCAACAGCAACACAGACATAAGAAAAAAAAATAAAAAATTCTAAGTTTATGGTGCTTAAATGTGTGTAAGACATTTACTGTTGTCTGTTTCCCTTTTGAAGATTGTCCCTCACTTTTTGTCATTTTCCTGAAAAAACATTGTCCCAAAAGTGGGGGAACATCCTTATAATGATTCCTGTATATCAGGAAAACCTGACAGAGTTTGTTTCCGATCCCTATGCACTTTAAGTGTTTTTCACTAACCTTAGGGTATAAACTTTAAATTTGCTGAAAGAAAATATTGAACCATGAGCTGTGATAATCCTATGTTGATCTTTGTTCTTCTGAATTCTCTTGACTGGGATATTCTTATAGTTACCTTCATATTTTTGCCCCTTCTAAAAATGTGTCCCTTGCTGTTTAGCCAGACTAAGTTCTATCTGCTTAATGAGGCACAGAGGGTGCTTTAATTGTAGATGAGCGGATCTACTAAACAATTCGTAAGACCATGTAATCCTCCAGCCTTTTTCCCCCTTAGTTCTTTTCCTTCTACCATTATTTAGGTTTAAGTTATGTTGGTTGCGTCGAATGCACATTTTGCCAGCACAACTATGTTAATTTTTAACCACTTGCCGACCAGCCGTTGCAGTTATATTGCAGAAGGTTGGCTCGGCGGCACAAAAGATGGATCTCTGTGTTGTCCCAGGCAGCCCATACAGTTAGTAAACACACCCAGGGAACACATTTAACCCCTTGATTGCCCCTGATGTTAACCCCTTTCCTGCCAGTGCCATTAGTACAATGTCAGTGCATATTTTTAGCATCGATGACTGTCTCAATGTCACTGGTTCCCAAAAAAGTGTCAAAAATGTCCGATCTGTCTGCTGCAATGTCAAAGTCCTGCTAAAAATCGCAGATCACCACCATTACTAGAAAAAAAAAAAAAAAAAAAAAAAAAAAGGACATAAATCTATCCCCTATTTGGTAGACGCAATAACTTTTGTGCAAACCAATTAAAATACGCTTATTGATTTGTTTTTTACCAAAAATATGCAGCAGAATACAAATTGGCCTAAATTGATGAAGAAATTCGATTTTTCTATTTTTTTTTATTGGGTAAGGTTTATAGCAGAAAATAAAAAATATTGTGTTTCTTTTTTTGTTTATAGCGCAAAAAATAAAAACTGCAGAGGTGATCAAATACCATCAAAAGAAAGCTCTATCTGTGGGGAAACATTTTTTATTTAGGTACAGCGTCACACGACCGTGCAATTGTCAGCTAAAGTAACGCAGTTCCGTATTGCAAAGAATGGTCTGGTCATTAAGGGGGTAAATGCTTCTGGGGCTGAAGTGGTTAAAGTCTGACAGTATTAAAGAGGTTGTAAACCTTTAGTTTTGTTTTTTTTTAAATAAAAATAACAAACATGCCTATATTTACAAGCTCTGTGCACGGTTTTGCACAGAGTAGCCCTGATCCTCTACTTCTGGGTCCCCCGCCGGTGTTTCAGGCCCCTCCTCTTCATTGGGTGCCCAGGGAAAGCGGCTTTCCCTGGGGGCAACTGTAAGTGCTCGCTCCCTAGTCCCGCTGCTCCCATTGACACAGACACCGGGACTCGGCCAATCACTCTCGCTGCTATCAATTTCTGCACTTATGCACATCGCTGAATTGGATGGGCTCAGGTAAGTAAAAGGGGGGTCTGGGGGCCAGCTGCAGCACAGAAAGGGTAGGATGCATTAAGGTAAAAAACCTTAAGGCTTTAAAACCACTTTAGGAGTTAATAAGATGTGGGAATGGCATCCTTTATGCCATGGATATGCAATTAGCGGACCTCCAGCTGTTGCAAAACTACAAGTCCCATCATGCCTCTGCCTCTGGGTGTCATGCTTGCTGCTGTCAGAGTCTCGCTATGCCTCATGGGACTTGTAGTTTGGCAACAGCTGGAGGTCCGCTAATTGCATATCCCTGCTTTATGCCTTTTGTAGCCTAGGCCTTGTGTGCTCACAAAGTACTTTGTTAGCTAGGTAAATTAGGTCATGATGTTATCCTCAATGGACACAGGGGGCACCCAGAATCCAGCCCCCCCAACCATCAACCCCCCACCTCCCCCACTGCTATAACCAAGGATTATTAGGCTGACACAGAGAATGTAAATTATATTTTAACTTTTTTTTAAGGGAGGACTTACATAACAGCACACAAATAAAATCTGGAGTATATGTGCTCTTTAGGTAATCAGCAAATTGGGAGTACTGCGTAGAACCAAGTAGTGATGAGCCGAACATACCTAGGTTTGGTTCAGCAAACATTAATAAGGTTCAGGTGCTGAATCCACCATTTAAATTGGCATTTTTAAGGCTGAGGCTGGGTTCACACTAGTGCGACACGACATCTGTCCTACTTTGGATCCGACTTTGCCCTGCGACATGAAGCCGACATATGTCCGACTTTCAATGAACGGGGATCCGACTTGGATCCCCGCCAATATCAGGCACTGTGTTTGGTATGAATCTTGAGGGGGAACTCCAGGCCAAATTTTAAAGAAAAAACTGGCATGGGTTCCCCCTCCAGGAGCATACCAGGCCCTTGGGTCTGGTCTGGATTTGAAGGGGCGCCCCTACGCTGAAAAAACGGTGTGGGGGTCCCCCCCAAAATCCAAACCAGACCCTTATCCGAGCACACAACCTGGCAGGCCGCAGGGGAAGAGGGGGGGATGAGAGAGCGGCCCCCCTCCCTCCTGAACCGTACCAGGCCGCATGCCCTCAACATGGGGGGTTTGGTGCTCTGGGGCAGGGGTGCGACCTGCGGCCCCCCCACCCCAGAGCACCCTGCCCCCATGTTGATGAGGACAGGGCCTCTTCCCGACAACCCTGGCCATTGGTTGTCGGGGTCTGCGGGTGGGGGGCTTATCGGAATCCGGGAGCCCCCTTCAATAAAGGGGCCCCCGGATCCCGGACCCCCCACCCTATGTGAATGAGTATGGGGTACATCGTACCCCTACCCATTCACCTGGTGGAAAAAAATTGCAATAAAAAAACCATACAGCTTTTTAAAGTATTTTATTGCACAGCTCCGGGGGTCTTCTTCCGACTTCGGGGGTCTCCAGTGTCGTCGCCGCGCTCTCCGGTTCTTTCTTCTGCCGGGCCACCGCTAACTTCTTTAGCTCTTTTGCTAGCGAAGGCCCGGTCTTCTCCGTCGCCTTCTTCTTCTCCCGCTCTCCGGTTCTTCTCCCGCTTCTTTCTTCTGCCGGCCCCTCCACTAACTTCTTTAGCTCTTTTGCTAGTGGAGGGGCCGGTCTTCTCCGTTGCCATCGCCGTCTTCTTCTCTCTTCTCCTCCTCGATGTTGACGCGTCGCTTCCTCCCGCTGTAATACTGGCTGTTCGCTCCGCTCCGCATTAATATAGGCTTCTCATGACATCACAGTCACATGTTCCCATGACATCACAGTCACATGCTCCGGGGCCATGTGCCCCGGAACATGTGACTGTGACGTCATGAGAAGCCTATATTAATGCGGAGCGGAGCGAACAGCCAGTATTACAGCGGGAGGAAGCGACGCGTCAACATCGAGGAGGAGAAGAGAGAAGAAGACGGCGACGGCGACGGAGAAGAAGGGCTGGCAGAAGAAAGAAGCGGGAGAAGAACCGGAGAGCGGGAGAAGAAGAAGGCGACAGAGAAGACCGGGCCTTCGCTAGCAAAAGAGCTAAAGAAGTTAGCGGTGGCCCGGCAGAAGAAAGAACCGGAGAGCGCGGCGACGACACTGGAGACGCCCGAAGTCGGAAGAAGACCCCCGGAGCTGTGCAATAAAATACTTTAAAAAGCTGTATGGTTTTTTTATTGCAATTTTTTTCAACCAGGTGAATGGGTAGGGGTACGATGTACCCCATACTCATTCACATAGGGTAGGGGGTCCGGGATCCGGGGGCCCCTTTATTGAAGGGGGCTCCCGGATTCCGATAAGCCCCCCGCCCGCAGACCCCGACAACCAACGGCCAGGGTTGTCGGGAAGAGGCCCTGTCCTCATCAACATGGGGGCAGGGTGCTCTGGGGTGGGGGGGCCGCAGGTCGCCCCCCTGCCCCAGAGCACCAAACCCCCCATGTTGAGGGCATGCGGCCTGGTACGGTTCAGGAGGGAGGGGGGGCGCTCTCTCGTCCCCCCCTCTTCCCCTGCGGCCTGCCAGGTTATGTGCTCGGATAAGGGTCTGGTTTGGATTCTGTGGGGACCTCCACGCCGTTTTTTCAGCGTAGGGGTTCCCCTTCAAATCCAGACCAGACCCAAGGGCCTGGTATGCTCCTGGAGGGGGAACCCATGCCGGTTGTTTATTTAAAATTTGGCCTGGAGTTCCCCCTCAAGAGCAGCACAGCACAAGTCGCATGCCAAAGTCGGATCATGCAAGACTGCGGTCCGACTTTGATCCTACTTCAATGATAGTCAATGGGCTGAAGTCGGATCAAAGTCGGACCAAAGTAGTACAGGGAGCATTCTCAAAGTCGGACCGACATGTGTCGGACCAGTTAAGACGGCTCCCATAGGGAAACATTGATTTTCACACGTCATGCGACATGAGCTCCCAATGTCGGAGCGTTTGTCGCCCCAGTGTGAACCAGGCCTGATAGACAAGCTATTGTCAAACAAATTGCATGAAGGACTGGGTATTGCCCTCAGGGACATGTACCAAAGCAAAAAAACAGAAAATTGTATACTCACCTTTCCGTAAGTTTTCTTTCCTGGTGCATCTTCATGGCAGCATACAAATGGGTTTTGACTCTGCCCCCACAACCTGATAGCACTGGTTAACTATAAATCAAAGACAGACCCGACTCACACCATTCTCTGTAACTCTAACCATTTGGGTGGGTATCTGTATGCTGCCATGAAGATGCACAAGGAAAGGAAAATTACGGAAAGGTGAGTATACAATTTTCTGTTTTCCTGATGCATCATGGCAGCATAGAAAAGGGGACTAACTCGCCACATGGGAGGGTGCAAGAAAAATGTTGTAATCATCAGTAGCGCAGGTATGCACCATGAATTTCCCAAATTTTACTGCCGCAAGCCGGGTTCACCTATTAATGTATAATGAAGGTGTCCTGGGAGGACCATATTGCTGACTTGCAAATAACCTCAGGAGACCCTCAGTGCTGAGCTGTCCACAGAGCTGGCACTGCCCTAGTTAGATGGTCTCCCAAGACCTCCAAAACAGGAAGGCCCTGAAGAGTAGGCTCTTTTATTGGTCTTAAGAATCTAGGATGCTAACTGACCCTGCCTTAAACCATGCTGGAACCAAGTATATAATTTAGCTTTCCTGAATTTAAAGGTAATTGCCAAGCAGGTTACCAGTGTTAGCTCAACATCCAGGGGATGTGGTTCTCTCACTCAATCAGGAAAGACGACAAATTGACTTCCTGGTTGAATTGGAAGGAGAAAGCCACCCCATGGATAAAAGCAGTGTGGAGTTCTAGGACTATTCTGTCTGGGTAGAATGTTAATTGAGGCTCCTTGAGTACAAAGCCTGCAGGTCTGACACCCTTTCTCACAGAGGTTGTAGCAACCATAAATATGGTCTTTAGGGTTTGCAGAGTGTAGCCAATTCTGTAGAATAGAAATGAGGCCTTGATAGAAATGAGGACCTTGATAGAAATGAGGACCATAAGCAAGTTCCACATAGGGAACACTGGTTTCCTGGGAGGTCTATAACTTCATGCAAGCCTTTTAAGAATTGCATCACTAAAGGGTTAAGGACTCCTTTTTTTAAATCAGAAAAAGTTTTATTGAATGTTGCCAAACATACCATACACATTGTACATGGAAAAAGTCCATGAATAAAACAGAAGCATCACATTAGAATCGTCACAGTGTATTGCACAGATTCAGAACATTCCTCATAGTGCAAAGAGAAAGAAACAAAAAAAAAAAAAATTCAGTGTATGTAACAACAAAATATTGGTCAAACCTTACAAAAAGTACATTAAGGCACATATCCTACAGTTAACCTCTCTCTCTTCTCCCCCCTCCCCCCCCCAAATGGTGTCATAAAGCCATAATCAAAGAAAACACAAGGGTGATCACTCCGCACGTGCACCCCCCGCCCTCCTTCAAAGTATGTGGTTCCAAAATGCCCATCACGATCTATGAAATCAATCCCCCCTCTAGTTCGACGCCGCTTTTAGCATTGTAGTAGTCTGTCTTTAACCAATTGGTGAGGTGCTAACCCCGGGACATCAAGCCAGGCCTGCCACATTGAGTTAAACTTACGCGGTGCATTCCTATGCTGATAAGTCAGTTTTTCTCTAATTAGTAGTTTGTTTACCTGATCAATCCACTGTCCTCTGGTGGGTACCCTGGGAGTAATCCAAAGCTGAGCTATCAGCTTGCGTGCCACATAAAGTAAACGGATAATTGCCGTAAAAACCGGCGGAGATAGGAGTTCCTCATCCAGGGCTAGGGATGAGCTTCGTGTTCGAGTCGAACATACGTTCGACTCGAACATCGGCTGTTCGATCGTTCGACGAAGATCGAACGATTTGGGCCGTTCGCGCCAAATTCGAGTGACGCGAACGGCCCACAATGCACTACGCCATCGCAGTGTCATCCAGGCGCTGTGATTGGCCAAGCATGCACTGTGACCCCGCATGCTTGGCCAATCACAGCGCCGGCAGCGAGGAGAGCAATGATTGGCCACAGGCAGGATGCCTGTGGCCAATTATTGCTGAGGGTGTTTAGTACACGCCCCACACTATAAAAGGCCGCCAGCACGGCGGCCTAGTGTAGTGTGTTCCGGAGCAGGGATAGAGCAGCATAGGCAGGGACAGTGACTTTTATTTCTTTCTTGCTTAACCTGGATTCCTTTAGTTTAGGGAAAGAGAAGGATAGGTAGGGAGAGTGTCAGTGTGTTTTGTGCTTGTGCTATATTGTGCTTAAAAAAAACATTTTTTCTAGGGACAGAAAACTGTAGGTAGGGAGAGTGTCAGTTTCTTTCACTGTCAAAGTCCTTGTTTCCAGGGACCTGGAAGGACAGTGAGTGAATTCTCCTTGTGCTAAATTGTGCTTAAAAAAAACATTTTTTCTAGGGACAGAAAACTGTAGGTAGGGAGAGTGTGTCAGTTTCTTTCACTGTCAAAGTCCTTGTTTCCAGGGACCTGGAAGGACAGTGAGTGAATTCTCCTTGTGCTAAATTGTGCTTAAAAAAAACATTTTTTCTAGGGACAGAAAACTGTAGGTAGGGAGAGTGTGTCAGTTTCTTTCACTGTCAAAGTCCTTGTTTCCAGGGACCTGGAAGGACAGTGAGTGAATTCTCCTTGTGCTAAATTGTGCTTAAAAAAAACATTTTTTCTAGGGACAGAAAACTGTAGGTAGGGAGAGTGTGTCAGTTTCTTTCACTGTCAAAGTCCTTGTTTCCAGGGACCTGGAAGGACAGTGAGTGAATTCTCCTTGTGCTAAATTGTGCTTAAAAAAAACATTTTTTCTAGGGACAGAAAACTGTAGGTAGGGAGAGTGTGTCAGTTTCTTTCACTGTCAAAGTCCTTGTTTCCAGGGACCTGGAAGGACAGTGAGTGAATTCTCCTTGTGCTAAATTGTGCTTAAAAAAAACATTTTTTCTAGGGACAGAAAACTGTAGGTAGGGAGAGTGTGTCAGTTTCTTTCACTGTCAAAGTCCTTGTTTCCAGGGACCTGGAAGGACAGTGAGTGAATTCTCCTTGTGCTAAATTGTGCTTAAAAAAAACATTTTTTCTAGGGACAGAAAACTGTAGGTAGGGAGAGTGTGTCAGTTTCTTTCACTGTCAAAGTCCTTGTTTCCAGGGACCTGGAAGGACAGTGAGTGAATTCTCCTTGTGCTAAATTGTGCTTAAAAAAAACATTTTTTCTAGGGACAGAAAACTGTAGGTAGGGAGAGTGTGTCAGTTTCTTTCACTGTCAAAGTCCTTGTTTCCAGGGACCTGGAAGGACAGTGAGTGAATTCTCCTTGTGCTAAATTGTGCTTAAAAAAAACATTTTTTCTAGGGACAGAAAACTGTAGGTAGGGAGAGTGTGTCAGTTTCTTTCACTGTCAAAGTCCTTGTTTCCAGGGACCTGGAAGGACAGTGAGTGAATTCTCCTTGTGCTAAATTGTGCTTAAAAAAAACATTTTTTCTAGGGACAGAAAACTGTAGGTAGGGAGAGTGTGTCAGTTTCTTTCACTGTCAAAGTCCTTGTTTCCAGGGACCTGGAAGGACAGTGAGTGAATTCTCCTTGTGCTAAATTGTGCTTAAAAAAAACATTTTTTCTAGGGACAGAAAACTGTAGGTAGGGAGAGTGTGTCAGTTTCTTTCACTGTCAAAGTCCTTGTTTCCAGGGACCTGGAAGGACAGTGAGTGAATTCTCCTTGTGCTAAATTGTGCTTAAAAAAAACATTTTTTCTAGGGACAGAAAACTGTAGGTAGGGAGAGTGTGTCAGTTTCTTTCACTGTCAAAGTCCTTGTTTCCAGGGACCTGGAAGGACAGTGAGTGAATTCTCCTTGTGCTAAATTGTGCTTAAAAAAAACATTTTTTCTAGGGACAGAAAACTGTAGGTAGGGAGAGTGTGTCAGTTTCTTTCACTGTCAAAGTCCTTGTTTCCAGGGACCTGGAAGGACAGTGAGTGAATTCTCCTTGTGCTAAATTGTGCTTAAAAAAAACATTTTTTCTAGGGACAGAAAACTGTAGGTAGGGAGAGTGTGTCAGTTTCTTTCACTGTCAAAGTCCTTGTTTCCAGGGACCTGGAAGGACAGTGAGTGAATTCTCCTTGTGCTAAATTGTGCTTAAAAAAAACATTTTTTTCTAGGGACAGAAAACTGTAGGTAGGGAGAGTGTGTCAGTTTCTTTCACTGTCAAAGTCCTTGTTTCCAGGGACCTGGAAGGACAGTGAGTGAATTCTCCTTGTGCTAAATTGTGCTTAAAAAAAACATTTTTTCTAGGGACAGAAAACTGTAGGTAGGGAGAGTGTGTCAGTTTCTTTCACTGTCAAAGTCCTTGTTTCCAGGGACCTGGAAGGACAGTGAGTGAATTCTCCTTGTGCTAAATTGTGCTTAAAAAAAACATTTTTTCTAGGGACAGAAAACTGTAGGTAGGGAGAGTGTGTCAGTTTCTTTCACTGTCAAAGTCCTTGTTTCCAGGGACCTGGAAGGACAGTGAGTGAATTCTCCTTGTGCTAAATTGTGCTTAAAAAAAACATTTTTTCTAGGGACAGAAAACTGTAGGTAGGGAGAGTGTGTCAGTTTCTTTCACTGTCAAAGTCCTTGTTTCCAGGGACCTGGAAGGACAGTGAGTGAATTCTCCTTGTGCTAAATTGTGCTTAAAAAAAACATTTTTTCTAGGGACAGAAAACTGTAGGTAGGGAGAGTGTGTCAGTTTCTTTCACTGTCAAAGTCCTTGTTTCCAGGGACCTGGAAGGACAGTGAGTGAATTCTCCTTGTGCTAAATTGTGCTTAAAAAAAACATTTTTTCTAGGGACAGAAAACTGTAGGTAGGGAGAGTGTGTCAGTTTCTTTCACTGTCAAAGTCCTTGTTTCCAGGGACCTGGAAGGACAGTGAGTGAATTCTCCTTGTGCTAAATTGTGCTTAAAAAAAACATTTTTTCTAGGGACAGAAAACTGTAGGTAGGGAGAGTGTGTCAGTTTCTTTCACTGTCAAAGTCCTTGTTTCCAGGGACCTGGAAGGACAGTGAGTGAATTCTCCTTGTGCTAAATTGTGCTTAAAAAAAACATTTTTTCTAGGGACAGAAAACTGTAGGTAGGGAGAGTGTGTCAGTTTCTTTCACTGTCAAAGTCCTTGTTTCCAGGGACCTGGAAGGACAGTGAGTGAATTCTCCTTGTGCTAAATTGTGCTTAAAAAAAACATTTTTTCTAGGGACAGAAAACTGTAGGTAGGGAGAGTGTGTCAGTTTCTTTCACTGTCAAAGTCCTTGTTTCCAGGGACCTGGAAGGACAGTGAGTGAATTCTCCTTGTGCTAAATTGTGCTTAAAAAAAACATTTTTTCTAGGGACAGAAAACTGTAGGTAGGGAGAGTGTGTCAGTTTCTTTCACTGTCAAAGTCCTTGTTTCCAGGGACCTGGAAGGACAGTGAGTGAATTCTCCTTGTGCTAAATTGTGCTTAAAAAAAACATTTTTTCTAGGGACAGAAAACTGTAGGTAGGGAGAGTGTGTCAGTTTCTTTCACTGTCAAAGTCCTTGTTTCAAGGGACAGAGAAGGACACCTGAAGGTAGCCCTTATTGCTTTTTTCCCATCTCCCTGCAGGCCATCTATTAGAATGTCTGGAAGGCAAACAAGGAGAGGCAGACAGTCAGGAGGCAATAAAAGAGGGCAAGCAGGCTCTGTGTCTGGGGGCAACAGTGCTGGTCGTGGATGCGGTGCATTGTCATCAGCACATGGCCATGGGACACGCTTGTCCTTCTTTTCGGCAGCTGGACATGTTGAGCCACATCATGCCGAAGACTTGGTAGAGTGGATGACCAAGCCCTCCTCCTCCTCCTCATCCTCTCTCACCCAGGCTCAGGGTACTGGAAAAGCAGCTGCCAAAGCGTCCTCTTCCCTGGTATCAATGTCAGACTCATCATCAGTCACTCCTTCCCTAGACCCACCATGTCCTCCTCCTGAGGAGTCCCCCGAACTGTTTCAGCACAGTGTTGGGTACATGCTCCAGGAGAATGCCCAGCGTTTCGAAGGGTCTGATGATGAAACCCAGCTAGAGGAAGGCAGTAGCGTGAGAGCAGACAGAGGGGATGCTCAAGAAGGACACCAATCTGGCAGTCATGTTCCAGCAGCTGCAGCATACTGCCAGATTGGCTCCAGTGATGAGGAGGAAGGTGATGATGAGGTCACTGACTCCACGTGGGTGCCTAATAGGAGAGAGGAGGAGGAGGAGGATGAGGAGGAGGCACATCTCCAACGAGGCAGGATGCCCTTTGGTGGCCAGCGTAAGGGCAGTACACCGACGGAATCACACCGCAGAGCTCCGCCTGTGCAGGGCGCTGCCTCTGCCCGTCATTCAAAAAGTTCTTTGGTGTGGGCCTTTTTTGAGGCTAGTGCATCAGATCGCACAGCTGCTGTTTGCAACATATGTCTCAAGCGTATATCGCGTGGCCAAAACATCAGCCGCTTGGGTACCACATGCCTGACCAGACATATGTTGACCTGCCATGCAGCTCGTTGGCAAGCCTACCTCAAAGACCCACACCAAAGAACAAAGCGGACCTCTCCTTGCACCGCATCAGCTGGGATCTCCAACCCCACTATAACTTCAGTCCTCTCTGAAACATGCACTGAGAGGAATGAAGGTGTAGAATTAGGTGTGTCACAGCCAAGTACTTGCGGCCACTCTGCTAGCAGTACACCGACGTCCGATTCTAGCAGGCAAATTTCCCTGCCCCAGCTGCTGGACCGTCGAAAGAAGTTCACTCCCAGCCATCCACATGCCCAGCGGTTGAATGCTAGCTTGGCTAAATTGCTAGCGCTTCAACTGCTGCCTTTTCAGTTGGTAGACTCGGCCCCCTTCCGTGAGTTTGTGCAATGTGCGGTTCCTCAGTGCCAGGTTCCCAAACGCCACTTTTTCTCACGGAAGGCTATTCCGGCTCTCTACCGGCATGTGGAAGGCAATGTCTTGGCCTCGCTGGACAGGGCGGTCAGCGGTAAGGTGCATATTACCGCTGACTCATGGTCCAGCAGGCATGGACAGGGACGTTACCTTTCTTTCACGGCCCATTGGGTCACTCTTTTGGCAGCTGGGAAGGATGCAGGACAAGGTGCAGTAGTGTTGGAGGTTGTCCCACCGCCACGCCTCCAAAATGCTACTACTGGTTGTGACACACCTCTCTCCTCCACCCCCTCCTCTTCTTCTTCCTCCATGGCCTCTTCCTGTGGTTTGTCCTATGAACCAGCGGTGCTCCGTAGCCGTTCACGGGGCTACGCAAGTACGCAGGCAAAAAGATGCCATGCCGTGCTTGCGCTGGTGTGTTTGGGGGACAGAAGCCACACTGGGGCAGAGGTCCTGTCTGCTCTGCAGGGCCAGGCCGAGAGGTGGTTGACGCCATGCCAGCTTAAGCCAGGAATGGTGGTTTGCGACAATGGCACCAACCTCCTCTCCGCCCTCCGACAGGGACAACTGACCCATGTGCCCTGTGTGGCTCACGTCCTTAACCTGGTGGTGCAGCGGTTCTTGGGCAGGTACCTGGGCTTACAGGATGTCCTGAGGCAGGCCAGGAAAGTCTGTGTGCATTTCCGCAGATCTTATAATGCCAGTGCTCGCCTGGCTGAGCTGCAAAAGGAGTTGAACCTGCCCAAGAACCGCCTTATATGTGACATGCCCACCAGGTGGAACTCAACGTTGGCCATGCTGCAGCGGCTGCACACGCAGCAGAGGGCCATCAATGAGTACCTGTGCGACTACGGCACCAGGACAGGGTCAGGGGAGCTTGGTTTTTTTTCTCCACGCCAGTGGGGCATGATCAGGGATGCATGCACTGTCCTGGCACCATTTGAGGAGGCCACGAGGATGGTGAGCAGTGACAGTGCATGCATCAGTGACACTGTACCTCTTGTCCACCTGTTGGAGCACACGCTGCGTGGAATAATGGACAGGGCACTTGAGGCAGAACAGAGGCAGGAAGAGGAGGACTTCCTTGCCTCTCAAGGCCCCCTTTACCCAGACAGTGTTCCTTCTGTCCCACCCATCGCACAGGAAGAGGAGGAGGAGGAGGAGGAGGAGGAGGAGGATTGTGTCAGCATGGAGGTGGAGGCTGGCACTCAGCATCATCAGCAGCAGTCTTTTAGGGATGATTTACAGTCCCAAGAAACCAGTGGACTTGTACGTGGCTGGGAGGAGGTGGCTGCGGATCATGTCGTCCTTAGTGACCCAGAGGACTCCGGAGCGAATGCCTCAGCAAACCTACGCTGCATGGCCTCCCTGATCCTGCAAAGTCTGCGGAAGGATCCTCGTATTCTTCGGATCAAGGAGAGGGACCATTACTGGCTGGCCACTCTCCTTGATCCACGGTACAAGGGTAAGGTTGCGGACCTTATGTTACCGTCGCAGAGGGAGCAGAGGATGAGACAACTCCGGGAGGCCTTGCAGAAAGGTCTGTGCAACGCGTTCCCAGAGACTGGGAGGTTACAAACTCCTGGTCCTGGACAACGAGTTGCTGAGGCTTCGGCCAGTCAAAGAAGGAGCGGTGGGGAAGGTGGCCGTCTGACCGATGCGTTCAGACAATTCTTTAGTCCGCAGCCCCAAAGTATGATCGGTTCCAGCAACCATCGCCAGCGTCTGATAAACATGGTGCAGGAATATCTAGGGGCAAGGTCAGACTTGGACACCTTCCCCACCGAAAATCCTCTGGCTTACTGGGTCTTGAGGATGGATCACTGGCCAGAGCTTGCACAGTATGCAATTGAGCTACTGGCCTGTCCTGCATCCAGCGTTCTTTCGGAACGCACATTCAGTGCTGCTGGAGGATTTGTCACGGATCACAGGGTGCGCCTGTCCACCGACTCGGTTGATCGACTGACTTTCATCAAGATGAACCAGTCTTGGATCACCACCAGCTACCACACACCTGATGCTGATATAACAGACTAATTGATTTTAACATGTCACATCCCTTCAAGACTGATGCTGATGCTGAGTGCCTGTGCTGTTATGTTGACTGGCTATCCTCCTCCTCCGAGTCCTCAATGATACGATTGATGATGATAGCTTGGAAGATCATTTTTGTTTATGGGTGCCGCCACCAGTGGCTAAGGCCCAATTTTTCAGCCCCTGTTTTACAGGGGCGTGTAATTACAATTTTTTTAGCAATAATTTGCCATAGGGCTCATTGCTGTGCTCCAAGTACAGTATCTGTGAGGGGTTGGAGTGTTGTGGCACCAGTGCCTAAGGCCCAATTTTTCAGCCCCTGTTTAACAGGGGCGTGTCATTACAATTTTTGAAGCAATACTTTGCAACAGGGCTCATTGCTGTGCTCCAAGTACAGTATCTGTGAGGGGTTGTAGTGTTGTGCCACCAGTGCCTAAGGCCCAATTTTTCAGCCCCTGTTCAACAGGGGCATGCAATTACAATTCTTGATCTAATAATTCACAGCAGGGTCCATTGCTGCACCCACCAAGAGTAACTCTGAGGGCTTACAGTCTTGTGGCAACGCCACCACCACCACCACCACGAAAGGCCCAATTTTTCAGCCCCTGTTCAAAAGGGGCATGTAATTACAATTCTTGATCTAATAATTCACAGCAGGGCCCATTGCTGCACCCACCAAGAGTAACTGTCAGGGCTTACAGTGTTGTGGCACCAGCACCACCATCAAAGCCCCAATTTTTACTACCACTGTTCAACAATTATATGTAATTAAAATTCCTGATATAATAGTTGACAGCAGGGCGTTCCAGCACCAACCAAGAGTAACTGAGTGCTTACAGTGTTGTGCCAACACCAACAACTAAGGGGCCTATTTCTGCAGAGTATATACGGCAGGTCCCTACTTTCAAACATCCAACTTACAAACGACTCCTACTTGCAAACGAAAGAAGACAACAGGAAGTGAGAGGAAATCTACCCCTAGAAAGGAAAATTCTCTCCTGTAAGAATAAATATGGGAGAAAGGGGTCTCATCTGTACTGATGCTTTATCAGCAATCCTTGTTTCAAGAAAAACACCACATTTCAAAAACAGTTGTCATTGGGACGGAAAGTGAGGTGAAATGTTCTGAACAGGGGCACAGACAGCAAAACAAATGTTACAGGGGTGATAACCCTTACCTATGTTTCCCAAAAAGTTTAAAAATAGATTTTTGGGCTGGAGCTACACTTCAACAATGTACCTGTTCAAAATTACAAACAGATTCTACATAAGAACAAACCTACAGTCCCTGTCTTGTATGCACCGCCTGTATACGGCTGTTCAGAGTATATAGGGCCTTTTTTATTTTATGTGCGGGGTTCCCCTTAATATCCATACAAGACCCAAAGGGGCTGGTAATGGGCTGGGGTAGGGGGGGGGGGGGTCATGGGGTAGCTATGCCATTTTTCTTAAAGAATTTCATCCATATTACCGGGACCAGACATTACATTAAAGCCGCAAGCAGTTTTAAATGGCTTTTTTTTCCTTTAGAAGTGTCATTTTGTGCAGGGACAGTTCTAAACACGGGAAACACGTGGCACTTCACAGGCATACTTTAGACACCCCCCAGGTACGATATTTAAAGGAATATTTGACTTTTTTTTTTCACTTTATGCATCATTAAAATGACTGCTCCCGAAAAACGACCGTTTTTAAAACTTCTTTTTGCATTGATACATGTCCCCTGGTGCAGAACCCGGGTTCCCAAACCCTATTTATGACAATAACATGCATAATAGTTGTTATAATTAGCACTTTAGAATTCGAACGTTCGCATCCATTGTATTTAATAGGGTTCTAATGTTCGTTCGAACGTTCGGTCCGTTCGCGGGTTCTGGTGCGAACCGAACCCGGGGGTGTTCGGCTCATCACTATCCAGGGCACCCAGCAGACATACAACGGGTGATCTCGGGACAGCGAAGGCGAACACCTGTGTAATCACATCAAGCACCTCCGTCCAGTATCGGAAGAGTTTTGGGCATTTCCAGAACATATGCTTGAGGTCACCATGATCTCTCATGCACTTGGGGCACAGTGGGGAGTCTCCGAGCCCCCAATCATGTAGCCTGGCCGGAGTTCTATATACCCTGTGCAGCAGGTATAAATGTGACAGCCTCTGAGAGGAAGACACCGAGACCATAGGAGCAACCGTCAAACAGACATCCCGCATTTCCCCATCAATAGGCCCCACCATCTTCCCCCCATTTAGCCCTACATGGTAAACTAGGATCTTGGAGCGCGTTGAGCAAAATATTGTAGCCCCGTGAAATCATACCCTTTTTTTCTCCTTCCATAAAAATCCCCTGGATTATGGCGTGGTCCGTTAGTCTAAGTGGCCTCTGCCTGGATTGTTCCTGTAGTGCATGACGCAGCTGCAGGTATTTAAAAAAGTGAGAGCGAGGTATACCAAACTCAGCCTGGAGTTCCAAAAAGGATTTGAGGACCCTGCCATTGTAAATTTGTGCTAAGTATCTGAGCCCCACAGCTTCCCATTGTCTAAATCCTGTAAGTTTGTATAATTCTTTATAATGAAGATTACGCCAGATGCGGGTGAGTGGCAGGAATCCCCCAACACCCAATAGTCGTTTAACAGAAGTCCACAGAGTTTTTAGTAGGATCAGAGAAGGGGTCCCACCCAGCAAATGTGCATGGCCAGCCTCCAAGCCAGACAACGCTGGGGCCTCGTCTGTCGGAGTGGCCAGAAGTCTACGGATAGGGTCCGATGTATCTACCAGTCCCTAACCTCCCAGCTGCTGTAGTTGAGCCGCTAGAAAATAGGTTCTGGCGTGTGGAACCGCCAAACCCCCCTCACCCTTGTTATACTGTAAGGTAGAGAGTCTAATCCTCGCAGTTTTCTTGCGCCAAATCAGTTCTCTAAATTGGGAGTCAATCCTATCAAACCAATAGCGTGGAATCCACACCGGGGAATTATGACTTATGTATAATAATTGAGGCGCCCACACCATTTTTATAAGGTTCACCCTCCCAACAACCGATAAGGGCAATTTACACCAGGCACTACACTTGACCCTAAATTTAGCAAGTAACGGGGCGAGATTGAGAGGAATGTATTGAGAGAAGTCCGGGGACACCTGCACCCCCAGATAGCGGAAGGATGATACAATTTGTACCATCGATGCACAGTCCGGTAGGGGCACCGTCAGGGGATCTAACGGCATGAGTACCGACTTATTCCAGTTAATGGAGAAGCCAGACAATGCACCAAAGGTCTTGATGCAGTGCATAACAGTGGACAAGGAGCCCTGCGTATCACCCAGGTATAGTAGGGTATCATCTGCATATAGGGAGATAACATCCGTCCCCGTGCCACGCCTGAATCCCACTATCGCACTATCCCCCCTTATACATGCGACAAGAGGTTCCAGTGCCAGAGCAAACAGCAGGGGGGATAGCGGACACCCCTGCCTAGTGCCTCTGAACAAGGAAATGGGCCCGAAAGCTCCCCATTAACCCTGACTTTGGCCGATGGGTTAGCATACAGTAGTTTGACCCAATTAATAAAGTTAACACCTAACCCTGCCTGTTCTAACACCTTTCACAGATAGGGTCACTCGACACTGTCGAAGGCCTTAGCTGCGTCCAGTGAAAAAATAGCCCTGTTGCCTGTATTCTCCACTGGCAGCTGTAGGTTAAAGAAAAGTCGCCTTATATTTTGAGCTGTGGATCTAGTAGGTATGAATCCCGACTGGTCCACATGGACCAGCTTGTGGACCACCAGTGACAATATAGTTGCCATCACCCATGCCAATAACTTGACATTGGTTGTAAGCAAAGAGATAGGCCTATAGGAGTCAGGCTGTGAGGCTTCCTTACTGGGTTTCGGCAGATCTATTATTACCGCTTCATTCATTGAGTCCGGAAGAACACCCTCTCTAAGTGCCTCATTATAGACCCTTACGAGCTTAGGTAACAATGTGGCAGCATATCGTTTGTATACCTCGGACGGGATGCCATCTGCCCCCGGAGATTTGTTATTTTGAGTCTGTTCTAATGCGGTAGCCAGTTTGTTCTCCGATATAGGGGCATCAAGCAGATCTGCGTCCGAAGCAGACAAACGAGGTAGTTCACATTCCCCCAGAAATCCTAGTATGTCTCCCTCCGTGGGCCGTACCTTTGAAGTGTATAGATCAGCATAGAATGATCTGAAGATTTGCGTTATCATAGAAGTTTGGGTGTGGGCTATCCCCTGGAAATCACAGAGGGTCGAAACCATTGAGGTAGACCTCTGCGTCCTAGCCAATAAGGCCAGCATGTGGCCAGTCGACTCCCCTTCCTCAAAATGGGATTGCTGCAGGAAAAAACGCTTGTTTTCAGCAAGCTGCAGAGCCAGCTGAGTTGACATTGCCTGTGCCCCTAACCAGACCCTCTTTGTGTCCGCAGTGGGGTTAGAAATATATGCCTCCTCCGATTCCCTTAGTGTCCGGCAAACCTCCCCCTCCCAGGCCTTTGTGTCTGTTTTTATCTTGTTAATATTGGTAATAAATTGCCCTTGCAGAAAAGCCTTAGCAGTATCCCAGACAACCCCCACCCTGGCGGAGTCTATATTCTCCTGTAAGAACCACTTCAAGTTCTCCCTTATCGGGTCTGGGCTCGGGAACAGAGAAAGCCAGAACGGATTCAGTTTCCAGCTTTTAGGTTTTACAGTAGTAGGTAGCGTAATCGTAACCCACATGGAGGAGTGGTCAGATATATGTCTGTCTCCGTATCCAGAGTCAATAACCAGCTGTAACAATGGGGCATTACCTAATCCCATATCAATTCTAGATAGGCTCCAATGTGCTGTAGAACAGCAAGAATACTGTTTAACCTGAGGATGGTTTACTCGCCACACATCCGTCAGCCCAAGCTCCTCAAGTAGTCCGGCAAAGGATGTGGACCCATCATTTCGGCTGGACACGTTGGCTGGCACTGGCAGTTTGTCCAGATTGTGGTTAATATAATTGTTAAAGTCACCCACTGCCAGCAGCGGAACATCTGGAAACCGCGCCATAAAGTTTGCCAGACACCTGAGGATCTCGGCCGAATAAGGAGGTGGGATATACATACCCGCTACAATACATGAAACATGTGATATAGTACACAATAAGAACACATATCTTCCCCCTGGGTAAATGAGCTTTTGTATGCATTGGAACTGTACATCCTGACGAATCAGAACGCTCACCCCCCTGGCATAGGCAGAGTAAGTAGAGTGAAATTGTGATATATAAACCCGGGGACTAAAGCTGGGAGTGCTATCTGAGGGGAAGTGTGTCTCCTGTAAACATACAATACCCGCCCCAGCAGCTTTTAGATGTCTAAGGACTGCCAATCGTTTCACAGGACTACCCAATCCCCTAACATTCCAGGACACAATTTTAACATTCGCCGACATAAGGGTATAGCATTAGGAAGCAGAGGGCCCCTCCAGGACCCCCTATAGAATAACAACTAAAGTCATAAGGGATACAGTTGCCTGTAAAAGAAAAACCAACATGAGTTGTCCAATGGTAGCGTGACCTGAGATACCTTATACTGTCCAGTGTTGTCCAGCCAGGCAGGGGGCTAAGTCCATACAGCAGGGGGCTCCGTGCGGAAGCCAAGATCATTGCAAAGTCTGGTAGAGAGAGGATGAGAGCAACACAATCAAGAAAATAAAAATAATAAAACAACTGTAAAATCAAACTTGGAGCCAACCGGGCTCTCAGCCACTTGGGCCGAAGTGCAAAGATCCCCCAGAGAAATGCGCCGGGGGGGGACAGCAGTGGAAACTCCCGCAGAAGTATTTTCTGGGTGGCAAGTGGTGTTTCACATTTGCAGTCAACATGTAGTAAACAGTGATATAAAAGTCTCTGTATCCTCCATCATCCGCCTGAACTAAGAAAATAAATAAAAGGCTCCTCCGTATAGCAGCACCTTATTCCTGGGCAGGACGTTGTTGCCTGGCAGCTCTAAGCGCTCTGTCCTCACGGTCTAGCCATTGCGTGGCCGCAGATGGACAATCAAAGAAGTGGGCTTCTCCCAGGGCAGTTACTCGGAGCCGAGCAGGGTATAGCATGGCATATTGCAGGTTGAGGTCCCTGAGTCTCTTCTTAACTTCATTAAAGGTAGCCCTCCTCTTTTGCAGTTCCGCAGAAAAGTCAGGGAATAAAGATATTTTGAAATTATCAATCGCCATTTTCCCAGCTGAGGTTCTGGCCTTGGACAGAATAGCATCCCTGTCTTTATAATTAAGGAGCTTGAAGAGAAAGGCCCTGGGATGGTTTCCTGGGGGCAGAGGGCGGGATGGCACCCTGTGAGCCCTCTCTACAGCAAAGAGGGATAAGAAAGCGTCCCTACCAAACGTGGTTGTAAGCCACTGTTAAATAAAGTCCACAGGGTTTTTACCCTCGGCACGTTCAGGAATGCCCAGGGCACGGATATTACTGCGCCTCATGCGATTCTCCATTTCACTACTCAATTCAAGAACATTCTATACTAATCCTCATAAGCTTAACATCCCATGACCTTAAGTAGCCTGCTGTTTGAAATGCGTCCTCCAACCTTTCTAGCTGGGGTCTTATGTGATAATGTGCCATCTGAAAACAATTGGTCAGTTGCGAAGAACCAATGATACTTCGGCGCTGTTCTGTCTGATGAGACTTCACTCCCAAAGCACCTTTGGCTTTCTCTATCAGAGGACGGATATTCCCTTGTGGAAGTTCTACTGAATTTTTCCCGTCACTATTGCAGACAGTAAGACCTTTGCGAATGCCCTGGGGGAGATGTACAGAGCGAAGGGGAGGGACTCAAACTGTTAGGATGAATTGGGACAAGTAGGTGTCTGATAAACCTACAGAGCATCCAGTCTCCCAGATTTATGAATAATATAATTGATTGGAGGTTTTCCATCTTGCACGACTCCAACTTCCTGTGCTTGTCGAGTTTTTTTATATATATATATATATATTTTTGGATTCAGCTAAAATCTGGACCAGAATGTTTTACTTTTCCATCAACTCTGGTAGCCTGGCTGACTGGAAGAGATTGAAAGGTGGACTTTCCACCTTTCAAAGTTATTTGATCGTTATGCTCATTGACTTACGCCCCTGCATGGGTGAGTTTGTCATGATGTTATACTTTTTCAATAAAAATTATTGTACCAGAAAGGTGGACCTCCCTTAAACTTCCACCAATGTCACAACAATATAGCTGATATGGCCCACTGATCCTGAAGGTTTTCCCATCCAGGTGTGTGCGTGAAGCTTCACACAGGCACCCTCTGGATTAGTGCATAGTGATGGACGAACATCTGATGGGACGGTGCGCGAACGCGCGCAAATGTTCGCAAACCGCAGGTTTGCGGCGGGTCCCATTCATTTTATTGGCAGGCGAACATAAAAAACCTCCAGGTCATATTTGCAGCCACAAAATACTTACTAGCTGTGCACACATATAAAACAGACAAAACCCTTGCGCTAGCTGAGTAGTGAAACGGGTGGGAGGTGTAGGGGAAGGGTAGGGAACGGATGGGATACTGCAGCAATCACCGAAGGGTCTGGTCCAAGTGAACAATAAAGTATAAAAAACGTGATGATGACTGCGCTGTAGTGTATCAGATTGGATAAAAATGGGGAGGGAGAAGGAGTATAAATGAAAATCGGAGGGGATGTGGCAAACAAAAGTGAAAGGTGTGGAAGGGAGGGGGAGGGGGAGGGGGAGGGGAAAGTGAGGGAGAATGAGAGACAGAGTGGGTAAGTATTTAGCTAGTACTAGGCTAACTAGCAATGGTGTGCAATGTGCACAGTGACACAGATGTACGTGCACTAATAAAGGACTGATCAAATATAGTCAGAAAAAAAGAAGAAGAAAATATTCACTGTGTTACATATTTTTTCTCCTTGGGCTGATCTGGGTACTGTCGTTAGACTGCTGAGTGGCGGTTGTTCCTACCTCCTCTTCCTGATCCAATGCCAAGAATGCCTGCGCATCGGAAATGTCTTGTGATGGATCAGAAAATAATTCCTGTGACTCAAGCGGAGGGTATATGGTGGTGGTGGTGGTGTTGGTGGTAGTGTCTTTGGGGGTGCACACAGCAGAGAGTGAAGAAGGTGCAGATAGAGAGGATGAGGAGAGTGCAGAAGAGTAAGGCTGAGTGAGCCACTCAACCAAGTCTGGTGCATCCTTTGACGTAATCGAACGCACCTTCTGCAACTTCCCACTTTGGCTCCGGCCTGGTGCTCCTGCCCTACCCCTACCACCCCTACGGAAGGGCCTGCCTCTTCCTCTGCCTGTCATTTTTTTAAATGACCCTGTGACAAAAGTCTCTAGAGAAGTGCAGTATATGTGGAAGAAGGTATATAACACCCCGCTTTAATCTGTCGTTTTGGGGGGCCACTGGTCTATCACACCAGTTGTAATACTTTTTTCTAATTGCATTTGTCACTCTTTGTAGTTGTAGTATCGCTGCAGAACCGCTCAGCAGTCACAATGCTGCACAATAGAAATGCACTATAATATGCTTTCTATATTTGAAAGTATATTATAAGTGTATTACACCCCTATATACTGCACAGTGCACACCAAACAATAGTACACCTATACCAGTCCTTAAAAGGACTTTTGTGGACCTATATTAGTTAGCGATTTGTGTCACTACAGTCTGTCCCTGCTCCACACAGCAACCTCTCCCTACACTGACAAAAGACAGCTGCAGAACCGCTCAGCAGTCACAATGCTGCACAATAGAAATGAACTATAATATGCTTTCTATATTTGAAAGTATATTATAAGTACACCCCTACATACTGCACACCAAACAATAGTACACCTATACCAGTTCTTAAAAGGACTTTTGTGGACCTACAGTAATAGCTAGTGATTTGTGTCACTACAGTCTGTCCCTGCTCCACACAGCAACCTCTTCCTACACTGACAAAAGACAGAATGTGAAATGGCAGCCAGATCAGGTCTATTTATAAGGTAGGGGGTATGTCCATGTGCTGAAATGTCTCACTTGGCTGTCCTGTACCACATGATGGATGTGTCATGGGTCAAAGTTCTTCACAATGTTAAAGAATATGGCAGCCGCGAATAGCGCCATATGTCCGCTGGTTCGGCGAATAGCGAACGCGCAAAGTTCGCCGCGAACCCACCACGGGGCGAACCGCAAGGCCATCTCTATTAGTGCACCCATAAAGGGACTTCCGCTTTTCTTCCCAGACAGGAGCCTTAGATCTTTAAGGCTTCAATAATGAAGATTGGGTACTTCTCCAGTTAATTTACTAATCCTTTTCCCGGTCCGTAGGATTTTGCCTCCTGGTATCTACTTGGGGGTCGCCACTTGTATGCTGGACCTTTTTTGAATTCTCAGTTTTTTTGTCAGATGATATTCGCTCTGACCTGCTAATGGTCACCCTTGAGATGGCTGTATCCTGTCTACTCCCAGATAGATTGGATCAGTGTTCTGGTGACTTTTTTTTTACGGGATCCACCAACCATGGCTTTAGCCATAATGCACTCCTTGCCGTGACCGCCGGGAACACCGCTCTTGAAAAACATCAATCGACGTCTGACACGTCCACCACAGAGTATGCTGCCAATTTCAGCTCTTACAAAGCTGTTATCACCTTGTCTCTCCACTTCTTCCAGACGGGCTTATTTAAAGGGTTACTCCACTTTTGGCAGGGCTGCAATTTTCTGTAAAAATGCAATGAAACATGCCTATCTGGAGGTGCTCTGTACACAGAATGTGTACAGATCACCCCCCTGAAACATTATTTCCTGCTTGTATGACTGGCTCACTGATTTTCCCAGAAGTCTGCACCAAGATAAAAGCCAGATTTTTGGCATCCACTGCGATAAAAATTTCATTTTTGATAAGATACTCCCAATAGGGAATCACATCTAAAGGGACACATACCCTGCCACTTTAGAGTCCTGTAGGTGCAGCAGCTGGTTGATTATTATGAAACCATTCCCATTAGACTCACTCAGCACATGGGCTGTTACTGCTGGTGTGCCGGCACCTACAGATGCTACAATATGTAGGAGCACTTCAGATCTAGATCTAATTTTCGGACTAGAGCCTCCTTGAATGTGACAGCAAAATGACATGTCTTGCCAGCTACGTTAATGATGCATCCACCATCGGAGGAGACTGCAGCAGGTTGACCCTTAGCTTTTTCAGGTTATACAGTTTTGACAGCCTGTTTATAAGGGCATTTTTCTCTGACCCCTTCAATTCTTCCTGGATTAACTCCTCCAGTTGTTCAGTGAAGGAAATTAGTGCTTTCTAACCTTGTGGAGAGTTTACTCCACTTCACCCCAGGCAATTGCGTCCTTAACTGTCCTTGCACAAAGTCTCTATTGGGCGATCTCCAAAGCTTGTGGCCCCTTTAATGCTTTCTTTCCATGGCAAGCGTTCCAATTTGGACACCACCTACTGGCTCTGGTTAGAAGTGCTAGGCAATTCATGCACTGTAGCTTGTCAAGCAATGACTTTCCACCACGAATGCAGCAACCGTTAGGGCTGGTAACCTGTGGTGTTTGTAAACGGGGAGCAAACATAATCAGAAGTGAGACGATGACATTGATTAATGTTGCCTGTACGTCTGCACCTTGAACGGGGACTGTCCTGGCTTTTAGCAGGCTCTCTTCATCCTGAGGTCCTTGCAGGGCTGTATAATGCTTGTTCCAGGCAGATTTTACATGCTAGCTTGGCAGGCAATGACTTTCCACCACAAATGCAGTGACTATTAGGGCTGGTAATTTGTGATGTTTGTAAACGGAAAGCAGTGATAAGGAGGGGTTAGATGATGAGCTTAATCAACATTGCCTGGATGTCTGTTCTTAGATGGTGACTTATCTTAACCGTCAGAAGGCTCCCTCCATCTTGTGGTCCTTACGGGACTATAGATATTGGCTCTCTTTTTCTCAATCTTCACTACTTACCAATCCCTATACCTTAAAAGCAATGGGTGGTCTGACTCTACAGCATTTCCCATAGAGACAGAGCAAAGCAGCAGACTGAAATGAAAAAACAGCATAGCGCTAAGTCTCCACTATTGCTACCTGAAAGTCGCATGATTTTGCCGCAAATTTGATGCAACTTGAAGCCATGCCTGTGTATTCTTGAGGTCTATGGACACAGATATAAACGTTACTCATTTGAAATTGTGGGATACAGCTTGTCATGCGATTTTGCAGTGACAAGTCGCACTAGTGGAAACTGAGCCCAACACAGTGATCCTAGAGCAAGCATTGCGAAGGGAATAGGCAGAGCCAAGGTAAAAAAACATAAAGAGCACAATGATCCTGGAGCAACACTGGGAAGGAGATAGAAAGATCCCAAGTGAATGCCATAAAGAGCACAATGATCCTAGAGCAACTCTGAGAATCAGATAGGAAAAACCCAGGTGAATGCCATAAAAAGGTAAACATACCTGTAAACAATGACCACATAAGCATCCAGCATGCATGAGTAGAGATCTCCATCATTTGTTGCCCAAAAATGCCATGAAATCACATTTGCCATTAGTGATGATATCAGTGCCTGAGCATGATCAGATCACCATCCTGGAAAAGGTCTAGCCAGGAAACACAGAGGCCGCATCACTTCCAGCCATCTTGGTAATGGCAAATGCCCATAACACAGAGAAAGAAGTAAAAAGCATATGGAAAGCAAAAGGAAACACTGTCACTTACGTCAAAGCTTGTTTAACCACTTGGCAACCACCTGCCGACAAATAACGTCGACAAGGTGGTTGCTTAACTCTGGGAGGACGTTATATAACGTCCTCCCAGAATTGCGCTCCTGCGCGCCCCCTGGGGCGCGCACACGGAAAACTCCGTGACCGCCGGGTCCAGAGGACCCGGCGCATCACGAATCGCGGTAAATCGCCGCTGATAGTGGCCGTTTACCACGTGATCGCTCCGTCAAATAACAGAGAGACTTTGTTCCAAATCAGGGATAGTCCCTCGGAATCAGGGACAGTTGGGAGCTATGCAAGGGATATTGCAGTTTGCTTTGGATTTTTTCCCAGAGCATAATGAATGATTGAATGAAGCTCTGCTGACTTCCATCATCCAATCCCATGCAAAAAAATAAATAAAAAATTCTTAAACACAATGGGGTATTCTTTGCAAAGTGAAAATGAACCACATTAACCATGCTCCATGCAAAATTCCCAAGCAAAGTGCAATTTCCCTTGCAAAGTGAACATATAGTTACTTTTTGTTTTGTTTCTGAAGTTTTTTATTCAAAATTTAAATAAGCAAAAAAAAATAAAAAATGTGCTGCCCTCTTTTTCTTTCGGGAAGAGAAAATGGAGGCCCCAAGGGGATTGTATGGGCAGGAAGCCAATTCAGGATAACACAATGGAAATAGTATAAAAATAGCCCAAGCGATCAATTTGAGACAGGCACTCTGTTGAGGTCCCTCTCTCTGCCTTTGTTTGTTTTTTGGCTCTCGTGAGCCCTGACTTTACTGCTTCCAGGCAGTGGGTCTAAGCCACTGACACAGTTTTCAGAGAGATTTTTTCTCACAGAGATTTTTCTCACTGTGTTTCAAAGGAACCCAACATCTATGCATCCCAAAGAGTCCAACTGCGTTGCCGGGAAATAAGTGATTGCACATTGTGCATTTCCCCATGCTGCACTCCCTTTAAGTCAATATCTTCTTGGTCTCCTATGTGTCTTCCTGGATCCAGGACAGCATCCATTTGTACCAATACTGTGCACCAGGTATTTTTAAGGAACACATGATTTAAAAGTAACAGCGAACTCGCCTCAAACCCCTGAAGAAGGAAGTATACCTACCATAATCTGAACTATATGCCTTTTATGTTGTTCTGTAACATGTAGGGTTGGTCGCATGCATATATACCCTTTGTTTCTGATTTGCATCAGTACATTATACATTGCGCCTTTTGAGCAGCTGTTTATCGTATTCTGTATTCCATGATTGTTTTTAGCATTCTCTATTATATACAATTTTTTTTCTCATTTTTTATATTAAACTATTTTTATACTATTTCCATTGTGTTATCCTGAATTGGCTTCCTGCCCATACAATCCCCTTGGGGCCTCCATTTTCTCTTCCTGCAAATATTGGGATGTGGTAGGAAGTCTCAGGACTAACTATAATCTCATTGTAGTTTCTCCAACATATATTCTATCCCTCTTTTTCTTTCTGTTGGTTTCTGTTATCAATATTATTTTGTTATTGTTGGCTTGTGTGTCATCTTATCTATAATTGTTGTTGCTGTTGTGCTAACTCAGCTATAGTCAATAACAGTACTCCTATGTTTTCATATTCAGTTTCTGTACTAACATTACAAATTCCTGAACTTTGATGATGCATTCAAAGACTATTTTATGTGTCTAGTGATATGTTGTTATTCAGCCTGTGTCCAGCTCAGAGAAAAGATAAAACAAGCCAATATATCCAATAATGGCTCATTACAGAATGGCTCATTCTATTTCAAATGTCACGTTAGGTGATGCACTACGATACAATGAAAAAGTGAAAATGTTATTCTGTTCAATATTTAAAAGAGACCACTCATCCTATAAATTATGAAGAATTAGATATCTTCTGTCTCATCAGTAACATTTCTAAAGGTTAATCACCTTTCACTGTGATTGCAATATAGAAAAAAGAAGACATCTGTTAAGAATAGCTAGATCCAAAATATATTGTTTGGTTTGATTGTTAACCCTCTGCAGAAAGGAAAATTTACCATTGAGTTCTAATCAAGCAAACTGCCAGGTAGTGAAAACAAATGAAGTTAGACTAAAGCCCTGTACACACGTGCGGCAGAAAACAGTCCGCTGGACTTTTTTCATCGGACAAACCGATCGTGTATGGGACCCATCGGTCTTTTTTCCATCGGTTTTAAAAAATAGAACATGTTTTAAATTTTTCTGATGGATCAAAAACCGATAGCAAATTCTGTTCGTCTATGGGCAAGTCCATCGGATGAAAAAAAACAACGCATGCTCAGAATCAAGTCGACGCATGCTCAGAAGCATTGAACTTCATTTTTCTCGGCTCATTGGAGTGTTTTACGTCACCACGTTTGGAACGGTCAGTTTTTTGACTGATGGTGTGTAGGCAAGACTGATGTAAGTCAGCTTCATCGGATTTTCGATGGACAAAACCATCGGATTAGAATCCATAGGATATCCGATCGTGTGTACGAGGCTTTAGGCACATAACCAAAATAAGGACAGAACAACAAGGACACAAGGACAGAAGTCATTTCTGAGTGCTGATTTATGAAAAAAAAAAAATCATCTTATATTCAGTTCCCTTCAACTATCCAATTAAACTCACAGGAACTGCAAAAAATAATAAATTTAAATCTGCTTAGGTATTTTAAGCCAATAAGTGTAAAGTAAGACATATTGGGAATGAAGACTTGAAGACACCACTACCAATGGATTAAACAAGTGGTACAGCTTGACTGAACTATACATAAAAAAGTAGGACAGGCCTTGATCAGCTGGTCTAAGGCTAGAACCAGACCAATATATATATATATATGGTAATAAGGTTAACAAATATCTGCGCTAACCAAAAAATAAAAAATAAATTAAATAAATAGAGCAGCTAGCACAGTCTGTTGATAAGGCAAACGTAATAGTATAAAGTCCAAAGTGCAGCGCTTAGTGAAAATGAAAAAAAAAACAGTCCAAGCGCAGAATCAGCAAACAAGATGAATGTGGAAACTGATATGGAACCACCACCAGAACTTTCAGTGTACAAGCGTAAAAGCACACCACCCCAATGTGCTCACAAAATGCTTACCGGAAGGCAAACATACACAAGCGATGTAAGTATATTTGCAGAAGGTCAATGTATAGACACAAATTTCCAAGCCTGATGGATCACACCCACATCTTTATACGACATCCAGAGCTCAGTTGGAAATGGAGATGATATGTAATCCTCAGCAGGGAGTGGTTTACCAAATGAAAGAATAAACTAACCTAGTGAAGCCCATAAGGTAAAAGGACAAAGGTATTTATTGTATTCTACTTACAAAAAAGGACCATCATCAAGGCATAAAAACATATATATCCGCGGCTCTCAGCGTGCTTGTATCGGCCAGCCTGACATGTTTCATCCCAATGGATATCATCAGAGGCGTGGCCTCCAATACAAGCACGCCCATATAAATACAAGAGGTCAATAGCCACACTAACCTGTGATAGGGTAATGCAGTGAAATGTTCAGCTGTTCCGTGTTGGTAGCATATAGAGCGCCAAGGCTCCGCATATGTAACGCTGCCATATTACAAAAAACGGAAGTAAACGAAACAAAGCAGACATGGCCGCGCATGCGCAAACGGCCATGCGGTTCACGTAAACAGGAAGGTAAACCAGGAGTATGTCTGTCCTTCCTGAGGGCGGAACGGAAGGTGCGATAGACGCAGCCTCGCTTGCGTGATTGGTCACGCTGTATGATGTAACTGGTGGGCGGAGCAAAAAGCGCAATGAACGCGGCTTCACTTGCGTGAGTGATCACGCTCTGTAAAGTATATGAAGGCAATAGGATTAACAACTTCAGTGGGCGGGCCTAAATCACCATCAAAGGGAGGGCAAAAAAGGACACCCAATCACTGCAGAAAAGCCTCCATCTCCGGGACAGAGACCTCCGCTCTAAGGAAGATCACTGGCCCGGAGACAGCACATAGACTGTCATTAAATTACGCCCAAAAATAAAAAAAAGGGGAATAAAAAGGCTGATAATTTATCCAAGATATGATACAAAACAAAGAACAGCTCAACATAGTTACATGTTAAAAATTTGTTCAATGTGTAGCGGGGTGTTCCCCTATATTGGGAAGAAACTACATTACCCATAACCCCATTCTTGTTGTGACGTTCCACCGCAGAGACTCATGGGAGGGGTTATAAAAGGAAGAGGCGGGGCCGGGCTCGGCCTCTTTGGCGACACGAGACTTCACGGACGAATCCTCCTGTGCGGATGTGTCGGAGGGGCAAGGCCTGAAGCCTGAGGCCTTGCTCTGCACCGAAGAGCCTTCCATCCTCCCCTCTGCGAGCCTGGGTGGCATCTGACTTTGTGAGCTACCGCCTTGTCGGATCGGGGACCCGATCGTTGGAGAGATCGAGAGTGTGTGACACGGCCGGTGGAGGTTTTCCCGGACTGGATCCGTAGTCCGGCGGGTGAGAGGGCATAAGCCCAGCTTAGATACTGTTGCTGTGTATAGGCCTATAGACTGCCGTGGCCTACAAGTTATTTTCATACCCCTTGGATTACAAAGTTATACTCTGTTTAAGTGCACCACCATTACAGACCTGCCGGTGAAGAAAGAAGGACTAAGCTAAATATTAGAACCAGGCCTGGTGGGGATTCTAGCGTGTTTGATTGCTGCGCCATAGGGCACTTAGTTAACGGTCGCCCGTATGGCGCACTTGTAGCGTGTGTTACTATATAGTGTGTTAGAGTGGCAGGACGCTGCCCTTAGGAGTGATTGTTTAGAACTGTGATTATTGTTACCCCTTTTATTCATATTGAGAATTGATGAGTAAAACACTTTACCTATTACAATTCATTACTGTGTCCTTGCTTAGTTATTCTATTGCATAGGACATATCATTGATTGTTAGTACTAGCTGTGCCAGAAGGGGATAGAGCCTATTGCCGGGGGTTGGCGGAGCTGCACTCAGGGCCCAAAATCTAATTCTGCGGCCTCCTTAGTTGGAGGTATCGCTACACGTGGGGGCTCGTCCGGGATCCTGATGCAGCAAGCGAACGCCAGAAGTGCCGGCATGGACCCCATGGATCCAAGAGCGGTAGAAGAGTGGTGCAAAGCCGCTAATACAGAGCCAAAACAGTCGATAGCCATTAGCCTTCCTGGCGAGAAATGGTCAAGTGAGACGGTAGAGGAACTGCTGAGTTCAGTGTCCCCAGATCACACACCGTGGGTGATAGACATGAAGACAGACCCAAACATCTCATATCAATACGCATTAGTGGAATATTGGGACGGGATGCCAGAGGCCTGTAAGCACAAGTGTCTGCGGACGCCAGACAACAGAACATTTAGGCTGGCGCACGCAATAACTGTAGAAAGGGAACCATCCCCTACGGGATCGCCACAGGCTGCGGCCCGAACTACACCTGAAAGAGAAGACAGGGCGCCACCTCCGGTGGCACCTGCATCGGCCACTGCTATATCACCAGAACTGATAAATGCAATAGGGGATTTGCTAGCCAAATGTCAGAAGACAAGTACGGTGCATGTGGAAACTAGCTACCGGAGACTAAAAATATTCTCAGGGAAGCTCCCTGTCCCGGCAGGGGAAGAAGATTTTGATACTTGGGTGGAACAGGCATTACAGGCAGTGGAGGCATGGGAGGTGCCGGAGGCACAGAAGAGGCAGCGAGTGTTAGAAAGCCTTAAAGGTGCAGCAGCAGAAGCAGTGAAAAGTTTCCGGTTTGGGAATGCAGGGTGCACGGCGCAGGATTGTCTAGCTATGCTGCAGGAAGAGTTTGGTCAATTAGACAAGGTGACAGAGACGGTCTACCAGTTTGAACACACTTTCCAAAAACCGGAGGAGAAACTTTCCGAGTATGTCAGAAGGCTAAACAGGCTGCTGTGCAAGATTGTGTTAAAGAAAGGGATGAAGCCCCAAGATGCCGATGCGGCAAGAATGAAGCAAGTCTTAAAGGGAGCGCTACGCTCCGATCCAGTCTGGCTGCACCTGAAAACCTTGGGAGGAGGAATGTTGCTGACTTATGCTGATTTAATAAAAATTATCAGAGATGAGGAGGCGCTGCAACAGGACCAGCAGAAGGATAAGACAAGTGTTGTACCCGCACAGGTGCTGGTCAATCCAGTGATGACCCCTGAAAGAGAGGCGGAGATAGACACCCTAAAAACTCAGATGTCCAAGGTATTAGAGATATTGACCTCTCTGATAGCAAAAGACACAGAGTGTCCCAAGAAGAAGGAAAGTCCAAGGAAGGAATTGTTCCCGATTGCCTCAGCACCCGAACCTTTACAAGAATGGGGAGATATAGTCTGCTTCAACTGTGGGGGAGTTGGCCACATTGCAGCCACATGTTCTAGTCCGAAGAAGAAGAGACCAGACAACCGCAAGCCGGCGGGAAAACTTCAGAGGGCCCCGGTGAAGGAGTCAACCGGGTGCCCACCATCTTCAGTAAACTCCAAGCTGAATGCAAAGAAAAACAAAAAGAGAGATAGAACACCAAAGGGGAAACGTAATACCCCTCAACAAAGCTATACTCCAAGAAGAAGGGGGGAGACCCCTCAGGAGAGGCACGGCACCCCCCAAAGGAGGTGCCCACCCAAGAAAAATAATAGTACACCTCAGCGGGTTCCTACACCCATTAAAAGGGGGGAAGTCAGTGCATACCAGGCTCAAGAAAGGTTCAAGTCCAAAGGGAATAGGACAAGAGAGAGTCCAAAGGGAAAAGGTCTGAAGAAGGCAGCTCCTGCCGGACCATATCCAGAGAAGCTGGTAGGCCCATCCCCTATAGTGCCCATTCAAGTGGAGGGAGTCTACACCAGGGGCCTCCTGGACACCGGGGCACAAGTGACCCTACTATACCGGGACTTCTACGACAGGCACCTGAGTCATCTGCCTATCCAGAAGATAGAGGAGCTGGAAATATGGGGAATTGGAACCCAGAGTTTCCCTTACGACGGCTACCTTCCCGTCCAAATAACCTTTGACCCATCCGTGGCTGGGAAGGCCGAAGTGTTTGACACCCTGGCAGTTGTGTGTCCTAGGCCGCCTGGAGCCAACAAGAATTCCCTTATAATAGGGACAAACACGGACCTGGTCCGAAGACTCCTGACCCCTCTAGTGACGGAAGAAAGACAAGCAGCTACCAAGATCCATCCCATGCTGAAGACAGCCTACCAACGGCTGGTCCAAGAGCGGGAGACCCCTGGAGAGGAGATAGGGAAGTTGTGGAGACTTGGAAGAGAAGGGGTAGTGTTGCAGCCCGGTGAAGTAACCTGTCTCAGGGCCACTGTGAAGCTTACTTGGGAACAGCCTGGTCCCTTTGTCATGCTGGAGTCAGACCCAAGGGGTGAATCCTCAGGCCTGGAGGTGATACCGGAAGTGATTCCGCTGAAGGTCCTGAAGAAGGCCCATTATAGAGTTCCAGTGAGTGTTAGGAATACTACCAAAGACCCCATGGACATCCCAGCCAGAATGTTGCTAGGCCAGGTGAGCCCGGCGGCCCCTGTTACCCTGTCAGAAGTGAAGAGGACAGGTGAAGAAGCGGATGTTTGGGAGAAGCTGACCATGGAAAACCCGAATCTGTCCAGGGCTTGGAAAGAGAGAGCCAAGGCCCAGTTGAATAGATGGGAGAAGATCTTCTCTAGGGATGAATTTGATGTGGGGTGTGCAAGAAGTGCCACCCATCGGATCCGCCTCCAAGAAGATAAGCCCTTCCGAGAGAGAGTCAGGCGGGTCCCGCTAGCAGATCTGGAGGATCTGAGGGAACAACTTGCAGAACTCAAGAGGACTGGTGTGATACGGGAGTCCAGAAGCCCCTATGCCTCTCCCATAGTAGTGGTCCGAAAGAAGAATGGATCATTGAGGCTCTGTATAGACTACAGGACTCTCAACAGGAGAACCATACCTGACCAATACACCACTCCGAGGATAGAGGATGCCCTACAGAGCTTGTCTGGAGCCAAATGGTTCAGCGTTATGGATCTCAAGAGTGGGTACTATCAGATTCCGATGCACCCAGCAGACAAGGAGAAGACAGCTTTCATAACCCCAGTGGGGTTCTTCGAATTCGACCGGATGCCCCAAGGTCTGTCTGGAGCCCCAGCTACTTTCCAACGTCTCATGGAGAAGACAGTAGGGGACATGAACTTGATCGAAGTCCTTGTATACCTAGACGATGTCATTGTCTTTGGGAGAACCTTGGAGGAACATGAAGAGAGGCTGGAGAAAGTGTTGAGAAGACTCAGTGAGGAAGGACTTAAGCTTTCGCCTGAGAAGTGTCGGTTCTACCAGTCTTCTGTGAACTATCTGGGGCACATAGTATCTGAAGAAGGGGTGGCCACAGACCCTGAGAAATTGGAGGCAGTTACCTCCTGGCCACAGCCCACCACAGTAACAGAACTCAGATCCTTCTTGGGCTTCTGCTCCTACTATAGAAGGTTTGTGGAGGGATTTGCTCGAATTGCTAGACCATTGAATGAGTTGCTCAAGACTGAAGGAGAGGAGGATGGATCGGGGCCCAGGAGGCCAGGAGAGTCCATCAGAGATCAGTGGAATCAGAGGTGTGAAGAGGCTTTCCAGGAATTGAAGAGGAGCCTGACCACTGCACCAGTCTTGGCCTATGCAGACCCAACCAAACCCTATGAACTGCACGTGGATGCTAGTCACGACGGTCTGGGAGGAGTACTTTACCAAGAACATGAGGGGCAATTGCGGCCTGTTGCCTATGTGAGTAGAAGCCTGACCCCCTCTGAGAAGAACTACCCCACTCACAAGCTGGAGTTCCTGGCCCTCAAGTGGGCGGTAGTAGACAAGCTCAAAGACTACCTGTACGGAGCAGAGTTCACTGTGAAGACCGACAACAACCCCCTTACCTACCTGTTCACCACGGCCAAGCTGGATGCCACTGGACACAGGTGGCTAGCCGCACTGTCTGGATTCAACTTCAGCCTTAAGTATAGACCAGGAGTGGGGAATCGAGACGCAGACGCCTTGTCCAGAAGATCTCATTCCCCGACCATTGAAATAGAAGATTGGACCCAAGTGGCACCGGACGGGGTGCAGGCCCTTTGTCAAGGAGCTGCATTCCAAGCCCGAGGATGCTCCAGAGCAGAGGAAATAGGAGTTACCACGGTGGGAGTCCCCAAACACTACTGTGGAGTAGCTCAATTGGAAGAGGGCAACCTACCAAGATTGTCCAAAAAGGAATTAAGGTGTGACCAATTGGAAGACCCCATGGGGAGATTGGTCCTGGAGGCCTTGGAAAATCAGGATCCAAACATACTCATGCGTCAACCCTCCAAAGAAGCTCGCCTACTGAGGAAGGAGTGGGTTAGGTTGCAGTTGCATCAGGGAGTGGTCTACCGAAGGGGCCCCTCTGATGATTCAGAAGATAAGTGGCAGATGTTCCTCCCAGAGAAACATCGGGAGACTGTTTTGATGGCCTTGCATGACAATCATGGCCACCTAGGGGCTGAAAGGACTTTTCAACTTGTCAGAAGTCGGTTCTATTGGCCCTGCATGAGGGCAGAGGTAGAGGAGTACTGCCACTCATGTGCGCGATGCATCCAGAGGAAGACTTTGCCCCATCAAGCTGCCCCAATGGGCCATCTACAGAGCCAAGGGCCTATGGACCTGGTGTGCATTGACTTTCTCTGCCTCGAACCCGACCTGAGTGGACTAGGAAATGTTCTGGTGATAACCGACCATTTCACCCGGTATGCCCAGGCCTTCCCCACCAAAGATCAGAAGGCCTCCACCGTGGCCAAGGTACTTATGGAGAAGTATTTTGTCCATTATGGGCTGCCACAGAGACTCCATTCAGATCAAGGGAGGGACTTCGAGAGTAAGCTGATCCGGAAGCTCTTGGATTCGTTGGGAATCAGGAAGACTCGAACTACACCTTACCATCCTCAGGGAGATGCTCAGCCGGAAAGGTTCAACCGAACCCTGCTCAACATGTTGGGGACTCTGGAAAGCGAGAAAAAGCAACATTGGAGCAAACACATAGCAGCCATGGTACATGCTTACAACTGCACCATCAGTGATGCTACAGGCTATTCCCCATATTGACTCATGTTTGGGAGAGAAGCGAGACTACCGGTGGACCTGGCTTTTGGCACCTCACTGGACCATTCCTCCGTCACCTCTCACAGAGGATATGTGGATAGGCTCAGACACAGCCTGAAAGTAGCCTATGAACAAGCTCAAGCGGCCTCAGATCAAAGGGGAGCTCGGAATAAAAAAAATTACGACCTGAAGGTCCGGGTACAAGACCTACAGCCCGGGGATCGAGTACTGTTGCGCAATCTGGGAGTCCCCGGAAAGCACAAGCTTGCAGACAGATGGAGATCTGAACCTTATGTCATCTGCAGGAAGTTGCCGGGCCTACCTGTCTACAAGGTGAAGCCAGAGGGAAAGGTAGGCCCACTGAAGACATGGCATCGAAACCACCTGCTCCCACTGACGGAGGCAGTTAGAATACCTTCCGTGGGAGACTCCCCTGCACCGGCCTCTATCTTGGATACTCCTAGACCGCACACTCGGTCACAGACCTCCCGAGCTGGAAATGGAGAAGCCTCCCAACTTAGTGGAGATGAAGAAGGAGAGCTTGATTGGCTGTGGTCTTCCCCAACTCCAGGAACCTCTATCATAGATCTTCCAGTCACCCAAGATACCACAGATGAAACGCTGAACCCAGAGGCTACAGAATTCATCCCTTTCAGTCCTTCAACAGATTACTGGGAAGATGCCCATGATAGTTACTCCAAGGAAGAGGAGCCTGAGGCGCCAGAGCCAGAGATTCCAAGAGAGCAAAGAGCTCGAAGAGTCATTCAACCTCCTAAGAAGCTGACCTACCCCCAGATGGGGAACAGTTCGGAAGACTCTGTGGTCACTGCTAGGAGAAATGCTGAGATTCCGGATCCCTCCACTGTCCATTTGGTGGAGGGCAACCCCAGCTCACTCTCTGGCACAGTTAGTCAGGCCACCCAAGATAATGTGACCTGTGGGCAAGGGAATTCAACCCCTCAGTTATGGTGGGAATCCCCTATCCCAACATCGTTTTCAGAATTGTCCAATGTTGTATATAGTTGTTGCTAAAATTTATCTTTGGGGACCAAAGAGTTTAAGTGGGGGGAGTGTGTAGCGGGGTGTTCCCCTATATTGGGAAGAAACTACATTACCCATAACCCCATTCTTGTTGTGACGTTCCACCGCAGAGACTCATGGGAGGGGTTATAAAAGGAAGAGGCGGGGCCGGGCTCGGCCTCTTTGGCGACACGAGACTTCACGGACGGATCCTCCTGTGCGGATGTGTCGGAGGGGCAAGGCCTGAAGCCTGAGGCCTTGCTCTGCACCGAAGAGCCTTCCATCCTCCCCTCTGCGAGCCTGGGTGGCATCTGACTTTGTGAGCTACCGCCTTGTCGGATCGGGGACCCGATCGTTGGAGAGATCGAGAGTGTGTGACACGGCCGGTGGAGGTTTTCCCGGACTGGATCCGTAGTCCGGCGGGTGAGAGGGCATAAGCCCAGCTTAGATACTGTTGCTGTGTATAGGCCTATAGACTGCCGTGGCCTACAAGTTATTTTCATACCCCTTGGATTACAAAGTTATACTCTGTTTAAGTGCACCACCATTACAGACCTGCCGGTGAAGAAAGAAGGACTAAGCTAAATATTAGAACCAGGCCTGGTGGGGATTCTAGCGTGTTTGATTGCTGCGCCATAGGGCACTTAGTTAACGGTCGCCCGTATGGCGCACTTGTAGCGTGTGTTACTATATAGTGTGTTAGAGTGGCAGGACGCTGCCCTTAGGAGTGATTGTTTAGAACTGTGATTATTGTTACCCCTTTTATTCATATTGAGAATTGATGAGTAAAACACTTTACCTATTACAATTCATTACTGTGTCCTTGCTTAGTTATTCTATTGCATAGGACATATCATTGATTGTTAGTACTAGCTGTGCCAGAAGGGGATAGAGCCTATTGCCGGGGGTTGGCGGAGCTGCACTCAGGGCCCAAAATCTAATTCTGCGGCCTCCTTAGTTGGAGGTATCGCTACAAATACAATAATTCCTAGAATCAACTAAAACTATAATAAAAATACAGGTAATTAAACATGTATGTAATTAAGAAACACAAAATACAAATGCACCAAGGGGGAGGCTAAGGAAAGAAGGGAGGCTCACCCTGATGCATAGCATTAAATAAAACAAATATTAAATATTAAATCCCTATCATCCAATCGGGATGACAGAAATCAATATGCATATAAAATGTGAAAAACAATAAAGTATAACAAACAGCAGAGAATGGAGAAGGCAAAAAAACTCCACTCGGCTGGATGTAAATACATATACACATAAAAAAGGAAAAAAGAAAAAAGAAAAAAACAACTAGAGAAAAAAATGGGAATGTCACCTACACATCCTCCAAAAAAATCTCTCAGCTGTTATTAATAAAGCAGTTCACGTCCCAATCGACGTTCATGCCAAAAGGGGTATAACATTTAAGGTCATAGATCCAGCGAGTTTCAAGTTTTGAAATTTCACGCTTGGATAAACTCCCCCGCCAATGTGGAGTGAAGCGATCAATGGCCAAAAATGTAGTGCCCTTAGGGTTTTTTTTGTGATACTCCAAATAATGGCGGGACACAGTGTGCTTAGGGAAACCTTTCCTGATATTGGTTATGTGTTCGTTCACTCAAACGTGCATAGCACGTGTCGTGCGGCCTACATATTGGAGACCGCAGGGGCAAATTAGAAGGTAAACGACATTTAAAGAAGTACACGTGATAAAAGTATTAATGTTATAAACTCTACCCGTGGCATGGGAACTGAACTGACAGATTTTCCTGCTTTTTTCTTTATTAATGCCACACATGTTACAATTATGACAAGGGTGATAGCCCTTAGTTCTTTGAAAAAATGACACTCTGTTGGGAGCATCCAAAACGTTGGGAGCCAGTTGAAGCCTCAGAGGGGGAACACCTCTGAAGACCACCTGTGGTCTGTCAGGTAAAATTGGGGTGATCAGACTCCAGCGGTAGGTGCGTTTTCAGTGAGTACGCCAGTCCAGAACTGAATTTTTAAGGGCCTGGTAGCCCACTTTTATTTAAAATGACATAAAAGTTCACAAAGACATCAATAGCCCACACAGGGGAGGTTCCACCATTACTGTATATTGCATAATACTTTAGCCTACTGGCTTACATTCTTGCCATACGGCTGCTTCAGGCCTTTAGCCTAGGTCTTAGGTCTGCTCCTCAGAACAAAAGAGTTTCCTAGAGTTAAACGTACTCCTGATCAGCGCCTTGCTGCTCTATCACCAAGGACATCTACCTCCTGAAGACATGCATGCTCTGGCTGCACCCATGCAGCCTCTGACTCCTCTCAGAGGAATGGGAGTCCACCTGACTCCCATGCACAGACTTTCTGTCTGTTGGGCGGAGCCCTGAGCCATAGTCAACTATATAGCCCAACACACAGCTGTGCAATCAGCGTGCCTTTCTCTCCAAAATCTGGTGTAAACCATCAATCTTTAAAGTGGAGGTCCATCCTAAAAAAAAAAATAGCCAAAATGGTTTAAAAAAAATATATATATATATATTTTTTATACTTACCAGAAATGGCTGTTACTAGGCAGATCTTCCTAATCTGCCCCTTCCTTGTCTGCAGTGCTCATCGGTCTTGTCTTCCTCGCATTGTCTTCTGGGGAATGGGGTGCGCTGACTTCTGGGAACTGTGTGTCTCCCAGAAGTCAGCCGCCCATTCACAAAGCGCTGCACGGCTCACGCATGCGCAGTAGGAAATGGGCAGTGAAGCCGCAAGGCAAGGCTTAGTGAGGATGGCGGCACCAGGACCTGCCACGATCGACGGTTTGGCCTTGGGCGGCTGACATCGCGGGCAACCTGGGCAGGTAAGTGTGCTTATTAAAAGTCAGCAGTTACAGTGATTGTAGCTGCTGACTTTTAAAAAAAATAAATAAAGCTGGACCTCCGCTTTAAGGTAGCACGGGGTCCCACTACCACAATATATATATACTGTATATACACACTGCTCAAAAAAATGAAAGGAACACTTTGAAAACACATTAGACCTCAATGGGAAAAACTCAATGCTGGATATCTATACTGATATGGACTGGATAATGTGTTAGAAACAAAAGAATGCCACATCATTTGATGAAAATGAAAATCATCAACTTACAGAGGGCTGAATTCAAAGACACCCTGAAAATCAAAGTGAAAAAATTATGCGGCAGTCCATCTTTATTTCATTGCAGCAACTCAAAATGGTACTCAGTCATTTGTATGGCCCCCATGTGCTTGAATGCATGCCTGACAACATCGGGGCGTGCTCCTAATGAGATAACAGAGAGTGTCCTGGGGTATTTCCTCCCTTTTCTTCCCTCATCTGTGAAAAGCGGGGCACCAGTGGTGGACCTGCCAATTCTGGTGTTCAATGGCAAATGCCAATCGAGCTCCACAGTGCCGGGCAGTGAGAACAGAGCCCACTAGAGGATGTCGGGCCTTCATGAAGTCTGTTTCTGGCTATTTAGTCAGAGACATTCACACCAGTGACCTGCTGGAGGTAATTCTGTAGGGCTCTGGCAGGGCTCATCCTGTTCCTCCTTGCACAAAGGAGCAGATACCGGTCCTGCTAATGGGTTAAGGACCTTCTACTGCCCTGTCCAGCTCTCCTAAAGTAACTGCCTGTCTCCTGGAATCTCCTCCATGCTCTTGAGACTTTGCTGGGAGACATAACTAACATTTTGGCAATGACACGTATTGATGTGCCATCCTGGAGGAGTTGCACTGCCTGTGCAACCTCTATAAGGTCCAAGTATCGCCTCATGCTACCAGTAGTGGCACTAACCCTAGCCAAATGCAAAACTATTGAAAAAAAGTCAGAAAAGATTAGTATTTTTGGGGTGTCTTTGAATTCACTCCTCTGTAGGTTGATGATTTTTATTTCCAACGATGTGGCATCCTTTTGTTCCTAACACATTACCCAATCCATAGCATAATATTTTTCCCATTGAGATCTGATGTGTTTTCAAAGGGTTCCTTACATTTTTTGAGCAGAGTGTGTAAGTATATGTATGTGTATATATAAATATGAAAGTTCAAAGGGTAAGGTGCACAGTGGTATTAGCGAAATGTGCAAGCAATCTGACCGCTGTGCACTTCACCCTTTGAACTTTCATATATACCCTTGTGAGTGAGCACCCGTCTAAATTGCTAGAATCTTGGAAACGATGGCTACAGGAAGTTAGTTTTCCTACACAGATGAGAATGCAGCTTGGATCTATACGGGCAGAACAGGATAATGGAACTTCCTTGTTGAAAGCTCATCCCTGCACGTAGATTGGAAAAGGCTTAGCAGAAATCTATATTGATGGAGCTTCACCAAGTGACGCTGGCAGAGTACTATTAGTCACAGCTGATACTGCGGGGACTTAGGGTATGTATAGTACCCACTTTATTTGCACAAAATTAAGATTTCCAAAAAAGATTCACACAAAATATCAACAAATTCTCTTTTGACCTTGTTACCTTAACAGTACAATATTTACAAATGGAACAAGTTACCGTTGCTCAAGACTTTGCTGATTGGGAGAGACAATTAACAGACCTGATGGGGCAGGAGGACTTTCTTAAAACTGAAAAAGATCTGAATGAGAAACTGTTAACACACAGGGAGACCATTGAAGCATGAAAACTTACTAAAATGGATCGTGATCGTGACGATTATATTAAATAATCGGGTTTTTATATAATTGGACTGAACCCAATCGCTTTCGAGACAGATTTAAAAACACAATCGCTTTCGAGCCAGATTTAAAAACCCAAGACGGAATCAACAACTATCTACATCCAATTCATCTATGACATCCACAGGTTCATCAACTAATGCCCCCAGAGGATCTTTTTTGAATCGTGGCCCCCGAACCCAAAAACCCAGAGGAGAGGAGGCAAGAAGAACTGAAGGCTAACAACAAGAGCCATTGCTACTAGGACCCTGAACAGACAGAGGACTTAACTACCTGTGTGGTACATAATATTTAATCTTACCACTTACAGACCGCCCGCTGTCATTATACGTTGGCTGTTTGAAGAGGGATATCGTTATTTTGGCAGCTAGCTACCATAACCCCAGTATCCTCTTCTTCAGCAGGCAGTCCACTTTCAGATAAAAGTGGTCTCTGTGGCGGATTCGCTGCAAGATCACTTTTATAGGCGGCGGGGGAGGGGCCCCTCTTGCTGCTCTCCGGTGCCTTCCACTTACTGGAGCCGTCGGCAGCAGCGGAGGCGATCGTGTCCTCTCCCCTGCTTGGTATGGAGATGAGTGAGGGGAAGATGGCCCCCACCTGTCTCCATTTCATTGCAGGGCGGAAGCAACGTCAAAAGTCACTTCCGCTCATAGCTCTTAAAGGGAAAACATTATTTATGACGTAATTTTTTTTGTTTATTATTATTTAATTTTAGTGTAAATATGAGATCTGAGGTCTTTTGACCCCAGATCTCATGTTTAAGATGTCGTAGCATGCTTTTTTTCTATTACAAGGGATGTTTACATTCCTTGTAATAGGAATAAAAGTGACCCATTTTTTTTTTTTTTTTAAAGAACAGTGTAAAAATGAAAAATAAAAGGTAAAAGAAATAAGAATTTAAAAAAATGTAAACGCGCCCCATCCCGCCGAGCTCGCGTGCAGAAGCGAACGGATACGTGAGTAGCGTCCGCATATGAAAAACGGTGTTCAAACCACACATGTGAGGTATCACCGCAATTGCTAGAGTGAGAGCAATAATTCTAGCCCTAGACCTCCACTGCAACTCAAAACATGCAACCTGTAGAATATTTTAAACGTCGCATATGGAGATTTTTAATGGTAAAAGTTTGTCGCCATTCCACGAGCGGGCGCAACTTTGAAGCGTGACATGTTGGGTATCAATTTACTTGATGTAAATAAAGAAAAAAACTGCGCTGAGAATAATAATGCAATTAAACTGAAAGGAGCAAGGCAGCAGCAATAGTGAGATAACCACAAATATGCATAAATAAAGAAAAAAGCTGCGCCAAGAACGTTAATGAGCAATCCTCGAAAGTCAATGATGATATGAAGGCTATAAAGGCAGTTCAAAGGAGTGAGCTACAGGTGCCAATATAATATCAGAAGGCAGGAATCACATATGCTGTAGAAACATCCAGGAACCGTACAGTATAGTAACACCACCGTGCTTGACAACCACAGTGACCACCACCATAGAAAAAATGGCTGCTTACCAGAAGCATCAAAGGAGCGCAGTCGGCTATAACCTAGCTGTGGCCTTTAGCTTGCATGTAGTGGGTGGATGAAACTCAAACCCAATCAAAACACCCAGGACGCTCCTCCAGTATGCAATATGGCGTTGTTGTATGATTGGTCCGTATGCATAAGTATCAAACAAGAGGAGAGGACTATAGGGTGATAACGTCTAAATGCGTTTAATAGGAAAAAGTAATGTACTTACAACAATAAAAGTTTAAAAAGTGTAGAGAAATGTGCCGGCCGGCATAAGCAGAAGCCCTTCCTTGAATGAGCTGGGTGGTGACGTCACTGTGTGTCTCCCAGATGCGTTTCGTCACATCTGACGTTCTCAATGGGAATTTAACTTACAATTGCACGGTCGTGCAACGCTGTACCCAAGCAAAATTGACATCCTTTTTTTCCCACAAATAGAGCTTTGTTTTGGTTGAATTTGATAATCTCTACGGTTTTTATTTTCTGCACTATAAACAAAAGAAGAGTGAAAATTTTGAAAAGAAACACAATATCTTTTACTTTTTGCTATAATAAATATCCCAATTTAAAAAAAAAAATCCCCAGTTTAGGCCGATATGTATTCTTCTACATATTTTTGGTAAAAAAAATCTTGATCAATATATTGATTGGTTTGCACAAAAGTTATAGTGTCTACAAAATAGGGGATAGATTTATGGCATTTTTATTAGTATTTTTTTTTACTAGTAATGGCGGGGATCAGCGATTTTTATCGGGACTGCGATATTGCGGCGGACAGATCGGACACTTTTGACATATTTTTGGGACCAGTGACAATTTTACAGCAATCAGTGCTATAAAAATGCACTGATTACTGTATAAATGTCACTGGCAGGGAAGGGGTTAACTCTAGGGGGCGATAAAGGGGTTAGCTGTGTTCCCTATACACATTATATACATTTTTTAAAAGTCCATGTGGGCTTGTTTATGTAGGAGAATAACACAAAAAGTCAGAGAAAAGATTGCAAGACATAAGTACTCCATTAGAGATAAACTTGATAAATTACCATAGGCCAGACACTTTATAGAAAAAAATCATAAGGTGTCACAATTGAGATATACGATTATTGACGGGATACCAAAAAATAGGCGAGGAGGAAATAGGGAACTAGAATTGAGAAAAAGAGAGGTTAATTGGATACACCGTTTAGATACTCTACAACCCAAGGGATTAAATTCAGATTTTGACGTGTATTTATTTTTATAATAGCATTTGCTGTAATAGTTATTTTTTTGATTAGTTTGCTTTTTGTATTAGTTTTTTTCTGTATTCGTTTATTTATGTATTAGCCCTTTCATTAATAGTCTATACAGACATAAATAAGAAGGACTATATTTATTTATTATTTTTTTTTAGGTTGAATCATCTTATTTTTTCATTATTTGTTTTTTTTATTATTTTCATGTTCTTTAGACGTACTGTCCCACCGATTGCATCTTTGTGATGTGAGGAATACACCTGTTACTTAGAGTCGTTCCAGTTTTTGGAATTGATTAATATATAATGATAAGGAATTTTGTACATTTCATTAATAATTGATTCCAGCTTGCTTAATGATTTAATTATCTACCATATTTATCGGCGTATAACATGCACCCTAACTTTAAGAGGGAAGTTTCAGGTAAAAAACTTTCCACAGACTAGGGTTGAGCGGACACCTGGATGTTTGGGTTCGACGGGTTCGGCCGAACTTCGGAAAAAAGTTCGAGTTCGGGACCCGAGCTTGACCCGAACTTGACCCCGAACCCCATTGAAGTCAATGGGGACCCGAACTTTTGAGGACTAAAATGGCTCTAAAAAAGTAATGGAAAGGGCTAGAGGGCTGCAAATGGCAGCAAAATGTTGTTAAGAGCATGGCAAGTGCTCTGCAAACAAATGTGGATAGGGAAATAATAACTTAAAATAACATAAAATACATTAAAAAAAAGAAAAAATCTTGACCTAGGAGGACGAGGTCCATATGGAGTAGGAGGTTGAGGTGGCGGTGGATTTGGCGGTGTAGGTGGAAGCAGCGGTGGAGGAGGACGAGGTAGCCAACACCGTTTTTTTTTTTTTTTTTTTTTTAATTAGGGTACACCCCAAAAAAAGTGAAAGAGATCAAAAATACAACAATGGCTGGGTAAGGCCCGTCGGTATACATGTCTATTCTACACAAGGTACGGACAAGTCCTGTATCTAAAGGGTGTATCTCACAGGTACAGATATGCAGAAAATGCACCAAAAATTATTTTTTGGCCTAAATTATTACTTTTTTTGAAGAACAGAATAGGAGAACGGTATCTAAAGTGTGTATCTCACACGCACAGATATGCAGAAAATGCAGCAAAAAGATTTTTTGGGCAGAAAACGCACCAAAAATGTTTTTTTTGCCCTAAATTCTTACTTTTTTTGAAGAGCAGAATAGGAGAACAGTATCTAAAGTGTGTATCTCACACGTACAGATATGCAGAAAATGCACCCAAAAAATAAATTTGGCCAGAAAACGCACCATTTTTTTTTTTTTGCCCTAAATTATTATTTTTTTGAAGAGCAGAATAGGAGAACAGTATCTAAAGTGTGTATCTCACACATACAGATATGCAGAAAATGCACCAAAATTTTTTTTTGGGCAGAAAACACACCAAAAAACATTTTTTTTGCCCTAAATTACTATTTTTTTGAAGAGCAGAATAGGAGAACAATATCTAAAGTGTCTATCTCACACGTACAGATATGCAGGAAATGCACCAAATTTTTTTTTTTGCCCTAAATTATTAATTTTTGGAATAGCAGAATAGGAGAACAGTATCTAAAGTGTGTATCTCACAGTAACATATGCAGTGCGGATGCACTGAGCTTGCATAAAATGCCCGCCAAAGTCAACCTAACTAACAGACGGATAAAAGTTGTCTTTTCTCTGGCACTGGGCTCAGGGCAGGATAAAAAGATTGTGCACTGCACCCACACAACAAAAGCAAGGTAGATCACTGAGTAATTTGATTTCTGAATCAGGACTCCTATCTAATTCTCTCCCTCAAAGCAGCAGCAGCAGCAAACTTTCCCTACACTAACTGAAGCAGAGTGACGTGCTGTGCTATGTGCCTTTAGCTTATATAGAGGCTGGGTCACATGCTGCACTGGCCAATCACAGCCATGCCATTGGTAGGCATGGCTATGATGGCTTCTAAGGGCACACAAGTTAAACAAATGTTGATTGGCTGCCCTGCAGCTTTTTAAAATGCGACATTACATTGGCGAACACTGAACCTGAACCCGAACATACAGTACATTGTTCGGGTTCGGGTCCGGGTACCAAAAACCCAAAAGTCCGGTACGAACCCGAACTTTACAGTTCGGGTTCGCTCAACACTACCACAGACCCCTGCATATAACACGCAGGCACATTTTACCCTCTATTTTCAGGGTAAAAGTGAGTGTTATACGCCAATAAATACAGTAATCATGTGATGATAATGATAATGAGCTATATATTTGATGTAATTTTTTAATTTTCAATACATTTTTATGTGCAGCAAAACCATCAATTTTTTCTAAATCTCTCTCTCTCTCTCTCTCTCTCTCAAAGCCTCAGGCTTCCAGGCATCATAGAGAATGTTCTATACACAGGGAGATGGGAATAGCACCAACAAGCAGTGCTAGGTAAACAGCACCAGGTAGTGGTATAGTTTTTTTAAGTAATTTTAAAGTCTCTTAAAAAAAAATAATAATAATGATAAACATTTTATACTTACCCGCTCTATGCAACTGTTTTGCACAGAGCAGCCCTTAATATCCTTTTCTGGAGTCCCCCACTAATGCTTCTTCCCCTGCCAAGTACCCTCACAGAAAGACATTTGCTATGGGGACACTGTCCAGTGAGAGAGTGGAGAGAACTGCTGCTCTTGGGAACAGTGGATTGAGATCATCACCCTCAAGTAAGTATGGGGGGGCTGCACATAGAAGGTTTTACATATACAGTATATATATATATATATATATACAGTATATATATATATATATATATATATATATATATATCTATATATATATATATATATATATATATACTGTATAGGTCTGTTTAATAATAATGCCAAATATTAAAATCTAGGAAATTATGACCAGGGAGGTTCATATTTTTATAATAATTTTATAATAATTATTTTTAAATGTGTATTTAACTGAACATTTCTTGAATATTATAACAAAATATAACTTATACAGGTACTTAAAAATGTGTAATAGATAAGAAACATAAATATATATCAGTGTAACTGAGACACAGATGCCCACTAGGGATGAGCTCGGTGTTCGAGTCGAACATAGGTTCGACTCGAACATCGGCTGTTCGCGCGTTCGACGAACAACGAACGATTTGGGCCGTTCGCGCCAAATTTGAGTGATGCGAACGGCCCACAATACACTGCGCCATCGCAGTGTAATCCCGGCGCTGTGATTGGCCAAGCATGCACTGTGACCCTGCATGCTTGGCCAATCACAGCGCCGGCAGCGAGGAGAGCAATGATTGGCCACAGGCAGGATGCCTGTGGCCAATTATAGCTGAGGGGGTTTAGTACACGCCCCACACTATAAAAGGCCGCCAGCGCGGCGGCCTCGTGTAGTGTGTTCCGGAGCAGGGAAAGTGAAGGATAGGCAGGGACAGTGTCAAATCCATTCTTTGCTAAACCTTGTGTGTAGGGACAGAGAAGGATAGGCAGGGAGAGTGTCAGTGTCATATTATTTGCTAAACCTTGTGTGTAGGGAGAGAGAAGGATAGGCAGGGAGAGTGTCAGTGTCATATACTTTGATAAACCTTGTGTGCAGGGAGAGAGAAGGATAGGCAGGGGACAGTGTCAGTGTCATATACTTTGATAAACCTTGTGTGCAGGGAGAGAGAAGAATAGGCAGGGGACAGTGTCAGTGTCATTGTTGCTAAGCCTCCTGCACATTATACACCTGAAGTTAGCCCGTATTGCTGCTTTTTCCTGGTGTGTTACACCAACAGGATTTTGCGGCACTTACAGCGGGCGGAGTGTGCCTCCTGACCATATTACACCTGAACTTAGCCTGTATTGCTGCTTTTTCCTGGTGTGTTACACCAACAGGATTTTGCAGCACTTACAGTGGGCGGAGTGTGCCTCCTGACCATATTACACCTGAACTTAGCCTGTATTGCTGCTTTTTCCTGGTGTGTTACACCAACAGGATTTTGCGGCACTTACAGCGGGCGGAGTGTTTCTCCTGACCATATTACAACTGAACTTAGCCTGTATTGCTGCTTTTTCCTGGTGTGTTACACCAACAGGATTTTGCGGCACTTACAGCGGACGGAGTGTGCCTCCTGACCATATTACACCTGAACTTAGCCTGTATTGCTGCTTTTTCCTGGTGTGTTACACCAACAGGATTTTGCGGCACTTACAGCGGGCGGAGTGTGCCTCCTGACCATATTACACCTGAACTTAGCCTGTATTGCTGCTTTTTCCTAGTGTGTTACACCAACAGGATTTTGCGGCACTTACAGCGGGCGGAGTGTGCCTCCTGACCATATTACACCTGAACTTACCCTTTATTGCTGCTTTTTCCTGGTGTGTTACACCAACAGGATTTTGCAGCACTTACAGTGGGCGGAGTGTGCCTCCTGACCATATTACACCTGAACTTAGCCTGTATTGCTGCTTTTTCCTGGTGTGTTACACCAACAGGATTTTGCGGCACTTACAGCGGGCGGAGTGTTTCTCCTGACCATATTACAACTGAACTTAGCCTGTATTGCTGCTTTTTCCTGGTGTGTTACACCAACAGGATTTTGCGGCACTTACAGCGGACGGAGTGTGCCTCCTGACCATATTACACCTGAACTTAGCCTGTATTGCTGCTTTTTCCTGGTGTGTTACACCAACAGGATTTTGCGGCACTTACAGCGGGCGGAGTGTGCCTCCTGACCATATTACACCTGAACTTAGCCTGTATTGCTGCTTTTTCCTAGTGTGTCACACCAACAGGATTTTGCGGCACTTACAGCGGGCGGAGTGTGCCTCCTGACCATATTAAACCTGAACTTAGCCTGTATTGCTGCTTTTTCCTGGTGTGTTACACCAACAGGATTTTGCGGCACTTACAGCGGGCGGAGTGTGCCTCCTGACCATATTACACCTGAACTTAGCCTGTATTGCTGCTTTTTCCTGGTGTGTTACACCAACAGGATTTTGCGGCACTTACAGCGGGCGGAGTGTGCCTCCTGACCATATTACACCTGAACTTAGCCTGTATTGCTGCTTTTTCCTGGTGTGTTACACCAACAGGATTTTGCGGCACTTACAGCGGGCGGAGTGTGTCTCCTGACCATATTACACCTGAACTTAGCCTGTATTGCTGCTTTTTCCTGGTGTGTTACACCAACAGGATTTTGCGGCACTTACAGCGGGCGGAGTGTGCCTCCTGTCCATATTACACCTGAACTCAGCCTGTATTGCTGGTTTTCCCATTTCCCTGCAGGCCATTAGAATGTCTGGAAGGCAAACAAGGAGAGGCAGACAGTCAGGAGCCAATAAATGAGGGCAAGCAGGCTCTGTGTCTAGAGACAACGGTTGCTGGTCGTGGACGCGGTGCATCGCCATCAGCACGTGGCCATGGGACACGCTTGTCCTTCTTTTCGGCAGCTGGACGTGTTGAGCCGCATCATGCCGAAGACTTGGTAGAGTGGATGACCAAGCCCTCCTCATCCTCCTCATCCTCTCTCACCCAGGCTCAGGGTACTGGCAAAGCAGCTGCCAAAGCGTCCTCTTCCCTGGTATCAATGTCATCATCAGTCACTCCTTCCCTAGACCAACCATGTCCTCCTGAGGAGTCCCCCGAACTGTTTGAGCACAGTGTTGGGTACATGCTCCAGGAGGAGGCCCAGCGTTTCGAAGGGTCTGATGATGATACCCAGCTAGAGGAAGGCAGTAGCGTGAGAGCAGAGAGAGGGGATGCTCAAGAAGGACACCAATCTGGCAGTCATGTTCCAGCAGCTGCAGCATACTGCCAGATTGGCTCCAGTGATGAGGAGGGAGGGGATGATGAGGTCACTGACTCCAGGTGGGTGCCTAATAGGAGAGAGGAGGAGGAGGAGGATGAGGAGGAGGCACATCTCCAACGAGGCAGGATGCCCTCGGGGGGCCAGCGTAAGGGCAGCACACCGACGGAATCACACCGCAGAGCTCCGCTTGTGCAGGGCGCTGCCTCTGCCCGTTATTCAAAAAGTTCTTTGGTGTGGGCCTTTTTTGAGTCGAGTGCATCAGATCGCACAGCTGCTGTTTGCAACATATGTCTCAAGCGTATATCGCGTGGCCAAAACATCACCCGCTTGGGCACCACATGCTTGACCAGACATATGTTGACCTGCCATGCAGCTCGTTGGCAAGCCTACCTTAAAGACCCACACCAAAGAACAAAGCGGACCTCTTCTTGCACCGCATCAGCTGGGATCTCCAACCCCACTATACCTTCAGTCCTCTCTGAAACCTGCTCTGAGAGGAATGAAGGTGTAGAATTAGGTGTGTCACAGCCAAGTACTTGCGGGCACTCTGCTAGCAGTACACCGACGTCCGATTCTAGCAGGCAAATTTCCCTGCACCAGCTGCTGGACCGTCGAAAGAAGTTCACTCCCAGTCATCCACATGCCCAGCGGTTGAATGCTAGCTTGGCTAAATTGCTAGCGCTTCAACTGCTGCCTTTTCAGTTGGTAGACTCGGCCCCCTTCCGTGAGTTTGTGCAATGTGCGGTTCCTCAGTGGCAGGTTCCCAAACGCCACTTTTTCTCACGGAAGGCGATTCCGGCTCTCTACCGGCATGTGGAAGGCAATGTCTTGGCCTCGCTGGACAGGGCGGCCAGTGGTAAGGTGCATATTACCGCTGACTCATGGTCCAGCAGGCATGGACAGGGACGTTACCTTTCTTTCACGGCCCATTGGGTTACTCTTTTGGCAGCTGGGTAGGATGCAGGACAAGGTGCAGTAGTGTTGGAGGTTGTTCCACCGCCACGCCTCCAAAATGCTACTACTGGTTGTGACACACCTCTCCTCTTCTTCTTCTTCCTCCGTGGCCTCTTCCTGTGCTTTGTCCTCGGAACCAGCGGTGCTCCGTAGGCGTTCAAGGGGCTATGCAAGTACGCAGGCAAAAAGATGCCATGCCGTGCTTGTGCTGGTGTGTTTGGGGGACAGGAACCACACTGGGGCAGAGGTTCTGTCTGCTCTGCAGAGGCAGGCCGAGAGGTGGTTGACGCCACGCCAGCTTAAGACAGGAATGGTAGTTTGCGACAATGGCACCAACCTCCTCTCCGCTCTCCGACAGGGACAACTGACCCATGTGCCCTGTGTGGCTCACGTCCTTAACCTGGTGGTGCAGCGGTTCTTGGGCAGGTACCCGGGCTTACAGGACGTCCTGAGGCAGGCCAGGAAAGTCTGTGTGCATTTCCGCAGATCTTATAATGCCAGTGCTCGCCTGGCTGAGCTGCAAAAGGAGTTGAACCTGCCCAAGAACCGCCTTATATGTGACATGCCCACCAGGTGGAACTCAACGTTGGCCATGCTGCAGCGGCTGCACACGCAGCAGAGGGCCATCAATGAGTACCTGTGCGACTACGGCTCCAGGACAGGGTCAGGGGAGCTCGGTTTTTTTTCACCACGCCAGTGGGGCATGATCAGGGATGCATGCACTGTCCTGGCACCATTTGAGGAGGCCACAAGGATGGTGAGCAGTGACAGTGCATGCATCAGTGACACTGTACCTCTTGTCCACCTGTTGGAACATACGCTGCGTGGAATAATAGACAGGGCACTTGAGGCAGAACAGAGGCAGGAAGAGGAGGACTTTCTTGCCTCTCAAGGCCCCCTTTACCCAGACAGTGTTCCTTCTGTCCCACCCATCGCACAGGAAGAAGAGGAGGAGGAAGAGGAGGAGGAGGAGGATTGTGTCAGCATGGAGGTGTGTCAGCATCATCAGCAGCAGTCTTTTAGGGATGATTTACAGTCCCAAGAAACCAGTGGACTTGTACGTGGCTGGGAGGAGGTGGCTGCGGATCATGTCATCCTTAGTGACCCAGAGGACTCCGGACCGAATGCCTCAGCTAACCTACGCTGCATGGCCTCCCTGATCCTGCAAAGTCTGCGGAAGGATCCTCGTATTCTTCGGATCAAGGAGAGGGACCATTACTGGCTGGCCACTCTCCTTGATCCATGGTACAAGGGTAAGGTTGCGGACCTTATCTTACCGTCGCAGAGGGAGCAGAGGATGAGACAACTCCGGGAGGCCTTGCAGAAAGGTCTGTGCAACGCGTTCCCAGAGACTGGGAGGTTACAAACTCCTGGTCCTGGACAACGAGTTGCTAAGGCTTCAGTCAGTCAAAGAAGGAGCGGTGGGGAAGGTGGCCGTCTGACCGATGCGTTCAGACAATTCTTTAGTCCGCAGCCCCAAGGTATGATCGGTTCCAGCAACCATCGCCAGCGTCTGATATACATGGTGCAGGAATACCTAGGGGCAAGGTCAGACTTGGACACCTTCCCCACCGAAAATCCTCTGGCTTACTGGGTCTTGAGGATGGATCACTGGCCAGAGCTTGCACAGTATGCAATTAAGCTACTGGCCTGTCCTGCATCCAGCGTTCTTTCAGAACGCACATTCAGTGCTGCTGGAGGATTTGTCACGGATCACAGGGTGCGCCTGTCCACCGACTCTGTTGATCGACTGACCTTCATAAAGATGAACCAGTCTTGGATCACCACCAGCTACCAAACACCTGAAGCTGATATAACAGACTAATTTATTTTCAAATGTCACATCCCTTCAAGACTGATGCTGATGCTGAGAGACTGTCCTGTTATGTTGACTGACTATCCTCCTCCTCCTCAATGATCCGATTGATGATGATAGCTTGGAAGAACATTTTTGTTTCTGGGTGCCGCCACCAGTGGCTAAGGCCCAATTTTTCAGCCCCTGTTTAACAGGGGCGTGTTATTACAATTTTTTATGCAATGCTTTGCAGCAGGGATCATTCCTGCACTCCAACTAGAGTATCTGGGAGTGGTTGCAGTGTCGTGGCACCAGCACCAGTGGCTAAGGCCCAATTTTTCAGCCCCTGTTTAACAGGGGCGTGTAATTAAACTTTTTGATGCAATACTTTGCAACAGGGCTCATTGCTGTGCTCCAAGTACAGTATCTGTGAGGGGTTGCAGTGTTGTGGCACCAGTGCCTAAGGCCCAATTTTTCTGCCCCTGTTTAACAGGGGCATGTAATTACAATTTTTTATGCAATGCTTTGCAGCAGGGCTCATTCCTGCACTCCAACTAGAATATCTGGGACAGGTTGCAGTGTCATGGCACCAGCACCAGTGGCTAAGGCCCAATTTTTCAGCCGCTGTTTAACAGGGACGTGTAATTACAATTTTTGATGCAATACTTTGCAACAGGGCTCATTGCTGTGCTCCAAGTACAGTATCTGTGAGGGGTTGCAGTGTTGTGGCACCAGTGCCTAAGGCCCAATTTTTCTGCCCCTGTTTAACAGGGGCATGTAATTACAATTCTTGATCTAATAATTCACAGCAGGGCCCATTCCTGCGCCCACCAAGACTAACTGTGAGGCCTTACAGTGTTGTGTCAACACCACCACCACCACCACCACCAAAGGCCCAATTTTTCAGCCCCTGTTCAACAGGGGCATGCAATTACAATTCTTGATCTAATAATTCACAGCAGGGCCCATTCATGCGCCCACCAAGAGTAACTGTGAGGGCTCACAGTGTTGTGGCAACACCAACATGTAAGGGGAAAATTTCAGCTGAGTATATACGGCAGGCCCCTACTTTCAAACATCCAACTTAAAAACGACTCCTCCTTGCAAACGGAAGGATACAACAGGAAGTGAGAGGAAATCTACCCCTAGGAAGGGAAATTCTCTCCTGTAAGAGTTAATATGGGAAAAAAAGTGTCTCCTCTCCACTGATGCTTTATCACCAATTCTTGTTTCAATAAAAACCCCAAATTTTCAAAACACATTTGTCATTAGGACGGAAAGTGAGGTGAACTGTTCTGAACAGGTGCACACTGCACAGACAGCAAAACAAATGTTACAGGGGTGATAACCCTTCCCTATGTTTTCCAAAAAGCTTAAAAATAGATTTTTTGGCTGGAGCTACACTTAAACAATGTACCTGTTCAAAATTACAAACAGATTCTACATAAGAACAAACCTACAGTCCCTGTCTTGTATGCACCGCCTGTATACGGCTGTTCAGAGTATATAGGGCCTTTTTTATTTTGTGTGCGGGGTTCCCCTTAATATCCATACAAGACCCAAAGGGGCTGGTAATGGGCTGGGGTAGGGGGGGGGGGCTGTGATGGGGTAGCTATGCCATTTTTCTTAAAGATTTTCATCCATATTACCGGGACCAGACATTCCATTAAAGCCGCAAGCAGTTTTAAATGGCTTTTTTTCCTTTAGAAATGTAATTTTGTGCAGGGACAGTTCTAAACACGGGAAACACGTGGCACTTCACAGGCATACTTTAGACACCCCCCAGGTACGATATTTAAAGGAATATTAGACTTTTTTTTTTCACTTTATGCATCATTAACCACTTCCCTACCCAGCCATAGACAAATGACGTCCACAGATGGGATCTCCCATCCTGGGTGGACGTCATATGACGTCCTCGGCTTTGTAGGGGGATATCTGAATGATGCCTGCAGCTAGAGGCATCATTCAGATATCCTTTTGAAGTGCCGGCGATTCTGTGCACCATAAGAATGATCATAGCGGCGGTTCCGCCGCTTGATCGTTCTTATAGGCGGCGGGAGGGGACACCCCCCCTCCCGCCGCCATCCGGTGCTTCTCCGGGCTCCCCCGTGCGATCGGGAGCGAATTTTCCGGCATCGTTGGTGGAGTCACGTGATGAGCATAGAGATGACTGGTGACCAGATGGTCACCAGTCATCTCTATGATCATCGGAGGCCCGGGCGCGATGTCACGATGAGGTCACGCCCGGGTCTCAAATGTAAACAAAGCCGCCATAGCGGCTGTAAGTATGAAATCAGTGAAAAAAAATTCACTGATCTCATGCTTTCCAGCCTGGAGGAGAGATGTGGGGTCTTATTGACCCCGCATCTCTCAATAAAGAGAACCTGTCACACACATTCCTATTACAAGGGATGTTTACATTCCTTGTAATAGGAATAAAAGTGATCAAAAAAAAAAAAGTAAAATCATTGTAAAAAAAAAAAAAAATAAGTAAAAAAAATAAATAAATAAAAAAATAAAAAATTAAAACGCCCCTGTCCCCGGTAGCTCGCGATCAGAAGCGAATGCACACTTAAGTCGCCCACATATGTAAACGCCGTTCAAACCATGCATGTGAGGTATCGCCGCGTGCGTTAGAGCGCGTGCAACAATTCTAGAACTAGACCTCCTCTGTAATTCTAACCTGGTAACCTGTAAAAAAAATTAAAGCGTCGCCTATGGAGATTTTTAAGTACCGAAGTTTGGCGCCATTCCATGAGTGTGCGCAATTTTAAAGCGTGACATGTTAGGTATCTATTTACTCAGCGTAACATTATCTTTCATATTTTCCCCCAAAATTGGGCTAACTTTACTGTTTTGTTATTTTTGAATTCATGAAACCATTTTTTTTTTTAAAAAGGCGTTTGAAAAATTATTGCGCAAATATTGTGCAAGAAAAAATGTTGCAATGACCGTCATTTTATTCCCTACGGTGTCTTCTAAAAAAACATATATAATGTTTGGGGGTTCTGAGTAATTTTCTAGCAAAAGAATGATGATTTGTACATGTAGGAGAGAAGTGCCAAAATAGGCCCGGTATTGAATAGGTACAAAAAGCCCTGTATTGAAGTGGTTAAAATGACTGCTCCCGTTTTTAAAACTTTTTTTTGGATTGATACATGTCCCCTGGTGCAGAACCCGGGTTCCCAAACCCTTTTTAGGACAATAACATGCATATTAGTCGTTATAAATAGCACTTTAGATTTCGAACGTTCGCATCCATTGTATTTAATAGGGTTCTAAAGTTCGTGCAAACTTTCGGTCCGTTCGTGGGTTCTGGTGCGTACCGAACCCGGGGGTGTTCGGCTCATCACTAATGCCCACGTCTCATTTTAGGAATAGGGGTGAGCTGAACCCCCCCCCCGGTTTGGTTCGCACCAGAACATGCGAACAGACAAAAAATTTGTGCACAGATGCAAACACTGTTAAAGTGCTCATTTTAAAGGCTTATATGCAAGTTATTGCCATAACTTGCATACATGTCCCCTGGGTACTGGCCCAGGGCACATGTATAAATGCAAAAAAAAAACATTTTTAAAATGTCAGTTTTTATAGGACCAGTCATTTTAAAAATGCTTAAATTGAAACAAGAAAAATGCCTTTAAATATCATGCCTGGGGGTCCTCTTAGTTTTCCTGTAAAATAGCAAATTTTTCCATGTTTATAACAGTACCGCAGCAAAATGACATTTCTAAAGGATAAAATGTCATTTAAAATTGCTTGCAGCTGTAATGTATTGCCGGATCCAAGCAATATACATAAAAAATCATTGAAAAAAATGGTGTGGCTCCCCCCAGTCCATAACCAGGTCCTTTGGGTATGGTATGGATATTAAGGGGAACTTCAGGACAAAATGGGTACCCCATACCCATTCACATAGGGTGGGGGCCAGGATCTGGGGGCACCCTTGTTAAAGGGGGGTTTCAGATTCCGATAAGCCCGCAGACCCCTACAACCACCAGGCAAGGGTTGTGGGGATGAGGCCCTTGTTCCTATCAACATGGGGACAAGGTGCTTTGGGGGGACCCCAAAGCACCCTCACCATCTTAGGGGCATGTGGCCTGGTATGGTTCAGGAGGGGGGGCGCACTCTCGTCCCCCCTCTTTTCCTGCGGCCTGCCAGGTTGCATGCTTGGACAAGGGTCTGGTAAGGATTTTGGGGGAGTCCCCCACGCCATTTTTTTTATTTTGGCGTGGAGTTCCCCTTTAAATCTATATCAGACTTAAAGGGCCTGATATGGATGGGGGGGCCCATGCCGGTTTTTTTCTTAATTCTGTCATAGGGCTCTCCTTATCCACTTAAATACACTATATTATATATTTTACACTGCACTATATACCCTGACTGCCCTATATAGTCTGAACTGCAGTATATATGCTATACGGACTGCACTATATACTGCTTATGTGTTGGTGGTGCCAGAACATTTTTATAAATGTGAGCCTATCAACGGAGTCTGTGGACAGGCACACTCTTTGATCTGTTAAGGCCCTCCAGTAACACTGAATGTGCGTTTAGAAAGCACGCTTGATGCAGGACAGGGCAGTAGCTCAATTGCATATTGAGCAAGTTCTGGCCAGTGGTCCATCCTCAAGACCCAGTAACACAGTGGATCCTCTTGCCCCTAATTATTCCTGCACCATATAATGAAGACGCTGGCGATGGTTGCTGGAACATATCAGACCTTGGCGCTGAGGACTGAAAAATAGTTTAAAGGCATTGGTCAGCCGGCCACCTCCTCCACCGCTCTTCCTCTGACCGAACAAAGCCTCAGAAACATGTTGTCCAGCACCAGGAAATGGTAACCTCCCAGGGTCTGGAAATGCGTTACACAAACTTTTCTTCAAGGCCTCCTGAAGATGTTTCATCCTCTGCTCCCTCTGCGCAGGCAGGATGAGTTCTGCAACCTTACCCTTGTAACGTGGATCAAGAAGGGTTGCCAGCCAGTAATGATCCCTCTCCTTGATACCACGAATCCTAGGGTCCTTTTCGCAGGCTTTGCAGAATCACGGAGGACATGCAGCATAAGTTTGCAGAGGCATTTGATTTGGAGTCCTCTGGGTCACTAAGGATCACATGATCCGTAACAACCTCCTCCCAGCCACGTACAACTCCTTGGGTTTCTGGGGACTGAAAACCATCCCTTGAAGACTGCTGCTAAGTGTTATCCTCCACGTCCATGCTGACACAATCCTCCTCCTCCTCCTCTTCTTCTTTTTGTTTGGCGGGCCCGCAGGAATACTATATGGATAAAGGGGGCCTTGAGAGGTAAGGAAGTCCTCTTTCTCCCGCTATTCTGCCTCAAGTGCCCTGTCCATTATTCCACGAAGCGTGTGCTCCAACAGGAACACAAGAGGGACAGTATCACTGATGCATGCATTGTCGCTGCTCACCATCCTCGTGGCCTCCTCCAATTGTGACAGGACAGTGCATGCATCCTTGATCAGTAGCCACTGGCGTCGCAAAAAGAATACTCACACAGGTACTAATTGAAGGCCCAATGCTGCGTGTGCAGCTGCTGCAGCTTTGCCAACGTTGAGTTCCACCTGGTGGGCATGTCACAAAAGAGGCGGTTGGTGGGCAAGTTGCATTCCCTTTGAATGTCAGCCAGCCGAGCACTGGCATTGTATGACCGGCGGAAATTACCACAGACTTCTCTGGCCTGCCTCAGGAGATTCTGTAAGCCTGGGTACCTGCTCAAGAACCGCTGCACCACCAAATTCAGGACGTGTGCCAAACATGGAACATGGGTCAAGTGTCCCTGTCGGAGCCCGGAGAGAAGGTTGGTTCCATTGTCACATTCAACCATTCCTGGCTGAAGCTGGTGTGGTGTCAACCACCTCTGAGCCTGCCCCTGCAGAGCTGACAGAATCGCTGCCCCACTGTGGCTCCTGTGCCCTAGGCAGACCAACTCAAGCACTGCATGGCATTTTTTTGCCTGACTGCTTGCGTAGCCCCTTGAGTGCTTAAGGAGCACTGCTGGTTCAGAGGACAATTCTGCAGAAGAGGCCATAGCGGAAGAAGAAGAGGAGGGAGGGGAGCATACAGATATTGTGGCAGAATCACCACTAGCTTTTTGAAGGCATGGTGGGGGAACAAGCTCCAACACTGAACCCTGTCCTGCATCCTTTCCAGCTGCCAGCAGAGTTACCCATGGCGCCGTGAAGGAAAGGTAACGTCCCTGCCCATGCCTGCTGGACCATGAGTCATCGGTAATATGAACCTTACTGCTGACCGCCCTGTCCAACAAGGCCAAAACATTGCCTTCCACATGGTGGTAGAGAGCTGGAATGACCTTATGTGAAAAAATGGCGTTTTGGAACCTGCCACTGTGGTACAGCACATTCCACAAATTCACAAATGGGGGCAGAGTCTACCAGCTGAAAGGGCAGCAGTTGCAGTGCTAGCAATGTGACCAAGCTAGCATTTAGATGCTGAGCATGTGGATGGCTGGGACCGAATTTATTTTTACCGTTAAGCAACTGGGGTAGGGAAATTTGCCTGCTGAATTCAACTGGTGGTGTACTGCTAGAAGATTGGCTGCAAGTACTTGTGTCAGGAAAGGGTTCACCCGCTGGTGGCGCTGTTGGTCCTATGGATTGCAGTACTAGTGTCCACCAGCAGGTGTCTTCTTGCAGCCAGTATCTATAGTGGGGTATCTGACCTGCTGGTGGTGCTGTCTGATCCATGGGTCGTAGTACCAGCATCCACCAGCGGGTGTATTCCGGCAGTGTGGAGCAGGCAGCACTTCCTCCACTCAGCTGTCACATGAGGACAATCACTGCAGTCCTAAAAAATACCCGGCGAGCCCTTACATGCTCGCCTTGGTACCTCTCTCTCCTGACCCCGTTGCCCACGGCAACCTCAGCTACAGCCCAGTATACACAGCTTCCCACCAAGTACTATTACCCAGTCTCTACTTGCTGCACTTATCCTGCCTTCAATCCACCTGCCTCTTCCCTTCCACCTGTAACAATTCCACAAAAATCTCCTCCGGCCACTGTCCCCATGTCTCCACCGCATTCCAGCCCTTCCTTTTGCCCAATTACATCCTTCTCATACAGTCCAACTGTTATTTACAAATCTGCAGTGGCTAAGCCAAAAAAGAAGCAGAAGTACTTTCTGACCCACAGGCTGGGAGGAGGTGGCTGTGGATCATGTCGTCCTTAGTGACCCAGAGGACTCCGGACCGAATGCCTCAGCTAACCTACGCTGCATGGCCTCCCTGATCCTGCAAAGTCTGCGGAAGGATCCTCGTATTCTTCGGATCAAGGAGAGGGACCATTACTGGCTGGCCACTCTCCTTGATCCATGGTACAAGGGTAAGGTTGCGGACCTTATCTTACCGTCGCAGAGGGAGCAGAGGATGAGACAACTCCGGGAGGCCTTGCAGAAAGGTCTGTGCAACGCGTTCCCAGAGACTGGGAGGTTACAAACTCCTGGTCCTGGACAACGAGTTGCTAAGGCTTCAGTCAGTCAAAGAAGGAGCGGTGGGGAAGGTGGCCGTCTGACCGATGCGTTCAGACAATTCTTTAGTCTGCAGCCCCAAGGTATGATCGGTTCCAGCAACCATCGCCAGCGTCTGATATACATGGTGCAGGAATACCTAGGGGCAAGGTCAGACTTGGACACCTTCCCCACCGAAAATCCTCTGGCTTACTGGGTCTTGAGGATGGATCACTGGCCAGAGCTTGCACAGTATGCAATTAAGCTACTGGCCTGTCCTGCATCCAGCGTTCTTTCAGAACGCACATTCAGTGCTGCTGGAGGATTTGTCACGGATCACAGGGTGCGCCTGTCCACCGACTCTGTTGATCGACTGACCTTCATAAAGATGAACCAGTCTTGGATCACCACCAGCTACCAAACACCTGAAGCTGATATAACAGACTAATTTATTTTCAAATGTCACATCCCTTCAAGACTGATGCTGATGCTGAGAGACTGTCCTGTTATGTTGACTGACTATCCTCCTCCTCCTCAATGATCCGATTGATGATGATAGCTTGGAAGAACATTTTTGTTTCTGGGTGCCGCCACCAGTGGCTAAGGCCCAATTTTTCAGCCCCTGTTTAACAGGGGCGTGTTATTACAATTGTTTATGCAATGCTTTGCAGCAGGGATCATTCCTGCACTCCAACTAGAGTATCTGGGAGTGGTTGCAGTGTCGTGGCACCAGCACCAGTGGCTAAGGCCCAATTTTTCAGCCCCTGTTTAACAGGGGCGTGTAATTAAAATTTTTGATGCAATACTTTGCAACAGGGCTCATTGCTGTGCTCCAAGTACAGTATCTGTGAGGGGTTGCAGTGTTGTGGCACCAGTGCCTAAGGCCCAATTTTTCTGCCCCTGTTTAACAGGGGCATGTAATTACAATTTTTTATGCAATGCTTTGCAGCAGGGCTCATTCCTGCACTCCAACTAGAATATCTGGGACAGGTTGCAGTGTCGTGGCACCAGCACCAGTGGCTAAGACCCAATTTTTCAGCCCCTGTTTAACAGGGATGTGTAATTACAATTTTTGATGCAATACTTTGCAACAGGGCTCATTGCTGTGCTCCAAGTACAGTATCTGTGAGGGGTTGCAGTGTTGTGGCACCAGTGCCTAAGGCCCAATTTTTCTGCCCCTGTTTAACAGGGGCATGTAATTACAATTCTTGATCTAATAATTCACAGCAGGGCCCATTCCTGCGCCCACCAAGACTAACTGTGAGGCCTTACAGTGTTGTGTCAACACCACCACCACCACCACCACCAAAGGCCCAATTTTTCAGCCCCTGTTCAACAGGGGCATGCAATTACAATTCTTGATCTAATAATTCACAGCAGGGCCCATTCATGCGCCCACCAAGAGTAACTGTGAGGGCTCACAGTGTTGTGGCAACACCAACATGTAAGGGGAAAATTTCAGCTGAGTATATACGGCAGGCCCCTACTTTCAAACATCCAACTTAAAAACGACTCCTCCTTGCAAACGGAAGGATACAACAGGAAGTGAGAGGAAATCTACCCCTAGGAAGGGAAATTCTCTCCTGTAAGAGTTAATATGGGAAAAAAAGTGTCTCCTCTCCACTGATGCTTTATCACCAATTTTTGTTTCAATAAAAACCCCAAATTTTCAAAACACATTTGTCATTAGGACGGAAAGTGAGGTGAACTGTTCTGAACAGGTGCACACTGCACAGACAGCAAAACAAATGTTACAGGGGTGATAACCCTTCCCTATGTTTTCCAAAAAGCTTAAAAATAGATTTTTTGGCTGGAGCTACACTTAAACAATGTACCTGTTCAAAATTACAAACAGATTCTACATAAGAACAAACCTACAGTCCCTGTCTTGTATGCACCGCCTGTATACGGCTGTTCAGAGTATATAGGGCCTTTTTTATTTTGTGTGTGGGGTTCCCCTTAATATCCATACAAGACCCAAAGGGGCTGGTAATGGGCTGGGGTAGGGGGGGGGGGGGCTGTGATGGGGTAGCTATGCCATTTTTCTTAAAGATTTTCATCCATATTACCGGGACCAGACATTCCATTAAAGCCGCAAGCAGTTTTAAATGGCTTTTTTTCCTTTAGAAATGTAATTTTGTGCAGGGACAGTTCTAAACACGGGAAACACGTGGCACTTCACAGGCATACTTTAGACATCCCCCAGGTACGATATTTAAAGGAATATTAGACTTTTTTTTTTTCACTTTATGCATCATTAAAATGACTGCTCCCGAAAAACGGCCGTTTTTAAAACTTTTTTTTGGATTGATACATGTCCCCTGGTGCAGAACCCGGGTTCCCAAACCCTTTTTAGGACAATAACATGCATATTAGTCGTTATAAATAGCACTTTAGATTTCGAACGTTCGCATCCATTGTATTTAATAGGGTTCTAAAGTTCGTGCAAACTTTCGGTCCGTTCGCGGGTTCTGGTGCGAACCGAACCCGGGGGTGTTCGGCTCATCACTAATGCCCACGTCTCATTTTAGGAATAGGGGTGAGCTGAACCCCCCCCGGTTTGGTTCGCACCAGAACATGCGAACAGACAAAAAATTTGTGCAAAGATGCAAACACTGTTAAAGTGCTCATTTTAAAGGCTTATATGCAAGTTATTGCCATAACTTGCATACATGTCCCCTGGGTACTGGCCCAGGGCACATGTATAAATGCAAAAAAAAACATTTTTAAAATGTCAGTTTTTACAGGACCAGTCATTTTAAAAATGCTTAAATTGAAACAAGAAAAATGCCTTTAAATATCATGCCTGGGGGTCCTCTTAGTTTTCCTGTAAAATAGCACATTTTTCCATGTTTATTACAGTACCGCAGCAAAATGAAATTTCTAAAGGATAAAATGTCATTTAAAATTGCTTGCAGCTGTAATGTATTGCCGGATCCAAGCAATATACATAAAAAATCATTGAAAAAAATGGTGTGGCTCCCCCCAGTCCATAACCAGGTCCTTTGGGTCTGGTATGGATATTAAGGGGAACTTCAGGACAAAATGGGTACCCCATACCCATTCACATAGGGTGGGGGCCAGGATCTGGGGGCACCCTTGTTAAAGGGGGGTTTCAGATTCCGATAAGCCCGCAGACCCCTACAACCACCAGGCAAGGGTTGTGGGGATGAGGCCCTTGTTCCTATCAACATGGGGACAAGGTGCTTTGGGGGGACCCCAAAGCACCCTCACCATCTTAGGGGCATGTGGCCTGGTATGGTTCAGGAGGGGGGGCGCACTCTCGTCCCCCCTCTTTTCCTGCGGCCTGCCAGGTTGCATGCTTGGACAAGGGTCTGGTAAGGATTTTGGGGGAGTCCCCCACGCCATTTTTTTTATTTTGGCGTGGAGTTCCCCTTTAAGTCTATATCAGACTTAAAGGGCCTGATATGGATGGGGGGGCCCATGCCGGTTTTTTTCTTAATTCTGTCATAGGGCTCTCCTTATCCACTTAAATACACTATATTATATATTTTACACTGCACTATATACCCTGACTGCCCTATATAGTCTGAACTGCAGTATATATGCTATACGGACTGCACTATATACTGCTTAGGTGTTGGTGGTGCCAGAACATTTTTATAAATGTGAGCCTATCAACGGAGACTGTGGACAGGCACACTCTTTGATCTGTTAAGGCCCTCCAGTAACACTGAATGTGTGTTTAGAAAGCATGCTTGATGCAGGACAGGGCAGTAGCTCAATTGCATATTGAGCAAGTTCTGGCCAGTGGTCCATCCTCAAGACCCAGTAACACAGTGGATCCTCTTGCCCCTAATTATTCCTGCACCATATAATGAAGACGCTGGCGATGGTTGCTGGAACATATCAGACCTTGGCGCTGAGGACTGAAAAATAGTTTAAAGGCTTCGGTCAGCCGGCCACCTCCTCCACCGCTCTTCCTCTGACCGAACAAAGCCTCAGAAACATGTTGTCCAGCACCAGGAAATGGTAACCTCCCAGGGTCTGGAAATGCGTTACACAAACTTTTCTTCAAGGCCTCCTGAAGATGTTTCATCCTCTGCTCCCTCTGCGCAGGCAGGATGAGTTCTGCAACCTTACCCTTGTAACGTGGATCAAGAAGGGTTGCCAGCCAGTAATGATCCCTCTCCTTGATACCACGAATCCTAGGGTCCTTTTCGCAGGCTTTGCAGAATCACGGAGGACATGCAGCATAAGTTTGCAGAGGCATTTGATTTGGAGTCCTCTGGGTCACTAAGGATCACATGATCCGTAACAACCTCCTCCCAGCCACGTACAACTCCTTGGGTTTCTGGGGACTGAAAACCATCCCTTGAAGACTGCTGCTAAGTGTTATCCTCCACGTCCATGCTGACACAATCCTCCTCCTCCTCCTCTTCTTCTTTTTGTTTGGCGGGCCCGCAGGAATACTATATGGATAAAGGGGGCCTTGAGAGGTAAGGAAGTCCTCTTTCTCCCGCTATTCTGCCTCAAGTGCCCTGTCCATTATTCCACGAAGCGTGTGCTCCAACAGGAACACAAGAGGGACAGTATCACTGATGCATGCATTGTCGCTGCTCACCATCCTCGTGGCCTCCTCCAATTGTGACAGGACAGTGCATGCATCCTTGATCAGTAGCCACTGGCGTCGCAAAAAGAATACTCACACAGGTACTAATTGAAGGCCCAATGCTGCGTGTGCAGCTGCTGCAGCTTTGCCAACGTTGAGTTCCACCTGGTGGGCATGTCACAAAAGAGGCGGTTGGTGGGCAAGTTGCATTCCCTTTGAATGTCAGCCAGCCGAGCACTGGCATTGTATGACCGGCGGAAATTACCACAGACTTCTCTGGCCTGCCTCAGGAGATTCTGTAAGCCTGGGTACCTGCTCAAGAACCGCTGCACCACCAAATTCAGGACGTGTGCCAAACATGGAACATGGGTCAAGTGTCCCTGTCGGAGCCCGGAGAGAAGGTTGGTTCCATTGTCACATTCAACCATTCCTGGCTGAAGCTGGTGTGGTGTCAACCACCTCTGAGCCTGCCCCTGCAGAGCTGACAGAATCGCTGCCCCACTGTGGCTCCTGTGCCCTAGGCAGACCAACTCAAGCACTGCATGGCATTTTTTTGCCTGACTGCTTGCGTAGCCCCTTGAGTGCTTAAGGAGCACTGCTGGTTCAGAGGACAATTCTGCAGAAGAGGCCATAGCGGAAGAAGAAGAGGAGGGAGGGGAGCATACAGATATTGTGGCAGAATCACCACTAGCTTTTTGAAGGCATGGTGGGGGAACAAGCTCCAACACTGAACCCTGTCCTGCATCCTTTCCAGCTGCCAGCAGAGTTACCCATGGCGCCGTGAAGGAAAGGTAACGTCCCTGCCCATGCCTGCTGGACCATGAGTCATCGGTAATATGAACCTTACTGCTGACCGCCCTGTCCAACAAGGCCAAAACATTGCCTTCCACATGGTGGTAGAGAGCTGGAATGACCTTATGTGAAAAAATGGCGTTTTGGAACCTGCCACTGTGGTACAGCACATTCCACAAATTCACAAAAGGGGGCAGAGTCTACCAGCTGAAACGGCAGCAGTTGCAGTGCTAGCAATGTGACCAAGCTAGCATTTAGATGCTGAGCATGTGGATGGCTGGGACCGAATTTCTTTTTACCGTTAAGCAACTGGGGTAGGGAAATTTGCCTGCTGAATTCAACTGGTGGTGTACTGCTAGAAGATTGGCTGCAAGTACTTGTGTCAGGAAAGGGTTCACCCGCTGGTGGCGCTGTTGGTCCTATGGATTGCAGTACTAGTGTCCACCAGCAGGTGTCTTCTTGCAGCCAGTATCTATAGTGGGGTATCTGACCTGCTGGTGGTGCTGTCTGATCCATGGGTCGTAGTACCAGCGTCCACCAGCGGGTGTATTCCGGCAGTGTGGAGCAGGCAGCACTTTCTCCACTCAGCTGTCACATGAGGACAATCACTGCAGTCCTAAAAAATACCCGGCGAGCCCTTACATGCTCGCCTTGGTACCTCTCTCTCCTGACCCCGTTGCCCACGGCAACCTCAGCTACAGCCCAGTATACACAGCTTCCCACCAAGTACTATTACCCAGTCTCTACTTGCTGCACTTATCCTGCCTTCAATCCACCTGCCTCTTCCCTTCCACCTGTAACAATTCCACAAAAATCTCCTCCGGCCACTGTCCCCATGTCTCCACCGCATTCCAGCCCTTCCTTTTGCCCAATTACATCCTTCTCATACAGTCCAACTGTTATTTACAAATCTGCAGTGGCTAAGCCAAAAAAGAAGCAGAAGTACTTTCTGACCCACACAATCCTGCCAGTAACCCAACCTGCCTCCACACCAAACCTGCTTCTTTCTGCTTGCATGCCAGCTGAACCTAATAACCCACCTGATTCTGCCAAACCTCTGCCTGCTTTCCAGCCAGTGTTTCCGCCTGAAGTTCCTGTGCCCCAGTCTCAAGGTCCGGTGTCCCATTCTGATGGTCCGGTGTCCCAGTCTGAAGGTCCGGTGTCCCAGTCTGAAGGTCCGGTGTCCCAGTCTGAAGGTCCGATGTCCAAGTATGAAGGTCCGGTGCCTGTTTCACCGCCTGAAGATTCGGTGCCTGTGTCCCTGCCTGAAGATTCAGCGCCTGTGTCCCCGCCTGAAGATTCGGTGCCTGTCTCCCGGCTTGAGGTTGTGGTGCCCGTTTCCCGGGCCTGAGGTTGTGCTGCCCGTTTCCCGACCTGAGGTTGTGATGCCCGTTTCCTGGCCTGAGGAGCCTGCTGCCCAGTCTGATGTGTCCCTGTCTGCTGCCCAGCCTGATGAGCTTCTGTCTGCTGCCCAGTCTGATGTGTCCTTGTCTGCTGCCCAGCCTGATGAGCTTCTGTCTGCTGCCCAGCCTGATGAGCTTCTGTCTGCTGCCCGGCCTGATGAGCTTCTGTCTGCTGCCCAGGCTGATGAGCTTCTGTCTGCTGCCAAGCCTGATGAGCCTCTCTCTGCTGCCCAGCCTGATGAGCTTCTGTCTGCTGCCCAGCCTGGTGAGCTTCTGTCTGCTGTCCAGCCTGAGATGATCCTGCCTGCTGCCCAGCCTGGGATGTTCCTGCCTGCTGCCCAGCCTGAGGTGTTCCTGTCTGCTGCCCAGCCTGAGATGTTCCTGCCTGCTGCCCAGCCTGAGGTGTTCCTGTCTGCTGCCCAGCCTGAGGTGTTCCTGTCTGCTTCCCAGCCTGAGGTGTTCCTGTCTGCTGCCCAGCCTGAGGTGTTCCTGTCTGCTGCCCAGTTTGACAACCCGAAGCCTGCTGACCAGCTCGACGACCCGAAGCCTGCTGCCCAGCTCGACGACCCAAAGCCTGCTGCCCAGCTCGACAACCAGAAAGCCTGCTGCCCAGCTTGACGACTCGGAGCTTGCTATTGGAAAGTAAAGGGTAATACTGCGCTGGAAATAATGTGAAACGAAGCTGCCAACACTGCTGGTACAAAAAAGCTAGTGATAATCGAAAATTAAAAGTGTAGCGCTATCTAAATAAATATGTATAAATGTGAAAATATACACAAAAAACTGGATATGATAATATAGTGATAAACACGTGTATCACCCAAAATAACGTGCTGGGTGACTCCAGTGATAAAGTCCTCAAATTATATTAACACAATTATGCAAATGTATGCAAATTAATGTCCATCATAGGCAAATGAATGTCCATTAGAAATGGAATCCATAAAACGAAGGTGATGAAGATCAGTCCAGAGAGAATGTGATGAATCAAAACGTGAAATTGTAATCAACAGTCTTCTGTGTGTGAGAGAAAGTAGCCACCACCGAAATGAATAGAGGAAGGCTTACCAGAAGTTATGGATTTGGCGGGGCATAAGCCACCCAAATCAAATAAACTTGAAGAGTGTGAACACTCAAACATTAATTATATACAGATGTGATGTGAGATCCGCCACCAAGTATATGTTGAGGAGGCTTACCAGAGGTCTCGGATTTGGAGAGGCATACGCCGCCCAAATCTGAGATTGCTTAAGGGGTTAATGGACGCCAATGGAGATGGTCTTGAGTGGAGGGGTAGTCTGGAGTCAAAGGGGTTTAGCACTTCAGTCAGTCGGGACATCCAATAACACAAAACACCAATTCATGAAGGGACTCGGTAACCAATGCATATGTGTGGAGATAGAAAAGCTCACATAGCATAATTCCGTATGGAAAGAGTTTAATAAAAAAATCATACAATGTAACACTCACATTTAAAGATGGTCTAAAAGCATGGATGCAGGTACAAGAGCGATGTATATGGACAAATCCACCCGACTAGTTTCGACTAAAAAGTCATCATCTGGGGTATGGACCTTGTCCCACAAACATCGCAAATTTATGAACATATTGACCTCCATGACCCAGGAAGCGAACCACACATGGTTCACTTCCTGTTTGATATATGTCATGGATGGTCACAATACTTATGCACAAATCTATGACTGTATCTCAGCATGATGCAAAAAAACAGGATAACAAAGAAACGGCATTAATAGTAATAATAGGGCTCTAAATCGCCCTACATACTGGCGCTATCCAAGCCTCGTTTTCAATCCCCTGGTTACTCGGCAGGAAGCAGGCTGTGCCCAGGCCTCGCTATGAGAACGAGGCATGGACTCAGCACCCGCACGTCACTTCCGCCGTAACCACGAGGACCGGAAGCGGCAGCCAAGCCTCACTCTAAAGTTGAGACGTTAGGCTGCCTCTTGCCTCAACTGCGTCACTCCGTCGAGACACACCTAATTAAGGCGCCTATTGGTCAATCCGCCCCTGTAAAGGGCGTGTACCTCGTCCCCTTCTAAAGGGGAAAGAATGTATCTCCGACAGGGTGCACAGATCAAATAAAGGCGTTAATGTAGGATAACTATTTAACAAATATAAAAGGTATTGATACCATACATATATTGTACATGATTGAAAGTGGGAAATAATGCATATGTGACAAAACAGCCTGCATTTAGTAAACCTGTATAGTCCAATCAGATCATATATAGTGCACATAATGTGCACATAGAGGTACATACAACACATCCAGAGATGTAAATGTGTGTATTAAACGCTAATAAAATAAAAAATGAATGTGTAAATGTACACACATAAACATGTTTTAGAAAAACATATTTTAAAAGGTTTAAAATAATATTAAAATCAGTAAAAAGGAGAGAGAAAGAAAGAGAGGTCGTATAATTTTAGAGTGGTCAGGACGCATTAATAAAGGAGTTAATGTCCCACTCGACATTCATTCCTTGTGGCTGGTAAGTTTGAAGTTCATATATCCAGAATGTTTCTAATCTGGATACTCCTCTAGTGGTTGCTCCTCCCCTCCATGGAGCAACATATTGATCTATAACTAGAAACTGGGTGCCAACAGGGTTACGGGCATGGTATTGCCGGTAATGTCTGGGGACAGTATGTTTAGTACTTCCAAATTTTATCAGATTCACATGTTCAGATACTCTAGCGGTAAAAGATCTGATCGTTCTGCCCACATACTGTTTCCCGCATGGACAGGTCAACAGGTATACCACATGGGTAGTGGCACACGTACAAAAATGTTTAATGGGATAAACTTTATTGGTTACCGTAGATCTAAATTCCTTAGTGGGCCTTCTTCCACATGTGTTGTGTTTACAAACAATGCATTTTTTACAGGGATAGTACCCCATCCAGTTGTGAAAAAAGGTGGGTTTTATAGGTGGGTTGATGATATTCAATGCGAGTTGATTCTGAAGGGAGGGTACTCCTTTATAAATAACTTTGGGCTTTTCTGGTATCAATGTGCCCAAAATCCTATCATTTTTCAATATCCCCCAATGTTTTTCAAAAATGGTTTTTATATGTCTGTATTGAGTGGAAAAGGTAGTAAGAAAGGACCATTTGAAAGTATCCTTTCTTTCTTTAGGTGGTCTAGCTTCAAACAATGTGGGTCTTTCAATATCAAGCACCTGTTTAAGGTCATTATCTATCTCTACCAGATTGTACCCCTTCTCCAGAAATCTCTTTTTGAGCACATTGGCTTGTGCCACAAAAGTTTCGGTTTCTGTACAGTTCCGACGGAGACGTAGGAACTGACTCTTGGGGACCGACTTTAACCAAGATTTATGATGGCAACTAGTCATGGGTATAAACCCATTCCTATCAGTAGGCTTGAAATAGGTACTGAATTTAAATTGTTGTTCAGATCTTTCGATCTGTAGATCTAGAAAATGTATCCTAGATTGACTAGATTCGTACGTAAGAGAAATACCTCTATCGTTGTTATCGCTGCCAAGCTCGACGACCCGGAGCCCGCTGTCTGCCCGGATGTGCCCGCTGTCTGCCCGGATGTGCCCGCTGTCCGCTTGGACGTGCCCCTGGTCCAGTTTAAAGTGCCTGATGACCAGTCTGAAGTACCCTCATCCTTTGTGCTACTCAATGCCATAGACTATGGACAATTAAGACTGGTTGGAGCATCCGGAGGCTGCTCCTTTAGGGGGGTACTGTCAGGAAAGGGTTCACCCGCTGGTGGCGCTGTTGGTCCTATGGATTGCAGTACTAGTGTCCAACAGCAGGTGTCTTTTTGCAGCCATTATCTATAGTGGGCGATCTCACCTGCTGGTGGTGCTGTCTGATCCATGGGCCGTAGTACCAGCGTCCACCAGCGGGTGTATTCCGGCAGTGTGGGGCAGACAGCACTTCCTCCGCTCAGCTGTCACATGAGGACAATCACTGCAGTCCTAAAAAATTCCCGGCGAGCCCTTACATGCTCGCCTTGGTACCTCTCTCTCCTGACCCTGAGCCTGCATCTGACCCTGAGCCTGCATCTGACCCGACCTGATCCTATCCTGAGCCTGTATCTGACCCGACCTGATCCTATCCTAAACCCATCCTGGACCTGCCCCTTCTGTTACCTGTTGACCTTGTATCCCTTCCCCGCAGCCTGTCCATCCATCCTCTCCCTGCCCTGTTGTGTTCCCGTCCTCACCCATCTGCTGATATGCCCTGGTGTATGATCTCGGCCTGGCTTTGTTTACGATTACGGTATCTCCCCTTGATTTGTATATACTATTCGTTGTTGAATGTGCACTGGTTGTTTTCACTTGTTTGTCACCTTGTAAATAAACACCTTTTATTTCACTTACATGGGTTTTTGGTCTCCTCTGTGTAGTCACACAGTCTGGTCTACTAGATTCCCTGACAACTTCTGGCTATACCTTTATTTCTTCTCAGTGCAGGTTTTTGAGAGGACTGGAGGTATAGTAGGGTTTGAGATCCCAGATGAGGAGCAAGGAGAAGCCTGTATTTTTCTATGATGTGGTGATCAGGTGCTGCTGCCAACGGACTGCATGGCAGGTCGTCATATGTCTGGTCAAGCATGTGGTGCCCATGCTGCTGCTGTTATCGCCACACTTGATCCACTTCAGACATAGGTTGCAAACAGCAACGGTGCAATCTGCTGCACACGTCTTAGAAAAAGGCCCACACTAAGGTACTTTTAAAATTCAGCATGGAGTCAGCAGCGCGGTGTGATGCAATAGGGTGGCTGCCCTAAAGCTGCTCCCTGGAGGACATCCTGCCTCACTGGAGTTGTGCCTCCTCCTCCACCTCACTTTCTTCCTCTCTTCTCTCAGGCACCCAAGTACAGTCAGTGACCTCCTCATTCCCTCCCTCCTTGTCACTGGAGCAAACTTGGCAGTATGCTGCAGATTGAGGAACATGACTGCCAGTTTCTTGTCCTTCTGTGGCACTCCCTCTCTCTAGGCTTACGTTACTCCCTTTCTCAACCTGGGAACCAACATCGGAGCCTTCAAATTTCTGCGCATCCTCCAGCAGCATGTAATCCGACACTGTGGTCGAATAATTCTAGGGACTCCTCCGTGCATGATAGTGGGGCTATGGAAGGAGTAACTGTGGACAAGGAGTCGGTAGAATATGCCGCTTTTGCAGATGCATTGGAAGGCAAACTACTATGAGCCTGGGTGACAGAGGATGAGGACAGTTTTGTTGTATACTGCACCAACTCTTCTGCATGTTGTGGATCAATAACACAGCCAGCAGCAGAAAAAAAGTACAAGCATGCCCCACAGCCACCTGCAGAGGAGGCACCATGTCCACGACCATCACTGTTGAGTGTAGACACAGAGGCTGCTTGCCCTCTTTTAGTGGCCTGTGAGTGTCTGCCTTTCCTTGTGGCCTTCCGGACATGATGGGGATTTTTTCTTTTCACAGCACACTACACTGTATTATATACTGTGTACACCGCCTGCACTGTATTAGAAACTGTACACCTGCTGCACTGTATTATATACTGTGTACACCACCTGAAGTGTATTAGAAACAATACACAGACTGCACTGTATTATATACTGTGTACACCGCCTGAAGTGTATTAGAAACTGTACACACTGTATTATTTACTGTGTACACCGCCTGAAGTATAGTAGAAACTGTACACCGGCTGCACTGTTTTACAAACTGTGTACACCACCTGAAGTGTATTAGAAACTGTACACCACCAAATGCACTGTATATATAGGCTACACTAAATGCAGAGTGTATATATATATATATATATATATATATATATATATATATATCAAATACACTGCAAAAACGAAATAACCTGCCTGCCTAATCTAGCTCAAGCAATCTCTCTGTCCATGGCAACAACACTACACGCGGCCGCTCTGTAAGCAGCCTTATGTAGTGTGGGGCATGGACTTAGTCCCCCTGAGCCATGCTTGCCCAAAGGCAAGAGTATGCTGTGATTGGCCAAAGCATGCAGGTCAGGTGCATGCTTTGGCCAATCATCAGATGCTAATGCACTGCAACCTCGCATGGCATTATGGGGCATTCCACAGCACTCAAATTTCCAGCGAACGCCCCATAATATTTGCTGTTCAGCGAATGGGCAAACACCTGATGTTTCCATTCAAACTTACGTCGAGCTGATCCCTATTCAGGAACTATACAATGTTAAGTCCCAGTAGAACCATTAGTTAAGTTTTTCTATCAAGTTCAAAGCAATACTAAAATATATAGACAAGAAAAATATTGTTTAAATTTGTGTTCACTCTTCAGGTGTTTCAGAGCTGGCAATTGCAAGCTTCAGTGATATTCAGTAAATGTTCTTGGATCTGTAAAGTAATTTGCAATGCTATCAGCCAGGCAAAAATTAAGGTACATTAAATGCACTCATTTAATAAATGTTAACATTCATGCAAATGATGTTTTCAAGAGATTGTAATGGCATTTAGAGGTTGCTAAAACCTATAACAATTGGCGTCTACCAATTACACATCTGAATTAAAACGAATGCACTGTATGTACAAAAGTGAAATAAGCTCATCAAGAATTGCAAACCGATGTTTTTAAATTAAATAACATGAAGCCTTGTTTTATTTTAACACTATTATCCCAGAATGCAGATTAAGAGAGATTAAGCTTGATAACCTTACTGTGTTAATACAAAAATATATATTGTATCTAAGTACATGAAATGAATGTGCAATTATCTGAAGGCACAATAAGAATGAAATATTCTGTGGTCATAAATTAACATAAAATAAAGATAACATCAGGATGATTTGGGAAGGGTGCACTGTTATAACGTGTGATGTTAATATATTTTTTGACCAAATTAGCATATATTTTTTGAAATGTAGAAACATTACCCTGAAATAAACAGGAAGCCAAACACAACAACTTTGCTTGATTCACTAAAAAGGCACTAGCATAAAAATTCAGAAGACTTTGTACCACTTGTTGTTTCTACCAATTTTTTAGTGGACTGCTTTCTATGCCCTACCCATCCTTCCAGACACTGCTTGTTAGACTTGTGCATAACGGAAAAATTTGTTTAGTTTCGGTTTGTTTCTTGTGCACAACGGAAAAATTTGTTCAGTTTCGGTTCATTTCTTTTCGGTCCTGTTGATTCGTAATCGTTCGTAATTTTGCTAGACGGGATTTTTCGTGTTCGGACTAATTCGTATTTTCGCAAGCGACATTTTTCGTTGAATCGGAATGATTCGTATTAATGTAAGCCTTATTTTTAGTTGATTTATAATTCGTACTTTCGGTAGAGTACATTGTTTTTCGTTGATTCTGGACACAACTCCTACTTTCATAACTTTTTTTGGATTTGTTGATTCGTAATTTTCCATGTCTCTCTCACAACGATGCTGCCTATTATTCCTAATGTGCTTCGAATTGATTTGTACTTTTCTAAATACATAGCGGTTATTTGTAACAATTCAAAATCTCGTATTTTACTTTCGTTTTTTACATGCGGCTATAGCCTCCGCCCCTGTACACCATTTTGAGAGGGAGTTCAGCATGGTGAGGGAGAAGCAGAGAGCAGAGCAGAGTGTTATAGTGCTTCGAATGTATTCGTACATTCGTAACTTTTTTCATAACGAATTATGCCGAAGACATTCGGGCATTCGCTATTTGCGATATAATTTATTTCGGATTCGGTTTTATTCGTAATTGCTTTGTTCGGAAATTCGAATGCTTCCGAATGTCCGAAAGTTGCAAAATTCGGACGAATTTTGATTAGTTACGAAACGAATTGCACAAGCCTACGCCTTGTATTTATCTATAGCCAGTGAGATGGGACTGTATCTAATTCTATAACCCTTAGGTGGAATTAATGCATTGCTGGACACTTCCTGTGTTTGTTTCATGGTGCCATTAGAGGTCACAGGAATAGATAATTAGGTAGTATTGTGCCAATGCCATAATGTCACTAACATAACCATCATTCATCACAGTCACAGACAATGTGTTTGTTAATTGCAGTTGTTCACAATTAACTATCAGTATATCACCTTATATAAAAACAACATCCACAACAATTCAATTCAAAGTTCTTGCAAAGCTTTCATCATATGCCTAGCAGCTTGTCCTTTATTTGATACGTTTATCAGTTTTAAAAATACTTCCCCCCCCCACTCCTTTCTCTGACACTTTTTAAACAGCTTTTTTTCTTTCTGCTAATTAAGGGGAGTGGTTAATTGTTCACAGGTGAGTATATAAGTGTCTGTACAAACTCCCTTAGGAGCTGGCTCCCTGCTGATGGTGGCTTGCATGTGGATTTTGTGAACATCAGTGGAATTTTGAACTACAGTGGAGAGTTAAAAACCAGGAGTTTAAAACAGGAGTTAAGACAGGAGTCTTCTAAACTGTGAGTAACATTATAAACTTCCTACAAGTAATTATATTGTAACTGGGAAATGAGTGCTAGCAGGGTTGAAGGTTTTGCTCAGTGCACAGTGTGCCACATGTATGCAAAATTGGTGCAACAGCTCCAGGATGGATACCGCTGTGACAGATGTGAGCAGGTTGCCCTTCTGGAAGCTCGCATTAGAGATCTGGAAGAGCAAGTTGCAACACTGGGCGGAAAGGACAACCTTGAAAGGGGTCCTCTGCTCGCTGAGCAGGTGGTCAGTAGGGCTGATGTGGAGGGTGGAGTGGCAAGTCAGGATTATCAGATAGGAAGATGGGTTAATGTAGTTAGAGGGAGTGGAAGGGGCTTGCAGAAAAGGAAGGCCAGTCCTGTATTTGTGCATCAAAACAAATTTTCCACGTTGGGTGAAGATGTGGAGGTGGCAAACACAGAGGTGGCAGCCCTAGATGTCACTGCTACCCCTAACAGCCGGGAGAGCAACCCATCTAGTAGAGGTGGTGAGGGGAGTGCAGGTAGGCCAAGACAGTTGGTGGTTATAGGGGATTCTATAATCAGAAGGACTGATAGAATAATTTGTCGCCAGGATCGCCTCAACCGAATGGTTTGCTGTCTCCCTGGTGCCAGGGTTCGGCATGTGGTGGACCGGGTGGATAAATTACTGGGAGGGGCTGGGCATGACCCAGCTGTCTTGGTCCACGTTGGAACCAATGACAGTATACATGGAAGGTGGAGGCTCCTTAAGTTTCAATTTAAAGAACTAGGCTGCAAGATGAAGGCAAGGACCTCCAAGGTGATATTCTCTGAAATATTGCCTGTGCCATGCGCAACACAGGAAAGGCAGGGGGAGATTAGAGAGCTGAATGCATGGCTAAAGACCTGGTGTAGGGAGGAGGGATTTGGGTTTCTAGAGCACTGGGCTGACTTTTCATTGGGGTGCAACCTATATGCTAAAGACGGTTTGCACTTGAATGGAAGGGGGTCTGCTGTGCTGGGGGAGAGGTTTATGGGAAGGCTGGAGGAGTATTTAAACTAGGTTTGAGGGGGGAGGGTGAACTAGAATTACATCGGGCACACAGGTCAGTTAGTGGTCAGACATTAATGGAGAGTGGAATGGGGATAGATGGAGGGAGGGTTATGGCAGGTGACAAGAAAGTTCCCATGTTGCAAACAGCCATTGGAAACTATAGTGCCATTTGTACTACTAAAAATTATATGAAAAACACCAGAGAAAAATGTAATACATTAAAGTGTTTGTTCACCAATGCCAGAAGTCTGCCAAGCAAAATAGGTGAGTTGGAAGCTCTGGTGCATGAGGAGAGCTATGACGTAATCGGTATTGCTGAAACGTGGCTTCAATCCTCACATGACTGGATTATTAATATTCCTGGCTATGCACTCTTTTAGAGAGACAGGGCAAAAAGGAAAGGTGGTGGGGTCTGTCTCTATGTGAGAAGTGATCTCAAAGCGAGTGTGAAAGAGGACCTGGTTGATGGAGAGTGTGATGAGGCTGAAGCATTACGGATGGAACTGCATACAGATGCGCGTAGTTCAAAGTTAATCATTGGAGTTTGTTATAGACCACCCAATGTTAATGAGGAGGTGGAGACTCAGCTCCTTGCACAGATGGAAAGGGCTGCAAGGGCTGGGACGGTGATAATAATGGGGGATTTTAACTACCCAGAAATTGACTGGAGTAATGGCACTGCTGGGACAGTTAAAGGGCAAAAATTTATAAGCCTATTGCAGGACAATTTTATGGTCCAGTTTATTGAGGCCCCAACTAGGAATGATGCTCTGTTGGACCTGGTAATCTCAAACCATGCAGAGCATATTACTAATGTTCAGATAAAGGAACACCTGGGTAGCAGTGACCATAACATGATTTCATTTGATGTTAGCTGTAAGCAAGAAATACATGCAGGAAGGATAAAAACACTTAATTTCAATAAAGCAAATTTTCCAAGGATGAGGGCTGCTCTCCAGGACTTAGACTGGGAGAGAATATTGGCATCAATGGGCACAGAACAGAAATGGGAATTCTTCAAAAAGACTGTTTGTGAACTCACTGCAAAGTATATTTCCATGGGCAATAAGTTTAAAAGGCTAAAAATAAAACCTATGTGGCTCACAGTTAAAGTTAAAAAAGCTATAAACAATAAGAAAAGCGCTTTTAAAAAATATAAAAATGAAGGAACACTAGTGTCGTTTAAATGTTACAAAGAATATAACAGGATATGTAATAAGGAAATCAAGGATGCAAAAATTCAAAACAAACGACAGATTGCAAAAGATAGTAGGACAAACCCCCAAAAATTCTTCAAATATATTAATAGTAAAAAGGTCAAGTCTGAGCATGTAGGCCCTTTACAAAATAATCTATAGTGGGTGACTGGGGACAAAGAGAAGGCTAATTTATTAAATACTTTCTTCAGCTCTGTGTATACAATGGAGCATGGGGGAGTTCATGTCCATAATGGGGGTGGTAGTGACACAGCCCCAAATCCACAATGGCTCAAAAGTGATATGGTCCAGAAATATTTAGACAGAATAAAGGTGGATAAAGCACCTGGACCAGATGGCATACACCCACGGATCCTAAAAGAATTGAGCTCTGTAATTTCAAAGCCATTGTATCTAATTTTTAGGGACTCATTAATGACAGGAATAGTACCACTGGATTGGCGCAGGGCCAATGTGGTGCCTATATTTAAAAAGGGAACAAAGTCTTTACCAAGTAACTATAGACCTGTTAGTTTAACTTCCATAGTTGGGAAGATACTGGAGAGATTAATAAAAGACCACATAGATGAGTTCTTGCTGGAAAAAAACTATTTAAGCAACAGACAGCATGGATTCATGAAAGACAGAAGTTGTCAGACAAACCTGATTTCTTTTTATGAAGAGGTAAGTAAAACCTTGGACAGAGGCGTGGCTGTGGACGTGGTATACTTGGATTTTGCAAAAGCGTTTGATACAGTTCCCCACACACGGCTCATGTGTAAGGTAAAGTCTACAGGATTGGAAATATCAGTTTGTAAATGGATAGAAAACTGGCTAAAAGACAGAATTCAGAGAGTAGTAGTTAATGATTCTTACTCTGAATGGTCTAAGATTATCAGTAGTGTACCCCAAGGTTCAGTGCTGGGACCCTTACTTTTTAATATCTTTATAAATGATATTGGGTCTGAGATCAAAAGTAACATTTCTGTCTTTGCAGATGACACCGAGCTATGCAGTGGAATAACGTCCTTACAAGATGTCTCCAATTTACAAGCCGACCTCGATGCCCTGTCTAATTGGGCAACTATGTGGCAGATGAGGTTTAATGTTGATAAATGTAAAGTTATGCACTTGGGGGCTAAGAATATGAATGCATCATACATACTAGGGGGAATACAACTGGGGGGATCCGTAGTGGAGAAGGATCTGGGGGTTTTGGTAGATCATAAGCTCAATAATGGCATGCAATGCCAAGCTGTGGTTTCCAAAGAGAGCAAAGTCCTTTCTTGTATTAAGAGAGGTATGGACTCCAGAGAGAGAGACATCATTTTGCCCCTGTACAAATCATTAGTAAGGCCTCATCTGGAATACGCAGTTCAGTTTTGGGCACCAGTTCTCAAAAGGCATATCGGGGAACTGGAGAAAGTGCAGAGAAGGGCAACCAAACTGATAAGAGGCATGGAGGAGCTCAGCTATAAAGAAAGATTAGAGGAACTGAATTTATTCACTCTTGAGAAGAGGAGAATAAGGGGGGATATGATTAACATGTACAAATTTATAAGGGGTCCATATAGTGAACTTGGTGATGAGTTATTCACTTTACGGTCAACACAGAGAACAAGGGGGCACTCTTTACGTCTAGAAGAAAAAAGATTTCATCTCCAAATGCGGAAAGGTTTCTTCACAGTAAGAGCTGTGAAAATGTGGAACAGACTCCCTGCAGAGGTGGTTCTGGCCAGCTCAGTAGATTGCTTTAAGAAAGGCCTGGATACTTTCCTAAATGTACATAATATAACTGAGTACTAACAGTTCTAGGTAAAGTTGATCCAGGGTAAATCCGATTGCCTCTCGGGGGATCAGGAAGGAATTTTTTCCCCTGCTATAGCAAATTGGATTATGTTCTGCTGGGGTTTTTTGCCTTCCTCTGGATCAACTGTGGGTATAGAATTGGGTATATGGGATTGCACGATATTTTTTTATTTTATTTTAGTTATTTTTTTATGGTTGAACTGGATGGACTTTGTCTTTTTTCAACCTGACTAACTATGTAACTATGTAACTATGTAAAGCCTTTAATGCATCATTAAGGCTTTATCATAATTTGGGTATGATAATCACATCATTATGTGACTGCTGACTGTCACTTTAAACAAGCTTCTAGCTAGCAGTTTCATGCAGACTTTCTACAAGTTCAGAAGTAGAAGCTGAAGCCTGCTAGTTGTCATGACATCATTTTAAGTACAAAATTAACCATTTATGTATAAAACATCTCACTTCAGTGATCCCGATACTTTTAAATTTAGATTGAAAAAAACAAAAACATAATTAACTGCAAATAACTTTGTTTAACCACTTAAGTTCCCAGTGATGTTTTAAAGAAGTGATAGGGATAGTGGCTATTTATTTTAGCATCATTTTAAATGGTGGCTGGTTCATACAGGTCGTAGCTGCTTTAGTGCTGGAACCGTTGCCTGTCTGTCTGTTACAGCCAGGACCCAGCACTAAGCCCAGGAGCTGAAACGATTAGCTTCTGGACTTCTAATCTTGTTAAACACTGCTTCATAGGAGCACCTGTAGTAGATTGCCATCACATCACATCCTCTGAGTACAGAGGCTAAGACACATCTGTCTCAGCTCCAATCAGTGTCTCCCAGCAGCAATAGATCACTATTAGAAGTGAATTTTTGCTATACAGCTGCATAGGTTGTCTGCATCTGCTCTTCACTGACCAGGACAACTATGATGCCACCATGGTGGCAAGAGTGTTCCTACAAAGAGTTATGGGAATATATAATAGATATTGGTGAAAATGTCCTTGTATTTAAAGAAGAGCTACAGGGTCACAAAAATTTGATTGTGTTAAAGTGGTCTGCCATGGGTTAAATGCAGAGTGATGGACTCATGGTATGGACAATGTAGCATTGTAACCTGTTAAGTTTAAAGATATGATGTGCTTTGAGAGGTTGTGGAGCAGCTCAGAGTTGTTGATACTGAGAGGATTATAATAGATATGGCACATAACAATGCCCTGGGAGAGAGAATAAATATGTTGTATCAGTTGTGAATGACCACAATTACACAGGAGGTTCTTTTAAAAACAAGAGTATTTTAAGCATGAAATTAAGTATGGATTTGGGATTCACTTTTCTGACAGACATAATGTAATAATTTTATACTGCGTTTAATATACAGCCATCATATATCTTCTCTAAAGGATGCATTGGTACTGCGTAGAACCTATGACTGGAACACAGAAGGAATATATTGGGACAGTTTGACACAAAGTTTAGTAGGAGTGCTGAAAGGTCTCTCTGTGTAACAATGGGACAGATACCATTACTGCTGTTCAAGACTGAGAGACTGTATAATAGCATATAGTCACAGGGCGCGCTTGCTGCAGTGGAAGATATCCTTCAAGAGATAGTAAGGATTAGCAAACAGCAGAAACGTTGTCCCTATCCCAATAAAAACAATGTGGTGCAAAATAAAGAGGTATTGCTGGAAGTACCAAATGAAAGAGGTGTAATGTAAGAGATTGAAGTCAGACCCAAAAGCAGGTCCAAGTGATGAACCCACTAAAGCCCCTGAGGTGCAGAGAAAAGGTGTAAAATGCTAAATATGGAGGCTGTATTATACCACCCACTTCCCGCTTCTGGTGTACATATTCCCAATTTATTCCACAAACATGTGATGACGTGTCACTCTCCAAAACAAACTCAAAAAATAATAAATTATTGAATAATAAAAAATCACCAAACTGTATAGGAACTCTACATAAGCGTAAAAAGCTTATTGCACTATAAAAAATTAGGAGCTAAAATGATATTATTGCAGGAGACATATTTCGCCCATTCTGGATAACCAAATTTCTTCCACAAGTCTTAAAACCTAGTGTTTTACAAACTATGTACTGTATAACTAAAACCAGAGGAGTTATTTTTCTCCATAACTCTTTTCCTTTAGGAGTTCAACATGTCTTCAAAGACCATGAGAGTAGATTTTTAATCCTCAAGGGATATCTTGCTCATCGTGAGATAAATATTGCCAATGTTTATTCACCAAATGAGTCTCAAGCCACTTTCTTAGAATAGATATGAAAAGAGAAAAGGTTCGCCCTTGGGACTTTGAGTGAGGTGAGCACTGTTGAGCCAATGAAAATTGCAGGAATAATTGTAATGTATATTTATTCAAGTGAAAAACAGTACATACATTAATGTCATGAACATGCCAAATGGCGGCAGTGATTGTCTCACCAGGGAGCTGAGGAGGCGGAGCCAAACATATGAATTGTTGGCTCTGAATGTAAATATGTATAATGGATAATTAGAATATTGGAGTAAATGAGTATATGGTAACATATGTATATCTATGCGTAAATAAAAGGCCCGAGCCAAGGATGGTAAAAGTATGGAGACTGAGGGGGAGAGTGAAAAAAATTGCCAGAGATTGGCTGGTGTGATTAAGAAAAGATCAGAGCGGAAAACAGAAAGAAAAGAGAGTGTGAATAGAATGCAGGTGTGTGGTGAGGACTGTGATGAAAAAGAAAGTTGCACATGAATGCTTGAAGTGAGTGATATACAGACATATAAAGGTGTACCTCGGTGGAGTAAGTCTGTACATACATTAATGTCATGAACATGGGCCAATTCATACAAAATACAAGACAAATAAAATTAGGTAAAATGATATTGCAAGTATCTGACAATAAGCCTCGCGAAACGCGTCGGATACCGTTTGGAGTTTTGTTTGGCTCCGCCTCCTCAGCTCCCTTGTGAGACAATCACTGCCACCATTTGGGAGCCTCACCTCTGCTGTCTTTTGGCAATGTCAAGTGGTGAGTATGGGGTTTTCCTTATTCAAGCCCCCCCGTGCCTTCACATCATACTATATCATTTCATTTTAGGTACACTACGTGCATCTACCCCTGAAGAGCGAGCTAAGCCTCGTGAAACGCGCCGGGTACACTTGATGCCTGTGTGTTTACATGATTATTGTCAGATATTTGCAATATCATTTTACCTACTTTTACTTGTCTTGTATTTTGTATGAATTGGCCCATGTTCATGACATTAATGTATGTACTGTTTTTTACTTGAATAAATATACATTGCAATTATTCCTGCGATTTTCATTGGCTCAACAGTGCTCACCTCACTCAAAGTCCCAAGGGCGAACCTTTTCTCTTTTCATGTATATTTTAGGGATGGAGGTGTGTCACTGGTGACACCAGACCTTTTCTTTATTTTTTCTCAAATGTATCCGGGTAGAAGACATCCACTAGCCCAAAACTGTTCTGTGGTCACCCTTGCCAATAAAAACATATATATATATATATATATATATATATATATATATATATATATATATATATGTGTATGTATTTTACATTTATATCATGCACTAGCCAGTTGTTATTCCAACATATCAAATAACATCTCGCAATGGACGTTTATCCCAATCCAGCTGGTGTGTTGTTCTCTGCTGGTGGCGGTGTCACTTTGTTTCACCTTGGGAGCTGTGATATGTACCAAAGGGGGGCTTCTTGTCCCCTGCTGTCCCCGCCTGCCCTTTTTGAGCGGGTGGGGCCACCTGCATATCGGCGCCATGTTCATGCGTCAGCCGTGCGATGTCTGCGATTTTGCGGCATCTCTGTGGCTGTAGGCATTATTACCACCAAGATGGCCTGGGGGAGTGTCTGAGCCTGCGCACCGCCCTTATTGATGGTGGGCGGGTTTTGGCACACTTTTGTCAGTCATCTACACATGGTGTTCGGGCGGAGCCTCTCGGGCTTCTTCGGAGGTATTGATTGGAGGTCTGCACAGCATGGATCTCATTGTTTGCTTTCTTTCACTGAGGCCAGACACACAAGTGCAAGTCCCTTCTTTGGAATTCACTACCTTCAGACTTACTCCACCAAGGTACACCTTTATATGTCTGTATATCACTCACTTCAAGCATTCATGTGCAACTTGCTTTTTCATCACAGTCCTCACCACACACCTGCATTCTATTTCATTCAAACTCTCTTTTTCTTTCTGGTTTCCTCTCTGATCTTTCCTTAAACACACCAGCCAATCTCTGGCAATTTTTTTCACTCTCCCCCTCAGTCTCCATACTTTTGCCATCCTTGGCTCAGGCCTTTTATCTACGCATAGATAAACATATGTTACCATATACTAATTTTCTCCAATATTCTAATTATCCATTATACATATTTACATTCAGAGCCAACCATTCATATGGATTCATTGAGACTTTTGGGGATACACATATTCCATCCAGGCTGTGCCTTCCTTCCGTTTGGCCCCGTTTGGAATTTCGTTTGGCTCCGCCTCCTCAGCTCCCTGGTGAGACAATCACTGCCGCCGTTTGGGAGCCTCACCTCCGCTGTCTTTTGGCAATGTCCAGTGGTGAGTATGGGGTTTTCCTTATTCAAGGCCCCCCCGTGCCTTAACATCATACTATATACTATATAATTTCATTTTAGGTACACTACGTGCATCTACCCCTGAAGAGCGAGCTAAGCCTCGCGAAACGCGTTGGGTACACTTGATGCCTGTGTGTTTACATGATTATTGTCAGATATTTGCAATATCATTTTACCTACTTTTACTTGTCTTGTATTTTGTATGAATTGGCCCATGTCCATGACATTAATGTATGTACTGTTTTTTTACTTGAATAAATATACATTGCAATTATTCCTGTGATTTTCATTGGCTCAACAGTGCTCACCTCACTCAAAGTCCCAAGGGAAAACCTTTTCTCTTTTCATGTATATTTTAGGGATGGAGGTGTGTCACTGGTGACACCAGACCTTTTCTTTATTTTTTCTTAGAATAGATAACACACATGTATGAGTTGTTGGTGCTGCGCACCCCGATTCGTTACATTGAATAGAAGATCCCTCATGGGGTTTTTTAGCAGCAAAATAGTGTTGGAAACAAGTAACAATGGTTTTCTTAAAAATGTATCTTGTTTTATTTATATCAAAGTATCAAAAATAGATAGTCATGGATACATAGGAGTCATAAAAAGCAATTCTGGCCTTAACATAAAAACACATCTCATCAACAACAGGAAAACTACACATAAACTCAAGTTATGTATAAAACCATAGAGATTGTGTAGAATTTCACATGATAACCCTATGCGTTTCGACCTATTAGGGAAAAGGTCTTCTTCAGGGGAATTTATTCTATGCAAAAGAGAAAAAAGATGTATGAGTTATACTATCTATAAATGTATCAATATTTTACATAGTCATTATATTCTGTTGTAATGGAATTAGCTGTGTCTATCTACCAATTCCTGACCAGAGAGTTATATTCCATGGCAAGACAAATTGCCGATCATTTAAAAACACTCCACGCCCTGGCAATCTCGAGGTATCCTCACACTGTTCTCATGTCCTCCACGGCAGAAGTCCAACCCCCACACGACTTCAAGGAGTCAGCTCTTTATAGGACCGGGGATAGAGGGAGAGGGGGGCCCAAGGGCACCTGTGATTTTCTAGATTGCAAAATCTAAAAAGATTGTGTTTAATTTATGCTGACCCCAAGGGTTAACACTGACAGATCATTCAGGGCCTGATAATGCATATGCAAGGATAGCAATATTGTATCTAATTAGCATGAATTGCCTGATAAGCATATAATCAATATGTGTTGTATGCACGCACACACATGGCCCAACGATAATATTTTATTGTATCTATATATTTTAGAATTATTATTTTTTTCGAAAATATTTTTTTATTGGTTTTGAAAATGTTACATGTACAGAAGCTGGAGATTATAGTCTCCAAAAAAATACTTATAAAACAGTGATCAGTTTCCTGTTAATTGTCCTTATAGGCATATTTGTAAGAACTAACTTAGCATATAACGTAACATAAGTAAGTGCATACAACCAACAATGTCACAAGTAGGGATGAGCTTCGTGTTCGAGTCGAACATACGTTCGACTCGAACATCGGCTGTTCGATCGTTCGACGAAGATCGAATGATTTGGGCCGTTCGCGCCAAATTCGAGTGACGCGAATGGCCCACAATGCACTACGCCATCGCAGTGTCATCCAGGCGCTGTGATTGGCCAAGCATGCACTGTGACCCCGCATGCTTGGCCAATCACAGCGCCGGCAGCGAGGAGAGCAATGATTGGCCACAGGCAGGATGCCTGTGGCCAATTATTGCTGAGGGGGTTTAGTACACGCCCCACACTATAAAAGGCCGCCAGCGCGGCGGCCTTGTGTAGTGTGTTCCGGAGCAGGGAAAGAGAAGCATAGGCAGGGACAGTGTCATTATTTTTCCTTTACTAATCCTGGATTCCTTGTGTTTAGGGACAAATAAGGATAGGTAGGGAGAGTGTCAGTGACAGTGTGCTATTCTGTGCTAATCCTTGTTTGTAGGGACAGAGAGGTACAGTGAGGGAAAGTGTCAGTGTGCTATTCTGTTCTAAACCAATCTTGCTGAACCATATTTTCAATCCTTGAGTTTAGGGACAGAGAGGTACAGTGAGGGAAAGTGTCAGTGTGCTATTCTGTTCTAAAACTATTTTGCTGAACCATATTTTCAATCCTTGAGTTGAGGGACAGAGAGGTACAGTGAGTGAAACTGACAGTGTGCTATTCTGTTCTAAACCAATTTTGCTGTTCTATATTTTCAATCCTTGAGTTTAGGGACAGAGAAGGACACTCGTAGAAATTATCAGTGTGCTATTCTGTGCTAAATTTTGTTTGTAGGGAGGGACAGAGTAGGACAGTGAGGGAAAGTGTCAGTGTGCTATTCTGTTCTAAAACTATTTTGCTGAACCATATTTTCAATCCTTGAGTTGAGGGACAGAGAGGTACAGTGAGTGAAACTGACAGTGTGCTATTCTGTTCTAAACCAATTTTGCTGTTCCATATTTTCAATCCTTGAGTTTAGGGACAGAGAAGGACACTCGTAGAAATTATCAGTGTGCTATTCTGTGCTAAATCTTGTTTGTAGGGAGGGACAGAGTAGGACAGTGAGGGAAAGTGTCAGTGTGCTATTCTGTTCTAAAACTATTTTGCTGAACCATATTTTCAATCCTTGAGTTGAGGGACAGAGAGGTACAGTGAGTGAAACTGACAGTGTGCTATTCTGTTCTAAAACAATTTTGCTGTTCCATATTTTCAATCCTTGAGTTTAGGGACAGAGAAGGACACTCGTAGAAATTATCAGTGTGCTATTCTGTGCTAAATCTTGTTTGTAGGGAGGGACAGAGTAGGACAGTGAGGGAAAGTGTCAGTGTGCTATTCTGTTCTAAAACTATTTTGCTGAACCATATTTTCAATCCTTGAGTTGAGGGACAGAGAGGTACAGTGAGTGAAACTGACAGTGTGCTATTCTGTTCTAAACCAATTTTGCTGTTCCATATTTTCAATCCTTGAGTTTAGGGACAGAGAAGGACACTCGTAGAAATTATCAGTGTGCTATTCTGTGCTAAATCTTGTTTGTAGGGAGGGACAGAGTAGGACAGTGAGGGAAAGTGTCAGTGTGCTATTCTGTTCTAAAACTATTTTGCTGAACCATATTTTCAATCCTTGAGTTGAGAGACAGAGAGGTACAGTGAGTGAAACTGACAGTGTGCTATTCTGTACTAAACCAATTTTGCTGTTCCATATTTTCAATCCTTGAGTTTAGGGACAGAGAAGGACACTCGTAGAAATTATCAGTGTGCTATTCTGTGCTAAATCTTGTTTGTAGGGAGGGACATAGTAGGACAGTGAGGGAAAGTGTCAGTGTGCTATTCTGTTCTAAAACTATTTTGCTGAACCATATTTTCAATCCTTGAGTTGAGGGACAGAGAGGTACAGTGAGTGAAACTGACAGTGTGCTATTCTGTTCTAAACCAATTTTGCTGTTCCATATTTTCAATCCTTGAGTTTAGGGACAGAGAAGGACACTCGTAGAAATTATCAGTGTGCTATTCTGTGCTAAATCTTGTTTGTAGGGAGGGACAGAGTAGGACAGTGAGGGAAAGTGTCAGTGTGCTATTCTGTTCTAAAACTATTTTGCTGAACCATATTTTCAAGCCTTGAGTTGAGGGACAGAGAGGTACAGTGAGTGAAACTGACAGTGTGCTATTCTGTTCTAAACCAATTTTGCTGTTCCATATTTTCAATCCTTGAGTTGAGGGACAGAGAGGTACAGTGAGTGAAACTGACAGTGTGCTATTCTGTTCTAAACCAATTTTGCTGTTCCATATTTTCAATCCTTGAGTTGAGGGACAGAGAGGTACAGTGAGTGAAACTGACAGTGTGCTATTCTGTTCTAAACCAATTTTGCTGTTCCATATTTTCAATCCTTGAGTTGAGGGACAGAGAGGTACAGTGAGTGAAACTGACAGTGTGCTATTCTGTTCTAAACCAATTTTGCTGTTCCATATTTTCAATCCTTGAGTTTAGGGACAGAGAAGGACACTCGTAGAAATTATCAGTGTGCTATTCTGTGCTAAATCTTGTTTGTAGGGAGGGACAGAGTAGGACAGTGAGGGAAAGTGTCAGGGTGCTATTCTGTTCTAAAACTATTTTGCTGAACCATATTTTCAATCCTTGAGTTGAGGGACAGAGAGGTACAGTGAGTGAAACTGACAGTGTGCTATTCTGTTCTAAACCAATTTTGCTGTTCCATATTTTCAATCCTTGAGTTTAGGGACAGAGAAGGACACTCGTAGAAATTATCAGTGTGCTATTCTGTGCTAAATCTTGTTTGTAGGGAGGGACAGAGTAGGACAGTGAGGGAAAGTGTCAGTGTGCTATTCTGTTCTAAAACTATTTTGCTGAACCATATTTTCAATCCTTGAGTTGAGGGACAGAGAGGTACAGTGAGTGAAACTGACAGTGTGCTATTCTGTTCTAAAACAATTTTGCTGTTCCATATTTTCAATCCTTGAGTTTAGGGACAGAGAAGGACACTCGTAGAAATTATCAGTGTGCTATTCTGTGCTAAATCTTGTTTGTAGGGAGGGACAGAGTAGGACAGTGAGGGAAAGTGTCAGTGTGCTATTCTGTTCTAAAACTATTTTGCTGAACCATATTTTCAATCCTTGAGTTGAGAGACAGAGAGGTACAGTGAGTGAAACTGACAGTGTGCTATTCTGTTCTAAACCAATTTTGCTGTTCCATATTTTCAATCCTTGAGTTTAGGGACAGAGAAGGACACTCGTAGAAATTATCAGTGTGCTATTCTGTGCTAAATCTTGTTTGTAGGGAGGGACAGAGTAGGACAGTGAGGGAAAGTGTCAGTGTGCTATTCTGTTCTAAAACTATTTTGCTGAACCATATTTTCAATCCTTGAGTTGAGGGACAGAGAGGTACAGTGAGTGAAACTGACAGTGTGCTATTCTGTTCTAAACCAATTTTGCTGTTCCATATTTTCAATCCTTGAGTTTAGGGACAGAGAAGGACACTCGTAGAAATTATCAGTGTGCTATTCTGTGCTAAATCTTGTTTGTAGGGAGGGACAGAGTAGGACAGTGAGGGAAAGTGTCAGTGTGCTATTCTGTTCTAAAACTATTTTGCTGAACCATATTTTCAATCCTTGAGTTGAAGGACAGAGAGGTACAGTGAGTGAAACTGACAGTGTGCTATTCTGTTCTAAACCAATTTTGCTGTTCCATATTTACAATCCTTGAGTTGAGGGACAGAGAGGTACAGTGAGTGAAACTGACAGTGTGCTATTCTGTTCTAAACCAATTTTGTTGTTCCATATTTTCAATCCTTGAGTTGAGGGACAGAGAGGTACAGTGAGTGAAACTGACAGTGTGCTATTCTGTTCTAAACCAATTTTGCTGTTCCATATTTTCAATCCTTGAGTTTAGGGACAGAGAAGGACACTCGTAGAAATTATCAGTGTGCTATTCTGTGCTAAATCTTGTTTGTAGGGAGGGACAGAGTAGGACAGTGAGGGAAAGTGTCAGTGTGCTATTCTGTTCTAAAACTATTTTGCTGAACCATATTTTCAATCCTTGAGTTGAGGGACAGAGAGGTACAGTGAGTGAAACTGACAGTGTGCTATTCTGTTCTAAACCAATTTTGCTGTTCCATATTTTCAATCCTTGAGTTTAGGGACAGAGAAGGACACTCGTAGAAATTATCAGTGTGCTATTCTGTGCTAAATCTTGTTTGTAGGGAGGGACAGAGTAGGACAGTGAGGGAAAGTGTCAGTGTGCTATTCTGTTCTAAAACTATTTTGCTGAACCATATTTTCAATCCTTGAGTTGAGGGACAGAGAGGTACAGTGAGTGAAACTGACAGTGTGCTATTCTGTTCAAAAACAATTTTGCTGTTCCATATTTTCAATCCTTGAGTTTAGGGACAGAGAAGGACACTCGTAGAAATTATCAGTGTGCTATTCTGTGCTAAATCTTGTTTGTAGGGAGGGACAGAGTAGGACAGTGAGGGAAAGTGTCAGTGTGCTATTCTGTTCTAAAACTATTTTGCTGAACCATATTTTCAATCCTTGAGTTGAGGGACAGAGAGGTACAGTGAGTGAAACTGACAGTGTGCTATTCTGTTCTAAACCAATTTTGCTGTTCCATATTTTCAATCCTTGAGTTTAGGGACAGAGAAGGACACTCGTAGAAATTATCAGTGTGCTATTCTGTGCTAAATCTTGTTTGTAGGGAGGGACAGAGTAGGACAGTGAGGGAAAGTGTCAGTGTGCTATTCTGTTCTAAAACTATTTTGCTGAACCATATTTTCAATCCCTGAGTTGAGGGACAGAGAGGTACAGTGAGTGAAACTGACAGTGTGCTATTCTGTTCTAAACCAATTTTTCTGTTCCATATTTTCAATCCTTGAGTTTAGGGACAGAGAAGGACACTCGTAGAAATTATCAGTGTGCTATTCTGTGCTAAATCTTGTTTGTAGGGAGGGACAGAGTAGGACAGTGAGGGAAAGTGTCAGTGTGCTATTCTGTTCTAAAACTATTTTGCTGAACCATATTTTCAATCCTTGAGTTGAGGGACAGAGAGGTACAGTGAGTGAAACTGACAGTGTGCTATTCTGTTCTAAACCAATTTTGCTGTTCCATATTTTCAATCCTTGAGTTTAGGGACAGAGAAGGACACTCGTAGAAATTATCAGTGTGCTATTCTGTGCTAAATCTTGTTTGTAGGGAGGGACAGAGTAGGACAGTGAGGGAAAGTGTCAGTGTGCTATTCTGTTCTAAAACTATTTTGCTGAACCATATTTTCAATCCTTGAGTTGAGGGACAGAGAGGTACAGTGAGTGAAACTGACAGTGTGCTATTCTGTTCTAAACCAATTTTGCTGTTCCATATTTTCAATCCTTGAGTTTAGGTACAGAGAAGGACACTCGTAGAAATTATCAGTGTGCTATTCTGTGCTAAATCTTGTTTGTAGGGAGGGACAGAGTAGGACAGTGAGGGAAAGTGTCAGTGTGCTATTCTGTTCTAAAACTATTTTGCTGAACCACATTTTCAATCCTTGAGTTGAGGGACAGAGAGGTACAGTGAGTGAAACTGACAGTGTGCTATTCTGTTCTAAACCAATTTTGCTGTTCCATATTTTCAATCCTTGAGTTTAGGGACAGAGAAGGACACTCGTAGAAATTATCAGTGTGCTATTCTGTGCTAAATCTTGTTTGTAGGGAGGGACAGAGTAGGACAGTGAGGGAAAGTGTCAGTGTGCTATTCTGTTCTAAAACTATTTTGCTGAACCATATTTTCAATCCTTGAGTTGAGGGACAGAGAGGTACAGTGAGTGAAACTGACAGTGTGCTATTCTGTTCTAAACCAATTTTGCTGTTCCATATTTTCAATCCTTGAGTTTAGGGACAGAGAAGGACACTCGTAGAAATTATCAGTGTGCTATTCTGTGCTAAATCTTGTTTGTAGGGAGGGACAGAGTAGGACAGTGAGGGAAAGTGTCAGTGTGCTATTCTGTTCTAAAACTATTTTGCTGAACCATATTTTCAATCCTTGAGTTGAGGGACAGAGAGGTACAGTGAGTGAAACTGACAGTGTGCTATTCTGTTCTAAACCAATTTTGCTGTTCCATATTTTCAATCCTTGAGTTTAGGGACAGAGAAGGACACTCGTAGAAATTATCAGTGTGCTATTCTGTGCTAAATCTTGTTTGTAGGGAGGGACAGAGTAGGACAGTGAGGGAAAGTGTCAGTGTGCTATTCTGTTCTAAAACTATTTTGCTGAACCATATTTTCAATCCTTGAGTTGAGGGACAGAGAGGTACAGTGCGTGAAACTGACAGTGTGCTATTCTGTTCTAAACCAATTTTGCTGTTCCATATTTACAATCCTTGAGTTGAGGGACAGAGAGGTACAGTGAGTGAAACTGACAGTGTGCTATTCTGTTCTAAACCAATTTTGCTGTTCCATATTTTCAATCCTTGAGTTGAGGGACAGAGAGGTACAGTGAGTGAAACTGACAGTGTGCTATTCTGTTCTAAACCAATTTTGTTGTTCCATATTTTCAATCCTTGAGTTGAGGGACAGAGAGGTACAGTGAGTGAAACTGACAGTGTGCTATTCTGTTCTAAACCAATTTTGCTGTTCCATATTTTCAATCCTTGAGTTTAGGGACAGAGAAGGACACTCGTAGAAATTATCAGTGTGCTATTCTGTGCTAAATCTTGTTTGTAGGGAGGGACAGAGTAGGACAGTGAGGGAAAGTGTCAGTGTGCTATTCTGTTCTAAAACTATTTTGCTGAACCATATTTTCAATCCTTGAGTTGAGGGACAGAGAGGTACAGTGAGTGAAACTGACAGTGTGCTATTCTGTTCTAAACCAATTTTGCTGTTCCATATTTTCAATCCTTGAGTTTAGGGACAGAGAAGGACACTCGTAGAAATTATCAGTGTGCTATTCTGTGCTAAATCTTGTTTGTAGGGAGGGACAGAGTAGGACAGTGAGGGAAAGTGTCAGTGTGCTATTCTGTTCTAAAACTATTTTGCTGAACCATATTTTCAATCCTTGAGTTGAGGGACAGAGAGGTACAGTGAGTGAAACTGACAGTGTGCTATTCTGTTCTAAACCAATTTTGCTGTTCCATATTTTCAATCCTTGAGTTTAGGGACAGAGAAGGACACTTGTAGAAATTATCAGTGTGCTATTCTGTGCTAAATCTTGTTTGTAGGGAGGGACAGAGTAGGACAGTGAGGGAAAGTGTCAGTGTGCTATTCTGTTCTAAAACTATTTTGCTGAACCATATTTTCAATCCTTGAGTTGAGGGACAGAGAGGTACAGTGAGTGAAACTGACAGTGTGCTATTCTGTTCTAAACCAATTTTGCTGTTCCATATTTACAATCCTTGAGTTGAGGGACAGAGAGGTACAGTGAGTGAAACTGACAGTGTGCTATTCTGTTCTAAACCAATTTTGCTGTTCCATATTTTCAATCCTTGAGTTGAGGGACAGAGAGGTACAGTGAGTGAAACTGACAGTGTGCTATTCTGTTCTAAACCAATTTTGTTGTTCCATATTTTCAATCCTTGAGTTGAGGGACAGAGAGGTACAGTGAGTGAAACTGACAGTGTGCTATTCTGTTCTAAACCAATTTTGCTGTTCCATATTTTCAATCCTTGAGTTTAGGGACAGAGAAGGACACTCGTAGAAATTATCAGTGTGCTATTCTGTGCTAAATCTTGTTTGTAGGGAGGGACAGAGTAGGACAGTGAGGGAAAGTGTCAGTGTGCTATTCTGTTCTAAAACTATTTTGCTGAACCATATTTTCAATCCTTGAGTTGAGGGACAGAGAGGTACAGTGAGTGAAACTGACAGTGTGCTATTCTGTTCTAAACCAATTTTGCTGTTCCATATTTTCAATCCTTGAGTTTAGGGACAGAGAAGGACACTCGTAGAAATTATCAGTGTGCTATTCTGTGCTAAATCTTGTTTGTAGGGAGGGACAGAGTAGGACAGTGAGGGAAAGTGTCAGTGTGCTATTCTGTTCTAAAACTATTTTGCTGAACCATATTTTCAATCCTTGAGTTGAGGGACAGAGAGGTACAGTGAGTGAAACTGACAGTGTGCTATTCTGTTCAAAAACAATTTTGCTGTTCCATATTTTCAATCCTTGAGTTTAGGGACAGAGAAGGACACTCGTAGAAATTATCAGTGTGCTATTCTGTGCTAAATCTTGTTTGTAGGGAGGGACAGAGTAGGACAGTGAGGGAAAGTGTCAGTGTGCTATTCTGTTCTAAAACTATTTTGCTGAACCATATTTTCAATCCTTGAGTTGAGGGACAGAGAGGTACAGTGAGTGAAACTGACAGTGTGCTATTCTGTTCTAAACCAATTTTGCTGTTCCATATTTTCAATCCTTGAGTTTAGGGACAGAGAAGGACACTCGTAGAAATTATCAGTGTGCTATTCTGTGCTAAATCTTGTTTGTAGGGAGGGACAGAGTAGGACAGTGAGGGAAAGTGTCAGTGTGCTATTCTGTTCTAAAACTATTTTGCTGAACCATATTTTCAATCCCTGAGTTGAGGGACAGAGAGGTACAGTGAGTGAAACTGACAGTGTGCTATTCTGTTCTAAACCAATTTTTCTGTTCCATATTTTCAATCCTTGAGTTTAGGGACAGAGAAGGACACTCGTAGAAATTATCAGTGTGCTATTCTGTGCTAAATCTTGTTTGTAGGGAGGGACAGAGTAGGACAGTGAGGGAAAGTGTCAGTGTGCTATTCTGTTCTAAAACTATTTTGCTGAACCATATTTTCAATCCTTGAGTTGAGGGACAGAGAGGTACAGTGAGTGAAACTGACAGTGTGCTATTCTGTTCTAAACCAATTTTGCTGTTCCATATTTTCAATCCTTGAGTTTAGGGACAGAGAAGGACACTCGTAGAAATTATCAGTGTGCTATTCTGTGCTAAATCTTGTTTGTAGGGAGGGACAGAGTAGGACAGTGAGGGAAAGTGTCAGTGTGCTATTCTGTTCTAAAACTATTTTGCTGAACCATATTTTCAATCCTTGAGTTGAGGGACAGAGAGGTACAGTGAGTGAAACTGACAGTGTGCTATTCTGTTCTAAACCAATTTTGCTGTTCCATATTTTCAATCCTTGAGTTTAGGTACAGAGAAGGACACTCGTAGAAATTATCAGTGTGCTATTCTGTGCTAAATCTTGTTTGTAGGGAGGGACAGAGTAGGACAGTGAGGGAAAGTGTCAGTGTGCTATTCTGTTCTAAAACTATTTTGCTGAACCACATTTTCAATCCTTGAGTTGAGGGACAGAGAGGTACAGTGAGTGAAACTGACAGTGTGCTATTCTGTTCTAAACCAATTTTGCTGTTCCATATTTTCAATCCTTGAGTTTAGGGACAGAGAAGGACACTCGTAGAAATTATCAGTGTGCTATTCTGTGCTAAATCTTGTTTGTAGGGAGGGACAGAGTAGGACAGTGAGGGAAAGTGTCAGTGTGCTATTCTGTTCTAAAACTATTTTGCTGAACCATATTTTCAATCCTTGAGTTGAGGGACAGAGAGGTACAGTGAGTGAAACTGACAGTGTGCTATTCTGTTCTAAACCAATTTTGCTGTTCCATATTTTCAATCCTTGAGTTTAGGGACAGAGAAGGACACTCGTAGAAATTATCAGTGTGCTATTCTGTGCTAAATCTTGTTTGTAGGGAGGGACAGAGTAGGACAGTGAGGGAAAGTGTCAGTGTGCTATTCTGTTCTAAAACTATTTTGCTGAACCATATTTTCAATCCTTGAGTTGAGGGACAGAGAGGTACAGTGAGTGAAACTGACAGTGTGCTATTCTGTTCTAAACCAATTTTGCTGTTCCATATTTTCAATCCTTGAGTTTAGGGACAGAGAAGGACACTCGTAGAAATTATCAGTGTGCTATTCTGTGCTAAATCTTGTTTGTAGGGAGGGACAGAGTAGGACAGTGAGGGAAAGTGTCAGTGTGCTATTCTGTTCTAAAACTATTTTGCTGAACCATATTTTCAATCCTTGAGTTGAGGGACAGAGAGGTACAGTGCGTGAAACTGACAGTGTGCTATTCTGTTCTAAACCAATTTTGCTGTTCCATATTTACAATCCTTGAGTTGAGGGACAGAGAGGTACAGTGAGTGAAACTGACAGTGTGCTATTCTGTTCTAAACCAATTTTGCTGTTCCATATTTTCAATCCTTGAGTTGAGGGACAGAGAGGTACAGTGAGTGAAACTGACAGTGTGCTATTCTGTTCTAAACCAATTTTGTTGTTCCATATTTTCAATCCTTGAGTTGAGGGACAGAGAGGTACAGTGAGTGAAACTGACAGTGTGCTATTCTGTTCTAAACCAATTTTGCTGTTCCATATTTTCAATCCTTGAGTTTAGGGACAGAGAAGGACACTCGTAGAAATTATCAGTGTGCTATTCTGTGCTAAATCTTGTTTGTAGGGAGGGACAGAGTAGGACAGTGAGGGAAAGTGTCAGTGTGCTATTCTGTTCTAAAACTATTTTGCTGAACCATATTTTCAATCCTTGAGTTGAGGGACAGAGAGGTACAGTGAGTGAAACTGACAGTGTGCTATTCTGTTCTAAACCAATTTTGCTGTTCCATATTTTCAATCCTTGAGTTTAGGGACAGAGAAGGACACTCGTAGAAATTATCAGTGTGCTATTCTGTGCTAAATCTTGTTTGTAGGGAGGGACAGAGTAGGACAGTGAGGGAAAGTGTCAGTGTGCTATTCTGTTCTAAAACTATTTTGCTGAACCATATTTTCAATCCTTGAGTTGAGGGACAGAGAGGTACAGTGAGTGAAACTGACAGTGTGCTATTCTGTTCTAAACCAATTTTGCTGTTCCATATTTTCAATCCTTGAGTTTAGGGACAGAGAAGGACACTTGTAGAAATTATCAGTGTGCTATTCTGTGCTAAATCTTGTTTGTAGGGAGGGACAGAGTAGGACAGTGAGGGAAAGTGTCAGTGTGCTATTCTGTTCTAAAACTATTTTGCTGAACCATATTTTCAATCCTTGAGTTGAGGGACAGAGAGGTACAGTGAGTGAAACTGACAGTGTGCTATTCTGTTCTAAACCAATTTTGCTGTTCCATATTTACAATCCTTGAGTTGAGGGACAGAGAGGTACAGTGAGTGAAACTGACAGTGTGCTATTCTGTTCTAAACCAATTTTGCTGTTCCATATTTTCAATCCTTGAGTTGAGGGACAGAGAGGTACAGTGAGTGAAACTGACAGTGTGCTATTCTGTTCTAAACCAATTTTGTTGTTCCATATTTTCAATCCTTGAGTTGAGGGACAGAGAGGTACAGTGAGTGAAACTGACAGTGTGCTATTCTGTTCTAAACCAATTTTGCTGTTCCATATTTTCAATCCTTGAGTTTAGGGACAGAGAAGGACACTCGTAGAAATTATCAGTGTGCTATTCTGTGCTAAATCTTGTTTGTAGGGAGGGACAGAGTAGGACAGTGAGGGAAAGTGTCAGTGTGCTATTCTGTTCTAAAACTATTTTGCTGAACCATATTTTCAATCCTTGAGCTGAGGGACAGAGAGGTACAGTGAGTGAAACTGACAGTGTGCTATTCTGTTCTAAACCAATTTTGCTGTTCCATATTTTCAATCCTTGAGTTTAGGGACAGAGAAGGACACTCGTAGAAATTATCAGTGTGCTATTCTGTGCTAAATCTTGTTTGTAGGGAGGGACAGAGTAGGACAGTGAGGGAAAGTGTCAGTGTGCTATTCTGTTCTAAAACTATTTTGCTGAACCATATTTTCAATCCTTGTGTTTAGGGACAGAGAAGGATAGGCAGGGGACAGTGTCAGTGTCATTGTTGCTAAGCCTCCTGCACAGTATACACCTGAAGGTAGCCATTATTGCTCTTTTTCCCATCTCCCTGCAGGCCATCCATTAAAATGTCTGGAAGGCAACCAAGGAGAGGCAGACAGTCAGGAGGCAAAAAAAGAGGGCAAGCAGGCTCTGTGTCTGGGGGCAACAGTGCTGGTCGTGGACGCGGTGCATTGTCATCAGCACATGGCCATGGGACACGCTTGTCCTTGTTTTCGGCAGCTGGACATGTTCAGCCACATCATGCCGATGACTTGGTAGAGTGGATGACCAAGCCCACCTCATCCTCCTCATTCTCTCTCACCCAGGCTCAGGGTACTGGCAAAGCAGCTGCCAAAGCGTCCTCTTCTCTGGGAGCTCGGGTTTTTTTCACCACGCCAGTGGGGCATGATCAGGGATGCATGCACTGTCCTGGCACCATTTGAGGAGGCCACGAGGATGGTGAGCAGTGACAGTGCATGCATCAGTGACAATGTACCTCTTGTCCACCTGTTGGAGCACACGCTGCGTGGAATAATGGACAGGGCACTTGAGGCAGAACAGAGGCAGAAAGAGGAGGACTTCCTTGCCTCTCAAGGCCCCCTTTACCCAGACAGTGTTCCTTCTGTCCCACCCATCGCACAGGAAGAGGATGAGGAGGAGGAGGAGGAGGAGGATTGTGTCAGCATGAAGGTGGAGGCTGGCACTCAGCATCATCAGCAGCAGTCTTTTAGGGATGATTTACAGTCCCAAGAAACCAGTGGACTTGTACGTGGCTGGGAGGAGGTGGCTGCGGATCATGTCGTCCTTAGTGACCCAGAGGACTCCGGACTGAATGCCTCAGCTAACCTACGCTGCATGGCCTCCCTGATCCTGCAAAGTCTGCGGAAGGATCCTCGTATTCTTCGGATCAAGGAGAGGGACCATTACTGGCTGGCCACTCTCCTTGATCCACGGTACAAGGGTAAGGTTGCGGACCTTATCGTACCGTCGCAGAGGGAGCAGAGGATGAGACAACTCCGGGAGGCCTTGCAGAAAGGTCTGTGCAACGCGTTCCCAGAGACTGGGAGGTTACAAACTCCTGGTCCTGGACAACGAGTTGCTGAGGCTTCGGGCAGTCAAAGAAGGAGCGGTGGGGAAGGTGGCCGTCTGACTGATGCGTTCAGACAATTCTTAAGTCCGCAGCCTCAAAGTATGATCTGTTCCAGCAACCATCGCCAGCGTCTGATATACATGGTGCAGGAATACCTAGGGGCAAGGTCAGACTTGGACACCTTCCCCACCGAAAATCCTCTGGCTTACTGGGTCTTGAGGATGGATCACTGGCCAGAGCTTGCACAGTATGCAATTGAGCTACTGGCCTGTCCTGCATCCAGCGTTCTTTCAGAACGCACATTCAGTGCTGCTGGAGGATTTGTCACGGATCACAGGGTGCGCCTGTCCACCGACTCGGTTGATCGACTGACTTTCATCAAGATGAACCAGTCTTGGATCACCACCAGCTACCACACACCAGATGCTGATATAACAGACTAATTGATTTTAAAATGTTACATCCCTTCAAGACTGATGCTGATGCTGAGTGCCTGTGCTGTTATGTTGACTGGCTATCCTCCTCCTCCTCCTCAATGATACGATTAACGATGATAGCTTGGAAGATCATTTTGGTTTATGGGTGACGCCACCAGTGGCTAAGGCCCAATTTTTCAGCCCCTGTTTAACAGGGGCGTGTAATTAAAATTTTTGATGCAATACTTTGCAACAGGCCTCATTGCTGTGCTCCAAGTACAGTATCTGTGAGGGGTTGCAGTGTTGTGCCACCAGTGCCTAAGGCCCAATTTTTCAGCCCCTGTTCAACAGGGGCATGCAATTATAATTATTGATCTAATAATTCACAGCAGGGCCCATTGCTGCGCCCACCAAGAGTAACTGTCAGGCCTTACAGTGTTGTGGCACCAGCACCACCATCACCACCACCACCACCACCAAAGGCCCAATTTTTAAGCCCCTGTTCAACAGGGGCATGCAATTATAATTATTGATCTAATAATTCACAGCAGGGCCCATTGCTGCGCCCACCAAGAGTAACTGTCAGGCCTTACAGTGTTGTGGCACCAGCACCACCATCACCACCACCACCACCACCAAAGGCCCAATTTTTCAGCCCCTGTTCAACAGGGGCATGCAATTATAATTATTGATCTAATAATTCACAGCAGGGACCATTGCTGCGCCCACCAAGAGTAACTGTCAGGCCTTACAGTGTTGTGGCACCAGCACCACCATCACCACCACCACCACCACCAAAGGCCCAATTTTTCAGCCCCTGTTCAACAGGGGCATGCAATTATAATTATTGATCTAATAATTCACAGCAGGGACCATTGCTGCGCCCACCAAGAGTAACTGTCAGGCCTTACAGTGTTGTGGCACCAGCACCACCATCAAAGGCCCAATTTTTACTACCACTGATCAACAATTATATGTTATTACAATTCCTGATATTATACTTGACAGCAGGGCGTTCCAGCACCCACCAAGAATAACTGTGAGTGCTTTCAGTGTTGTGCCAACACCAACACCTAAGGGGCCAATTTCTGCAGAGTATATACGGAAGGTCCCTACTTTCAAACAGCCAACTTACAAACTACTACTACTTGCAAACGGAAGAAGACAACAGGAAGTGAGAGGAAATCTACCCCTTGGAAGGAAAATTCTCTCCTGTAAGAATTAATATGGGAGAAAGGTGTCTCCTCTCTACTGATGCTTTATCACCAATCCTTGTTTCAATAAAAACACCACATTTCAAAAACAGTTGTCATTGGGACGCAAAGTGAGGTGAAATGTTCTGAACAGGGGCACAGACAGCAAAAAAAATGTGACAGGGGGGATAACCGTTCCCTATGTTTTACAAAAAGCTAAAAAAAAGGAATTTGCCATGGAGCTCCACTTAAACAATGCAGCTGTTCAAAATTACAAACAGATTCTACATAAGAACAAACCTACAGTCCCTGTCTTGTATGCACCGCCTGTATACGGCTGTTCAGAGTATATAGGTCCTTTTTTATTTTGTGTGCGGGGTTCCCCTTAATATCCATACAAGACCCAAAGGGGCTGGTAATGGGCTGGGGTAGGGGGAGGGGGGGTTGATGGGGTAGCTATGCCATTTTTCCTAAAGATTTTCATCCATATTACCAGACATTGCATTAAAGCCGCAAGCAGTTTTAAATGGCTTTTTTCCCTTTAGAAATGTTATTTTGTGCAGGGACAGTTCTAAACACGGGAAACACGTGGCACTTCACAGGCATACTTTAGACACCCCCCAGGTACAATATTTAAAGGAATATTTGACTTTTTTTTTTCACTTTATGCATCATTAAAATGATTGCTCCCGGAAAACGTCCTTTTTTAAAACTTCTTTTTGCATTGATACATGTCCCCTGGTGCAGAAGCCGGGTTCCCAAACTCTGTTTCGGACAATAACATGGATAATAGTCGTTATAATTAGCACTTTAGAATCCGAACGTTCGCATCCATTGTATTTAATAGGGTTCTAATGTTCGTGCGAACTTTCGGTCCGTTCGCGGGTTCTGGTGCGAACCGAACCCGGGGGTGTTCGGCTCATCACTAGTCACAAGTAACCCATAATCATCTCACTTCCATAGGTGAGATGAATATATTTATTTCAGTTAACAACCTTTGCCAATAACTAGGAAGTTGTAAGCACCACAGAATATATCTGTTTATCCTGAATATCGGACCGTTCTATCTGTGTTGTTTGAATTTCTCGCTATGTTTTTCCCATAAGTACCAGTATTTTGTAAATTATTTTTGTCTTCCCTCTTTGTAAGCTATGGTTTTCTCATAAGCATAGGAGTCATCAACCAATTTCACTACCTCCCACAAAGAGGGGGATACTGAAAATTTCCATTTGCGGGCAATCACTAATCGAGCTGCATATAGAATGTCAATTACTGTATTTATTGGCGTATAATACTCACTTTTTTAGCCTGAAAATAGAGGGTAAACTGTGCCTGCGTGTTATACACAGGGGGCTGTGGAAAGTTTTTTTTCCTGAAACTTCCCTCTTAAAGTTAGGGTGCGTGTTATACGCCTGTGCGTGTTATACGCCGATAAATACGGTACTAGTGTATGGTAAGGTACTGGGTAGATATCCATGTCAATGCTTAATAGGGCTTGTTCAGCTTTCAATTTGTTGAGTATTCCTGTCAATTTTACTATTAGTTGTGCTATTGCATCCCAGAAGCTACGGAGGGATACACAGAACCAAAGCATGTGAGCCAAATTACCCACTTGTCCACATCCCCTCCTGCAGAGGTTGGAGGTATTGTCCATAAATTTTGCTAGTGTATATGGGGTTCTGTACCATCTCAATTGTATCTTCTGGGCTATTTCCCTGAAGTTAGAACATTTGGTATGAATATAGTTTGTTTTGATTGCACGACTCCATTGCCTCTGAGAAACGGATATTTTTAAATCTGATTGCCATTTTAAGAGTTGCTTTGGGGTTTCAAAGTGGAGTTTACTGTCTAATAAGTTAAAGAACTCTGTTATTCTTTTTTTGGGAGTAGGGGTAGAATTCCACAAATTGTAAATAGACTCTGGAATTTCTACGTATTGTACGTTAGCAGCAGATATGATGCTAGTAATCCTTGCGTATGTCATAAATTCCCTCACAGGGAGATAATTTGTAGACTGTAAGTCTGAGAACGGTTTGATACGGTCCTGATTGAACAGTTCCGATACATTTTTGATACCATAGTCCCCCCAGTGTTGTACATACAGGTTTGGAGATAGGAACGAAAGAGCTGTCACGGGGATAGGCACCTTTTTATGGATAACGTGGGAGTTTTTGTGTGCCATGAAGTATTTCCATGCCTGTAGTGTAGCTGCTATGGTTGGGAGTTTTCTATGAGGTGATTGTTTCCCTAGAGTTGTGGAGAGCAACAGATTTTTAATCTCACCTTGTCCTACCTGAGCTTGTTCTGCCCTGCACCAATGAATTTGATCTGAAGTGTTGAACCATGCCTTGGTTTGATCTAGAATTGCCGCCATATGGTAGTCTTTGATATTAGGAACTCCCATGCCCCCTATTTTCCTGTGTTTCATAAGGATATTTTGGGGACATCTGGCCCTTTTCCCCTCCCAAATGAATTGGGATAAAGAGCGCTGCATGTTTACCTAAAATGAAGATGGTGGGGCGTGGCCTGGAGCGGCATGAAGTAGGACGCTAGGCTGCTGAGCTCAGCCGGCCGTGTATCCTTTTACCGCACATCCTACCTATATACCCGCAGCCAAAGAACCAGGAACGGCTCCCTGTGCACCGGACAGTCCAGGGAACATGTCGCCAATGAAAAAAACTTTCCTCAGCTGCTGCTAAATTGGACCAATTCTGCCATCAGGAGAAGGGCCCTCTGAACAAAGATGGCGGCGGCGCGAGGCAGGGAAGGGAGTCGGTCGGCGCTGACACTGCCAAGGTACTGCAGGCCATCACCTTCTGTCAGGAGGCGATCACCGCTTGTCAGACCACCCTGACAGCACGGATCAAGGAGGTAAAGATAGACATTTCCCTAGTAAGGCAGGATATGCAGAGCCCCCTCTGCAGCGCAATACAGAGAACATGCAGCTGCAAATCAATCAAATCCTACAGAAGCAGGATGACCTTGAGAACAGACTGAGAAGGTGCAACCTCCGATTCATAGGTCTCCCAGAGGGGGTGGAAGAGAGAGACCCCCCTACTTTTCTGGAGACGCTGCTTTGTGATACCTATAACAGGGAGGCCTTCTTGCCCACGTTTACTGTGGAACGGGCGCACCGCATGTCGGGCAGGCTCCCACCGGCTGGGGCACCCCCCGCACGTTTATAGCGAAAAACCTGAACTACAGATACAGGGATACCATACTCCGCCTCAGTAGAGAGAAGGGCAACATCCCCTTCGGCAATAAGATGATAGCAGTCTTCCCAGACTTCTCTGCAGAAGTGCAGCGAAAACGCAAAACCTTTATGGAAGCAAAACGTTGCCTCCGCATAAAGCATATAAAGTATGCCATGTTGTTTCCAGCTCGTCTGCGCGTGGAGGGGGAGGACCGAGTCCACTTCTTTGAGGATCCTGAGGAGACCATAGCCTGGCTGGAGCAGAGAGAGGAACGCAGATAAGTAGCTGAATACTCTGAATCTCCACCTGCATTATTCTTCACACACACCTGCTTAAATCTTGGCAAAACCTCTTTATTTTTATATTCCCAACCCACTCCAGGGATCAGGGGCTGCAGTCTGCATATGAACATTGCTCTCTGACACTGCGGTCCCCTGAGCCCGGACATGCTGCAAATTCATGCGTTTACATGCAACCGGGCCCTCCACGCGGTGGATCGCCCACATGCTAGTCCCATGACCATATAACTATTTATATCTCTAACCCCTGGAATGCACACTAACTCTACTGACTAATGCGGGTTACCAAAACAACTTTATATTTCCCTTTTTTTTTTCTGTTTATACTCTTCAATTTTTTTCTTTTCCGGCGGAGAACAGCTCCACGCTAGCATGCTCACTGGGAAAGTGAGCAAGGTCCTGTGATGCGTTGTGCCAAACAGAGCAGTTCCGCCCCACTTGTTACTACGGTTTGCAGCCTGGGATTGAGGGAAACCACTGACACAGAGCAGACTATCCATCTATATTGCATTGCTGAAGCTTCACCCTGTCTGTGCTGGTGGCCCTTATGCACGTTCCTATGCTTTTTACCCCTTTTTTTCTTACAGGCTGGGCACTGTATTTGCCACGTTGGCACCTTAGGGTACATGCCCGCACCAGTTGGGGTCAGTGCAGGGCGGGGAAGGGGGTTGTTTTGGTTTTACTGTTTAATGTGGGAATTTTTAGTTTAGTTCAAAGATGCTCTTATTGGTGCCATGTCGTATGTATTGTGTTGCTGATGTTCACTCCCCCCTGGGGACTATATGTATTACAATGCTGGGTTTGGGGTTATCTGGATCCTGGAGCCTCAGAATTAATACCTCTCGCCCTATGGCCACCCTGAGGTTCTTGACCTGGAATGTCCGTGGGGTGAGAGACCCAATTAAAAGATCTGCTGTGTTTGGCCTGTTCAAAAAACAGAGGGCGGATGTGGTGGTCCTGGTGGAGACCCATGCTGAAGGACCGGTTCAGAGAGCCCTTAAACGCCCATGGTTTGGATGAGCCTACCACTCTGCCCACACCACGCACTCCAGAGGGGTCTCGATTCTGATAGCAAAAACCACACATTTTGACCTCCAGGATTCAGAGATAGACCCACTGGGCAGGTATGTCTTCCTTAAAGCCAAGATACATGGAGATATGATGTTGTTACTAGCCTTCTATGTCTCTCCCCCGTTCCAATCCACTATCCTTATGGCTGGGTTTGATTTCATGGCCTCACACCCCCATGTGCCGGCCATATGGCTCGGCGACTTCAACAACGTGCTGGATCCAGCATTGGATAGACAGACTGGGCCCCCCCTCCCCCCACGTCACAACATCCCACAAGATTTGCGAGACTCATTTCAGACTTCAACCTTGTAGACACGTGGAGGTATAGGAACCCCACTGTGAGGGCCTATTCCTGTTTCTCCGCCACTCACCATACCATGTCTCGCATTGACTTTATACTAGTGACCGCATCACTTCTTCCTAGGCTGACGGGAGCGGGGTTCCTTCCTACATCGCTCTCAGACCACTGTCCATGCTGGGCTGAACTCACCCTCCCTCACGCCCGCCCCCCGCCCTCATGGAGATTAAATCCCTTCTGGTTAACTTTGCTGCCAGAGGATGACGATCTTTCCTCAGAATGGGAGCGATTCTTTGAGACCAACGCGGGCTCAGCGCCCCCGCACATAGTCTGGGAGACATTCAAAATGCATGCCCGCATGACACTAAACGCTCGTATCAATGGGCTCAAACTGACCTCTTCGGAGGCTCTGGATAGAGCTACAACTCTACTCCGGGAAGCTGAGAGGGCTTTCCTGACTGACCCCACGACAGATAAAACCTCCAATCTTAAAATGTGCTCTAGAGCCCTTGACCAACTCCACTACGAGAAATCCAAACGGAAACTATTCTTTCAAAGGCAGAGGACGTTTGAACATGGGGAGAAGGCCGGGAAGTTATTAGCCTATTTGGTGCACTGCGAGGAGAGGCCCCCGGTGGTGATTTCACTCCGCTCTCCTGATGGTGATATGATAACAGACCCTGTACAGGTAACATCAATGTTTCAGGATTTTTTTACCACTCTATACGCCTCAGGGGCTCCTGACGATCCGTCACTTATGGAATCATTCCTGGCCGACTTATCAATCCCCCGACTGACTGAGGACCAGACCAGAGAACTAGAAGCGCCCCTGACGATTGAAGAAGTCACTAAGGCAATGGCCGAGCTACCTAGGTCCAAGGCCCTGGGGTCGGATGGCCTACCTGCAGAGTTCTACTCTGCATACTCCGAGGTCCTTGCCCCTAGACTCCTCACACTATACAACTCCATTTTCAATAGCACCGAACTCCCACCCTCCATGACAGAAGCCACTATAGTATTGATCCCCAAACCTGGGAAGGACCCACACCTCCCGGAGTCCTATCGCCCGATCTCCCTTCTCCAGGTGGATGTCAAGGTGCTTGCAAAAGTCCTTGCCCTCCGCCTAAACACAGTTATCCTATCACTAATACATGAGGACCAGGCCGAGTTTATGCCAGGGAGAAATACTTCCTTTAACCTGAGGAGGTTGTTCATCAACCTACAAATGCCACACGACAACCCGGGCTCCAGGGTAATCGTGGCCTTGGACACCGCCAAGGCTTTCGATTCGGTAGAATAGAGATACCTATGGGCCTGTTTAGACAGGTTCGGGCTGGGACCCAGGTTTGTAAAATGGGTTCAGCTCCTATACCAGATGCCGGTGGCCAGGAGGGTCTTAGCTAACGGCTGGCCCTCAGGCCAGTTCCCCCTATCTAGAGGAACGAGACAGGGGTGTCCTCTATCGCCACTGCTATATGCGTTGACGGCAGAACCCCTCGCCATTGCCATACGCGCTCACCCTGAAATAGAGGGACTTCGAAGAGGGGGGGGGTTGTAGAAAAAATCAGTACATACGCAGATGACACTCTGTTGTATCTAGATGACTCTGAAGGCTCCCTGCCACAGGCTTTAACTTTGATCGAACGCTTTGGTGTATTTTCTGGTCTGCGGATCAACTGGGATAAATCCCAGATACTCCCACTGGATAGTTTCCCACCCCCTGGGGACAGGGCTCTGCTCCCTCTACAGAGGGTGGATACGATTAAGTATCTGGGAATCCGGACAACCCGTGATCCCATGGACTACATCCATCTCAACATCAGTCCACTATCTGAGATGCTGAAGCGAAAGACGCAGGCCTGGGCCCACCTCCCGCTGGGAGTGATGGGCCGAATAAACCTTGTGAAGATGGTCCTGTTACCTAAAATCCTGTACATGATTTGGCATTCCCCTGTGTACCTGGTGCTTCGGGATTTCAAAATCCTGGACTCATTCCTCAAACCGTTTATCTGGGGTAAATCGAGACACAAACTTCCGTGGCACAAGTTAAAGAACCCGACTGACCTTGCAGGAATGGCCCTCTCCGACTTCAACACATATTACCTAGCATCCCAACTGTCACAGATCTTTCATGTGGACAAGGTTGACAGAGGCAGGTTCCTCTGCCTGTGCCCTGCATGGGCGCAACACACGCTAGACCCCTTAGTAACGATAGCAGGGGGAGCCCGGAGCGAGGGACGAGAACGCCGGACTCTGGCATATCAATACAAAAAGGTGTGGAATATCGCATCAGACAGGCTACACATAGAATCCCCGAACCAGTACTCCCTTCTATGGCACAACACAGATCTACCGGAATTTAGCCTAATCCAGGATGGCGGGGTATGGAGCTCTAGGGGAGTGTACTACTTATCTCACATTACACGCAATGGGAGACTTAAGTCTTTCAATGACCTTAAAACAGAGTTCGCCCTTCCGGGTCATATGTACTACAGGTACCTCCAACTTCGCCACGCATATCGAACCCAGTTCCCTCAAGCTGATCTCACCTTAGCAGACAACCCCTTAATGGCAGCAGTTAAATACCCTGACCCCAAAAAACTCATATCCCACTTCTATGTAATGCTGACACTCCCACAGGCAACCATAGCGGCATATGCGCTAAAATCCAGATGGGAGGGTGAGGTGGGCACACTGGGGGATGATGAGTGGAGTGATGCACTAGATACGTGTAAAGCGGCATCTCCCAAGCTGTCGGATCGCCTCACACAAATTTATATTACACACAGGGCTTATCTCACTCCGCTCAGAGTCTCCAGGTACAAGAATGATTTTTCCCCCACTTGTGCAATGTGTGGTCAAGCTCCGGGCACTTTTTTTCATTTACTGTGGCAATGTCCCAGGGTTCAGGCCTTCTGGAAGCAGATAGTGAGATTCTTACATGACACCATGGGTTCTCCCATAACACTTCAGCCAAAATCTTGCCTACTGGGTATCTTCCCAGACCCGGACATCAATAAATTTAGCAAAATTTTCCTACACGAAACGCTCTTTTTGGCACGGAAGGTTTTGTGGTCTACTTCTAAACTTAATATACTTGATTTGCTTGCATTTACTGTACTTTATAATATGACACTGCATTGAACATTTCTAATATTTCTTGAACCGACTTCAGAGAGTGAGCCGGATTGGAGAGCGACAGAATGACATAATCTGCAAAAAGTGTAATGGTGTGCTCTTCTTTTCCTAAACAAATTCCTGTAATTTGGGGGTGGGTTCTAATTTTTTCGGCCAAGGGTTCCATCACAAGGACAAAGATCAGGGGTGACAAAGGGCACCCCTGTCTTGTGCCATTAGTGATAGGAAACTGCTCAGAGAATATGCCATCGGTAAACACCATAGCTGAGGGGTTGGAATATAGAGCTGATATAGCTGAACATATTTGGCCTGTGAATCCGAATTTCGTGAGGACTTGTGATAGATAGCCCCAGTGAATCCTGTCAAAGGCCTTCTCAGCGTCCAATGACAGGAGGACTGAGGGCCTTTCAAGTTTGGTTGTGGACTGTATTAAATTTAATATTCGCCTTGTTGTGTCCGTGGTTTGCCTGCCTGCCACAAGCCCAACCTGGTCAGGTTTAATCAGTGTGGGGAGCAGACATGCTATCCTGTTAGCTAGTAATTTGGCGTATATTTTTAGATCGACATTTAAGAGTGATATGGGTCTGAAGTTCTGTGCTCGGTCCAGCTCCTTCCCTGGTTTGGGTAATGTAACGACCGTTGCTTGTAGCATTTCTGTAGGGAATGAGGCAGAGGAGGCAGCAGCATGGAACACTCGCTTCAGTGTCGGTGACAGTGTTTCTGCAAATCTTTTGTAGTACTCTGAAGAGTACCCATCAGGGCCAGGTGATATGTTATTTGGGAGCTTAGATATGGTTTCTGTGATTTCTGAAGTAGAAATTTGAGATTTTAAGGTACTTAAATCAGATTGGGTCAATTTAGGGAGGGAGATATCCTGTAGGAAACCCTCTATAGGTTCTGGGGTAGGTTGGGGTACTTCTGTGTTTTCTCTCAAATTATATAGACTCCCATAGTAACTACTGAAGGCGTCAGCTATTTCTTTGGGGTTAGTTAATTTGGTCCCACTTTTGGGATGGTACAAGTGTGGAATTTTTTGTTTTGCTACTTTGTCCTTAATTTGGTTCGCTAGTAACTTGCCTGCTTTATTACCATGTGTATAAAAATTTGCTCTAAATTTGTAGGTATTACGTATGTGCTGTGAAAGAAGTAAAGTTCGAAGGTCATCCCGAGCCTTTCTAAGCTTATTGCTAGTGTCCGCAGAAGGTACTTTTTTATTTTGAGTTTCTAGGCTCGAGATGTCCCTCAAAATAGAATCCATATGCTGCCCCCTCTTTCTCTTTAATGAAGCACTATATTTCATTAGTAATCCTCTAATATATGCCTTGTGCGCATTCCACAAGACAAATGGGTTCACCCCCACAGTGTCATTCTTAGTAGACATGTGCATTTAGTTTCATTCCGAATCGAAATTCGGACAAATTTTTCATTATTCGGAAATTCGGATGCATCCGAATTTCCGAATTACAAATGTAACGAATTTAAACAAATCTGAAAAAATGATTTAATTCGAAAAACCAGCGAACGAAATTCGATTTGAATCAAATTCGAAACAAATTTGAATCGAATTCTAAACAAATTCTAAACAAATTTGAAAACAAATTTGAATCGAATTAGAAAAAATAGAAATCGATTTTCTGAAAAAATACAATAAAATAGAATATAAAACAATAAAGCAATAGATTAAAAAAAGAATAGAAAAGAATAGAAAAGAATTTAATAGAATGTAACTAAATAGAAAATGACCGTCTTCCGAAATTCAAATAATATAAATTTGAATTCGAGAATAGATTGGAAAATAATTCAAAACAATGGAAACTAAAATAGAAAAGAATAGAAAAACAGAACAGAATAGAATAAAATATAATATATATATTATATTTTATTCTATTCTGTTCTATTGTTTTTCTTTTGTATTATTTTCTATTCTATTCTAATCTTTTCTATTCAAATTTGAATTCATTCTATACGAAATTCGAATTTCTTATAGAATGAAATCGAATTTGAATAGAAAAGATTATAGTAGATTAGTTTCGTATTAGAATTTGAAAATATTTTGACCGAATTCAAAAAAAGTCGATCAAATTTGAAAAATTTGATCAAATTCGAAAAAAATCTACCGCATTCAAAGAAATTCGACCGCATTTGAAAAAAATCTACCGGATTAGAAAAAACGATCAAATTCGAAATAATTCTACCGCATTCGAAAAAAATTGCTCGAATTCGAAAAAGTTAACTATATATAACTATTTTCCAAAAAATTCTAATTTTGTATTAGAATAGAAAAGATTAGAATAGAATAGAAAAGAATAGAAAAGAATACATTTTTTCTATTCAAATTCATTCTATACGAAATTCGAACTTCTGAAGCCATCTTCTGAAATTTGAATTTCGTATACAATGAATTAGAATAGAAAAGATTACAATAGAATAGAAAAGAAAAGAATAGAAAAGAATAGCATAGAAAAACAATGAATTTGAATATATATATATATAAATAAAACATCTTCCGAAATTTGAATTTCATATAGTTCAAATAGAAAAGATTAAAATAAAAAATATTAGAAAATAATAGCATAAAAAACAATAGAACAGAATAGAAAAATATATAATATATATGTATATATATATATATATATATATATATATATATATATATATATACAGTCACGGACGAAATTCTTGGCACCCCAGAATTTTTTCCAGAAAATCAAGTATTTCAGTAACACATGTTTTGCTATACACATGTTTATTCCCTTTGTGTGTATTGGAACAAAACAAAAAAAGGGAGGAAAAAAAGCAAATTGGACATAATGTCACACAAAACTCCAAATATATATATATATATATATATATATATATATATATATATATATATATATATATATATATATATAGCCATTTTCAGAAATTCAAATTTCGTATAGAATGAATTTGAATAGAAAAGATTAGAATAGAAAATAATAGAAAAGAATAGACTAGAAAAACAATAGAACAGAATAGAATAAAATATAATATATATGTATATATATATATATAGAGATTTTTTATTTATTATTATCACATTTTTTTCTGTTATGTTCTATTGTTTTTCTATGCTAATCTTTTCTATTATTTTACATTCTATTGTAATCTTTTCTATTCAAGTTCATGCTGTTTTATTGTTTTTCTATGTTATTCTTTTCTATTATTTTCTATTTTATTCTAATCTTTTCTATTCGAATGCGAATTCATTCTATACGAAATTCGAATTTTGGAAGATGGCTTCCGAAATTCGAATTTCGTATAGAATTATTTTGAATTTGAATCGAAAAGATTAGAATAGAAAATAATAGAAAAAAAATAGCATAGAAAAACAATAGAACAGCATAGAAAAAATATAATATTATATATATATATATATATATATATATATATATATATATATATATATATAACCTCTTCCGAAATTCGAATTTCATATAGAGTAAAATCGAATTTGAACAGAAAAGATTAGAATAGAAAATAATAGAAAAGGATAGCATAGAAGAACAATAGAACAGAATAAAATATAATATATATTATATTTTTTTCTATTCCGTTCTATTGTTTTTCTATGCTATTCCTTTCTATTATTTTCTATTGTAATCTTTTCTATTCAAATTTTAGAGATTTCTGAAAGTCTGAAATTCGAATTTCGTATAGAATGAATTTGAATTAGAGTAGAAAAGAATAGAAAATAATAAAATAGAAAAACAATAGAACAGAATAGAATAAAATATAATATGTATCATATTCTATTCTTTTCTATTGTTTTTCTAGTCTATTATTTTCTATTATTTTATTCTAATTCATTCTAAATGAAATTAGAATTTTGGAAAATGGTTATTTATATATATATATATATATATATATATATATATATAGAATAAATTTGAATAAAAAAAAATTGAAAAACATCTTCCGAAATTCGAATTTGGTACAGAATGAATTCGAATAGAAAAGATTACAATAGAATATATTATATTTTTTCTATTCTGTTCTATTTTCTATGCTATTCTTTTCTATTATTTTCTATTCTGTTCTAATCTTTTCTATTGGAATTCGATTTCATTCTATGTTAAATGTAAATATATGTATATCTATAATATATATCTATATATCTATCAGAAAAAAAAATCTGTTCTATGCTATTGTTTTTCTATGCTATTCTTTTCTAGTATTTTTGATTCTATCCTAATCTTTTCTATTCAAATTCGATTTCATTCTTAATGAATTTCGAATTTCGGAAATGGTTATATATAGTTTAGTTCAAATGCGGTAGAATTATTTTGAATTTGATGTTTTTTTCAAATTCGGTAGATTTTTTTTTGAATGCGGTAAAAACTTTTTTGAATGCGGTAGAATTTTTTTGAATGCTGTAGAATTCTTTCGAATGTTGTAGAATTTTTTCGAATTTGAATATGAAACTAAACGAATCCCGAAAACGAATGTAACAAATGCAACAAATTTAACTAAACAAATTTAATTAAATAACGAATCGAAACAAAACAAAACAAATTTTTTCATCCTGCACATGTCTAATTCTTAGTAAAAAATTCTAACAACGATTTCTCAAGTGCTATTGCTGGGTCTGAGAATAAATGTACATAATTTTTCCATCTATTCGCCCGGGTTGTAAAACCATGGCTCCCCACGGTTATAGACACCAGAACGTGGTCAGTCCACGTGATGGTGCCAATTTCTGAATGTGATATTTTTTGTAGTAGGAATTTGTCCAGTAAAAACATGTCTATACTTGAATATGACAGATGGACCTGAGAAAAGAAGGTAAAGTCCTTTTCGGTTGAATGCTGGCATCTCCAAATGTCATAAAGATTATTTGAGTTGGTGAGGTTAGATAAAGTTGTTCTAAAACCTTTTCTTCTAGTAGTGTTCGTTATGTCCAGTTTATGATTGGAGATGGCATTCAAGTCACCGCAGAGAATGACGTGTCCGGAGCTTTGTTGTTTGACCTTCTTCCAAAGCTTATTTAAGAAGCTTAATTGCCTGGTATTTGGTGCGTAGACATTTACCATGGTGTAAGCTGTGTTGTTGATCTCGCATGAAAGAATGATATACCTGCCATCTTTGTCACATTGACTGGAAATGTGCTTGAATGCAACTGTATGTTTCACTAGAATGCCTACACTTGTCATGGAGATCCTGCCAGAAACAGGCGCCCCGGACTTCCTGGTCCACGATCGCGGCCACGCGTGCTCGCGCGCCCCGCGGATGGCGCTAGAAAACCTATTTAAACTTGGCATTCACAAGGAATATATCGATGAAAACCTAAAGAAAGGGTTTATTCGTCCATCTACATCCCCAGCAGGCGCAGGCATCTTTTTTATATAAAAGAAGGACCATACCCTTCGACCCTGTGTGGACTATCGTGAATTAAACAAAATCACAGTGAAAAATCGTTACCCTCTTCCCTTGATACCAGAGTTATTTCAGAGGCTGGGGGCAGCCATCATTTTTACCAAACTTGACTTCCGCGGAGCCAACAACCTGGTCTGCATTACAGACGGGGATGACTGGAAGACTGCTTTCCGTACCCGATTTGGACATTTTGAGTACCTGGTACTGCCCTTCGGGTTGTGCAATGCCCCTGCCACATTCCAGTACTTTATCAACAACGTACTTCAGGACTTTTTAGACCTGTTCGTTATTGTCTACCTAGACGATATTCTAATCTTCTCTTCTTCCCTTGATTCTCACCGCAGGCACGTCAGAAGTGTGTTGGCCCGGCTCCGCCAGCATGGCCTGTATGCGAAGGCGGAGAAGTGTGAATTCGAGCAGGAAAGTATAGCATTCTTGGGGCTAATTATCTCCAATGAGGGCATCAAGATGGACCCCCAGAAGATAGCTGCAATCCTGGACTGGCCAGTTCCGGCAGACAAGAAGGGAATCCAACGTTTTGTTGGATTCGCCAACTTCTACCGCAAATTTATCAGAGGATTTTCGGCCATTATTGCACCTATCACCCAGCTAACCAAACAAGGGATCCGCATCCATTGGTCCCCTGAGGCCCAAAAGGCCTTCGAGGTCCTTAAGGGTCTCTTTACCTCTGCTTCCATTTTGAAACACCCAGATTCTTCCTTGCCATTTGTACTTTGTTAAGGTAGATGCCTCCGAAATTGCAGTGGAACAAGGGCCTTGCTCCATCCAGTAGCCTTCTTCTCCCGCAAGCTATCTACAGCGGAGAAGAACTACGATGTGGGAGATCGGGAATTGCTGACAATCAAATCTGCACTAGAAGAATGGCATTATCTACTAGAAGGAGCTGCCCATCCAATCCTGATATTCACCGACCACATGAACCTGGAATAATTGAAAGCTGCAAAATGACTGAAACCACGACAAGCCAGGTGGGCACTCTTCTTTTCCAGGTTCTCCTTTCATGTAACAACGCCCCAGTTCTAAAAACGTTAAACCCGATGCCCTGTCTCGGATGTTTCACAAGTCTAAGGAGCTCTCTCCTCCCGATACCATCCTCGCTCCTGGAAATTTTCTTCTACTCCAAGAAGACCTGCTTTCCTGAATCAAACAAGCCTCCTCAGGGCAGATGCCGCTTTCAGAACCAGGATTACAGGCGAAAGAGGGGCTGTTTTGGTACCAGGACAAGATCTATATACCCGAAGACCTAAGAACATCTGTGCTGGAACTTTGCCACGACCATGCATTTGCCGGGCACTTTGGCATAGCCAAAACCACTGACCTAGTACAGCGCACCTTCTGGTGGCCTCGGTTACGAGAAGACTGTAGGAAATTTGTGGACTCTTGCACAACTTGCATCCGAAACAAGGGCTATAAAACCAAGGCCTGGGGGCTACTAAGACCCTTACCCATCCCAGACAGACCCTGGAAGATGTTGTCCATTGACTTCATCGTTGAATTGCCCCCGGCGGAGAATCATACCACTATCTTCGTGATAGTGAATCGCTTATCGAAGATGGCGCATTTTGTTCCTATGAGGGGGACTCCCTCAGCTCCTGAAACCACACAGGTATTCATCAAAGAAGTCATCAGACTCCACGGGGTTCCGGCCAACATTGTCTCCGATCGGGGGGTACAATTTACCTCCCATTTCTGGAGGTCCCTTTGCAAGGCTCTGGATATAGAATTATAATTTTCCTCTGCTTATCATCCCCAGACCAATGGGCAAACCGAGAGGACTAATCAGACCCTCGAGCAGTATCTGCGCTGCTTCTCCTCATTTGCCCAAGATGACTTGATCCCCCTACTCCCGTTGGCCGAGTTTGCCTACAACAATTCCATTCACTCCGCTACCAAGCAGGCCCCATTCTTCGCTAACTATGGTTTTCATCCTACCTTCTTGCCCAATTCCCTTCCCGAGTGTACGGTGCCAGCAGTCCAGGAGAAAATTTACTTTTTCTCGTCCAACAACCAACTCAGGAACACAGCAAAATAATCTATGACAAGACGGTGTGAATTGGTGCTGGCACCTGGTGACCAGGTATGGCTATCCACTGTAAACCTAAGGATGGCATGTCCTTCTAAGAAGCTGGGCCCCAAGTTCTTAGGGCCATTTCCTGTCAAAAGGAAGATCAACGAAGTGGCTTATGAACCGGAGCTTCCTAACTCTCTTAAGATCCACCCGGTTTTCCATGTTTCTCTATTGAAACCTTCTGTGCCCAATCCTTTTCCGGGTCGAAGCCCGGCTCTCTCTGATCCTGTCATTGCAGACGGGGAGGAGGAATTTGAAGTGGAAGCTATTCTGGATTTCAGGAGGAGAAAGAACCAGAACCAATTCCTGATTAAATGGAAGGGGTACGGACCCGAAGAAAATTCCTGGGAACCTGAGGAAAACATCCATGCTAAGAGCCTGGTGTAGTCCTTACAAAGATCTCACCCCGAAAAGTTCACCCGGATGGGCATCCGGAGGCTGCCCCTTGGGGGGGGGGCAATGTCATGGAGATCCTGCCAGAAACAGGCACCCCAGACTTCCTGGTCCACGATCGCGGCCGCGCCAGCCCCGCGGATGGCGCCAGAAAACCTATTTAAACTTGGCATTCACAGACAGACCCTGCTGTCTGCTCTACAGCGTTGAGTACCTGAAAACCTGATCTGAAACTTACCCGTGATAGACCCGGCTTGCCTGAGACTACTCCAGCCTTCTGCCTGCATCTGACCCCTGGCTTGTTGCGACTTCTCCTCCGCCTGATCCCTCTGTGCCTCGCTACCAACCTGATAAACCGACCCGGCTTGTCTGACTATTCCTACTGATCCTGGTTCCAGTCCTGTCTGCTGAAGCTGTTCCAGTCTGCTGAGCTTCTTGTGTTCCTGGTTCCAGTCCAGTCTGCTGAAGCTGTTCCAGTCTGCTGAGCTTCCTGTGTTTCTGGTTCCAGTCCAATCTGCTGAAGCTGTTCCAGTCTGCTGAGCTTCCTGTGTTCCTGGTTCCAGTCCAGTCTGCTGAAGCTGTTCCAGTCTGCTGAGCTTCCTGTGTTCCTGGTTCCAGTCCAGTCTGCTGAAGCTGTTCCAGTCTGCTGAGCTTCCTGTGTTCCTGGTTCCAGCCCCAGCAAGAAACACTGAACTATCACCACCTTGGTTAATCCTGCCAGGCACTCGTACCACTCCTTACTTCCGTGCCTCCTGTTGCCTTACCAGGGCCGCAAGTGGGAGCCATAAGGGAGGCATCTCTCTGCAGGTTCGGGCTCGTCACCGCCAGGTACGTGACAACACCTCTCTTTTTGGTCGGGGCACATGCAAAATAGGTATGTGGGTATAGATTGTGCGTCAGGTTTGGATGGTTCTGTGACTTGAAATGAGTCTCTTGGATGCAGAACACATCGCAATTTTGGGTGCGGGCTTCCCTCCATAACATATGTCTCTTTTGTGGGCTATTTAAGCCAATAACATTCAGAGATGTGAGTTTAAATGCCATTGCTAGGGAGGTAGTTGTCCCGTAAGAGGAAAAGCGCTATACTTCTTGTGTAGTTAACAAAGTCTTACCCTGTTGAATAACCTGTTGGTAATGGAAATCGTTGGCTGTCGAGACGTGGGTCTTTGTATCCACTGTTGATGAACAAAGAGTCTGTACTGTAAGAGGGAAGATCTTTAGACAGTTCAGTGTGATATGCGACTTTCGGTGCTGGAACAAGAGAACAGCAAACTGAAGAAAACAAGTAGAACAAGAAAACAACGAAAAACAAACAAAGAAAAAACTGGAGTGCGGTAAACCATGCGCACTTTTTTTTTCTTTTTATTGCGATTTCTGTTGAAATCTGAGCAGGGATTAAACCTGCTGAATCAGGGGTCTAGACAAACAGAATTAGACATCGATTAGATCCTCCGGATTGTTTGAATCATGTATTAGTAATAAGGCACAATGTGCTCATAACATTATAAAGTCATACTGTAGGTTCAGAAGGGGAGTTCAGAGCATTTTGATCCCTGTCTCCCTCTCTAGGCAAGATATTACACTTTTCCAGCAACCGAATACCTTCCTCCAGAGTGGTCACCAAGAAATCACGGTCCCCCTTGGTTATCAATAAGTTGGCAGGATAGTTCCAGCGGTAAGTAATGTTATGATTTCTGAGTGGTTTAGTTATGGTCATGAGGTTACATCTCCTTTGCATTCTATGTGCTGATAAATCAGCAAAAAAAGGACAGGTCTTGCATGCAATCAGGGAGATAAATTTTTCTTTCACTCTGTAGTAATGAATTCTTGCTATGGTATCTCTGGGTAACTTTTCAGGGATATGTTTTGGTTTTGGCAGTCTATGAATACAGTCTATGATCAGTTCCTCCAGAGGCAGATCAGGGAATTTCTTTTATAATGTTAGTCAGATATGCTGTCAGCTCTGATGAATTAACCGTTTCAGGGATGCCTCTAATTTTAATATTGTTCCTTCTGGAACAGTCTTAGAGGTCGGCGACTTTTGATTTGAGCCAAATAATGTCATCCTCGTGGTCATTATGTGCATCCACCATGCTGTTAAAAGTCACAGTAAACTCCCCCATTTTACTTTCAATATGAGTGACTCTTTCATTCACTGTCTTTACCTCTGACTTGCACTGGTTCATTAGCTGTAGCATGTCTGTATGGATTGCACTCCTCAGGGATACTAGCATATCCTTTAGGGTAGAGTCCATGACAGGCTAATTGACTGTGGGGAAAGCTGCTATGGCGTCCTGGAACTCCAGAGTGTCAACTAAAGCATTGCATCTGTTCCCCTCATTAACGGCTGTGGATGTATGCTCTGTCACCCTCTGCTTAGACTTCACAGGGCTGTTGGAACAGGAGGAGGATTTTGAGCCTGGCATCCTCTGGTTATTAGGAGTCTTTACGGACTGCTCTGTCATCCATCCCAGTTTGGATGTCTGACTGCAAGAGGAGGAAGAGCCCTGCTTGCCGCCAGCGCCATCTTGGCTTCTCGGGCGGCCGTTCAGTGTGAAGAAGTCAGTCATCTTACCTGTCCTTCCTCTTTCTTGGCATGCTCCTCGGGTGTCCCCGACCTAGAAAGGTAAATTCCGCTGTGGAAATGTGCCTTGAGTCACGGTAATAAGCCCCAAAGGATCTGTGTGGCAGAGAGCTGTTGTCTCAAGCGGCCATTCTCCCCGCTCGCCGGCTCCGCCCCAGAATATTTTTTCTTTTAAATTAAACATGATCTCAATTCAGTATATAATATCATTAATCAGCTTAAAGCCAGGGTGTGCGCACATGGATCCACATAATTGGTATTTGGTATTTATTATTAATTAATTGGCTAATAAAAATTATAAATTAAATAATTAATTAATAAGAAGGTGGAATGAAAAATGTGTTAGTTTGTCTGGTGATTACTGTGTTGTGATATAGGTTAAGTGATGTGGTGTGTGTGAGAGTGAATAAAATGATATGAGTGAATGAAAGTGTAATGGGAGGAGAAATGCAAATAGTAATAAATGAAAAAAAAATTTTTACACTGATGAAAGTGATTAAGAATGTAATGGTGAAAGTAATAATCAATAAAAATGTATGTATCCTATTAAAGGGGTGACTCCTTGTAAGTCGTGTGGGGGTGGGACTTCTGCCGTGGAGGACATGAGAACAGTGTGAGGATACCTTTGTGGTCGCCAGGGCGTGGAGTGTTTTTAAATGAGCGAAAATTTGTCTGGCCATGGAATGTAACTCTCTCGTCAGGAGGTGGTAAATATACACCGCTAATTCCATTACAACAGAATATAATGACTGTAAAATAATGATACATTTATAGATAGTATAACTCATAAATCTTTTTTTTTCTCTTTTGCATAGAATACATTTTCCCTGAAGAAGACCTTTACCCTAATAGGTGGAAACGCATAGGGTTATCATGTGAAATTCTACACAATCTCTATGGTTTTATACATAACTTGAGTTTATGTGTAGTTTTCCTGTTGTTGACGAGATGTGTTTTTATGTTAAGGCCAGAATTACTTTTTATGGGGGGCGTGGCCTGGAGCTTGAAGGGAATGGCAGCAGACTAGCTGAGCTCTGCACCTCTGTGGCTCAAAAACCCCTTCCAGCCTTGATAAAATCAGCAAAAAGTGCACTCAGAAGAGAGCGATTCCTCAATGGGACTTTTTAGGGTGACTGTTGAAAACCTCTATATAGAGTAATGTAGTACAAAAGTATTGGTCATAAAGACTGATTTATTAAAGTTTTTTACAAAAATATAGATATATAGCATGAGGGGCTACTACTGTACAAACACAACATGTGTCCAAGTAACCAATGTGCATACACTGAGAGGGAAATAATCACAACGCATATAGACAGGTATCATAAATTACACAAGGAAAGGAGAAGAATGTAGTACAGGACCCAACACTGTCTCGAGGCCTTTTAATTGTACAGCCTTTTCTTCAGGGGTAGGGTGCTACACCTTTTAGTGTTAGATGATATCTGTATCCAAAAAATAATGCAAAATCAAAAAGTGAGACAAAATGACGAGTAAATAACAACAAATAAACAGAAAAGAACAAAGAGCAATGATGGTAGAATGGGGTCATTAATTATGGAGACATGTACTAAACTCCAAGTTATATATGTTATAGGTACATAGTATATTATCAACAAAGGGTTATTTAAATACTGACCCTGTATATTACGTGTATACGGGTTACTTTGTAGTAGCAAGTGATAAAAGACACGATAGTTCTGACTCGAGGATTGATGGTGTTGTTCCACAGAGGGTAGGACCAGCAGGTGACAGGGGTGGGCCCTCCACCCAGATGGTATGGTGTCCCACTGGATGACTTGGTCCACAGAGGGCGTAAAGAGTGTCCGATACCGATCTCACACCACAGGTGCAGAGGAGCTGCTATCCATGCAGTGGAGGGACCTCCCAATGTTCAGAAAGTGCCTGAGTATGAATAGAAATGGATATTAAGATGTATAGAGAGAAGGTATAAGACTCTCTAATGACATGTGTCCTAGGGGCAACCTACCTGAAAAGGTTAATACTGCTTCACATAGATCGCACCCAAGGGTCATGAACTGTGCCCTAAAAAAAGGGACATATAGGGCTGACCTAAGGTATGAGTAGAAATAGGGCTTGTTAGATATCAAAAAGGATTCAAAAACGCTCTCATAGCACGCCACATAATTAACACATAACCTACCCGAATGGATAGTATTGCCCAGGCTAGGCCGCACCAAGAGACTTAGGGGGAAACCAGGGTGGGCAGAATGCCCGTCCAGAGGTCTAACAGGTAACTGGGAGAGAAAGTCATTAGGTAAGTGTCTGTTTAGGCTGATACTATTGCAAATAGGTAAACAGGTGAAGTATACTGATAACTATTTACCTGATCTAGAGAATATGGCAAATGTAAATATATTGCCACCAGTAGTTAGTTTTTTGTTGCCATGTATCTGCGAGGTCCCATATTTTCTAGTGATCTCTAGGGGAGAGCAGACAGATCCCTAACATGAAAATGCTATACAAACTCCCAGAAAAATACCTGAATATGTATGGAAGATTCTTTACCTGGTCTGAATCCAACTGACTGGTATAGGTGCGGCTTCAGTGTGAGCAGACTGAGCCCATATGGGCGTCAGCTTATGAATGCTCACTAAGTGGTAATTAGGGGACAGCTGTGAAAGAGCAGGGAGATAAGGGGCCGGACGGAATCACACCCCCCGAGCTCGGTGACGCGCCACACCACCCCCCCGAGGGCGGAGGGTTGTTATGGCGAGCGACACTCTCACTGGCGAGAGTGTCCTCTCGCACAGGCGCCGCTGACTGCGGCGCTGCCTCGGGGGGATGACGTCACGCGTCAGAGGCTCGCGACGCAGGACTGGCAATGGAGGGTGGTCATGGAAACCATTCTCTCTCCTCCAAGCCTCAAAACGGACCGGAAATGTGCATCGCACATATCGGTCCTACCTGCGCCGAGTGGACACAAGCCAGACAGCGGGAGGGGGGAGGGGGGGGCGACCAACCTCCTGTACACAGTGAAAACCTGCTGGCCCAATACACCATTATTCAATCCCCAGAGGGAGCATAAATCAATATGTTGCATCAAGTCGGACTGCAGAACTTCATAAGTAGAATCACATAAATGTTCACTGCTCCAGGCACATATACTGAAGAAGGAAAATACTACAGATGCAGTAGTGATGCCTGCAAGGGTACTTGGAGAATTATATATCCCGTAAGTAAGGGATATATGTACATGTAAAGCCAATAAATACCTGACAATCTCTCGCCATCGGGCATCTATTTAAATAAATAAAATATAGAAAGAAAAGAGAATATAATAGCAAAAGACACAAAAGGCACAAAAAACATTTGAGAACACTAAACAGCTAATAGTATATATATAAAAAGGCTATGAACTATCCGTGAGTATAGAATGGGGGTAGGGCACCACTCCCCACAGCACACTCCGCATACTCGCTAACCTAATAAAATGAAATAGACCCAAACCTAAAAACAAAGTGTAGATTAGGACAGATGGATTGTCATATCAACCACAAACCTTAATATAAGGATTATGGTTGTATATAGAACATCATCTGTTATGAACATTCATAGAGTCACTCGACAAGGATGCCGAATGGACCTATTAAAGGTTCCTGGTCGCATTAAGGCAGTCTCTAATCCGGGGGTTCCCATTCAGAACCCCCCGAAGAGAAACCCTCCAAGAAGGGTCTATAAGAGATTGACCCATTCAAGCCTGGTGGTTTAGTGGCATTTTGGTGGAATGTCCACCGTTGTTCGGATTGTAACAACATTTTGTTTAAGTCCCCTCCTCTTGGACCAGAATGGAGTCTGTCCAAGATTAAAAATGAGATTCTAGGAAAACGTCCATTATGAAAATCCCTTACATGCCTACCCAAAGGTAGGTCTGGATTGCACGCCTTCATTGATAATATATGTCGATAAGCCCTCTGCCAGAACTGTTGGATGGTCTTCCCATTATAAAAGCAGTGGCATTCACATAATAGAAGATATACCACAGCTGCAGTCTGACAGACAAATAATGTTTTGGGATGTAGTGCTCTCCATTCGGTAATTTGATGTTACGGGTGGTATTCATATACCGACAATATTTACAGCCTCCACATGTGAAGGTCCCTGGATATTTACAGGGACATTTTTTACCCGTCGGTCTAAATTCACTAGAGACCAACAGGTCTCTTAGGGATCTAGCCCTTTTGAAAGTGAATACGGGTTTTTTTTTCACATAGGGACCAATAGTTGGGTCCATGGTAAGAACATGCCAGTATTTCTTGGTTATGTTCTTAATGGCCACATTTTGGTTTGAAAATTTGGTGATGATAGAGATGGGTGTTGTTTTGATTATTTTGCATGCGGGATTATAAAGTGTGTCATTCCTCGTCTTTGAGACGGCTCTTTTGTAAGCCTTTTTCAAGGTGGTCTTTGAATAGCCCCGTAGGGACAGTCTCGCTCTTAAATTGTCTGCTTCTTTTTTAAAGTTTTTAGCCTCTGTACAATTCCTGCGTATTCGCAGGTATTGGCTATAGGGAATAGAAGCAATCAAGTTTTTGGGATGAAAGCTGCTGGCATGTAGGATCGAGTTTCCCGCAGTTTGCTTCCTGTAGAGACTACTACTTAGGTGACCAGTAGTGTCTTTATAGATTGTCACATCCAAAAAATTGATTGATGTTTCGTTTGAGGTCATCGTGAAACTGAGGTTGAAATGGTTTATATTAAGTTGGGTGAGGAATTGATTCAGATGGTCCAGTGATCCATCCCATACCAACAGAACATCATCAATGAATCTATACCAAAGACTGACATGACACATGAACGAGGCCATAGCACTTGATTGTCTAATCATACGTTCCCACTCCCCCAGGTACAGGTTTGCGTACGATGGGGCACACAAGGTCCCCATCGCAACGCCCTGTACCTGGAGGTAGTGGGAGCCATTGAACATAAAATGATTGTGATGGAGAATAAATTCTAGCGCGCTGAGCAGAAACTGATTAGTTTTCCGCTCAAAGCGGCTGTTCTGAGATAGGACATGACTTACACATGCCATCCCCTTGTCATGGGGGATGGAACTGTATAGTGCCTCGATGTCAATGGCAACCAAAAGTGACCTCGGGGCAATGCACAGTCCGTCAATGATCTGCAGGAGTTGAAGGGTGTCCCGGATGTAACTTGGTATTTCGATTACATATGGACGCAAGTGGGCGTCAACAAAAGTGCTCAGGTTTTCAGTAATACAGCCATTTCCAGATATTATCGGCCTTCCTGTAGGGTTTTTAGTGCATTTATGCAACTTGGGAAGTGCGTAGAAGGTGGGAATTCTGGGCATTTTGGTCCTAATGAATTCCCATTCAGTTTTATCCAAGATGTTCTGGGTATGGGCAGTATCTACCAGAGAGTAAAATTCCTGGTTAAATTTATCAATCTTGTTGGCGCTGATCTTGCAGTACCAAGAGTCATTCTGCAAGATCTTTTCACACATCTCCACATAGAAGATTGTCCATGATTACAATGTTGCCACCCTTGTCCGAGGGATTGATTATTATTTCTAGGTTATCTTTAAGGGTTTTTAGGGCTTGTCTCTCTAGTTCTGATAGGTTGTCTTTGTCTTTACCGATTTCGGACCCCTTTAATTTACATATGTCGCTACCCACCAGTTTTACGAAGGCTAAAACATTGAGATTGTTATTTAGTGTGGGAAATTTATCCGATTTTTTCCTGAACGTGGGTGGAGGTGGAAGTTCAGTTTGATCAAATCGACCCAGTAACTTGTCTAGATCGATTTGGTCTATCAGGTCTGGGGTGTCATTTTCTTCCAAAAGACTTACGAGGGCATCAAGTGCCTTAAACTCAAGGGATTCAAATTTTGGTTGAGATGGGATCTCCTTTGAGTATAACTGTTTAAGAATCAGTTTTCGTGCAAAGAGCTGAAGATCTTTGATCGCATCAAATTTGTTGAAGTCCTGGTTGGGGCAGAAACTGAGACCTTTGGATAATACATGAAGTTCAGAATCAGAAAGAATATAAGATGATAGGTTTACTACATTCATGTCGCAAACATTATATTGATCAATACATGTATAATCGGTTACATTTCTTACCCCGTCCTGATTTCATGATGGCACAACGTTGGAGTTCCCTTGAGTAGAGCCTGCATCCTGTACCACATTCATAGAGGGATTTTTAATGTTGGTTGACAATGTTCTGGGGAAAAATGAATTTACATCTTGATTAGAAGAAGCTGCTCCCAAGATGGTGTTTGGTATAGGGTTCCCTCATGATCCACGGGGGCCACTATGTTTGGGATTTTGGGCACCTGTTTCTGTGATATGTTTTTTACTATTAAGTTTCTCATTGGAACCCTCACTTTCATTAGAGTTTCTCTTCTTTTTACCAGATCTTTTGGTTCTCGACTGTCTCCTCGAGGAAATAGAAGAGGCAGAGGAGGCATCTGAGAAACCCTGATCCTGGTAATTGGGTCTTAATCTGGATTGTTGTTTAGGTCTATTTTGGATATTTTTCCAGTTATAGGCTTTGTGTTCAGAAAATGCCGTCTGATCCCTGAGAAGCTTCTTTTCTTTTTTTATCAGGATGTCTCTGTTGAACTCCTTCAGATGTTCATTGAGATCGTCATCCAATAGTTTAAAGGAATCGTGGCCATTATAGGCTGTTAGTTGTGTGTACAAAGACTGCAACTCACGATTAGTGATGAGCCGAACACCCCCGGGTTCGGTTCGCACCAGAACCCGCGAACGGACCGAAAGTTCGTACGAACATTAGAACCCTATTAAATACAATGGATGCGAACGTTCGAATTCTAAAGTGCTAATTATAACAACTATTATGCATGTTATTGTCCTAAAAAGGGTTTGGGAACCCGGGTTCTGCACCAGGGGACATGTATCAATGCAAAAAGAAGTTTTAAAAACGGTCGTTTTTCGGGAGCAGTCATTTTAATGATGCATAAAGTGAAAAAAAAAAAGTCAAATATTCCTTTAAATATCGTACCTGGGGGGTGTCTAAAGTATGCCTGTGAAGTGCCACGTGTTTCCCGTGTTTAGAACTGTCCCTGCACAAAATGACACTTCTAAAGGAAAAAAAAGCCATTTAAAACTGCTTGCGGCTTTAATGTAATGTCTGGTCCCGGTAATATGGATGAAAATCTTTAAGAAAAATGGCATAGCTACCCCATGACCCCCCCCCCCTACCCCAGCCCATTACCAGCCCCTTTGGGTCTTGTATGGATATTAAGGGGAACCCCGCACATAAAATAAAAAAGGCCCTATATACTCTGAACAGCCGTATACAGGCGGTGCATACAAGACAGGGACTGTAGGTTTGTTCTTATGTAGAATCTGTTTGTAATTTTGAACAGGTACATTGTTTAAGTGTAGCTCCAGCCCAAAAATCTATTTTTAAACTTTTTGGAAAACATAGGTAAGGGTTATCACCCCTGTAACATTTGTTTTGCTGTCTGTGCCCCTGTTCAGAACATTTCACCTCACTTTCCGTCCCAATGACAACTGTTTTTGAAATGTGGTGTTTTTCTTGAAACAAGGATTGCTGATAAAGCATCAGTACAGAGGAGACACCTTTCTCCCATATTAATTCTTACAGGAGAGAATTTTCCTTCCTAGGGGTAGATTTCCTCTCACTTCCTGTTGTCTTCTTGCGTTTGCAAGTAGGAGTCGTTTGTAAGTTGGATGTTTGAAAGTAGGGACCTGCCGTAGATACTCTGCAGAAATAGGCCCCTTAGTTGTTGGTGTTGGCACAACACTGTAAGCACTCACAGTTACTCTTGGTTGGTGCTGGAACGCCCTGCTGTCAACTATTATATCAGGAATTGTAATTACATATAATTGTTGAACAGTGGTAGTAAAAATTGGGCCTTTGATGGTGGTGCTGGTGCCACAACACTGTAAGCCCTGACAGTTACTCTTGGTGGGTGCAGCAATGGGCCCTGCTGTGAATTATTAGATCAAGAATTGTAATTGCATGCCCCTGTTGAACAGGGGCTGAAAAATTGGGCCTTTGGTGGTGGTGGTGGTGTTGACACAACACTGTAAGCCCTCAGAGTTACTCTTGGTGGGTGCAGGAATGGGCCCTGCTGTGAATTATTAGATCAAGAATTGTAATTACATGCCCCTGTTGAACAGGGGCTGAAAAATTGGGCCTTAGGCACTGGTGGCACAACACTACAACCCCTCACAGATACTGTACTTGGAGCACAGCAATGAGCCCTGTTGCAAAGTATTGCTTCAAAAATTGTAATGACACGCCCCTGTTAAACAGGGGCTGAAAAATTGGGCCTTAGGCACTGGTGCCACAACACTCCAACCCCTCACAGATACTGTACTTGGAGCACAGCAATGAGCCCTATGGCAAATTATTGCTAAAAAAATTGTAATTACACGCCCCTGTAAAACAGGGGCTGAAAAATTGGGCCTTAGCCACTGGTGGCGGCACCCATAAACAAAAATGATCTTCCAAGCTATCATCATCAATCGTATCATTGAGGACTCGGAGGAGGAGGATAGCCAGTCAACATAACAGCACAGACACTCAGCATCAGCATCAGTCTTGAAGGGATGTGACATGTTAAAATCAATTAGTCTGTTATATCAGCATCAGGTGTGTGGTAGCTGGTGGTGATCCAAGACTGGTTCATCTTGATGAAAGTCAGTCGATCAACCGAGTCGGTGGACAGGCGCACCCTGTGATCCGTGACAAATCCTCCAGCAGCACTGAATGTGCGTTCCGAAAGAACGCTGGATGCAGGACAGGCCAGTAGCTCAATTGCATACTGTGCAAGCTCTGGCCAGTGATCCATCCTCAAGACCCAGTAAGCCAGAGGATTTTCGGTGGGGAAGGTGTCCAAGTCTGACCTTGCCCCTAGATATTCCTGCACCATGTTTATCAGACGCTGGCGATGGTTGCTGGAACCAATCATACTTTGGGGCTGCGGACTAAAGAATTGTCTGAACGCATCGGTCAGACGGCCACCTTCCCCACCGCTCCTTCTTTGACTGGCCGAAGCCTCAGCAACTCGTTGTCCTGGACCAGGAGTTTGTAACCTCCCAGTCTCTGGGAACGCGTTGCACAGACCTTTCTGCAAGGCCTCCCGGAGTTGTCTCATCCTCTGCTCCCTCTGCGACGGTAACATAAGGTCCGCAACCTTACCCTTGTACCGTGGATCAAGGAGAGTGGCCAGCCAGTAATGGTCCCTCTCCTTGATCCGAAGAATACGAGGATCCTTCCGCAGACTTTGCAGGATCAGGGAGGCCATGCAGCGTAGGTTTGCTGAGGCATTCGCTCCGGAGTCCTCTGGGTCACTAAGGACGACATGATCCGCAGTCACCTCCTCCCAGCCACGTACAAGTCCACTGGTTTCTTGGGACTGTAAATCATCCCTAAAAGACTGCTGCTGATGATGCTGAGTGCCAGCCTCCACCTCCATGCTGACACAATCCTCCTCCTCCTCCTCCTCCTCCTCTTCCTCTTCCTGTGCGATGGGTGGGACAGAAGGAACACTGTCTGGGTAAAGGGGGCCTTGAGAGGCAAGGAAGTCCTCCTCTTCCTGCCTCTGTTCTGCCTCAAGTGCCCTGTCCATTATTCCACGCAGCGTGTGCTCCAACAGGTGGACAAGAGGTACAGTGTCACTGATGCATGAACTGTCACTGCTCACCATCCTCGTGGCCTCCTCAAATGGTGCCAGGACAGTGCATGCATCCCTGATCATGCCCCACTGGCGTGGAGAAAAAAAACCAAGCTCCCCTGACCCTGTCCTGGTGCCGTAGTCGCACAGGTACTCATTGATGGCCCTCTGCTGCGTGTGCAGCCGCTGCAGCATGGCCAACGTTGAGTTCCACCTGGTGGGCATGTCACATATAAGGCGGTTCTTGGGCAGGTTCAACTCCTTTTGCAGCTCAGCCAGGCGAGCACTGGCATTATAAGATCTGCGGAAATGCACACAGACTTTCCTGGCCTGCCTCAGGACATCCTGTAAGCCCGGGTACCTGCCCAAGAACCGCTGCACCACCAGGTTAAGGACGTGAGCCACACAGGGCACATGGGTCAGTTGTCCCTGTCGGAGGGCGGAGAGGAGGTTGGTGCCATTGTCGCAAACCACCATTCCTGGCTTAAGCTGGCGTGGCGTCAACAACCTCTCGGCCTGGCCCTGCAGAGCAGACAGGACCTCTGCCCCAGTGTGGCTTCTGTCCCCCAAACACACCAGCGCAAGCACGGCATGGCATCTTTTTGCCTGCGTACTTGCGTAGCCCCGTGAACGGCTACGGAGCACCGCTGGTTCATAGGACAAACCACAGGAAGAGGCCATGGAGGAAGAAGAAGAGGAGGGGGTGGAGGAGAGAGGTGTGTCACAACCAGTAGTAGCATTTTGGAGGCGTGGCGGTGGGACAACCTCAAACACTACTGCACCTTGTCCTGCATCCTTCCCAGCTGCCAAAAGAGTGACCCAATGGGCCGTGAAAGAAAGGTAACGTCCCTGTCCATGCCTGCTGGACCATGAGTCAGCGGTAATATGCACCTTACCGCTGACCGCCCTGTCCAGCGAGGCCAAGACATTGCCTTCCACATGCCGGTAGAGAGCCGGAATAGCCTTCCGTGAGAAAAAGTGGCGTTTGGGAACCTGCCACTGAGGAACCGCACATTGCACAAACTCACGGAAGGGGGCCGAGTCTACCAACTGAAAAGGCAGCAGTTGAAGCGCTAGCAATTTAGCCAAGCTAGCATTCAACCGCTGGGCATGTGGATGGCTGGGAGTGAACTTCTTTCGACGGTCCAGCAGCTGGGGCAGGGAAATTTGCCTGCTAGAATCGGACGTCGGTGTACTGCTAGCAGAGTGGCCGCAAGTACTTGGCTGTGACACACCTAATTCTACACCTTCATTCCTCTCAGTGCATGTTTCAGAGAGGACTGAAGTTATAGTGGGGTTGGAAATCCCAGCTGATGCGGTGCAAGGAGAGGTCCGCTTTGTTCTTTGGTGTGGGTCTTTGAGGTAGGCTTGCCAACGAGCTGCATGGCAGGTCAACATATGTCTGGTCAGGCATGTGGTACCCAAGCGGCTGATGTTTTGGCCACGCGATATACGCTTGAGACATATGTTGCAAACAGCAGCTGTGCGATCTGATGCACTAGCCTCAAAAAAGGCCCACACCAAGGAACTTTTTGAATGACGGGCAGAGGCAGCGCCCTGCACAGGCGGAGCTCTGCGGTGTGATTCCGTCGGTGTACTGCCCTTACGCTGGCCACCAAAGGGCATCCTGTCTCGTTGGAGATGTGCCTCCTCCTCATCCTCCTCCTCCTCTCTCCTATTAGGCACCCACGTGGAGTCAGTGACCTCATCATCCCCTCCCTCCTCATCACTGGAGCCAATCTGGCAGTATGCTGCAGCTGCTGGAACATGACTGCCAGATTGGTGTCCTTCTTGAGCATCCCCTCTGTCTGCTCTCACCCTACTGCCTTCCTGTAGCTGGGTTTCATCATCAGACCCTTCGAAACGCTGGGCATCCTCCTGGAGCATGTACCCAACACTGTGCTCAAACAGTTCGGGGGACTCCTCAGGAGGAGGACATGGTGGGTCTAGGGAAGGAGTGACTGATGATGAGTCTGACATTGATACCAGGGAAGAGGACGCTTTGGCAGCTGCTTTGCCAGTACCCTGAGCCTGGGTGAGAGAGGATGAGGAGGAGGAGGAGGGCTTGGTCATCCACTCTACCAAGTCTTCGGCATGATGTGGCTCAACATGTCCAGCTGCGGAAAAGAAGGACAAGCGTGTCCCATGGCCATGTGCTGATGACAATGCACCGCGTCCACGACCAGCACTGTTGCCCCCAGACACAGAGCCTGCTTGCCCTCTTTTATTGCCTCCTGACTGTCTGCCTCTCCTTGTTTGCCTTCCAGACATTCTAATAGATGGCCTGCAGGGAGATGGGAAAAAAGCAATAAGGGCTACCTTCAGGTGTCCTTCTCTGTCCCTTGAAACAAGGACTTGCACAGTGAAAGAAACTGACACTCTCCCTACCTACAGTTTTCTGTCCCTAGAAAAAATGTTTTTTTTAAGCACAATATAGCACAAGGAGAATTCACTCACTGTCCTTCCAGGTCCCTAGAAACAAGGACTTGCACAGTGAAAGAAACTGACACTCTCCCTACCTACAGTTTTCTGTCCCTAGAAAAAATGTTTTTTTTAAGCACAATATAGCACAAGGAGAATTCACTCACTGTCCTTCCAGGTCCCTGGAAACAAGGACTTGCACAGTGAAAGAAACTGACACTCTCCCTACCTACAGTTTTCTGTCCCTAGAAAAAATGTTTTTTTTAAGCACAATATAGCACAAGGAGAATTCACTCACTGTCCTTCCAGGTCCCTAGAAACAAGGACTTGCACAGTGAAAGAAACTGACACTCTCCCTACCTACAGTTTTCTGTCCCTAGAAAAAATGTTTTTTTTAAGCACAATATAGCACAAGGAGAATTCACTCACTGTCCTTCCAGGTCCCTGGAAACAAGGACTTGCACAGTGAAAGAAACTGACACTCTTCCTACCTACAGTTTTCTGTCCCTAGAAAAAATGTTTTTTTTAAGCACAATATAGCACAAGGAGAATTCACTCACTGTCCTTCCAGGTCCCTAGAAACAAGGACTTACACAGTGAAAGAAACTGACACTCTCCCTACCTACAGTTTTCTGTCCCTAGAAAAAATGTTTTTTTTAAGCACAATATAGCACAAGGAGAATTCACTCACTGTCCTTCCAGGTCCCTAGAAACAAGGACTTGCACAGTGAAAGAAACTGACACTCTCCCTACCTACAGTTTTCTGTCCCTAGAAAAAATGTTTTTTTTAAGCACAATATAGCACAAGGAGAATTCACTCACTGTCCTTCCAGGTCCCTGGAAACAAGGACTTGCACAGTGAAAGAAACTGACACTCTCCCTACCTACAGTTTTCTGTCCCTAGAAAAAATGTTTTTTTTAAGCACAATATAGCACAAGGAGAATTCACTCACTGTCCTTCCAGGTCCCTAGAAACAAGGACTTGCACAGTGAAAGAAACTGACACTCTCCCTACCTACAGTTTTCTGTCCCTAGAAAAAATGTTTTTTTTAAGCACAATATAGCACAAGGAGAATTCACTCACTGTCCTTCCAGGTCCCTGGAAACAAGGACTTGCACAGTGAAAGAAACTGACACTCTCCCTACCTACAGTTTTCTGTCCCTAGAAAAAATGTTTTTTTTAAGCACAATATAGCACAAGGAGAATTCACTCACTGTCCTTCCAGGTCCCTAGAAACAAGGACTTGCACAGTGAAAGAAACTGACACTCTCCCTACCTACAGTTTTCTGTCCCTAGAAAAAATGTTTTTTTAAGCACAATATAGCACAAGGAGAATTCACTCACTGTCCTTCCAGGTCCCTAGAAACAAGGACTTGCACAGTGAAAGAAACTGACACTCTCCCTACCTACAGTTTTCTGTCCCTAGAAAAAATGTTTTTTTTAAGCACAATATAGCACAAGGAGAATTCACTCACTGTCCTTCCAGGTCCCTAGAAACAAGGACTTACACAGTGAAAGAAACTGACATTCTCCCTACCTACAGTTTTCTGTCCCTAGAAAAAATGTTTTTTTTAAGCACAATATAGCACAAGGAGAATTCACTCACTGTCCTTCCAGGTCCCTAGAAACAAGGACTTACACAGTGAAAGAAACTGACACTCTCCCTACCTACAGTTTTCTGTCCCTAGAAAAAATGTTTTTTTTAAGCACAATCTAGCACAAGGAGAATTCACTCACTGTCCTTCCAGGTCCCTAGAAACAAGGACTTGCACAGTGAAAGAAACTGACACTCTCCCTACCTACAGTTTTCTGTCCCTAGAAAAAATGTTTTTTTTAAGCACAATATAGCACAAGGAGAATTCACTCACTGTCCTTCCAGGTCCCTGGAAACAAGGACTTGCACAGTGAAAGAAACTGACACTCTCCCTACCTACAGTTTTCTGTCCCTAGAAAAAATGTTTTTTTTAAGCACAATATAGCACAAGGAGAATTCACTCACTGTCCTTCCAGGTCCCTAGAAACAAGGACTTACACAGTGAAAGAAACTGACACTCTCCCTACCTACAGTTTTCTGTCCCTAGAAAAAATGTTTTTTTTAAGCACAATATAGCACAAGGAGAATTCACTCACTGTCCTTCCAGGTCCCTAGAAACAAGGACTTGCACAGTGAAAGAAACTGACACTCTCCCTACCTACAGTTTTCTGTCCCTAGAAAAAATGTTTTTTTTAAGCACAATATAGCACAAGGAGAATTCACTCACTGTCCTTCCAGGTCCCTAGAAACAAGGACTTGCACAGTGAAAGAAACTGACACTCTCCCTACCTACAGTTTTCTGTCCCTAGAAAAAATGTTTTTTTTAAGCACAATATAGCACAAGGAGAATTCACTCACTGTCCTTCCAGGTCCCTGGAAACAAGGACTTGCACAGTGAAAGAAACTGACACTCTCCCTACCTACAGTTTTCTGTCCCTAGAAAAAATTTTTTTTTAAGCACAATATAGCACAAGGAGAATTCACTCACTGTCCTTCCAGGTCCCTAGAAACAAGGACTTGCACAGTGAAAGAAACTGACACTCTCCCTACCTACAGTTTTCTGTCCCTAGAAAAAATGTTTTTTTTAAGCACAATATAGCACAAGGAGAATTCACTCACTGTCCTTCCAGGTCCCTGGAAACAAGGACTTGCACAGTGAAAGAAACTGACACTCTCCCTACCTACAGTTTTCTGTCCCTAGAAAAAATGTTTTTTTTAAGCACAATATAGCACAAGGAGAATTCACTCACTGTCCTTCCAGGTCCCTAGAAACAAGGACTTGCACAGTGAAAGAAACTGACACTCTCCCTACCTACAGTTTTCTGTCCCTAGAAAAAATGTTTTTTTAAGCACAATATAGCACAAGGAGAATTCACTCACTGTCCTTCCAGGTCCCTAGAAACAAGGACTTGCACAGTGAAAGAAACTGACACTCTCCCTACCTACAGTTTTCTGTCCCTAGAAAAAATGTTTTTTTTAAGCACAATATAGCACAAGGAGAATTCACTCACTGTCCTTCCAGGTCCCTAGAAACAAGGACTTACACAGTGAAAGAAACTGACACTCTCCCTACCTACAGTTTTCTGTCCCTAGAAAAAATGTTTTTTTTAAGCACAATATAGCACAAGGAGAATTCACTCACTGTCCTTCCAGGTCCCTAGAAACAAGGACTTACACAGTGAAAGAAACTGACACTCTCCCTACCTACAGTTTTCTGTCCCTAGAAAAAATGTTTTTTTTAAGCACAATCTAGCACAAGGAGAATTCACTCACTGTCCTTCCAGGTCCCTAGAAACAAGGACTTGCACAGTGAAAGAAACTGACACTCTCCCTACCTACAGTTTTCTGTCCCTAGAAAAAATGTTTTTTTTAAGCACAATATAGCACAAGGAGAATTCACTCACTGTCCTTCCAGGTCCCTGGAAACAAGGACTTGCACAGTGAAAGAAACTGACACTCTCCCTACCTACAGTTTTCTGTCCCTAGAAAAAATGTTTTTTTTAAGCACAATATAGCACAAGGAGAATTCTCTCACTGTCCTTCCAGGTCCCTAGAAACAAGGACTTACACAGTGAAAGAAACTGACACTCTCCCTACCTACAGTTTTCTGTCCCTAGAAAAAATGTTTTTTTTAAGCACAATATAGCACAAGGAGAATTCACTCACTGTCCTTCCAGGTCCCTAGAAACAAGGACTTACACAGTGAAAGAAACTGACACTCTCCCTACCTACAGTTTTCTGTCCCTAGAAAAAATGTTTTTTTTAAGCACAATCTAGCACAAGGAGAATTCACTCACTGTCCTTCCAGGTCCCTAGAAACAAGGACTTGCACAGTGAAAGAAACTGACACTCTCCCTACCTACAGTTTTCTGTCCCTAGAAAAAATGTTTTTTTTAAGCACAATATAGCACAAGGAGAATTCACTCACTGTCCTTCCAGGTCCCTAGAAACAAGGACTTGCACAGTGAAAGAAACTGACACTCTCCCTACCTACAGTTTTCTGTCCCTAGAAAAAATGTTTTTTTTAAGCACACTATAGCACAAGGAGAATTCACTCACTGTCCTTCCCAGTCCCTAGAAACAAGGACTTGCACAGTGAAAGAAACTGACACTCTCCCTACCTACAGTTTTCTGTCCCTAGAAAAAATGTTTTTTTTAAGCACAATATAGCACAAGGAGAATTCACTCACTGTCCTTCCAGGTCCCTAGAAACAAGGACTTGCACAGTGAAAGAAACTGACACTCTCCCTACCTACAGTTTTCTGTCCCTAGAAAAAATGTTTTTTTTAAGCACAATATAGCACAAGGAGAATTCACTCACTGTCCTTCCAGGTCCCTGGAAACAAGGACTTGCACAGTGAAAGAAACTGACACTCTCCCTACCTACAGTTTTCTGTCCCTAGAAAAAATGTTTTTTTTAAGCACAATATAGCACAAGGAGAATTCACTCACTGTCCTTCCAGGTCCCTAGAAACAAGGACTTACACAGTGAAAGAAACTGACACTCTCCCTACCTACAGTTTTCTGTCCCTAGAAAAAATGTTTTTTTTAAGCACACTATAGCACAAGCACAAAACACACTGACACTCTCCCTACCTATCCTTCTCTTTCCCTAAACTAAAGGAATCCAGGTTAAGCAAGAAAGAAATAAAAGTCACTGTCCCTGCCTATGCTGCTCTATCCCTGCTCCGGAACACACTACACTAGGCCGCCGTGCTGGTGGCCTTTTATAGTGTGGGGCGTGTACTAAACACCCTCAGCAATAATTGGCCACAGGCATCCTGCCTGTGGCCAATCATTGCTCTCCTCGCTGCCGGCGCTGTGATTGGCCAAGCATGCGGGGTCACAGTGCATGCTTGGCCAATCACAGCTCCTGGATGACACTGCGATGGCGTAGTGCATTGTGGGCCGTTCGCGTCACTCGAATTTGGCGCGAACGACCCAAATCGTTCGATCTTCGTCGAACGATCGAACAGCCGATGTTCGAGTCGAACGTATGTTCGATTCGAACACGAAGCTCATCCCTACTCACGATCTATATCTACAATCGTTTTTTGGTATTCCTTTATTAGAAGGGACATCATTCCTGCAGAACATTTTAAGAGATTAGCCTCCCACGCCTCTTTAAAGGATGAATCAATGTTCTCCATAGTGGGGAATATTATGACTCTCAGTCCATATGGGTTGGTTTTGTTTTTTAGATAGAGCTCAAAAGAGTGTATGTGCCAATAATTAAGTGACTTTTTTTCTAATAATTTTCGAAGGGACATAAAAATAGATGAAAGTTCTGTATCCTTTTGTTCTTTTAAAGTAAAGTTTTGATATACGCCTGACATAGCACTTTCCCAGTTAGTACCCACATAGTTGGTCATTCTGGATATGTTGCTATATACAGCCCCTCAATGCTATATCTCGGCAGAGTTTAGAAAGTAGGAGGAGGAAAAATGGTTCCTTTAAAAAGTCAATAAAAGAAGAAAGAAATTATCAAATATGTAGGATCCATGCAAGTGAGGCACCAATGGAGGATGTGGGTATTTGCTACCCTAAATACAGAATACAAGGAACGGTGTCTCAGATGGATGAATATGAGAGGTCAGTCTACCCGCATCCCTAGATACATACAGCAAAAAGTGCACTCCGAAGAGAGCGATTCCTCAATGGGACTGTCAGACTGCAGCTGTGGTATATCTTCTATTATGTGAATGCCACTGCTTTTATATTGGGAAGACCATGCAACAGTTCTGGCAGAGGGCTTATCGACATATCTTATCAATGAAGGCGTGCAATCCAGACCTACCTTTGGGTAGGCATGTAAGGGATTTTCATAATGGACGTTTTCCTAGAATCTCATTTTTAATCTTGGACAGACTCCATTCTGGTCCAAGAGGAGGGGACTTAAACAAAATGTTGTTTCAATCCGAACAACGGTGGATATTCCACCAAAATGCCACTAAACCACCAGGCTTGAATGGGTCAATCTCTTATAGACCCTTCTTGGAGGGTTTCTCTTCGGGGGGTTCTGAATGGGAACCCCCGGATTAGAGACTGCCTTAATGCAACCAGCAGGGATGAGCCGAACACCCCCCTGTTCGGTTCGCACCAGAACCTGCGAACAGACAAAATGTTCGTGTAAACTTTAGAACCCTATTAAATACAATGGACTCGAACGTTCGAAATCTAAAGTGTTAATTATAAAGGCTAATATGCAAGTTATTGTCCTAAAAAGTGTTTGGGGACCTGGGTCCTGCCCCAGGGGACATGTATCAATGCAAAAAGAAGTTTTAAAAACGGCCGTTTTTTCGGGAGCAGTGATTTTAATAATGCTTAAAATGAAAAAATAAAAGTGAAATATTCCTTTAAATTTCGTACCTGGGGGGTGTGTATGATATGCATGTAAAGTGGCGCATGTTTCCCGTGCTTAGAACTGTCCCTGCAAAAAATGTCATTTTTGAAAGAAAAAAATGCATTTAAAACTGACTCGCGGCTATTAATGAATTGTCGGCTCCCGGCAATACATACAAAAGTCATTGATAAAAAAAAAAAAAAAACGTCGGGGTTCCCCAGAATTCAATTACCAGGCCCTTCAGGTCTGGAATGGATATTAAGGGGAACCCCGCCGCAAATTTAAAAAAAAATTGACGTGGGGTTCCCCCAAATATCCATACCAGGCCCTTCAGATCTGGCATGGATTTTAAGGGGAACTCCACCCCAAATTTAAAAAAAAAATGGCGTGGAGTCCCCCTAAAAATCCATACCAGACCCCTTATCCGAGCACGCAACCTGGCCGGCCGCAGGGGAAAAGGGGGGGACGAGAGAGCGGCCCCCCCTCCCTCCTGAACCGTACCAAGCCACATGCCCTCAACATGGGGAGGATGTCCCCATGTTGATGGGGACAAGGGCCTCATCCCCACAACCCTTGCCCGGTGGTTGTGGGGGTCTGCGGGCGGGGGGCTTATCGGAATCTGGAAGACCCCTTTAACAAAGGGGACCCCCAGATCCCAGCCCCCCCATATGTGAATTGGTAAGAGGTACATTGTACCCCTACCATTTCACGAAGAAAGCGTAAAAAAATGTTTAAAAAAACCACACAAACACCTTGAAAAAGTCCTTTATTGAAAAAAAAAAAACATTCCAGCGGTGAAATCCAGTGTCCCGCGGCGATCCCGATGTCCAGCGCTGTCCTTCATTGGTTGTGCCTGAGCGGACCTGATGGGGAACTCCCTCTCAGTATTTTAAATGTATAGACCCGCCCCTTCTAAAGTTCCCCATCAGGTCCGCTCAGCGGACCAGATGCGGAACATGAGAAGGGGCGGGTCTATACATGTATTACCAAAGTGAGAGCAGTTCCCCATCAGGTCCGCCCCCTCGGTATGTCGGACCCGCCTACGTCATTGGCTTGAGCGGGGAACTTCCTTCACTATGTAAATTTAAATTACACAGTGAAGGAAGTTCCCCGCTCAAGCCAATGACGTAGGCGGGTCCGACATACTGAGGGGGCGGACCTGATGGGGAACTTCTCTCACTGTGGTAATACATGTATAGACCCGCCCCTTCTCATGTTCCGCATCTGGTCCGCTGAGCGGACCTGATGGGGAACTTTAGAAGGGGCGGGTCTGTACATTTAAAATACTGAGAGGGAGTTCCCCATCAGGTCCGCTCAAGCACAACCAATGAAGGACAGCGCTGGACATCGGGATCGCCGCGGGACACTGGATTTCACCGCTGGAATGTTTTTTTTTTTTTTTTAATAAAGGACTTTTTCAAGGTGTTTGTGTGTTTTTTTTAAACATTTTTTTACGCTTTCTTCGTGAAATGGTAGGGGTACAATGTACCCCTTACCAATTCACATAGGGGGGGGCCGGGATCTGGGGGTCCCCTTTGTTAAAGGGGTCTTCCAGATTCCGATAAGCCCCCCGCCCGCAGACCCCCACAACCACCGGGCAAGGGTTGTGGGGATGAGGCACTTGTCCCCATCAACATGGGGACATCCTCCCCATGTTGAGGGCATGTGGCTTGGTACGGTTCAGGAGGGAGGGGGGGGCGCTCTCTCGTCCCCCCCTTTTCCCCTGCGGCCGGCCAGGTTGCGTGCTCGGATAAGGGGTCTGATATGGATTTTTAGGGGGACTCCACGCCATTTTTTTTTTAAATTTGGGGTGGAGTTCCCCTTAAAATCCATGCCAGATCTGAAGGGCCTGGAATGGATATTTGGGGGAACCCCACGTCAATTTTTTCTTTAATTTGCGGCGGGGTTCCCCTTAATATCCATTCCAGACCTGAAGGGCCTGGTAATTGAATTCTGGGGAACCCCCACGCTTTTTTTTTTTTTTATCAATGACTTTTGTATGTATTGCCGGGAGCCGACAATTCATTAATAGCCGCGAGTCAGTTTTAAATGCATTTTTTTCTTTCAAAAATGACATTTTTTGCAGGGACAGTTCTAAGCACGGGAAACATGCGCCACTTTACATGCATATCATACACACCCCCCAGGTACGAAATTTAAAGGAATATTTCACTTTTATTTTTTCATTTTAAGCATTATTAAAATCACTGCTCCCGAAAAAACGGACGTTTTTAAAACTTCTTTTTGCATTGATACATGTCCCCTGAGGCAGGACCCCGGTCCCCAAACACTTTTTAGGACAATAACTTGCATATAAGCCTTTATAATTAGCACTTTAGATTTCTCCCATAGATTTTTCGAATTTGCCGCGAACACCCCAATTTGTTCGCTGTTCGGCGAACGGGCGAACAGGCAATGTTCGAGTCGAACATGAGTTCGACTCGAACTCGAAGCTCATCCCTAGCGACCAGGAACCTTTAATAGGTCCATTCGGCATCCTTGTCGAGTGACTCTATGAATGTTCATAACAGATGATGTTCTATATACAACCATAATCCTTATATTAAGGTTTGTGGTTGATATGACAATCCATCTGTCCTAATCTACACTTTGTTTTTAGCTTTGGGTCTATTTCATTTTATTAGGTTAGCGAGTATGCGGAGTGTGCTGTGGGGAGTGGTGCCCTACCCCCATTCTATACTCACGTATAGTTCATAGCCTTTTTATATATATACTATTAGCTCTTTAGTGTTCTCAAATGTTTTTTGTGCCTTTTTTGTCTTTTGCTATTATATTCTCTTTTCTTTCTATATTTTATTTATTTAAATAGATGCCCGATGGCAAGAGATGGTCAGGTATTTATTGGCTTTACATGTACATATATCCCTTACTTACGGGATATATAATTCTCCAAGTACCCTTGCAGGCATCACTACTGCATCTGTAGTATTTTCCTTCTTCAGTATATGTGCCTGGAGCAGTGAACATATATGTGATTCTACTTATGAAGTTCTGCAGTCCGACTTGATGCAACATATTGATTTATGCTCCCTCTGGGGATTGAATAATGGTGTATTGGGCCAGCAGGTTTTCACTGTGTACAGGAGGTTGGTCGCCCCCCCCCCCTCCCGCTGTCTGGCTTGTGTCCACTCGGCGCAGGTAGGACCGATATGTGCGATGCACATTTCCGGTCCGTTTTGAGGCATGGAGGAGAGGGAATGGTTTCCATGACCACCCTCCATTGCCAGTCCTGCGTCGCGAGCCTCTGACACGTGACGTCATCCCCCCGAGGCAGCGCCGCAGTCAGTGGCGCCTGTGCGAGAGGACGCTCTCGCCAGTGAGAGTGTCGGTCGCCATAACAACCCCCGCCCTCGGGGGGGTGGCGTGGCGCGTCACCGAGCTCGGGGGGCGTGATTCCGTTCGGCCCCTTATCTCCCTGCTCTTTGACAGCTGTCCCCTAATTACCACTTAGTGAGCATTCATAAGCTGACGCCCATATGGGCTCAGTCTGCTCACACTGAAGCCGCACCTATACCAGTCAGTTGGATTCAGACCAGGTAAAGAATCTTCCATACATATTCAGGTATTTTTCTGGGAGTTTTTATAGCATTTTCATGTTAGGGATCTGTCTGCTCTCCCCTAGAGACCACTAGAAAATATGGGACCTCGCAGATACATGGCAACACAAAACTAACTACTGGTGGCAATATATTTACATTTGCCATATTCTCTAGATCAGGTAAATAGTTATCAGTATACTTCACCTGTTTACCTATTTGCAATAGTATCAGCCTAAACAGACACTTACCCAATGACTTTCTCTCCCAGTTACCTGTTAGACCTCTGGACGGGGATTCTGCCCACCCTGGTTTCCCCCTAAGTCTCTTGGTGCGGCCTAGCCTGGGCAATACTATCCATTCGGGTAGGTTATGTGTTAATTATGTGGCGTGCTATGAGAGCGTTTTTGAATCCTTTTTGATATCTAACAAGCCCTATTTCTACTCATACCTTAGGTCAGTCCTATATGTCCCTATTTTTAGGGCACAGTTCATGACCCTTGGGTGCGACCTACGTGAAGCAGTATTAACCTTTTCAGGTAGGTTGCCCATAGGACACATGTCATTAGAGAGTCTTATACCTTCTCTCTATACATCTTAATATCCATTTCTATTGATACTCAGGCACTTTCTGAACATTGGGAGGTCCCTCCACTGCATGGATAGCAGCTCCTCTGCACCTGTGGTGTGAGATCGGTATCGGACACTCCTTACGCCCTCTGTGGACCAAGTCGTCCAGCGGGACACCATACCATCTGGGTGGAGGGCCCACCCCTGTCACCTGCTGGTCCTACCCTCTGTGGAACAACACCATCAATCCTCGAGTCAGAACTATCGTGTCTTTTTGTCACTTGCTACTACAAAGTAACCCGTATACACGTAATATACAGGGTCAGTATTTAAATAACCCTTTGTTGATAATATACTATGTACCTATGACATATATAACTTGGAGTTTAATACATGTCCCCATAATTAATGACCCCATTCTACCATCATTGCTCTTTGTTCTTTTCTGTTTATTTGTTGTTATTTACTCGTCATTTTGTCTCACTTTTTGATTTTGCATTATTTTATTGGATACAGATATCATCTAACACTAAAAGGTGCAGCACCCTACCCCTGAAGAAGAGGCTGTAAAATTAAAAGGCCTTGAAACGTTGGGTATCTGTTCCACCCTCGAGACAGTGTCGGGTCCTGTACTACATTCTTCTCCTTTCCTTGTGTAATTTATGATATCTGTCTATATGCGTTGTGATTATTTCCCTCTCAGTGTATGCACATTGGTTACTTGGACACATGTTGTGTTTGTACAGTAGTAGCCCCTCATGCTATATATCTATATTTTTGTAAAAAACTTTAATAAATCAGTCTTTATGACCAATACTTTTGTACTACATTACTCTATATAGAGGTTTTCAACAGTCACCCTAAAAAGTCCCATTGAGGAATCGCTCTCTTCGGAGTGCACTTTTTGCTGTATGTATCTAGGGATGCGGGTAGACTGACCTCTCATATTCATCCATCTGAGACACCGTTCCTTGTAGCCTTGATAAAATCGACGATGGGCAGACGAGACAACGTGCCCACTAGCTATCGACAAAACAGGTCACAATCTACCCCTGGATCCCACAGAAAACCGGAGATATTTGAGACACAAGCTCTGAGGACAAGAGGACGTGCTGCTGCCAAGATGGCGCTGCTGGAGCACGAGGCTGCACACAGTGAGGACTCAATGTCGGCTTCAGCGGACATGGTAAGAGACACAGACCACTCTGACCACCCACTGCGCTTCTCTGAGATGGCAAAATTTGCAGCAGACATTAAAAGTACATTCTCCTCAGCCATCACTGACCTAAGAGCAGATTTTATGGCACTATCAGACCTCTTGTCCCATACTGAGAGAGCAGAAGCCAAAAGAGACAGAGCGGTGGAGAAGCTGACATCCACAGTCTTATCCCATGCCACGCATTTAATTCTTATTAATAGACATTTAGAAGATTTAGATAACAGAGGACGCAGGGCGAACATTAGAGTGAGAGGAATACCTGAACATATAGAAGCTGCACAACTCAAACCAACACTCCAAGCAGTCTTTAATGACCTGCTCGATCGCCCTAAGGACACTGACATTGAATTTGTCCGGGCGCACAGGGCCCTTGCACCCCGTCCCTCAGATGCAGCTCCACCAAGGGATATAGTTTGCTGTTTACAAAATTTCCCACTAAAGGAGGAGATATTGAACAAGGCCAGGTGCAATGAAAGGATCCTTTTTGAAGCACATGCTGTGACCCTGTTCCAGGATCTATCTCACATAACACTGCAGAACAGATGAGCCATGCGGCCTATGATCACTGCATTGAAAGATAAAGGCATACCATATCGTTGGTGTTTTCCTTTTGCCATGAATGCCACATACATGAGAAAACAATGCTACTTAAGAATGCCTGAAGACATCCCAGCTTTTTGTGAACATCTACAGCTTCCCCTGATTGATTTGCCAGACTGGTACAAAGAATTCCGCATTCCATCACAGGGATCATCTCCACCAACTACTCCCCAAGCGTCACCTTTTAGGCCTTCATCATCCAAAAAAGCCAAGCCCGACAAATACCCGGGATCCAGCACAAGCAGATAAGCCTACATCTCCAAAGACATGAGAATACAGGAAAATGCCTAACTTCCTTACCTTATACCCTGTCTGTCTCGCTTATCTGGACCATGAGATTTGACTAGTTTCTGCAACCACCACATTGTCTGACCTGACATGCACAGACAGTTTATAGCATCACAAAACTGGCCACAACAAACATGAGAGCCTGTACTGACCTTTCATGGCAGCAATAACCATCCAACTTCACCATAATATAATCTTATTTCTTGAATACAGGAAGTGTCTTAGCAGAAAACTCCATAAATGCTTTGACTCCATATAAAATTTCTTGTTCAGGAGTGACATCTACTGGAGGAAACTGGGATGGCATTATTTAAGCCTTTTACAGGCAAAGAAACCTTACGGCATATCCAATCACAAAATATATGGCAAGGTTTGAAATATGCTATCGTGAAAGGTTTTGGCTGAACATAACTGCCTTTTTTCTTTTTATTTTATTGGTTTGATTACAAGACATGATTATGTAAAGAGAATGATGGAAATGATTTTTTCTTGTTTTTTCTTCTCTCTTTTTTCTCTCAATTTCCTTCAGCAACTAGAACAAACTGTCATCTTAAAGTATAACATTGCTTCTGCTTAAGATTTTTGATACAAGGGTGACACCCTATGGTGAAAAGTTGAAATGGCATTAGAGAAGGGAAAACATTCTCTCTTCACAGGTCATAGAGTCTTAAAACAGCAAAGTTGGATGTATATTGACTCGAGTTTCCAGTTATGTATGCCCACTGCTCAGCGTTCTCTGTTTATTTTCATTAATTTAAAATATATGCCAGTTTGAATACAATGCATGAGCTCCTAATGAAAGAGATAGATTCATGGGAAAGGGCAACTGCATGTCTAGCATTTACTAAGAAACTCAAACTGTGCACACAAAATTCTCAGGTGGAGAAGTGGATTCTATATGGTCCAGATCAGTTATGAGCCGGTCCGGAAGATGCTCCCCTGCCTGACTTGTAACCCCCACTAGACTGTCAACAATTATGATGGATCTAGGAGCGAGATCATAGATATCTTCTGATGCCAAATATGTTGTTTCTGTAGGTGGGACCTAGTTGGTCCACCCGGAGGGGCGAATATGACGGCATAACTACTCATAGATGTTACATAACCATTGTTATTACACTCAGTTCGGAGGTATAGACACATGCCCGATTTTACAAGGTTTAACTAGGTTGGAGGGCGCCTGGATGTCCTTAATATAAGTTTAATGGAAAACTGGTGCATGATTGTTGCTATGCACCACTGCTCCACATTGTTTACACAGTTAAAATTTTATACCAAACTCATGTTATCGCTTCAAAGGCTGGAAGGGGTACATGACTCATTTTATTTTTATATGCTTTAAGATGAGTCACGGGAGTTCACACTCACTATTTTCTTACACCAAGTTACTTGATCAGGTTTTAAGGTATAACTACCCCTGATCCCCTACAGTGACTACCTCCCATTGCTCCCACCAGTGGATGTGGGTTGGCATTACCAACACACTATATTTCTCTCCTTAGGATAACACCTGGAGATGTGTTTACTACTTCTCATTGCAAGTAACACTCATCTGGAGAGTTACTATAACCTTACTTTTTCTTTTTCTTACCTTTACCTTTTACTAAAACTTTCTCCTCCTTTTTCTCACCTTTCTCCCTTCCTTCCTTCCTCTTCCTAATTTTACATATATTTTATTTTATCTTAAACACAGACCTTTAATTTGACAGTAGGATATTCACGGTTGTCTCTTAAGTAAATAGATCATAATCTCTGATCTATCAAAATGTCATATACATCGATAAATAACCATTCTTTTGTGATATCCCACAATGTCAGGGCTTGAATACACCAGAGAAAAGAGTATCGCTACTTCGTGAACTACATAAAGCTAAGCCTGCGGTGGTATTTCTCCAGGAGACTCACTTCAAAACAGGTAACATCCCCAAACTACATGACAAACACTATCCACAAACCTTTCACGCAACTAACCCCACATCCAAATCTAAAGGAGTTTCCATTCTATTACATAAGAATTCAGAGATTGTTGTTTCACAACAATTAACAGATGCAGAAGGGAGATACATCTTCCTCAAAGGTGAATGGGCGGGGATTCCAATTACGTTGGCCAATGTATATTTTCCTAATTTCACACAAATCACATTTTGCCAACATGTAATTGATGAACTAAAAAGCTTCGCAACAGGTGGCATCATGTTTGGGGGGGATTTTAACTTAGCTCTGAATCCCTTACAGGACACATCAGATGGCAAATCTAGTGTGCCATATAAAAAACTAAAGAAGATCAAAACACTCCTTGCCTCACTCACTTTAATTGACTCATGGCGCTCATGTAACCCAACAGGAAAGGATTTTACATACTTCTCAGCAATAAATTCACACGCATTGATTACATCTTCCTTACACAAAGAGACTTACCCCTCTTACAATCAGCCAAGATTGGAATAAAGACTTTCTCAGGCCATGCACCCATATCAATGACCTTGCATAAAAAAAACAGAAGGCCTAGAGCCACAAATTGGAGGTTAAACCCTTCCCTGCTCACTGATATGGCAGACGCAAACAAAATATCAGAAACAATTAAATATTATTTTAAAGAAAACGAGTCGGAAGTCATATTACCTATGAACATATGGGAAGCTCACAAATGCATGGTCCGAGGGGAATTTATCAGGTTGGGGGCTGCAAAAAAGAGAGAAGCTGAAAAAGAACTCTTGGCTTTAACGCGGGCCATAAGTGATATGAAAGCCAAACATAAACAATCTTTAGCAATTGAAACAGCCACAGCTTTACTTGAATTACGGAAAAAACGACAGTCTATTCTGAACCTCAAGGCTCAAAAGATCCTCTTTTCAAGAAGGGTTTTTTTCTATGAACATGGGGATAAATCAGGTAAATTTTTAGCAAAAGCATTAAAAGAAACATTGTCATCAACAAATATTCTAGCCATTAAAACTAGACAAGACCGAATAACTAATGATACTCAAAAGATTGTCCGACGATTCCAAGAATATTATACAGATCTGTTTAATCTACCACCTACACACAAACCCAAAGACCTTACAGGACCAAGAGCAGAAATAATTCACAAATTCCTCACAGATAGCGGACTCCCCACTCTAAATGACACAGACACACAAACATTAGAGGAACCAGTAACAGTACTAGAAATGACCGAAGCTATTAAATCCCTTAAATCAGGGAAAAGCCCAGGACCAGACGGCCTTACGGCACACTATTACAAGACATTCTCCGATATCCTGACACCTCACCTCCTCAAGATTTTGAACTCACTAAAAAACCCACAAGCCATCTCTGAAGACTCTGAAGAGTTTTTAAGACCCCTTGTAACGGTATTACCTAAACCTAATAAAGACCCAACAGACTGTGCCAATTACAGACCGATATCCCTACTTAACCTTGACTTGAAATTGCACGCAAAAATACTAGCAAACCGACTAAGACCTTTACTGAATCAACTAATAGGACCAGAACAGGTGGGATTCATGCCTGGCAGGGAAGCCAAAGATAATGTGATAAAAGCTATGAATCTCATACATAAAACACACATAGATAAACACGAAGGCATGCTATTATCAACTGATGCGGAGAAGGCCTTCGACCGAGTGTCGTGGGACTTCATATTTGCCACATGCTCCCATATAGGTATAAAAACACATATGCTAACTTGGATAAAGGCCTTATACCACAACCCGACAGCCCAGATCAAAATAAATGGTACACTATCTGACAAAGTAAGAATTCAAAATGGGACTAGACAGGGATGCCCATTATCACCCCTGCTATTCATTCTCACCCTGGAACCACTAATCCGCACTATAAATAAACTACCTGACATTCATGGTTTCAATGTCAACGACAAAATATATAAATGCGCAGCATATGCGGATGATTTACTGTTTTTTATATCCCAACCACATATCACCATGCCCAACTTATGTAACGTATTCTCCCAATATACCTATATATCAAATTTCAAAATTGATTACAATAAATCCGAAGCTTTGAACTTGACACTACGGGAAACCACACTAAATAATGCAAAAAACAATTGCAAATTCAAATGGGAAACAACATCCCTCACATACTTGGGGATACAATTAACCCTGAAATTAGACTCAATGTACAAAGTCAATTTTCAACCACTCTTACAAAACATTACCAAAGATCTAGAGAAGTGGACGTTGAAATGTATCTCTTGGTTTGGCAGGGCAGCTATAATTAAAATGTCAATTCTGCCTCGAATACTATTATTTTTCCAAACAGTACCTATACTACTACCCTCAAAGTTCTTCAAATCCTTACATAGCTTGTTAAGAAAATTTCTTTGGGCCTCCAAAAAACCAAGAATCAGTCTGAACTTACTTACTATGAAGAAACAAAATGGAGGCATGGGTTTTCCCAATTTTAAAAATTATTACCTAGCTACGCATCTAACTAGACTCATAGATTGGACTTGCCACAATGAGAATAAAGATTGGGTGGGATTGGAGAATAGCATGGGACCTATACCGGTGTCACACACCCTATGGATACCCTGGAACCCATGTCCGAAAATACTGAAACAACATCCCCTCATAGGGGCAACACTAAAAAACCTACAAACAATTACTCAGAGACACTCACTCACATCCTCACTGACAACTAACCCTGACTTCCCATTGGGAATCGATGGTTCTATCTGATCTCTTTGCAACAGAAACACACCACTCTTAGTTGCACACTGCTTAAAGAATAACAAAATCAAGTCTTATGTAGATTTGCAAAAGGAAGTAGAACAAACACCCCTACACATCACGGAATATCAACAAATACATGATTTCATCATGAACTCTCAAAGACAAAAACATTTCACTAGACCCTTAACGCCCTTCGAAACCATATGTTTCTTGGCTACCACGACCACAAAGAACATCTCCTTAACATACACCTGGTTGTAGTCCTATGATTTACAGGAGCCCAACAGACACAAAATATTCTGGAAAACAACCCTAAAAATAACCTTTACGAGAGATCAATGGCTACAAGCCTGTGTGTTCGCACACAAATGCGCAATCATTGTGAAATTACAAGAAACTTCATTCAAAATCCTAAGAAATTGGTATATCACACCAAACAAATTACACAAATGGTTCTCGACGGTTCCTGGACATTGTTGGCGCTGCAACCGGGAAGAAGGCACCTTATACCACATCTGGTGGGAATGTGACTTGATTAAACCCTTTTGGGACCAAGTAATCAAGATCATAAAACACATTACAGAAACGAAAATTCATTTAGACGCAGCTTGCTGTCTTATAAACATCACCAATTGCACCATGAGAAAATACAAAAACTCCTTGACCAGATTCTTAATCACTGCAGCAAAAACAGTGATACCGAGGCACTGGAGAAGTACCGCCGCACCCACGATTAAAGAATGGCTAGAAGAGATACATCTACTCAGAGTTATGGAGGAGATCAGGGCTACATCACAGGAGAATACAGAAAATTTCAATAAAATGTGGCAACCGTGGATCATTTTTAAATACTCTGATTCCTATACCACCTTTACTCGAACATAGACCTTCAAATATAGAGAAACGTGAATGAACAATATCTCTCCTTATTTTTATTTCCCTTCCTTCTATTCCCTATCATTTCTATCATTATACCTTCTTCTATGGGCTTCTCCCTGAGGTCCACAAAGTTTTACTTTTGTTCCTTTGTTTTTGAGATTAAATAATCAATTTTTTCTACAAACATTCAGAGTATTTCTAAATAGACTATCGATGCAAAGATCGGTTAATTACGAAGCCACTTATTAAAATACTCTACTATTGAACTCAATTATACAATGTTATACTTTTATATGACACTTATGTACAAATGCTAGTATGATTGTACAAATGTTATTAATAAGCATTAATAAAAGCTTTATGGTTTAAAAAAAAGAATTGCTTTTTATGACTCCTATGTATCCATGCCTATCTATTTTTGATACTTTGATATAAATAAAACAAGATACATTTTTAAGAAAATCATTGATACTTGTTTCCATCACTATTTTGCTGCTAAAAATCCCCATTAGGGATCTTCTATTCAAGCCACTTTCTTTATCCAATTTTTTCCATATCTTAAATAGATACTATATCATTCCACACATATGTATCTAGTTGTATCTAGCTCATAGCTTACCCAGCCTTTCACATAAGTAGTATAACCCCACATTCTAAAGTCTTTTCTAAGTCCCTTTATAGACACCTCCCTTCAATTGATAGATACTTGACACTCTCTTGCACAGGAATATACATTTTATTCACATCTACATGATACCTTTGCCATACTGGATTGCGTTTTCTGTGCTCCCATAATTTTATCCAACTCTTTGACTGGCTATTCAACCATGCTTGTGTTGAGATCACCATATTATAAAGTTTCACACTAGAATTATTGGGCTTTCACCCACTTTGTACTCCTTGCATCTCAACAAACATCTTCTTGCAGACCCTGTTAATGAGTGGGAGATCACCACAGCTATATAGGATTGCTTATTACCCCAGAGACAACTCTTACCACCCTCTGGACTGCCCATATAGCTGTAATTCAAGGCGGTCTCATTACACTTGCCACCTGGAATAGCAAAAATTGGCATAAAATGCACTCACTTACTAAAGAACTAGATGTGTACAAAACCTACTTTAATGCACATCCCCTGATGGCTGCTCAGTTTATCTATCAAAAACTTTCAGAATTGAACTCTTTGCTATCCAACAAGGCTAAAAAAAGCCCTGAGATGGTCAAAACCAAAATGTTTACTTTTCAGCAATTCCTTTACTGCTATTTTTGTCCTGATTCGTGATGTGTGAAGTGTGATTCCTACCTTCCTGCCCTCACAACCAGACATTTTAAATGCACCATGCATGCCTGAAGAGTTACTTCTAATAATTAAATATATTAAAAGATTGTCAGCATCAGACCCCGATAGCTATTTAGCCTTATACTATAAACAATTTGCTTCACTATTAGTACACAAATTTAAAAACACAATTTAAAAACAATTTTTGAAACTAACCCCCTTTACATCCAACTAGAGATATTAGATCTGCTATTCATGATTCTCTCTGCCTAACAAAAACCAAGAGGTTGATGCATACACCATCTGCTTCTTCAGGACCTTGTATTCTCAGAGGCAAAGAAGAATAGCCTGACTATTAAAAATATACATCCACAGTAAGTATTCATATATAATCTAATAATACATATACAACACATGCCGTCATTATTCACTTTCTTTTGTTTATTTTGTTGTGCCTTTGGATAAGATTTTGAGTAACCTTTTACCTATATTTCTCATCTCATGCTGGCATGACTATGTCTCTATTGTGTTTTTATATCATACATGTTGATCCAGGTATTCTCGCCTTTGGTTTCTAACCTTCTATGGCTTCATCATACAGAATATATGTTTGTTTTTCTTGTTATACTTTCTATATCAATACATTTGGTATCGTACTAACATTACTCTTGTGAATATTTAAAAAAAAAATGATTAAAAAAAAAAACATCAAATTCATAAGTTGTTGTATTGGAAATCTCTTATAACAAATGTTGATGAGTTCACGCTAATCCCGAAAAAATACAGAGCTAAAAAAATGTTCATTAATTCCATTCACACCAAAAGTACATATATCTCAAAACACAATAGATCTCCAAAAACACAGATGTGAAGCCAATTTTACCAAACATGTTTATACTACTCTATATGTCCAATACTGTGAATGAAAGAAATATACATTTCAAAAAGTCCACACAAATTAAATATGATTGATACATCTTCTTTCCTGACAGCTCCATGGCAGCACAGCTGGGTATAGGCTCCGTCCCCCCATGTCTACAGGACTTAGCTCATATAAATTTTAGCCCACCTAAAGCCTCTGAGTTCTTCTTTTTCCCTCCTATGCGCAGGACCTATGTGTGCTCCTCTACCTGGCTGGTCTAAAGGGCTGGCCATCCGTCCATGCGTGTGGATAAAGCTGGACGCAGTCCCTGGGGTCTTGTCTAAATTAACCATAATCCAGGGAGCCTCGCTGCTGGTCCTCAGGGTGGCTTTTATCATGGCAAACAGCCATGTCTGGGGTCCACTGGGTCCAAACAAAGTGGGCAGCGGTGTTGGCAGAGTCTCCCCTATGCACACGCACCCGTGCTGTGCCGGTGTTTACGGTCGGATGACGGAGGTTGGGTGAGCTAAATTTGTAAAATGCTTTGTATCCAAATGAATGCTGTATTGCTGGGTATTGTTGTGCCTTGCTCCCTGCAGACACTATGCATAGCCTGAGCTTTTCCACAGGGAGTACTCTGCATAACAGGTACACAAAGTAACACTTTGTCTGTTCACACATGGCAATGACCTGTTGGTGGCTTCTCGTGTTTGCTTTACTGTTGTGCCATTATGCCAACCCCCTCAAAAGACCAGCATTTCCAGAGAAGGTAGAGGAGTGACCTGTGAATGTCTACTGGAGCCAGCCATGGCCTGTTGAGATATGGGATATCCTTTTATATTTCTAAGTGCTTCTCAGTTTTTCACCAAAAAGAAAAAAAAAGGGGAGAAGCATGTTTATGATGTCTACAATTCCCTTGGTTTTTGTACATTGCAGAAGATTATTGTAATTCTGTTGCAAATTCCTACCTTTTTGTTGCTGTTCTGAACAAACTTTTTAATTATGTCCTGATCCCTTGCAGGACTCATTAACCACCTGGTAAATCAGGGCTCTAGATGGAGGCTTCCGTCTCCCTCTAGCAGTGGTTAACCCCTTAAGGTTTGTTACTAAGCAAACTATTTAGCTGCATTTAACAATTTTTATGGGCTGGTTTGATAAATGGTACGCCAACCCTGTGGAGAGGTTATCTATTAGTAATTACCAATCTCAGAGCAAACATGCTTCATGCTCTTCAATAAAAAGACGTGGATGAACATTACTGTGGGAATCTTGCTTTGATTAAGCAACCAGAGATGAGGATGATGATACCTCTTCAGACTCTATAAGAGGAATACACGGATGGTGTCATAAACCAGGTGTGACCAGACTGTGTGGATTGCAAAGAGGAAACCAAAATGCATGTAAAGTGAATATTATAAAGTTTATTAAAGATAAGTGGTAAATAAGTAAACACCCCAAATACAAATAGTGCTCAACCAATCAACAGAAACCAACAGACAACAGATAATTATATACAGCCAAAGGGAAGTACCAAAATCAAACATGTTAACCAGGACGGGGTCATACACAGAAGATAAGCAGATAACAAAGGGCGTCTCCGGAATCACAAACTTTAGCCAGGCCAGGGTCATACACAGCAGATCAGCAGATGAACTAGGGCTGGACAGGAGAGGGGGAATATTGATGGTATCAGGCTACAAGGGAACAGGAACACAGGAGGGACAGGATCAGGATAGGATAGGGTACAGGCTCAGGTACAGGTACAGGCTTAGGTTCAGGTTACAGGGTTCAGGATACAGGATACAGGATACAGGCTAACAGGTCAGGGCACAAGGACGATACCAAGGCGATGAGAGCAATCATCAGCCGGGTATTTATATGAATGCCTGTAATTAGCCTCAAGTGACACTTGAACACAGGAGGTGCTGTCTTCTCCACACTTCCAGGAAACACCCACTGGTGGACACCGGTATTACAGCCAAAGGATCCAACAGTGCCACCAGCAGGTGAATCCTTCCACTACAGATCCAGAGTGTTGGAAGACACCCGCTGGTAGACACTGGTACTGCGATCCAAGAGACCGAAGGCGCCACCAACAGGTGAACCCTTTCCTGACAGATGGGCATGACAGTATGTATCCCACTGGCTCAAGCAGCCAGGGATAAGGATGAGATCTAATAGGATGTCACATTTATTAAACACATTGCCAATACACTCTAAAGGAGTGGTTTCTGCTCACTCTTGGAAAGGGTTATCTGCTCTGGCAATGAGAAGCTGCCTAGCCATACCAGATGAAACAGCCCATTTTCCGAATTTCCAGATGGACATGACAGTATGTATCCCACTGGCTCAAGCAGCCAGGGATAAGGATGACACCTAATAGGATGTCACATTCAATAAACACATTGTCAATACACTCTAAAAGCAGTGATTTCTGCTCACCCTTTGAAAGGGTTATCTGCTCTGGCAATGAGAATTGGCCTAACCATACCAGGTGAAGCATCCCATTTTCAGAATTTCCGGATGGACATGACTGCCTACATTCTGCTTTGTTCAAGCAACCAGGGATAAAGATGACGACACCTAACAGGTTGTCGCATTCATTAAGCCTGTGGTCAATACACTTTAATCGAGTGTTTCCACACACTCTGTGAAGTCTCCAAGCCTTCCCAGGCAAACAATCTGCTACAGATCCTTCCAAAGAGAAGACAGATGAACATGACTGCAAGAATGTTGCCTAGTTCAAGCAATCTAGGATAAAGATGACGACGACACCTAAGCGGTTGTCACATTCATTAAGCATGTGGTCAATACACCCTCTAAAGGAGTCGTTTCCACTCACTCTGTGAAGGGGTCATATATGGTGCCAATGAGTAGTCTCAGAACCTCCTCAGGCAAATTAACCCTTGTCAGCTTCTTCCCAAGCAGAGGTGAATGAACATGTGATTCCTACTTTGTTCAGGCAGGCTGTGGTTAAGATGATGGTGACCAAGTTGTCACAATTAAGCATATGGTCAAGACACTCTAAAGGAATGGCTGAATTCATCTCCTGCAAGAGCCATCTATTCTGGCAATGTCCAGTCTTCTTTTCAGGGCCTTCTCAAGCCAATCAATTCTCTACAGTCTCTTCTGAACAAGAAGATGAGGATGACCTTTGTCCAGATTGGTAAGGTTGGTGAAATGCCTTTTAAATAGAAGTGAAGCTTTGGAGGTATTTTAAGTACCTCCAGAAAATAGCTTGACAATGCCCTTATGTTGGATGGATCAAGTGCTCGTTCTAGAAGATTGGAGTATATTGTCATAGCAGGATGTCAAAGTTATGCCCTTTTTAACTGAAAGTTGTCCAGGGGTTGAGATCAGTGTGTGTCTCTTGTGGGATTGACCATATACATGACCTTACCATCAGAAGATGTTGATGGCCTTCAAGGGCAAACACTATCACTGCATTTTTCTTGATCGTAGAAGGTCAAGTCTAAATTTAATAGTGATCAGTATGGCTTCCTGCCTCAAGATGAATGTCTGCTGAGTTAAAGAAGACCAAAAAACTCAAGAGTCAGTTTCCACGCTCACTCTCACGCCAGAGAGCTTAGCTTCCATATTTCTGGCTGGGAGTCCAGGAAAAACGGAGAAGCCAATGCATAAACCAAGAAGTCAGTAAAGAGTTCCATGTCAGGATGCTTTCTGTTATTTTGGGCTACTTTCTTTACTTTTGCCACTAAGCGCTGACTTTACATTTTTCATCTATCCACAGTTTTGATAAATGTTTGCAACTATTATGGGACCTACAAAATCAGCAGCAGAATGTTTTTTCCATAAGCCCAGTGGTTATATGGTTTTGGGGAATTGTTTTTATTTTCTTTTTACAAAGTCTGAAAACTGTAAATGGAAAGTGATAAAAAAAAGTGAAAAATTACAAAAATGGTCAGGCAAAAAATGGAGAGCAAGCATAGTAACAAAGGGATTTATTCAACCAAGACCAGATCAAGTGGGTCTCTCTTCATTAAGGTGCAAAGGCAAGGTTGACTGCATATTTTCCTAAAATGAGCAGCATGCTATAGGTTCACACAGACCGTATCTCATTATATAATATTCTGTCAGTCATAAAAGGGGGTATTTGGTAAAATGCTCACTAAAAAAAAAAAAACAGCTACAGCACATAAAGCATATCAGCCAAGTAACATTTTCATAACTAGAGTCTCAAAATGCCAATGAAGTGCTAATGTTTATGAACGGATATTAAGGATAGAAATTAGGCTAATCACAGCATACATGTCCTTTGCTATGAACTTTACTATCAGATAAATAGAATTATTATATTTATTATACAAAAAAAAATTGTCTAAACAGCCTACAGGAGCTCACCTCAGCTTTTAAATTGATTCATATACACCATCCCATATGACTAATGCCAGATTTCAGGCTACAATTAATTGATTATCCTAGTAATAAGCCATAATAAAGTTGGAAAAGAAAATATTGATTAATACATTTGTAGGTAAATTTATAGATTTGCCTAGGTGGTAGGTCACCAAGTGCAGGCCATTCACCTGGGTATATCTATAAACTCATGGTCTTTATGTTCTTTTCCTGCAATAACTTCACACGCTGAGTTTTTTCACTTTCACAACATACTGCTTCTGCTTATTTATGCAATCAATAAACTATTAGGTTTTCTCTTGTGAAATAAAGTAATTCTGTCTTAAATATTTATAGATTAGCAATGTAAGGCTGTCCTGTACAAATAAATGCCGGTAATACATTTCCTTTCATCTGACATGACTTTGGTAAATTGCTTGTTGCTTTAGGCTGACATGTTCTTTACCTGGGAATGCAATTTTTATAGAACATGTATGCAAGAATAACATCTTTGTGAACTTTTAATGTGTTGAAATAATTAAAATTAAAACAGAATTTAATTGGTGATATTTTTTACCCCAAAAATGCATTAAAGCTGAGCTACATCACCCCGCCTCCAGTGTTTATGCTTGCTGAAATATTTTATATATCTGACTTATACCATAATATACAGTAGGTCATATGATCAGAGGATAGGGTAAGTATTCACCTGAATATTAATATAGTGTTTTCTTAGTTGCGAAGACAACTGTGAAAAAGTAACTCCTTGTACTTTTACTGGAAAATATTTTTTTTTGTAAGTATGTAGGAAGGAGAAAACAAAGAATGGAACAAAGTTCCATACATCCTATCTCACAAAAGCTGCTGCAACTTGACCCTGGGCAATGACACTTAGATTTATACCATAGAAAAATTCACTTGCAACCCAGTGAAGTGGATTTTGCCTACTGGAATTTAGCACCCTACTGTTGTCTCTCCTCTGCTTATGCCTTCAATTACTTTTCTACCAGGCGAGCATAGAGGCTAATAATGGAACTCACTTTTTTTTGTATTTCTCTGGAATTCTGGTGGTAAATCTTATCTTTTTTCCTAGCTCTGTCCTATTTTGCTGCTAAAGAAAGTTAGACTATTTTCTTTGAATAAGTGTATATTTGACATATTGTGATAAGTATAAGGTAAGTATGTATGCCATTAAAGTAGTTGGTTACATCTAATGATATAGATACTTTGTAATACAGTTATAACTCTACAAGCACTATAACTGCTTTTCTTTGGTTTCAGTAATGATAATTATTACCTTTTTTACAATGTTTATAAGGCCTCATGCCCACGGATGTTTTAACAAGCGGGCTGTAAAGCTAGTACAGACGCCAGAAAAAAATAGCGTTTTTATCACGTTTTTTTCCACGTTTTGCACTTAATTTAATGCACATTTCCCCCGCGCTAGCTTTCAGCCGCGTTTTTCTTTCTCCATTCCAAATCAATGGCTCCCTATGGGAGCCCATTGATTTGAATAGAGGTTGCACCAGAAGTCGGATCAAGATGATCTGACTTGCGGGGCGACTCGTGTGCGGAGAATCTTGAAGGGGAACCCCGCAAAAAAAAAAAATTGCGTGAGGTTCCCCCTCAGGACGATACCAGACCCTTCAGTCTGGTATGGATCTTGAGGGGGAACCCTCACACCAATAAAAAAAAAATACCGCGGGGTTCCCCACAGGATCCATACCAGACCCTTATCCAAGCACACAGCCCGGCCGGTCAGGAAGGGGGGGACGAGCAAGCGCCCCCCTTCCTGAACCGTACCAGACCGCATGCCCTCAACATGGGGGGTGGGTGCTTTGGGGCGGGGGGGCGCCCTGCGGCCCCCCACCCCAAAGCACCTTGTCCCCATGTTGATGGGGACAAGGGCCTCTTCCCGACAACCCTGGCCGTTGGTTGTCGGGGTCTGCGGGTGGGGGCTTATCAGAATCTGGGAGCCCCTTTTAATAAGGGGCCCCCCAGATCCTGGCCCCCACCCTATGTGAATGAGTATGGGGTACACCATACCCCTACCCATTCACCTGGGGGAAAAGTGTCAATTAAAAAAACACACTAGACAGCTTTTTAAAGTAATTTATTAGGCAGCTCTAGGTCTAAAAATGCTAAGGTATGTGTATCAGCCACATGAGTAAAGGATAGACCCAAAGTATTTCGGTTGCAGTACTGTACAAAGCCATCAATATCATCAGCAGTGCCGTCCCAGATAATCACTATGTCGTCAATATATCGACCATAGTACATTACCTGGGCGGCAAAGGGGTGGTCAGCTGCAAGATACATACTCTCCCAAAATCCCATTGTGAGGTTGGCGTAGCTGGGGGCAAAGTTTGCCCCCATAGCTGTGCCGTGGACTTGTAAATAGTGTGTGCCCTCTGACTCAAAGTAGTTATGTTTTAAGCAAAAAACTAGGGATTCCAGTATGAAATTGATTTGCCGAGAATTAATATGAGGCTCTTTGGCTAAAAAGTGTTTAGCCAAAGAGCCCCTTATTAATTCTCAGCAAACTTTGCCCCCAGCTACGCCAACCTCACGATGGGGTTTTGGGAGAGTATGTATCTTGCAGCTGACCACCCCTTTGCCGCCCAGGTAATGTACTATGGTCGATATATTGACGACATAGTGATTATCTGGGACGGCACTGCTGATGTTATCGATTTACGCTATTCAGCTCCCTTCTTATGTGTATTGTAAACAGTTTTGAATAGGCCCCTTATAATAACTCACTGTTTTATGTAAGTATGTCGTTTCCATTGTCTGTTTTTTTATATATGCATTTCAGTGCTTTTTATATATGTTCCTTTATACCATTGTATTAAGCTTATCTATCCATGCCAGCTCATTTATTTATTTATTTGTTGGTTTGCTGCTATTTGGGCCGAGCTGGGACCTGTAGTCCCATGGTGCCGACATAGGCTTAAAAGCACCAGTTTCATTAGCTCTCCATCAGGCCAATAGAAGGAGCAGTGGCTCAGAGCGTGTAGCCCAATCAGCCCCTTGCCTTGCCTTCCCTGTTGACCCTCCTCCTGGAAGTGTTCCCGGAAGTAATCACGTGACCCGTGAGAAGTTTCCTCACCATGCAAAACCCTAATGCGTAATGCAATAGGAGGGGTTTTTTTTTTTTTTTTGTTTACAAAGTTTTATTTGGAAGTTCAAATGTACAGGTACATAGGGTGTTGATAAAGGTAATCAATATAAAAAACGTAGAGTTCATATATGCAAATATTGGTTGTAGACATAGTAATAAGGTACAAAGAAATAGTTCATGGGTATATGGGGCCCATTGGCAAGAAGGAGACATCTACTGCAGTCACGGAGAGGGGTATAGCCAGGGCAGCAAAGGAAATACTGAACTCGCAAGCCAAAGATTGATCAATGAAATTCCCGACTATCCAGAGTCCATGTATGCAGGGAGTTGATAGGCATTTTGAGCCCAATGGATAGACACGGGTAGGGTGAAACGAGAGAAGCTGACAGAATTAAAGCATAGGTCTGGATCACCTTCCTCAGAGTGACCTAGACCCTGGAGTTTCCCGGATGAGCTGGACAGGAGTTCAAAAGATTTCCTTTACCGCCAAAATAAAGGCACAAGCCAAAACCCATGCGCCGGGCACGTTCCTCTGGAGTGAGGCGAGGTTGCCCAAGCTGCATAGGTTATTCCAACCTTTGAGAGATTGGAGACAGAGAGGGTTCCATAAGTCTAAGAGATAAGGATCTCTCCAGGGCCCGCTCCTTGAAACAAATGTCTATTTGAATGCTCAATGCGATTAAATCATCAAGTGTGGTAGGAATGGTGCGTCCAGCGAGTTCATCCTTTACACACTCAGATAGGCCTTGCCAGAAGGTATCGGTAAGAGCCTCATTATTCCATTTGAGTTCAGTGGCCAGTGTACGGAATTGAACTGCGTATTGACTGACTGTCATTCCTTGCTGACGAAGGCGAAGGAGGGCCCCAACAGCAGAAGAAACTCTGTGGGGCTCATCAAAAGTTTTCCGGAATGCATCCAAAAAGGCCTGGAGGTCTGAGGTGATGGGATTGTGTCGTTCCCAGAGTGGGGAGGCCCAAGCTAGGGCATCACCAGAAAGGAGGGAGATGATATATGCCACTTTGGAAAATGGTGGCTGGAAAGTTCAAAGTGGATGGAACACTGATTAATGAAGCCACGACAAGCCTTAGGGTCACCAGAAAAACTAGTTGTTGGTGGCTGATGCAAGGGGGATTGCCAGGTGTAGCAGGTAACACGGGAGCAGATGAGACAGAAGCAGGGGCTTAAGTAGCTGAGGTTGGTTGAGATGCAGGTTCTTTCATTCTATTACTAGGGTAGGACCCACTAATTCAGGGTACTTTGTCGCAGTAAGTGGGGTTAGCACTATATGACCTTATAGTGTGACCAAACTCCCCTATTTTTTTTAATATGTTCAGGTGTTTTTAACTAGCCTTGCAGGATAAATGTCATTTTTGTATGTTTGCGCTGTAATCTATTTTGTACTGTTTTTGGTCTTATAGCAGCACCATCTTGAATGTAAAGCATTTTAGGGTGTGCCCCCATGTATGTTTTTGTATATTGCAGACGATCCAGGCAGGAGGTAAGATCCTTTAGAAACAGCATTATTTGCTCTTTATTTGCTTGCTGGGAGTTAAGTCTCTGAACTAGGTGTTGCATTTGGTCTTCGGTCAGTGACAGATTCTCTGAGGAGCTCATGGCTTGAGCAAACTGTCACGGTGCTACTGGTGTGAGCTCACAGGTGAGAAGGTGACACAGGATCCCCCAGGGCATGGAATCTAAGGGCCAGCTGGTATTCTGCCAGGGACCCCCTCACGGGAGTTTGGACGTAGCTGCGTGCTGACCCCAGGTCACGACTCCCAGGTTCACCCTGCTCGCGAGGGTGTTCAACCTGTTCAATTAAGCTTTGACAAAAAAACTAGAAGCATCAGCTAAACCTATTTTATTTTTACTGAGTGGTAAGCGCACAAGCACCTTTTTTCTTTAGAAGCATATTGGTTACTATGCACAGATGCACCGGAATTTGAGTACACCAGTTTTAGTAAATCCCCCCCCCCCCCCAATGTACATTACCAGCTGACCATCAAGCCACTCCAAGTACAACATCATATATTTTTTATGACTACTGTCACTGTAACTACTGTGTAATGCGTTTGTAAACAAACTTTGTACACTACTTATTTCAAGCAACTGTACATTTTTTTTTGCTGAAGCCTTGCATGTCTACTCTTGTATTTACTAATAAAAAATATTGAATAAGAAATGTGTCCTTACTTGAGGTATAAAAAATATATAGATATAATAGCAATATACGGTAAGTATAATAATCTGAAACAGATTAGCAACCACAATCTTTAAAGTGGATGTAAATCCTCACATATACCCAGTGAAGTTAACAGCCTCAGATGCTACACAGAGATAAAACAAATCTCCCTACAAAAGCTTTGCATGTATATCTGCTGACTTAAACATGCTACATTCTTTAGAAAGTGCCCATCATGTTAGAGAGTTTTTTTTATCCTGTTCAGCACCGGGTGTGAATTCTTGGCATACACTGTGTGACAGCTGATTGGAGGAAAGGCATACACCTCCACTCCACATTGGCAAAGGAAGGAAGGAATTTGCAGAGCTGTGCTGTGAATAGACCATATCTCTGCTAATCTATTTATAGCAACCACCCTGACACAAATTTCAGGTTGGTTTTATCTTGGTTGTCGGAGAACTTGTCAGAAGTTATCATGCTGATAACACAAGAATGGAGAAGCAGAAAGACACGTGACTTTGGGCTTTGGAGAGAGATAATTAAACACTGCCGATATATGTGCTTAGGTCAAATTTTATAAATCAGGTTTACACTCACTTTAAGATCGGATCTATGCAGATTAGCTAGAATTGTCAAGAATGCATCAGAGCCACCATCAAAATGGAAATATGTTGTAACCAATTACGTACAGGCTCTGAAAGTACCAAGTTTTCAACAAAGCTCCAGATGGAGGATTTGAAACATGTGTAAGAGAACTCCAAGAGTGCAGTCTCTGAAACAGCTCTTATAGTGGCGACCAGCAGGGTATCAGTAGTTAGGCAAGTTTATGATCAAGGTCAGAACAAAGGTTGTGTCCAGATAGAAGGAAATGGTAACAGAAAGTAAGACAAAAGTGTAGTCATTGTCAGGAGAAACTAAATGCATACATCAAAACCAGAGGAGAGACAACATACAGGAAACACAGCAAGCCTTATGCCGCGTACACACGTACGTTTTTAATGTCATTTTTCTCGACGTGATTTTTCTTTTTTCCTCTCAAGCCTGTCTTGCATACACACGTTCATGAAAAAAAACGCTCGAGTAAAGCGCGGTGACGTACAACACGTACGACGGCACTATAAAGGGGAAGTTCCATTTGGATGGCGCCACCCTTCATGTTAGTAAAGTTTATTGAGAGACGATTCGCGCTTTTCAGCCTCGTGCTTTTCAGTCCGTTACAGCGTGACGAATGTGCTATCTCTATTACGAACGCTAGTTTTACCAGAACGAGCGCTCCCGTCTCATACTTGATTCTGAGCATGTGCGTTTTTTTTCCCCTCGTAAAAGCATACACACTACCGTTTTTCACAACGTTAAAAAGAACGACGTGAAAAACGACGTGAAAAAATAGAGCAGGTTCTCATTTTTTTTAGGCCATTTTTCACGTTGTTAAAAATGCTCTGGAGCCTACACACGATCGTTTTTAATGCCCAATTTAAAAAATTGCATTTTTAACATCGTGAAAAACGGTCGTGTGTATGCGACATTAGGCTTAACCTGATTCAGTGTTCCAGTGGACATTTTGGAGAAAGCAACATTGTTACTAAATACTTGCATTGTAGGTGGGTGGAGCATGTGATAAGATACTCAAAAATTGAATAGTTAAAAGAAAAAACAGGTATAGTTTGTAAAAAAGAAAACATGATGGGCAATTGGGCACAAGTCTTTTTTCAGCTAAATGTAGTAGGTAAATATACCTTATAACTATGTATTTAGGCTACCCTTAGCAGGATAATGACATTATTGGAGAAAAAATTAATGTAAGAACACCATTGACAAGTGGCTTTCTATACTAACAAAACAAAGAGAGGAGAAGAAGCCAACAGAAATATAGTTTTAAAAAAGTAATGTCCGGGAGAACTATAGAAAATGTCTGTGGAAAGTTTTTCTCTTTTTCTCCAATACAAGATTTAATTTGTAGCACAATACTCTTCCATAAAAAGAATGAAAGACCCCAGGGTTTGCCCTAAATGTGTGAAGACTAATATAAAGCCATAAAATCAATTCCATTGAATTAAATGGGCCATATTGCTGCTGCTGGCAGAACAGAAAAAAGTCATTTTCTTTTGTTTATCTTCCTTATAGAGCAAAATTCTTAAATTCAGACTGCATTCATATTTAGCAGCTTTACTTTTCAATCTCATATATGTTTAGCCATTGCATGCCATTACCATGTTAATATTTTAGATATTTTATACATTTAAAAAGTTTTATTTATTTTTTGCAAGATCACTTCTTACAGTCTCCTCCTGGTATTAGGTTACATGGACAGATCTCCTTCAGAACAACTGAGGCAGGTACCTTGGGACAATAAAATGTCTAAGCTGCCCCTAGTCCACATATAAACTAAGGCCCCACTACCTCCACAGAAAGACCCTATTAAGTACAGATAAAGATAATTTAACTCCTTATTTTTTGTGCTTGTCCTGGTACCATAAACACTGTATCTTAACTGACAGGATACAGATATCCTGTCAGTTAGATAGCTGCCTACCTAAAATAAATATAATAGATTGAGATACTTTCCTGTCAACTGACTCTACTGGACTGCTGATTTCCTGGTATTGCGAAATGTGGTTGTGACAAAAGACTACGCTATCTCAGGTTTAGTTCAAAGGATTATTTGAACATTTAAGTTCTAAAAATATTTCAAAGCAGTAGTGTTTTCAGTGGGTTTCTGTACTAGTACATATGTAATTAGTCTAAAATATTTGCTTGCGTTTAATTCTGGGGCTCATTATTTTGTTATTCTTCTATTTAAACAAATTGGGTGATCAAATTGGTTTAGATGTTTATTTCCAAAGTTAGCAGATGAAATGGCTCACTGATAGCCATGGCCGTCGGAACAGGACAGGCAAACCAAGCAACTGCTTGGGCCCCCGAGCTGGCCTGGGGCCCCAGCAGTCCCACGATAGTGTGAATTTTCCTACACAGGTAAAAAAATATTGAGCAGCACCCCCGCTTCTCAACTTGTTTCAAATTTCGTTGTCCATTCTGCTTGGGGCCCCCAAATTCCTTCAAACGGCCCTGCTGATAGCTTAATAAGGCAATGTGCCCTGATGGTACTCATCCCATGGTAGCTGCAGCCATGAACCTGGTCTAATTTTTTTTTAGCTAGCAATCGGGTTCCATGTAATAGTGATCCAGGCAGCTTTACAGCTACCCATTCACTTTTACACCATTGGGCAGGGCCCAACTTCCCACCAGCCGCTGCCACTTGCAGTGGTTCCTGGGGTCTTCTATTTCTCTTTTTTTTTTCATATACAATTTTTACAATAAAGGTATATGAAAAAAATAAATTAAAAAATTATAATAAATAAAAAGGGTAATAAAAATATATAAAATAAAATAAATTGAAATAATGAAAAAAAAATGAAAAGCAATTATGTCCCTCCTGCGCACACTCTCAAATGCTCAAGGTAGGTCCGGAATGCATATTTAAACAGTGATTGCGCCACACACGTGAATAAGAACTAAGGATGGGCTGAACAACCCCATGTTTGGTTTGCACCAGAACTTTCAAACATTGTGAAAGTTCGGAACCGAATAACAAACCCCATTGAAGTCTATAGTACGCAAACTGAAAGAATCAAAAGTACCCATTTTGAAGACTTATATGCAAGTAATCGGGCATACAATGGTAACGGGGGTCTGGGTACTGCCCTGGGGAACATGTATCAATTTAAAAAAAAGTTTGTAAAAGACGTAATTTTTAAATGAGCAGTGATTTATTGATGCTTAAAGTGAAAGCATAAAAATGAAAAATTCCTTTCAATATAGTGCCTGTCTACCTGTAAAGTGGCACATCTGTACTGTGTATAGAAGCTGCTGCAGCAATTACTGCATTTTTAAAGCCAAATTTTTCCCTGCAAGCTTTCTTTATTTTGTAAGCAACGGCTTGCGGAGCCAGTCTGTATGATGAGGCCAAGATGTAGTGCACTGGGAACAAGATTAGAGATTTTTTGAATAAATTCTGGTATCTTTTCCACAGACTTTGGATGGAAGTAACTGGTGTGGAAAAATTGGTCTTTGGGTGTCGGTGGTGCCTTCCCACCGTAACCCTATAGAGGTACTCTTAACCGGTTAACGACCGGCTCACACATATATATGTCGGCAGAATGGCTTGGCTGGGCAAAGTGAGGTATATATACGTCACTTTACATTTCCCGCCGTGCGGGCGCGTGCCCCTGCCGCGAGCTCCGTGACCGTGGGACCCGCGGACTCGATGTCTGTCGGTGTCCCACGATCGGGTCACAGAGCTGCAGAACGGGGAGAGGCAAGTGTAAACAAGCATCTCCCCGTTCTGCCTAGTAACACTGTCACTGATCGTATACTCCCTCTCATCCGGAACAGCGATCAGTGATGTGTCACTCGTGGCCACGCCCCCTAACAGTTAGAATCACTCCCTAGGATACACTTAACCCATTCCTAGCCCCCTAGTGGTTAACCCCTTCACTGCCAGTCACATTTATACAGTAATCAGTGCATTTTTATAGAACTGATCGCTGTATAAATCTGAATGGTCCCAAAATAGCGTCAAAAGTGTCCGATATGTCCGCCATAATGTCGCAGTCCCGATAAAGATTGCTGATCGCCACCATTAATAGTAAAAAATTAAAAATGTTAATAAAAATGCTATAAAACTATCCCCTATTTTGTAGATTCTATAACTTTGGCGTAAACCAATCAATAAACGCTTATTGCGATTTTTTTTTAACCAAAAATATGTAGAAGAATATGTATCGGCCTAAACTGAGGAAAAAATTTGTTTTTATATATATTTTTGGGGGATATTTATTATAGCAAAAAGTAAAAAAATATTGCATTTTTTTCTAAATTGTCGCTCTATTTTTGTTTATAGCGCAAAAAAATCAAAACCGCAGAGGTGATCAAATACCACCAAAAGAAATCTCTATTTGTGGGAAAAAAAGGACGTCAATTTTGTATGGGAGCCACGTCGCATGACCGCGCAATTGTCAGTTACAACGACGCAGTGCCAAATCGCAAAAAGTGGCCCGGTCATTTGGCAGCCAAATGGTCCGGGGCTGAAGTGGTTAATGAAAGCAAGAATTGGCCTTGCTGTCAAAATTTTTTATGATATGCACCTGTTATACAGATGCGGAAAAATTGCCCTTTGGTAGACATGTGCGCCGTCAATAAATTTGTTTTGTTCCGTTTCGTATTAGCCGTTAGTTCGTATTTCGTAATTTGTGTCCGAAATTCAATTTGGATTCGTACGAAATACGAATTTTCGTTAGATTTGTTCACTTTTCGTAACAATTACGACCATTCGTTATGATGAATTTAAAAAGCAAAAATACCTTTCTAAATATGCCACTCCTCCTTCAGCACCCCAAAACAAGACTTAAAGGACATTTCCCACCTTTGTAAGTGAATTTGAGTTTTTGGTGGTAATGGGGAGGTGCAGGGGGGATGAACATGTGTGTGCATTCTTAGGAGTCACAGGGCTGTATTTCATACTTTATTTTATAGATTCTTTTATAGGCCAGAGGCCTAGAAGTTCAAACTTCCATCCACAATATCTTCAATCCATCTCTCACAGGGTCGGGTTTCTTATCTGAACTGCAATTATCTGTTTCCCCCCTCCTCCCCCCTCTCCTCTCTGCTCTGTGGAGAATGATACAGCAGGATGAGTCATAGTTCTGTGTTTCACTGTGAGTGTTAGGAGCCTGGACACAGAGAGAAGTCTTTAGAACAGAACAAGTGAAAGGAGATTCTCTCTCAGATCTCCCCGTTATCCTGGCTGGGTCACATCTACTCTCTTTTGCCCCAAGTCCAGGTTCCCCGATTATCCCCCTCCCCTCCCCCCAGTGCCCCCACCATTATTCTAATTTACACATATGAGTGCTAGAACAGATAAAAAGACATTTAGGGAAATTGATCAAAATTGGAGCGAACAGAATCTGGAGAAGTTGCCCATGGCAACCAATCAGCTTCTCTTCAGTTCGTTCCGTTAAGATTTGAAAATGAAAGAGAGAAGCTGATTGGCTGACATGCACAGCTGCTCCAGTTTTTGCCTGCTCCAGTTTCGATAGATCCCCCCACAGTTCGGGGTCACCGGGGATGTGCGGAGAGCACATGCACGGTAACACCAAACAATTTCCGGTGACCCCGCACATCCCCGGTGACCCCACACAGTGCGGGGGATCTATCAAAGCTGGAGCAGCTGTGCATGGCAGCCATGTGCTCATTATGAGGGGCTCCCACCATCCCTGTGTCGCGCTGACTTCCTCCTGGGGCTGTACTTCTGCTGTGCTCATTATGAGGGGCTCCCACCATCTCTGTGCTATGCTGACTTCTTGGATTTGTACCCCTGCTGTGCTCAATATGAGGGGCTCCTACCATCCCTGTGCTGTGCTGACTTCCTGAGTTTGTATCCCTGCTGTGCTAATTATGAGGGGTTCCCACCATCCCTGTGCTGTGCTGACTTCCTGGGTTTGTACCCGTGCTGTGCTCATTATGAGGGGCTCCCACCATCCCTGTGCTGTGCTGACTTCCTCCTGGGGCTGTACCCCTGCTGTGCTCATTAAGAGGGACTCCCACAATGCTCGAATTAACAATTTTCGATTCGTACACATGTTCAAATTGAAACTGCGGACCCTACTGGTGACTCCCTTTTCAAATATTCAAAAAAGGTAATTTAACTTCATCATAACGAATAATCGTAATTATTATGACAATAATAAAACTATATTAACGAACATTCTTATTTTGTCCGATTCTGAATCTCCCATCGACTGGTACTCAGTCTCCCACTCCCATATTATAAAAAGGTAATTTTCCCAACCCTCACTCAGCAGCAGAAGAAAACCTCTGATTGGTCAACAAAACACCAGTCACGTTTCCGTTGTAACGAAATTTGGATCCAAAATTCGTCAACGAAATTTCAGATTTCGTATACAATTCGGAAGCATAGCAATTCGGATTCCGAATGCTTCCGAATGTACGAATTTTAGGAAATTCGTACGAATTTCGATTCGTAATGAAAAGAACCGCACATGTCTAGTCTTTGGGTGTCCGTGGCGCCTTCACACCGTAACCCTATTGAGGTATATACCAATTAGTATATATATATATATATATATATATATATATATATTGTGACAGCAGGAAGGTAAAGTCACCTGGTTGCATCCAGGGGGGTAGATATATTTCGCCCAGATTCAGGCTTTACGCCGACTTATACAACTAGGTGGAGAGTTGTATAAGCCCAGCTAAGGCTAGTGGGCTCATGGATGACTCATACCTCTAGGGAGAGTGTGGGGCGTCGTACAGACAGGGAGTTGATGAGACCAGCTGAAGCTTGTCAGCTCATTTAGGCCTCTATAAGAACTCCCAGCTTCATTAGATGTTAGCTCATGCCTGGACCCAGACCTGTGTGGACTGTCTAGGGAGAGTGAACCCCTGTGCGGTGAGACAAAGCCTGTGTGGCTATTTGCTTGGACATTTAAAACCAGGGACTTAGGGACTAGGACAGCACTAGGCTGATCCCAGTTGTTAGTTAGGAAACCTGTATGTTTAGTCAGAGGTCAAGTTGACCAGGATTTATTTTGTTTATGTTTCTTTTGGCTTTGCTGTGTTTTGTCACTGTAAATAGAAAATAAACCGCACCTTTTTTTGATTTTGAAAACCACAACCTCCGTTTGCTGGGCCTGTTTTTGTGTGGGGAGCCCATCCCGGGGGTCACACACACCCGCTGCCGAGCTAACCCTCTCACAGTTGGTGGAGAACCAGTGGCAGTTTTTTTTTTAAGCCAGCATGGAGGAGATACTGAAGCAGCTGGCTCTAGCAAATGCCAATCAACAGCAGACAAATGCAGGTTTGCAAAAGAGCCTTGCAGCTCATCAACAGAGCCTTGCAGCTCAACAACAGAACTTCGCAGCCCAGCAGCAAGCTCATCAACAGAGCCTTGCAGCCCAGCAGCAAGCTCACCAACAGAGTCTGGAAGCTCAGCAACAAGCCCAGCAGCAATCTGAGGCCCGCTTCATAGACCTGTTACAGAAGCAAGAGCAGAGACTACAACAAATGGAAGCAGTAATGCAGCAACGTCCGCAGACCAGTGAGGAAAGCCGTCCCACTAATACCGCGTCCTTTGGGGTGAGTCGTTTATTGACAAAAATGACTGGAGAGGATGATCCAGAGGTATTTTTGACCACATTTGAAAGGACTGCTGAAAGAGAAAAGTGGCCTGAGGAGCAGTGGGCTGGACTGGTGGCTCCTCTGTTAACTGGTGAATCGCAGAAGGCTTACTATGACCTAGAGCCTGACCAAGCAAAAGACTATGTGATGCTAAAAGCTGAAATATTGGCAAGGCTGGGTGTCACCCAGGCTGTCCGGGCTCAGCGTGTGCATAACTGGACTTTCCAGCTTGGAAAACCCCCCAGGTCTCAAATGTATGATCTCATTCACCTGAGCAGAAAGTGGCTACAGCCAGAGACTTTGTCCGCACCAAAGATTGTGGAACGTGTTGTAATGGATCGGTTTTTGAGAGCTCTTCCTACTGCCATCCAAAAGTGGGTAAGCCATGGAGACCCAGAGACGGCCGATGGTCTTGTGGATCGTGTGGAGAAATACTTGGCTACAGAGAACCTGACGGCCTCTTCCAGAGACACTCGGACTTTCCACCCTAAGACCAGACCATCCCCAGGGGCGGATAAGAGGATTCCAAGGGGTAAGGGTGGAGAGAGTGAGAGGGTGGGAGCTCTACCCCAAGTTTGGCGAGAACAGCCTGGGAAATCAGCGGCTCAAGAGGCGGCAAGAAGGATCGTTTGCTACCGCTGCCGGCAAGCGGGACATATTGCAGCCAATTGCCCGGTTGTGGAGGAACCCATGCAGTGTGACTTTCTGACGGGCAGACGTCAGTCGCTGTGTGCGACAGTCGCATGCACTGCCATTCGAGGAACTGAGAAACATTTATGCAAAATGTGTGTTAATGGTAGAAATGTTGTGGTATTGCTGGATTCAGGTAGCCTTGTGACCCTGATAAAGGCTGAGTTAGTTAAAACAGAGGTCTCTGGGAATAGCAAGGTAGCTGTTATTTGTGTGCATGGGGACACCCGAGAGTATCCAGTGACTACAGTGTGTTTCGAGACCCCCAAAGGTACCCTCTCTCATCCAGTGGGCTTAGTATCTCAGTTACCGTATGACGCCATTGTGGGAAGGGATTTTCCGAAGTTCTGGGAACTGTGGGATGATCCTGAGCCCCCCACTGGTGCCCCTATGTACCAGGAATGTGATAGCCAGAACTCCCCTGAGAGTGGTGAGGACTCTCCGGAATTTCCCTTATCAGTATTGGCAGGGGAGACTCAAGAAACTGGAGAGGAGCCCACCTCCTCAGACGAAAACCTACCGTCTGTGGAGTTTTCTGATCTTGAGGTTCACAGGGAAAACTTTGCCACAGAACAGTTGAAAGACCCCGCCCTAATAAAGGCACGGGAAAACGTAGTGAAAATAGATGGCGAGTTAGTGAACCCAGATAATACCTGCACTTACCCATACTTCAGCGTAGAGAAGGACCTACTGTATCGGGTGGCAAAAAGGGCAGAAGAAACCGTTGAGCAGCTTGTGGTGCCCAAACCTTACAGGAAGTTGGTGTTGGAGTTGGCCCATGGGCACATTCTTGGAGGTCATCTGGGGACAGAGAAAACCCGAGAGAGGGTATTACAGAGATTCTATTGGCCGGGGGTGATGAAGGACATAGAAAATTATTGTTCCTCCTGCCCTGTGTGTCAGAGGTCGGCCCCGATGCCACATTTCCGTAGCCCGCTGGTCCCTCTACCCATCATTGAGGTCCCGTTTGAGAGGATCGCCATGGATTTGGTAGGTCCTATAATCAAGTCCGCTAGGGGGCACCAGTACATATTAGTTATAATGGACTATGCCACCCGTTATCCAGAAGCGATCCCTCTCCGAAATACCTCGGCCAAAACCATAGCCAAAGAGCTATCTCTTGTGTTTAGCCGGGTGGGTATTTGTAAAGAACTGCTTACGGACCAAGGTACACCCTTTATGTCCCGGGTTATGAAGGAGCTGTGTAAATTGTTCAAAGTGACGCAATTACGTACATCTGTGTATCACCCCCAAACCGATGGGCTGGTTGAAAGATTCAACAAAACCCTAAAACAAATGTTGAAGAAAGTGGTGGATAGAGATGGAAAGGATTGGGACTGTCTACTTCCTTATCTGATGTTTGCTATTAGGGAGGTGCCCCAATCCTCTACGGGATTCTCCCCCTTTGAGTTACTGTATGGGAGACACCCAAGAGGGCTGTTGGATATTGCCAAGGAAACTTGGGAAAGTGAGAGTTCTCCCCACAGGAGTGTGATTGAGCATGTCGCCCTGATGCAAGACCGAATTGCACAGGTAATGCCCATCGTGAAGGAACATTTGGCCCAAGCGCAGTTAGCACAGCAGAGAGTGTACAACCGTGGAGCCAAGACCCGTACCTTTTCCCCGGGGGATAGGATACTGGTACTTGTCCCTACGGTTGAAAGTAAATTCCTTGCCAAATGGCAAGGCCCCTACGAGATAATGGAAAAAGTGAGCGAAGTGAATTACAAGGTCAGACAACCAGGAAGGCGAAAGCCCGAACAGATCTATCACGTTAATCTGTTGAAAGCCTGGAGGGATAGAGAGTCCCTAGTCGCAGACACTTGGTCACCAGCTCAAACTGGTTGCGTGATTCCTGAGGTTGGAATAGCAGCCACCTTGTCACAACCCCAACAACAGGAGGTTAAGGAGTTTGTGCTTCGCAACAAGGAGGTATTCTCTGAGCTGCCGGGACAAACATCTGGGGTAGAGCATGACATCATTACCCCGCCCGGTGAAAGGGTGAAGTTAAAACCCTATCGGATCCCAGAGGCCCGACGGGAGGCAATACGGGAGGAAGTACAGAAAATGCTGAACTTAGGGGTGATAGAGGAGTCCCAAAGTGATTGGTCTAGTCCCATTGTGTTGGTGCCTAAACCGGATGGGAGCTGGCGATTTTGTAACGATTTTTGTCAGTTGAACAAAGTTACAAAATTTGACACCTACCCCATGCCACGTATAGATGAGTTGATCGACCGGCTGGGAACAGCCCGATACATGACGACTCTTGACCTCACAAAAGGGTATTGGCAAATCCCCCTGGCCAAATTGGCCAAAGAGAAAACCGCATTTGTAACCCCAGACGGGGCGTTCCAATATAAAAGAATGCCGTTCGGGTTACAGAATGCGCCGGCCACATTCCAGCGGAAAATGGACCAGATGCTGAGGCCCCATCGGAAGTATGCTGCGGCTTACCTGGATGACGTAATTGTCCATAGCACAGATTGGGCCTCACATCTGCCAAAAGTGCAAGCAGTCCTGGACTCTGTTCGGGAAGCGGGGTTTACGGCTAACCCCAAGAAGTGTACCATTGGGCAGGAGGAGGCCAAATATCTTGGGTACACCATTGGGAGGTGAGTAATAAAACCCCAACTCAACAAAGTCGAGGCCATCCAGAGTTGGCCACGTCCCAACAGCAAGAAGCAGGTACGAGCCTTTCTGGGAATCGCTGGGTATTATCGGCGATTCATTCCCCACTTTGCTTCTAAGGCTGTGCCCCTAACCAACCTAACGAAGGGGAAAGGGTCGGTCATGATTAAATGGACCCCCGAGGCTGAGGCAGCATTCCAATTCTTGAAACAAGCCTTATGTAGCCAGCCAGTGTTGTACTCACCCGACTTCTCTAAAGACTTTGTCGTACAAAGTGATGCGTCAGATGTGGGGTTAGGAGCAGTATTGTCCTAGGTCTGGAACGGGGAAGAGCACCCAGTCATTTACCTCAGCAGGAAGTTGAAGTCCCATGAGGTAAATTACGCCACGGTTGAAAAGGAGTGTTTAGCGGTGAAGTGGGCTCTAGATTCCCTTCGGTACTACCTGCTAGGTAGGCACTTTGACATGGTTACGGATCACGCTCCGTTAAAGTGGATGGCTCAAAACAAGGAAACAAATAGAAGAGTGAATAGGTGGTTCCTGGCCCTCCAGGAATTCAACTTCACAGTAAAGCATCGCCCTGGCGTTCAAATGGGGAATGTGGATGCTTTGTCTCGAGTACATGAATGCCTGATTGCTGGTGTTCCAACCCCGAGGTTAAAACAAGAGGGGGGGGTATGTGACAGCAGGAAGGTAAAGTCACCTGGTTGCATCCAGGGGGGTAGATATATTTCGCCCAGATTCAGGCTTTACGCCGACTTATACAACTAGGTGGAGAGTTGTATAAGCCCAGCTAAGGCTAGTGGGCTCATGGATGACTCATACCTCTAGGGAGAGTGTGGGGCGTCGTACAGACAGGGAGTTGATGAGACCAGCTGAAGCTTGTCAGCTCATTTAGGCCTCTATAAGAACTCCCAGCTTCATTAGATGTTAGCTCATGCCTGGACCCAGACCTGTGTGGACTGTCTAGGGAGAGTGAACCCCTGTGCGGTGAGACAAAGCCTGTGTGGCTATTTGCTTGGACATTTAAAACCAGGGACTTAGGGACTAGGACAGCACTAGGCTGATCCCAGTTGTTAGTTAGGAAACCTGTATGTTTAGTCAGAGGTCAAGTTGACCAGGATTTATTTTGTTTATGTTTCTTTTGGCTTTGCTGTGTTTTGTCACTGTAAATAGAAAATAAACCGCACCTATTTTTGATTTTGAAAACCACAACCTCCGTTTGCTGGGCCTGTTTTTGTGTGGGGAGCCCATCCCGGGGGTCACACACACCCGCTGCCGAGCTAACCCCCTCACAATATATATATATATATATATCATAGTTGCCAACATTGCAAAAAAAAACATCTGGGACACTTTTTTTGTATTGAGGCGGAGCCTTGCTATAATTAGGGGGCGGGGCATTCGTTTGTAGGCGTGTCATGCTGAAATGAAAAATGCGGCGCGCGAAGCGTGGTTTACACACAATAGTGGGTGTGGCTTAAATGGGCGTGGTTCAAAGGGGTGTGGCTACAGTCCGAGGTGAGAGAAAGAGAGAGAAAGAAATAGAAAGAAAGAAGCCAGATCCTACACCACAATAGAAATGTGTAACAAAATTGGCAGATAAGTATACTCCAAAACACCTGTTGGCGCTTCAATCATCCCGACACCATGTTTTTTATGGTGTCAGGGTGATTGAAGCACATTATTTCTATTATTACATTGTAATATAAAATTAAATCATTCAACTCACCATAATGCCGAATCAGTGGAAGCGTGTCACCTGTCACGTCGCCTGTCACCAGATGCCTCCCCAGCAGTCCGTCCTTGCATCAGGTGCCTCCCCAGCAGTCCGTCCTTACATCAGGTGCCCCCAGAAGCAGAGCCCCTCTTTACAGATCTGTGTCCCCCAGCAACAGAGCCCTCCTTACTTCAGTGTCCCCAGCAGCTGGCAGCAGCGGAGCCCTCCTTTACATTCGGTGTCCCCGGCAGCAGAGCTCTCATTTACATCTGGTGTCCCCAGCAGCGGAGCCCTCCTTTACATCTGGTGTCCCCCAACAGCGGAGCCCTCCTTTGGTGTCCCCAGCAGCGGAGCCCTCCTTTACATCTGGTGTCCCCAGCAGCAGAGCCCTCCTTTACATCTGGTGTCCCCAGCAGCGGAGCCCTCCTTTACATCTGGTGTCCCCAGCAGCGGAGCCCTCCTTTAGTGTCCCCAGCAGCGGAGCCCTCCTTTACATTTGGTGTCCCCCAACAGCGGAGCCCTCCTTTGGTGTCCCCAGCAGCGGAGCCCTCCTTTACATCTGGTGTCCCCATCAGCGGAGCCCTCCTTTACATCTGGTGTCCCCAGCAGCGGAGCCCTCCTTTACATCTGGTGTCCCCAGCAGCGGAGCCCTCCTTTACATCTGGTGTCCCCAGCAGCGGAGCCCTCCTTTACATCTGGTGTCCCCAGCAGCGGAGCCCTCCTTTACATCTGGTGTCCCCCAGCAGCGGAGCCCTCCTTACAGGTCTGTGTCCCCCAGCAGCGGAGCCCTCCTTACAGGTCTGTGTCCCCCAGCAGCGGAGCCCTCCTTTACATCTGGTGTCCCCCCAGCAGCGGAGCCCTCCTTTACATCTGGTGTCTCCCAGCAGCGGAGCCCTCCTTACAGGTCTGTGTCCCCCAGCAGCGGAGCCCTCCTTACAGGTCTGTGTCCCCCAGCAGCGGAGCCCTCCTTACAGGTCTGTGTCCCCCAGCAGCGGAGCCCTCCTTACAGGTCTGTGTCCCCCAGCAGCGGAGCCCTCCTTTACATCTGGTGTCCCCAGCAGCGGAGCCCTCCTTTACATCTGGTGTCCCCCCAGCAGCGGAGCCCTCCTTTACATCTGGTGTCTCCCAGCAGCGGAGCCCTCCTTACAGGTCTGTGTCCCCCAGCAGCGGAGCCCTCCTTACAGGTCTGACTGTGTCCCCTAGCAGCGGCAGCCACTGGGCAGGAGTAGAGAGCGACACGAGAACAGCGGAGTTCAGGGGGATATCTATGCTGAGTGCCATATTTACACAGAATTTTTTACTGGCCCCGGGGAGCAGATGCTCTCACCTACCGGCGTCTTCGTGTGTGTGTGCTGGAGGCAGAGGCAGAGGCAGCGGCAGCCCCACGGTCCATGATCATTTCCCGGTGTCGTGCCGAGAATGGTTCCCCCGCCGGATTCTGTTCCCCCTGGCTCTCGGCTCCTATCGAAACTCCGCCTCCCCAGCCCTGTACATTGCCGCTCCCTCACGATGCTCCTAATACCGCCCCGCCTCGCTTTCTCATGTGTGAACACAGAGAGGGGAGAAGCCGATTGGCTGCTCCTCCCCTTGCCACTGAACACAAGAGGAAATAATCCTCGTGTCTGCAGCGGCGGCCATATTTTTATAGCCCGCCGTTTTACCCAAACATTCACGATTTTCCCGGCGGCCGGGACGAAGGCAAAAATCCGGGAAAATAGGCGGGACAAAATAAATACGGGACGATGGTCCCAAATCCGTGATTGTCCCGGGAAAAACGGGACTGTTGGCAACTATGATATATATATATATCAGTGTAGCCTATATATACAGTGCATTTGGTGGTGTATAGTTTCTAATACACTTCAGGCGGTATACACAGTATATAATACAGTGCAGTGGGGTGTTGCAAAACAATACATCATGTCCGGAAGGCCACCAAGGAGAGGCAGATGCTCACAGGCCACTAAAAGAGGGCGAGCAGCCTCTGTGTCTACAGTCAACAGTGGTGGTCATGGACATGGTGCATCCTCTGCAGGTGGCCATGTGGCACGCTTGTCTTTTTTTCTGCTGCTGGCCGTGTTGATGAGCCACAACATGCAGAAGAGTTGGTGGAGTGGTTAACGAAGCTGTCCTCATCCTCCTCATCCTCTGTCACCCAGGCTCAGAGTAGTTTGCCTTCCAATGCAGCTGCCAAAGCGGCCTATTCCACCGGCTCCTTGTCCATACTCACTTATTTTTCAAATACTACTGTAGACCAAGTCTTCTATGTACATCCTTCACCTCTCTTAATTTAAATAACATCTCTAATGGTTGGAACCAATGTATTTATTGTGCATAAATGTTTTTAAAGCATATCTAAATCCAAAAATAAAATTTTATATATTGCAGCTTACTAGTTCTTACACATGTTTTCGCTTTCCTTTTCAGAACAGCTAAGAACACATTTGGCAAGTACAGAAGAATATCCTGATAACATCTAAATTTAAAGTGGTACTAAAGGTTCCTTTTTAAAAAAAAAATAACAAAGTGGCCCCGGTCGTCCTCTTCTGGGGTTCCACGGTGGCTCTCTCAGCTCCTCCCCGCAATAGCTAACCCCCTCTGGGAAGCGTTCTCCCGAGGGGGTTACCTTGCGGTCACACTCCTGTGTCATACACTCGGCGTCCCATAGACGCCGAGTGTATGACTCGGTCCCGCCCCCCGGCGGCTGCATCATTGGATTTGATTGACAGCAGCGGGAGCCAATGGCTGCGCTGTTATCAATCTATCCAACCAAGGCCGGAACTCCGTGGAGAAGAGGATGCCGGGGACGAACCGAGCAGGTGAACGGGCTCAGGTAAGTAAAACGGGGGCTCAAGGGGCCCGTGACAGACAGGTGTTTTTTCACCTTAATGCATAGGATGCATTAAGGTAAAAAAACACAAACCTTTACAACCCCTTTAATAATACAAAACATAAACAATATATAGTGTAGCGGGTATGTACTTTTAAAAAACTGGTGAGGACACCAGTGATGCATGGTTCCCTGCGGCCCAGCAGGTGGCGCTGTCACTTTGGGCTGGGGTTGAGCCATCGCAGCCAGTTCCGTACCCTTTGTGACCTCTCGCAGCGGTTGTACGGCGGGGCGGGGAACCCGCCGTGCTTGCTGGGAGAGGGTATAAAGGGGGCGGAAATCTTCACCACGAGGTGGGAGTCCCGGGCACCTTCAGCCTGAGGGCTGTTGTTGCAGTCGGTGTCCAGGCGGCCTAGGCCTGGACACTTGCAGTTCGTGTTCCATCCCAGACACCTTCAGTCTGGGGTGAGGTACTCAGCCGGAGGCCTGGGGCCCAGTACCTTCCGCTGGGTCCCGCGAGGGAGGGATCACCCTACGGGGCCCCAGGAGTGGGGCACCCGAATCCAGAGGCGTAAGGGACCGGAGGAGGGACTCACCCGAAGACCTGGTGCAGCAGATTGCCAGTGCCGGGTGAACCTCTGGAGACCGCCCGGAAGGATATCTTTCCCGAACAGGGGCCAAGTTCAGAGAGGAAGTTCAGTCCACGTTCAATGACCGGAGGCAGCGGTCCAACTATTCCAATCAGGTCAGTGGCAGAGACCTGCTATCAGGCCTGTGGCAGGGGCCTCAACAGTTCATCCGGTCGGTGGCAGCGACCAACACTCACGGTCAGTGGCAGAGACCGTGCGCCAGGCCTATTCGCTAGCAAAGGAATAGGAGAGTTCAGTTGTGCCTGGGACTACTCGTTCCCACACCCCCCATGTTCGTCTGTTTTCGGAAGTTCAACTGATTGTGTTCACCTTATTGTACTAGAAATAAAGGAGTGTTGGACTTTCGTTTGGTGTGGGGCTCTATTATTGGCAGACATGTCTCCATGGAAAAATTGAGGCTTCGTATGCAGTGAACAGACCCGGAGGTAAATCAACTAACTTTGCTCAACCCTCCTATACAAACGAGGGGAGAGCTTGGCGTAGTGTTCCTGCACTCTCCTCTCCCATGTACCCCTAGACACAAGCCATGCACAATACAATAGGTGAGAGGGGGAGTGAGGCTCCGCTACAATAGTTTTTCCTTTAACAGACATACACTGTATACAGTAATTGTAAGGTAACTGAGAATAAGATAAGAGAAACTATGTAGTTCTATGAAGTAATAAAAGATTTAAATGAAAGCTTATGTTCTGCCTTTACTACTCCTCTGAGACATTGCATCAATGAGACCTGATAAGTTTGGAAATTGGTTACTCACTAGTTTAGTACTCCAAATTATACTAGACAAATCAGGTAAAGTTAATTAGAGACATGACAAGGAGCAATTAAATAGAACAATTTCATTTTTATGAAGGTCAAATATAGAAAATTAGCCATAGAAAACAACTACCGTATATACTCGAGTATAAGCCAAGTTGTTCAGCACATTTTTTTGTGCTGATAATGCCCCCCTTGGCTTATACTCAAGTCTGTGTCCATCTTCAACTTTGTGCGCCTGATCCCGGCCTCCTGGACCCCAAACTTGGCACACATATAGCCCCACTCTTCCTCTACAAGTGTGAAAAGTTTGTTGTCCGGGGATCTACGGCCGGGGAGCAGCGATTTTTCAAGGTCGGGCACCCCTTCCATAAACTCCCATGTTAAATGGTCATATCTCTGGTGAATTTGGGGACCCAGTACCAGCCGGCCCTAGGTCCCCTGGACCCCAAGCATGACACACATGTAGCCCCACTCTTTATCTACAAGTGTGCAAAGTTTGTTGTCCAGGGGACCTACGGCCAGGGAGCACCGATTTTTCAAACCTGGGCACCCCTTCCATAGACTCCCATGTTAAACGTCAGTCTAGTCACACAGCGCCGGAGATCAGGTAGGGAGATTGGGCACAGTGAGGCATGGACACAGTGAGGCATGGGAACTGTGAGGCATGGGCACAGTGAGGCATGGACACAGTGAGGCATGGACACAGTGAGGCATGGACACAGTGATGCATGGGCACAGTAAGGCACAGTGAGGCATGGACACATTGAGGCACAGTGAGGCATGCACATGAACACAGTGAGGCAACGTGAGGCACAGTGAGGCATGCAGTTGGACACCCTAGGCTTTTACTCGAGTCAATACGTTTTCCCAGTTTTTTGTGGTAAAATTAGGTGCCTCGGCTTATATTCGGTCGGCTTATACTCGAGTATATCCGGTACATACAGTACAATTGAAAACTAAACTGAAAATAATCCTGTTCTGTAGTGGGGCATAATACCTTATTAGTGAATATGGTTGAAGAATTTGTCCTTGGAAAGGACAAAGGTATACATCATACTATAGCCAGGCCACACTATGGGTTTATCTATAATAAAAGATTGCATAGCCATTCATGCAGTAAATTTGTATGTACATCCATTCTGTGCAAACTGGGCAAAAATTTGTCTTTAGGATATTTTCTCTTTAGAACAAATTTTCTTTTATTATCTGCAGTAATAAAACATAGCATTATGGCCATTAGTTGGAGGGAATAAGCAAATAAATGTAACTATTGGCTACATTTACTTGCTAATTCTCTTTAGTGTTCTCTATAATTGTTACATCCTATCTCTTGTTACAAAGACATATGTATTTTCTATACTCCTTGGTTTTATCTAGAACATTCATTCAGAAAAGAAAATGGCCTAAACAACATTAGTTTTTGCCCAAATTGCACAGAACAAAATATACATGCAGATTCACTAGACACATAGCAATGCAAACTATTTTTATAAAAAGACCTCTAAAGCCCCGTACACACGATCGGTTTGACTGATAAAAAATGTCCGATGGATGGAAAAAATAGAACTTGTTTTAAAATTTTCCGATGGATAAAAAACCGATGGGAATTTCCGATCGTCTATGGGCAAGTCCATCGGTTAAAAAACCCACGCATGCTTAGACTGAATTAGGAGATGGGAGCGCTCGTTCTGGTAAAACTAGCGTTCCTAATGGAGAGAGCACATTCGTCATTCTGCAAGTTATTGCTTCGTTTAATGCAGCGCATGTTTTGTTGCTTTAGAACGGTGTTTAAAATGTCATTTTGGCAGCAGATCTTTCTCATGAGTTCTGACAAACGTATGTCTTTCTTCTTTCTTGTGATCTTAGGAATAATTAGTTTAATTCTTCAAGGCCGAGCTCACAAATTCCCCCCTTTTTTTTTTTTTTTGGCTTTAAATTTGTTGTGCATTATTTGGTGTGTCAATTTCTCAGGATAATTTTTTTTTTTGTTTCCTCATGGAGGTTGGTGTCCCTCGTTGTTAATTACACATTGTATTTATGAAATGTTATTGCTACTTAAACAAAAAACACATCAGGCATGTATGTTGGCTGAAATCAAATTTCCCTTTATTTCGGAAAAAAAGCAAACAAAAAACGAAGGGCAACTATTCAGAAATTAGCAGAGAATATCAAGTCCTTAGATCCCAAATGCAGACCTGACTATGATGAATAATAAAATCAACAACAGCATGAAATCAGGAGCAGCAGCCAAAGACATACATCATCCCAAGCTGTGGTACTCCATCAACCTGCAACTTCTGGATGAGCAGCTCGAGGCCAGGGAATCACCTCCTGCTCTTCCCTGTAGCCTTCCCTCCACGCTTCCCTGCAGTGTTCCTTCCATGGCCCCGTCCATGCACCCTTGCAGGCTGGGCCACTGTGGGTGGTGATGTGGCAGGAGGAGGAGGAGAAGGAGGAGAGGGATTGGCGTGATGTGACAGATGGGTGGCCTTAGTCAGCAGCCCCCTCGCCCCCATGTGTACGGATATATTTGAGGTGCTCACAAAGGGCCCGTTGTCCCGCCTCCATTTGGAGCAACTTATCCACCAGATAGCTGCTAAACCCCTCCGTAGGGTTGAGGGGGGCCCTCTTGATGGCAGCAGCCTCCTGAATCATCTTTAGTGACTCCTCCTCCACTTGTGTCATCCGCCGTTGTTTTGGCGGTCTGACGTGGAGGGGAGCCACTTGGGAGACGGTGCTGCCACTAGGCCTGGGGACCTGCTGAGTCCCACTTGGCCCTGCCTCCTCCTGCCTGCCACACTCCTGACCCTCTTCCTCCTGGCTTGCCTCATCCTGTTTATAAAATAAAAATAAAAATTGTATTATTTGGGGAATCTATCACCCACAATTTGGATATCATTACTGGTGAATATTTTTTTTGGGGGGGGATGATATCATTTATGGGTAATCCAAACAGTTCAACACAATATTACTTAGTGGACAATAATTATCATCAAAAATACTATACCTGGCTGAAGATGCGAAGATCTGGCTCTTCAAGTTCAGGAGGCTCCTCCTCCGCCTCTGCAGGGGTGGAGGGAAGGGTGGAAGGAACACTGGAGGGAAGGGTGGAAGGAAGGGTTGAGGGAAGGCTGGAAATAGATTCCCTGGCCTCGATCTGGTCATCCAGAAATTGAAGATGTCTGTAGTCCCACAGCTTGGGCTTTACTACATCGTCGGCTGCTGCTCCTGATCTCTTTGACTGGCGCACTTCCTTGTATTTTTTTTTATAGGAATTACGCAGGTTGTTGATTTTATTATTGATCATAGTGTAGTCTGCATCTAGGATCCATGGCTTCATATCCTCTGCTAATTTGGTAATAGTTGCCCGACGTACATCACTCTTGTGGTACGCAGGGTGTTTTAGTTCCCACAGGTTGCGCTGTTCCTTATATTTTTCAATAAAAGTCAGCATCACCTCCGGCTCCCGTAGTTTATGCATCTTTTTGGATCATCAAGTAAAAAAACAAAGATACCAAAAAAAAACTCAGATTTGATTCTCCTCAACTTATCACAATATTGCCCTTTACAATCATGAACCATTATAGGCCACTGCAGGCCCGAGTTCCCTTCTTACCTTAGTTCAGTTCGTTGGTTCACTTCCGGTCGTCCTTACTCCGCGCATCCCTAATAACTTCTTTCCCCTTTTTATACCCTGCGCATGCGTGTAACTCTGCCCTTGTTGCCCGCCCATGACGGACTTTTTCTGCATTTCCCCGCCCCTTAACGATCGGCGCACAGTGTGAGACGGCGACATGTCACAGACACAGGTGGCTTCTTTATTAGAAATTACCGATGAGGAAAGCCCGGAGGCGGAAATGTCCCGATCCTGTAAAAAAAGATACAAGGCGACTAATATGTCTTTTTCTGAGATGGCGGAGATGGTGGACATTCTGCGGAGAAAGGATTACGACGGCAAGCATGGCCCATACAACACATCTAATCTCCGGAAGTCACAAATTATGGACAAAGTGGCAAAGACTCTCTATAAAAAATATGGGGTCAGGAGATCCAAGGAACAACTCCGTAAAAGGTGGTCAGACCTGAAGCTCAGGGAGCCGGAGCAGTATAGGAAGCTTATAAAAAGCATAGAAAAAAGTAAGTTTTTTTTACTGTGTTCTTTCACATTGTAATATGTATTCTTCCATGTTTTGCAACATGTGCTTGGCTTGACTGGTTTCACATTTTAAAATGTCAACTTTTATGTTAAGTGGAGAGTCCACTTATTTGGTAAATGTGTGTTAAAAAAAAATTGCTGCTCTTCCCCCAAACATGTTTGGCACATATCCACGTAAACTACATGTGGGCATGCCTCATTTTACTTCAACAATGTTTATCTACACATTGTTGGCAAGATGATGTGTTGTAAGGAAAATTTGAATGTGAATGAAAGGATAAACTGTATTCTGGGTAAAGGAGATGACACTCCAGCAGTTGTGTACTTTTTTTTGTTCTTGATCAAGATACTATACTCTGGGCCACATGACCAAATTTCTTAACGGTGTCACACACAGGTGGTCCAGTGGATACCTTGGTGGTTATCCAAGTGTATTTGTGAGTGTCCTCCAAAATAACATGTTGCTTTCTTGAGTTTGCAAGATCTCATATGTTCATCTTGAAACTCAGGGCCAAATATCAATTGTACCCCACTTCAAAACAATGAGAATCCATTTTCAGGCCTAAAAAGTCTGTGTGCTAAAGGATCATAGGCGTGCGCAGCCTATTGCATTAGGGTGTGCACCCCAAAGCTCAAACAGACAAAAGTATTGGGACGCCTGCATTTAGACGCACACAAACTTTAAAGGAACACTAAAGGCAATTTTTTTAAAATATTAAATGTTATACTTACCTCCACTGTGCAGCTCGTTTTGTACAGAGTGGCCCCGAACCTGATCTTCTGGGGTCCGTCGGCGGCTGTCTCGGCTCCTCCCCGCAAGAACTATCCACATTCATGCGAGCTCTCTCGCATGGTGGATAGTTTTTGCGGGCGCGCTCCCGTGATACAGCCGACGGCTATAGCCGCTCACTGTATCACTCGGCCCGCCCCCCTGCGCGCTGCATCATTGGATGTGATTAACAGCAGCGCGAGCCAATGGCTGTGCTGCTTTCAATCAACCAATGAATGAGCCGAGAAGCCAGATGTTTTTTCACCTTAATGCATAGAATGCATTAAGGTGAAAAAACTTGTACCTTTACAACCCCTTTAATGATATCCCAGTCTTAGTCTGTAGGGTTCAATATTGAGTTGGTCCACCCTTTGCAGCTATAACAGCTTCAACTCTTCTGGGAAGGCTGTCCACAAGGTTTAGGAGCGTGTCTATGGGAATGTTTGACCATTCTTCCAGAAGCGCTTTTGTGAGGTCAGGCACTGATGTTGGATGAGAAGGCCTGGCTCGCAGACTCTGCTCTAATTCATCCCAAAGGTGGTCTATTGGGTTGAGGTCAGGACTCTGTGCAGGCCAGTCAAGTTCCTCCACCCCCAAACTCGCTCATCCATGTCTTTATGGACCTTGCTTTGTGCACTGGTCCAAGTCATTTGGTGGAGGGGGATTATGGTGTGGGGTTGTTTTTCAGGGGTTGGGCTTGGCCCCTTAGTTCCAGTGAAGGGAACCCTTAAGGTGTCAGCATATCAAGACATTTTGGACAATTTCATGCCCCCAACTTTGTTGGAACAGTTTGGGGATGACTCCTTCCTATTCCAACATGACTGCGCACCAGTGCACAAAGCAAGGTCCATAAAGACAGGGATTTAGCAAGTGTGGTGAAAAATTACCTTCAAGTGCAAAAATTCACATTATAATAGTAACTAAAACATCTAAAATTTAGTGTAACAATCTAAAAAATAAAAAATTCCAAAGTGCTATAATGGCACCCCCTTGGACAATGTGCCTGTCTGCTGAATTCACCACCCCATCCCTGCACTGATTGGCAGCACCGATAAGCGGCACTGATTGGCACTCATTTGCACTGGTGTGGAACTGACTAGCACTGACAGGTAACACTGATTGGAAGTACTGATTGGCACTGACAGGCAGCACTGGCACTGATTGGCACTGCCAGGTGGCACTGATTGGAAGCACTGATTGGCATTCGGCACTGACAGGTGACACTGATTAGCACTAATTGGCACTGACTGGTGGCACTGATTGGCACTGACTGGCATAGACAGGTGGCATTAGTTAGAAGCACTGACAGAGGAGAGGGGGGTTTCCAGGGGCGTACCTAGAGCATTTGGCACCCGGGGCAGATCCTATATCTGGCAACCCCCCCCGCGTTAAAATGTAAAAACACCCCACTGTGCCCCCTGCATCCTTCAATATCTCTTTGTCACTACTGTATCACTGGTCCCCTTTACATTACACAGCACCCTGCACCACTGGACCCCTTTACATTACACAGCACCCTGCACCTCTGGACCCCTTTACATTATACAGCCCCCTACGTACAGAGTGCAGGGTTGAGAGGGTGCTACGTACAGAGTGCAGGGTTGAGAGGATGCTACGTACAGACTGCAGGGTTGAGAGGGTGCTACGTACAGACTGCAGTATTGAGAGGGTGCTACGTACAGACTGCAGTGTTGAGAGGGTGCTACGTACAGACTGCAGGGTTGAGAGGGTGCTACGTACAGACTGCAGGGTTGAGAGGGTGCTACGTACAGACTGCAGGGTTGAGAGGGTGCTACGTACAGACTGCAGGGTTGAGAGGGTGCTACGTACAGACTGCAGGGTTGAGAGGCTGCTACGTACAGACTGCAGGGTTGAGAGGGTGCCACGTACAGACTGCAGAGTTTAGAGGGTGCCACGTACAGAGTGCAGGGTTTAGAGGGTGCCACGTACAGAGTGCAGGGTTGAGAGGGTGTCACGTACAGAGTGCAGGGTTGAGAGGGTGCCACGTACAGAGTGCAGGGTTGAGAGGGTGCCACATACAGACTGCTGGGTTGAGAGGGTGCCACGTACAGACTGCAGGGTTGAGAGGGTGCCACGTACAGACTGCAGGGTTGAGAGGGTGCCACGTACAGACTGCAGGGTTGAGAGGGTGCCACGTACAGACTGCAGGGTTGAGAGGGTGCCACGTACAGACTGCAGGGTTGAGAGGGTGCCACGTACAGAGTGCAGGGTTGAGAGGGTGCTATGTACAGAGTGCAGGGTTGAGAGGGTGCCACGTACAGACTGCAGGGTTGAGAGGGTGCCACGTACAGACTGCAGGGTTGAGAGGGTGCCACGTACAGACTGCAGGGTTGAGAGGGTGCTATGTACAGAGTGCAGGGTTGAGAGGGTGCCACGTACAGACTGCAGGGTTCATGTAGTGTGCAGAGTTCAGGAGTCCCATATTTCAGCTAAAATAAAGCCCTTAGTAGTATACAGTACAAACACTGTCTGCAGCCATGAATAATACAGCCACAGCACCTGTGATCATTATTGTAATGCTGATGATGATTGATTACACTATACAGCCTTTATACACTACAGTAAGACACAGGCTGTATAGTGTGATCATCAGCCTGATAATAATGATCACAAGTGCTGTGGCTGTATTATTCATGGCTGCAGACAGTGTTTGCACTGTATACTTGTACTACTCCTTAAAGGACTGCAAGGAATGTACCAGGCTGCAGAACAGTTGGAAGACATAAAAAGAAAGCCTGGGTGGAAGTGCAGATTTATGTGAGTGGAGAGCAGAAACAGAAGAAAGTGAACTGGAAATGGGAGGGGTGATGAGGATCGGTGTGAGAGTGTGTGGATTACTGCATGGTCTTACCAAGAAGATGACATGTAGTACACGGAGGGGAAGGGCAGCTGGGGGTGAAAGGTCCCATCACTCCCATGTATCAGGAGAACTTATCAGGAGGAAGGGCTGAGTGACTGGCAAGGAGAGGGTGTTGATGGGAGTGGAGAGAAGAGCTCAGTGAAGGAGGAGAGCGACATAGCAGTGCAGTCAGTAGCAGCTCACTCACCTCGGATCACTGCAGGAATTTCACTCATTGCATGCAGCGCTTGTTCAGGCTTCTCCCCGCATGGGAGCTGCTTCATCCCACACCCACTAACACAGGAAGCCCGCGGGACGAATTTGAAGGGAAGGAGAAGGCTCTTTGTGTACCCATTGGCCGAGGAAGCAGCTGCACCGCCCTATGCTGCCTACTCAGCCAATGGGTAGCTGAAGCTCATCGAAAATGCCTCCCTTCTGACAGGAACAAATTAATTTTGATTAGGGGCGGTTCCATGCACTGTGTGTGTCAGAGGCAAAGGGGAGCTGCCATACATGTGTAGCTCGCGGCATGCGGGAACCATGGCAACCCGCACACTCCGAGGCCATTCCGGGACTCAGCCCTGATTGGGAGGTATAGATTAGGGTGTGCCTGGGCACACCCGGCACACCCCGTGGGCACGCCTATGTAAATTATACATTATTTTTTAAATTCCCATAGGGGAGAGGAGACTGGGAGGACACCATGCTCAGGAGACGAGGAACCAAACACCACAGAAACTCCCCGAAGATCACAAAGCAGACCAAGATCAGCAGGTTCAGGAAGCGGAGGGGGAGAAAGCGGAGGTGGAGGAAGGGGAGGTGGAGGAAGGAGAGGTGGAGCTTATCAGCACAACAGCTCAGTGTCTGTCACCACAACTTCAAGGTAAATACAGATGTAGGCCTGCATAGTTTAAACATTTTTTTTTGTTTTTAGGGACTGAACGTGGGGGTGTGTCAGGAAGTCCAAATCCTCCATTCTCGAGTGCCAGCGCCAAAATAATCATTCAGGAAATCATGGAATGCAGTAGCGAAATGGACATTATGAGAAAGAGAATGATTGTGATTGAGCAAAAATATAAAAACATGATAGATATTTTGGGGAGAATAGTGTGAACCCCCCCCTGTTTTTGTGTTTTGTTATGCGTCCAAAATTTCCTATGGGATTTCCACCAGCCCAAAAGTGATGATGCACACACTGACTCAACATGTGCTATCTGCCGTCACAGGATATCCGTCACAGGATATCTATGTCCCTGTTTTGGGGGTGCAACCTCTTCCTCCCTACTCAAGTAGGTGAGAGGAAGGGTTTTCACCCCCAAAGCACGGCCATTGATCCCCCATGATGGCAGATAGCACATGTTTACCTTAGCCATTGGATCATGTTGAAGATACCCATTTGAGCCCCAAAAATAAAGTGTGGTTCTTCACATTTGGGATGGATCAGGGGTAACATCACTCCATCTCATGTTTGTATTTTTCACTGTGTTATTTTTTTACTTTAAAAAAAAAAAAAATATTGGCTTTTGACCCATGCATGTTTCTTCCAAAAAAGCCGCACAAACAAAAAAAAGACTAGAATTTCGCAAAACAAACAAAAAAGTTGTGCAATCAATGAAAAAAATTGGGAAGTCTAAAAAAGGTGTGCCTTGTTCTTTCTATGCTCAATAGCAGTTCTGAAGATGCAAAAACAGTGTTTTTACCTCTGAGATTTGAGGGTATTTACTAAGGACAAATACACTTGGCACTACTAGAACCTGGGAGACACATAAACCACAAATACAAGAATGACAACACAAGTTTGTAGTAAATCAAAAAAAATATATATTTGAAAAAGGTAAGAATAAAAGGTCAGATGTGGTCTGGCATTGCGATGGCCCCCCTACCCCTGAAGTACTCTACGTATTTCTGACGTACTTCATGGGCACTTTGGGGGGCCAAGCCAGTACGGGCAGTGCTGATGCCGGTCAGATTTGTCAGTTCAGATGGACCGGCCTCAGGCCCAACTGATGACACATAATTAGCAGAAAATTTTCACAAAAAGTTGTGCAATAAGCAGCAGCAGTAGACAATGTTGTTCAGTTTATATTCCGCCAAATTGATAGCTGTCTAAAACAGGCGGAACTGGCTGGCCATTATCCCGAAGGCATTCTCCACAACTCTCCGGGCTCTGGCCAGCCGGTAATTAAAAACCCTCCTCTCCGGGGTGAGGGTGCGTTGGGGAAACGGCCGCATGAGGTGTGGTCCTAGTCCAAAAGCTTCATCCGCGATGAAAACGAACGGTAGCCCTTCCACGTTCTCTGCATCTGGAGGCAGTGCAAGACCCCCAGCCTGCAGACGGTGAGCGAACTCCGTCTCAGCGAATGCTCCGCCATCGGACATTCGGCCATTCTTCCCCACGTCCACATACAGGAACTCGTACCGTGCCGACACCACCACCATTAACACAATACTATTGAAACCTTTATAGTTAAAATAGTATGACCCCGAACGGGGTGGCGGCACTATGTGGACGTGCTTCCCATCAATTGCCCCTCCGCAGTTGGGGAAATCCCACCGCTGGGCAAATTGGGAGGTCACAGTCAGCCATTCCTGTGGTGTGCTAGGGAACTGTGGAGTCAAACAAAAAGAAGACATTAGTACGGTTTATGTTTACAGTGCAAGCAGATTACACACAAAAACATTGTTGACCAACATCATTCTAACATTATTAGTTAAGGGAGTTTTTCCTACCAATAAACAAAGGCCCACTTAGCAGATGCCTCACCCCCGCTGAGTGGACATTCTAAAATAATCTAAGGGGGGGGGGCCTAAGGTGATTGTGGGGGATCCAAAAAAAGGCTCTACCACTCTGCTGAGCTTGATTGAGAACTAAAAATAATTTCACATCTTTAGGGGGGGGAGGGAGGGTTGTCAAACTACGAGGGCACTGACCCCAAAAATATGAAAAGGAAAATAGAAGGCTAGCTGGGTTTGCACCCACGATAGCATGCTGGAGAGGTTAGTGAAGGGAAATAGGCATGTAGGGCCCAAAAAGGGCTTTACAGGTAAAAACATGCATGGGGAAAATGGGGACATTACCAGGATCTTACAAACAGGCAAATTTGTGTTAGGAGGAAAAAAAAAGAAGATTCTAAAACAATAAAAACATATAATGTGAGGTTAAAGGAGCAAAATTACCTTCATATAGTCCTTCTGCAGGACCTGAATAATGGCCGAACACGTCTCAGGGATAATGATCCCGAGAGCCTGGGGGGAGATGCCTGTTGAGAACTTGAGGTCCTGCAAGCTTCTCCCAGTCGCCAGGTATCTCAACGTGGCAATAAGCCTCTGCTCAGCAGTGATGGCCTGGCGCATCACAGTGTCCTGCCTCGTGATATAGGGGGACAGCAAATCCAACAGACGGTGAAATACGGGGTCCGTCATCCTGAGATAATTCCTGAAATCATCAGGATTATTCTCATGGATTTCCCGCAGCAGAGGCATATGAGAGAATTGGTCCCGCTGGAGCAACCAATTATTAGTCCATGAACTCCTCCTCACCCTGTTCACAGACTGAACTCGGGTTACAGTGTTAACTGCAACACCAAGTCCAAAGCCAGCACGAGCTCGAGGACGAGAACGCACTTCAAACATGGTTTTAAACCGGTCGGCTGGTCAGAACGCACTCAAACAGAACGCACCGTGGAACAGCAAGGCCTGAGAAGAACGACCTGAAAAACAGTAAACGAACGGCCAAGAAGGCACTGCAAGGCAGTAACGACCTGACTGCACGCACTGAATCACAAATACGAACCCACAAGCACAAACTGAACACCAGGAAACGATCTGCAAAGCATGGAGACTGAAAAGCGCGAATCGGCTCTCACCAAACTTTTACTAACACGCGGTAACACGAAATCAGCAAAAGCAGCCCAAGGGGTGGCGCCATTAGATTTGTTCGGCCCTTTTATAGCGCGTCGTACGTTTTGGACGTGCCGTTGTTTTATTGCCGTCGGTTTTTTGACTGATGGTGTGTGGCCAAGACTGATGAAAAACAGTTTCATCGGATTTCCGATGGACAAATCCATCGGACGAAAAACGATAGGTTATCCGATCGTGTGTACGGGGCTTTAGTGTGACAGCACATTTTCCTTCATACCATAGACCAGTGGTTCTCAACTCCTGTCCTCAGGACCCACTAACAGGCCAGATTTCAAGTATTACCTTGGTGAGATGCAGACTAGAATACTGCAATCCCTGAGCAGAAAATTATATCACCTGTGATGTATTTCAGTTATCTTGCAAACCTGGCCTGTTGGTGGGCCCTGAGGACTGGAGTTGAGAACCACTGCTATAGACAAAGCAGGGATAATACTTTAAAGGAAAAAAATACATTTGTGTGGAAGAGCAATAACCTCAATGTTTTATTAATCTTCTAAATAGCATAATTTAATCTGGACATAACAGTTAAAACAGTTACAATTACAACATTCAGGATGACAAAAATTAAAGAGAACCTGTCACTTTCTACTTGCCAACAACAGCAATTGGCAGCTTTTGCATTTGGTAACAGAGCAACATTGAATCATTCTATGTATAGTCATATAGTTCCCACTATGAATGTTGGCCAATCAACCCATAATGCTCCATAAGCAGCATGGCATAATATTAGCATTCACAGAGGGACAAAAGCATGCCAGTCCTAAAGCTGAATTCTGAGAATGAAAAACCTAGACCTTTGCAGTCAGTCTTTTCCCCCACTACAAACATTAACTGATCATTTTGCCTATTCTTCACTGCCCCAAGAGCTGGTGCTTTTCTCTGCTGTCTGATGCTCCAGAATGTGGATGGGCCCTAGGAATTCTTCCATATAATGGAGGACTAATGGTCTAGCATTGTACAGGATGACATGATAGAGCTGTTAGGAGTCAAGCAGCAAAGGGAATATGCTTGTGTTACCAGTCCCATAAGGAGGAGGAAGCCTACAAGAGTGAAGAACAAGGTAAGGGTATTAACCACTTGCCGACTGCCTCACCACTATATACGTCAGCAGAATGGCACAGGCAGGCAAACCACGTTGCTTTGAATCTGCCACCTAGCGGGCGCCCGCTGCGAGCTCCAAGACCATGCCCGCGGGACCCGCGGACCCGATGTCCGCCGGTGTCCCACGATCGTGTCACGGAGCTGCAGAACGGAAAGGCATTTCCCTGTTCTGCCTAGTGACAGGACAGTGATCTACTGCTCCCTGTCATCGGGAGCAGTGATCACTGTCATGTCACTTGTAGTCCAGCCCCCTCACAGTTAGAATCACTCCCTAGGACACACTTAACCCCTTCCTCGCCCCCTAGTGTTTAACCCCTTCCCTGTCTGTGTCATTTACACAGTAATCAGTGCATTTTTATAGCACTGATCGCTGTATAAATGACAATGGTCTCAAAATAGTGTCAAAAGTGTCAAAAGTGTCAAAAGTGTCTGATGCAATATCGCAGTCCCGATAAAAATCGCAGATCGCCGCCATTACTAGTAAAAAAAAAATAATAATAAAAATGCCATAAAACTATCCCCTATTTTGTAGATGCTATAACTTTTGCGCAAACTAATCAAAATACGCTTTTGCGATTTTTTTTTACCAAAAATATGTAGAAGAATACATATTGGCCTAAACTGAGGAAAAAAAATGTAATATGTTTTTTGGGGATATTTATTATAGAAAAAAGTAAAAAATATTGCTTTTTTTTAAAACTGTCGCTTTTTTTTTTTGTTTATAGCACAAAAAAATAAAACCGCAGAGGTGATCAAATATCCCCAAAAGAAAGCTCTATTTATGGGAAAAAAAGGACATCAATTTTGTTTGGGTGCAACGTTGCACGACCGCGCAATTGTCAGTTAAAGCGACGCAGTACCGAATTGCAAAAAATGGCCCGGTCATTGGACAGCCAATTTTTCTGGTGCTGAAGTGGTTAATGTATTATTTATCCCCTAGTCAAAAATTAGCAGTTAACCCTTGTTACTCCAGAGGTCAGCTTAAAATGTTCTAATTTCCAGGAACTCATAATACCAGCATCTCAAGCTTCCATGCTGAACTTTTTGTACAATTAAGAAAAAGACTGTTTTTTAAAAACAGTTAGGTTGTTTCAGCAATCCCATGCTTTGCATGGGAAGACTATAGCAAGTTTGTAGCATATAACTAATCAGCTGGCACCCTCATATACAGTATGTTAACAGACTTATTCATTTTATTTTTTCTAATACTTTTACATGTTTTTTTAAGAACAAAAAGAGAAAACAAGTCATACATTCTTAAGCCATATTACACAGCTATGGAGCTGTGTAATTATGAAGGCTTATAGACAATACAGATCTCTATAGCAATCAATACCTAGGTATGATTCTCAAAGGTACTAGATAATAATATTCTAGGATGCAGTTATATTCATTCACATTATAATGGGTTAAAAAAAGAAGACAAAGAGATACCAATGACAACAATAACAAAAGTCATACCCCATTTACATTGGCTGCATTACATCTGGTATTAATATACTTTATAGCCTCTTGGAGAATATATCATGGATGCATATATTTCCTTGTGTTTATCTACCAGGGGTTAAAGATGCACAATTCTGGATAAAATGAGAATCACATTTTTTTTGATTCTTGGCGTAACATCATCTTTCACATTATACAAACAATTGGGCTAACTTTACTGTTTCGTTTTTTTTTTTATTCATTGAAGTGATTTTTCCCACAAAATTGCTTTGAAAGACTGCTGCGCAAATAAAGTGTGACATAAAATACTGCAATAACCGTCATTTTATTCTCTAACGTCTCTGCTAAAAAAATTAACAGTATCTCACAAAAGTGAGTACACCCCTCACATTTTTGTAAATATTTTATTATATCTTTTCATGTAACAACACTGAAGAAATTATACAGCGTACTTTGCTACAATGTAAAGTAGTGAGTTTACAGCTTGTATAACTGTAAATTTGTGTCCCCTCAAAATAACTCAACACACAAATGTCCAAATTAGGCCCAAAGTGTCAATATTTTGTGTGGCCACCATTATTTTCCAGCACTGCCTTAATCCTCTTGAGCATGGAGTTCACTAGAGCTTCACAGGTTGTCACTGGAGTCCTCTTCCACTCCTCCATGACGGCATCACAGAGCTGATGGATGTTAGAGACCTTGTGCGCCTCCACCTTCCATTTGAGGATGCCCCACAGATGCTCAATAGGTTTTGGTCTGGAGACATGCTTGGCTAGTCCATCACCTTTACCCTCAGCTTCACTTTACCCTCAGCACATATACCAGCGCAAGCTACATGACCAATATTCCCATTTTTAGGACATATATTCCCCATGGATATCTTTCATGAATATCTCACATTTTTTTTAATTTAACCACTTAACGACCGCCCACTGTAAATATACGTCGGCAGAATGGCACCGACAGGCAGAATCACGTATATGTACGTGACTGCCTTTGTATAGTTGGGGGGTCCGATCGGACCCCCCTTCTTTACAGTGAGCGGCCGTTATTCCTTTGGGAGCGATCAGGGATGAGGGGACAGCTGTTCGATTCCGGCCACCCCCTCTCGATCGCTCCCAGCGAATCGAATCATTCCCCTGCCTGTGTAATGTAAACACAGGCAGAGGAAGTGATGTCATCTCTCCTGCGGCGCTCACATATACCGAGCGCCGTACAGGAGAAGATGCAGGTTAGTGCACAAAACACTACACTGACACCAGGACACATAGGCACATAAATCGCCCCCCCAGGCCCCCCCAGACACCCCAGATCACCCCCCAGATCACCCCCAGCCCCCAGTCACAGTGTCACTGATTGCAGTGACCATTTATTTACTGATCACTGCAATCAGTGACATTTGTGATTGTAAAAGTGTCACTAAAGTTAGTTTTAGGTCCAGTGTAGCCCCCTAACCCCCCCCCTAATAAAGGTTTAACCCCCTGATCGCCCCCCAGATAACCCTTTCACTCCCTAGCACCGCCGTCGCTAAGCGATCATTTTTCTGATCGCTGTCTTAGCGTCGGTGATGCAGATCGGTAGCCAGTAATTTTTTTTAGGTTCGCCGCAGGTTTTTATAGCGTCGGGTACCCCATATATTACCTAATAAAGGTTTAACCCCCTTGATCGCCCCCCAGATAACCTTTTCACCCCCTATCACCACTGTCGCTAAGCGATCATTTTTCTGATCGCTGTATTAGCGTCGGTGATGCAGATCGGTAGCCAGTTATTTTTTTTAGGTTCGCCGCAGGTTTTTATAGCGTCGGGTACCCCCATATATTACCTAATAAAGGTTTAACCCCCTTGATCACCCCCCAGGTAACCCTTTCACCCCCTATTACCACTGTCGCTAAGCGATAGTTTTTCTGATCGCTGTCTTAGTGTCGGTGATGCCGATCGCTAGCCTGTAATTTTTTTTAGGTTCGCCGCAGGTTTTTATAGCGTCAGGTACCCCCATATATTATCTAATAAAGGTTTAACCCCCTTGATCGCCCCCCAGGTAACCCTTTCACCCCCTATCACCACTGTCGCTAAGCGATCGTTTTTCTGATCGCTGTCTTAGTGTTGGTGATGCCGATCGGTAGCCAGTAATTTTTTTCAGGTTCGCCGCAGGTTTTTATAGCATCAGGTACCCCCATATATTATCTAATAAAGGTTTAACCCCCTTGATCGCCCCCCAGGTAACCCTTTCACCCTCTATCACCACTGTCGCTAAGCGATCGTTTTTCTGATCGCAGTCTTAGTGTCGGTGATGCCGATAGGTAGCCAGTAATATTTTTTTAGGTTCGCCGTCAGGTTTTTATATAGCGTCAGGTACCCCCATATATTACCTAATAAAGGTTTTAACCCCCTAATTGCCCCTAGTTAACCCTTTCACCAGTAATCACCATATAAGTGTTACGGGTGACGCTGGTTAGTTAGTTTGCTTTTTATAGTGTCAGGGCACCCGCCGTATATAACCCAATAAAGGTTTAACCCCCTGATCGCCCAGCGGGTGATATCAATTAGGTTTTAGCATCAGAGAGGGTCTGCGTCACACCCCAGGCAGCATCAGGTTAGTGCCAGTAACGCTAACACCCACGCGTGAAGCATACACCTCCCTTAGTGGTATAGTATCTGAACAGATCAATATCTGATCTGATCAGATCTATACTAGCGTCCCCAGCAGTTTAGGGTTCCCAAAAACGCAGTGTTAGCGGGATCAGCCCAGATACCTGCTAGCACCTGCGTTTTGCCCCTCCGTCAAGCCCAGGCCACCCAAGTGCAGTATCGATCGATCACTATCACTTGCAAAACACAACACACATAACTGCAGCGTTCGCAGAGACAGGCCTGATCCCTGCGACTCCAGTGCTGTAGGAGGTGATTTCACCACCACAGTTAAAAAAAAAGCATATATGCCGAAGCATTGGGGCAGCAGGGGCGGAGGAGCAATTTTGCTCCTAATGCCGCGTACATACGGTCAAAATTCCGACGGAGGCTTGCCCGTGGAAAAGTCTGACCATGTGTACGCGGCATAACTTTTGCGGGAAGATGCCCCCATGCTTCGACATATATAAATGGTGCATGTATGCCCATCATTAGAAGTGGGTGTAAGAAGGGCGGTATTCTAATGGTGGGCATACCCACCGATCAATCTTTTTTTTTCGTTCAGCCAACAGGCTGCATGAAAAAAAAGATTACAATACATGTCCAACAAGGACCAGCAACGTACTGGTATGTTGCTGGACTTTGAATGTTTATACCAGAATGATGCCTGCGGGTTTAGGTATCATCTTGGTATCATTCTTTTCAGCCAGCGGCCGGCTTTCATGTAAAAGCAATCCTAGTGGCTAATTAGCCTCTGGACTGCTTTTACAAGCAGTGGGAGGGAATGTCCCCCCGGATATAAAAAGCGCCATTGGGAAATTGGGAAAGCATTTTATCACACCGATCTTGGTGTGGTCAGATGCTTTGAGGGCAGAGGAAAGATCTAGGGTCCAATAGACCCCAGTTTTTTTCAAAAAAAGAGTACCTGTCACTACCTATTGCTATCATAGGGGATATTTACATTCCCTGAGATAACAATAAAAATGATAAAAAAAAAAATATGGAAGCAACAGTTTAAAGATAAAATAAAAAAGCAAAATTAATAAGAAAAAAAAGAAAAAAAAAAAAACACCCCTGTCCTGCCCTGCTCTTGCCCAATGGCGAACGCAAGCGTCGGTCTGGCGTCATATGTAAACAGCAATTGCACCATGCATGTGAGGTATCACCGCGAAGGTCAGATCGAGGGCAGTAATTTTAGCAGTAGACCTCCTCTGTAAATCTAACGTGGTAACCTGTAAAGGCTTTTAAAGGCTTTTAAAAATGTATGTAGTTTGTCGCCAATGCGCGTTTGTGCGAAATGTTAAAGCTTGTCGTGTTTGGTATCTATGTACTCGGCATAAGATCATCTTTTTTATTTCATCAAACATTTGGGCAATATAGTGTGTTTTAGTGCATTAAAATTAAAAAAAGTGTATTTTTTCCCCAAAAAATGCGTTTGAAAAATCGCTGCGCAAATACTGTGTAGAAAAAAAAAATGCAACACCCACCATTTTAATCTGTAGGGCCTTTGCTTTAAAAATATATATAATGTTTGGGGGTTCAACATAATTTTCTTGCAAAAAAAATAAATGTTTTCATGTAAACAAAAAGTGTCAAAAAGGGCTTTGTCTTCAAGTGGTTAGAAGAGTGGATGTAAGCTTCCTAATGTTGTGTATAAAATGCCAGAACAGTTCAAAACCCCCCCAAATGACCCCATTTTGGAAAGTAGACACCCCAAGCTATATACTGAGAGGCATGTCGAGTCCATGGAATATTTTATATGTTGACACAAGTTGCGGCAAAAAGATTTTTTTTTTTTTTTTGCACAAAGTTGTCACTAAATGATATATTGCTCAAACATGTCATGGGCTTATGTGGAATTACACCCCAAAATACATTCTGTTGCTTCTCCTGAGTACGGGGATACCACATTTGTGAGACTTTTTGGGAGCCTAGCCGCGTACGGGACCCCAAAACCAAGCACCGCCTTCAGGCTTTCTAAGGGTGTAAATTTTTGATTTCACTTCTCACTGCCTATCACAGTTTCGGAGGCCATGGAATGCCCAGATGGCACAAAACCCCCCCAAATGACCCCATTTTGGAAAGTAGACACCCCAAGCTATTTGCTGAGAGGTATGGTGAGTATTTTGCAGATCTTGCTTTTTGTCACAAAGTTTTGAAAATTGAAACAAAATAAAATAATTTTCTTTCTTCATTTTCAAAAACAAATGAGAGCTGTAAAATACTCACCATGCCTCTCAGCAAATAGCTTGGGGTGTCTACTTTCCAAAATGGGGCCATTTAAGGGGGTTTTGTGCTATTTTGTCATTTTATGGCCTTCGAAACTGTGATAGGTAGTGAGGAGTGAAATCAAAAATTTGTGCCTAGAAATCCTGAAGGCGGTGCTTGGTTTTCGGGGTCCCGTACGCGGCTAGGCTCCCAAAAAGTCCCACACATGTGGTATCCCCGTACTCAGGAGAAGCAGCAAAATGTATTTTGGGGTGTAATTCCATATATAACCATGGCATGTGTGAGCAATATATCATTTAGTGACAACTTTTTGTAATTTTTATTTATTTTTTTGTCATTATTCAATCACTTGAGACAAAAAAAAATATTCAATGGGCTCAACATGCCTCTCAGCAATTTCCTTGGGGTGTCTTCTTTCCAAAATGGGGTCATTTGGGGGGGTTTTGTCTTGCCCTGCCATTTTAGCACCTCAAGAAATGAGATAGGCAGTCATAAATTAAAAGCTGTGTAAATTCCAGAAAATGTACCCTAGTTTGTAGACGCAATAACTTTTGCGCAAACCAATAAATATACGCTTATTGACATTTTTTTTACTAAAGACATGTGGCTGAATACATTTTGGCCTAAATGTATGACTAAAATTGAGTTTATTCGATTTTTCTTATAACAAAAAGTAGAAAATATCATTTTTTTTCAAAATTTTCGGTCTTTTTCCGTTTATATCGCAAAAAATTAAAATCGCAGAGGCAATCAAATACCATTAAAAGAAAGCTCTATTTGTGGGAAGAAAAGGACGCAAATTTCGTTCCGGTACAACATTGCATGTCCGCACAATTTACAGTTAAAGCAGCGCAGTGCAAAATTCTGAAAACAGCTCTGGTCCTTTAGCTACAAAATGGTCCGGGGCTTAAGTGGTTAATATCTTAGAACTCTCCTATTTGGCTTTGAACCTTCTTAATCCCTATGTTTTTTTACACAGTATTAGGTACCTTGCCAACTGACACATCTCCATATTTTGTTTTTTCTCTCTTGAATCCTAATTTTATATAATTATTTATGTATTTTTGGTGCCTAACATGTTCTTTATTTTTTGTTGGCTTTACATGTTTTAACATGATTACCTATTCTAAATTAGCAATGTTGCTTTAACACTATTATAGCACTGCAAATTAAGAGCCATATCCATGTTGTCAATTGTGTGTTTTTTTTGTTTTTTTTTACCTCTGGCCTCCATTATTTATACTTTTTTTTTTCCTTTCTGTAATTCTTCTTGGTGAAAATTTTGTCTAAGAAAGGTAAGTAACTTATCTTTTATTCTGGCAGTGAGCTTTTCAACCATACCACCATATTTCCTTTTATTAAACTCAATTGGGTTGGCGTATGTTCAGATCTTCAATGTTTGGGGATCTGGGGTCTCATTGCTATCAAGACCCTAAAAGGACCTAAATAAAGTTCAAGCTCTAAAACTTGATTTGATACAGAAGTTATATTGTCCACTATATTAGAATTTTTGGACACTTTCATGATACTGTATATTGTATAAGGAACTATTTATTGCATGACACCTCCAGTATGAATTTTTAATGTTAGTGGGTTATAGAAGTGGAGAAAGCCTGGAGTCCTATACTACAGCCTAAAAAGCCCATATTTTATTCCCTTACATATTGTACATACTGGGAATTTGGAAGCATTTCCCCACATTTCTCTCAGATAGGCATGGGCATGTCTTGTTGCAATGTCTGGCCCATTTTTTTATACATTTATGTACCTGTCTGGTTTACATTGATAACTATTTGAGATCTGTCTTTGATATTTTATATTTATGTACAATATCTTCAAATTTTCTTAGGGTATTTGTGAGAGAGTGGATGAATTGTTTTCATCAAAGTACCCCAGAAGCTGCCCAGCATTTTTAGGTAGTTATTGTGAAACTATCTGTCAGGATTGGGTGGAAGGTAATATTATTTTGAGGGTATAATAGACAGAGGAGAGGTTGTATGTCTTTTAACCACTTCCCGCCCAAGGTACATCCATGGACGTCCTTGACTTTGAGCGGGGATATCTGAACGATGCCTGCAGCTACAGGCATCATTCAGATATCGTCTTTTAGAGCCGGTGATTCTGTGCACGTAAGAATGATCATAGCGGCTGTTCCACCGCTTGATCATTCTTACGGGCGGCGAGAGGGTACGTTCCCTCCCCTCCCGCCACACTCTGGTGCTTCTACCAACCCACCGCTGCGATCGGTGAGACGGAGAACAGATCCGCCGGCCCCAGATGCCTACCATAGAGATTTCAGGTGGACCAGATGGTCGCCAGAGTCTCTATGATCGTTCGGAGGCCGGGTGCGATGTTATGACATCACGCCTGGCCTCTGCATTAAAAAAAACGTTGCCGCCTCGGCTGGGAAGCCAGGATCGTATTTTTTTATTTTTTTATTTCAGGCTTCCCAGCCTAGAGGTGAGATGTGGGGTCTTATTGGCCCCATATCTCACTGTAAAGAGGACCTGTCATGCTTATTCCTATTACAAGGGATGTTTACTTTTTTTTTTTTTTTTAAAGTGTCAAAGTAAAAAGTTTAACCACTTCAGCACAGGGCCTATTCTGGCACTTCTCTCCTTCATGTAAAAATCATAATTTTTTTGCTAGAAAATTACTCAGAACCCCCAAACATTATATATTTTTTTATTTAGGGAATACAATGGCGGTCATTGCAACTTTTTATCATGCACGGTATTTGCGCAATAATTTTTCAAGCCCCTTTTTTGGAATTAAAAAACAGTTTCATGAATTATAACAAGACAGTAAAGTTAGCCCAATTTTTTTGTATAATGTGAAAGATGATGTTACGCCGAGTAAAGAGATACCTAACATGTCACACTTTAAAATTGCGCACACTCATGGAATGGCGCCAAACTTCGGTACTTAAAAATCTCCATAGGCAACGCTTTAAAAATGTTTACAGGTTAATATTTTCGAGTTACAGAGGAGGTCCAGTGCTAGAATTGTTACACGTGCTCTAACGCACGTGGCGATACCTCACATGTGGGGTTTGAACGGTGTTTACATATGTGGGTGGGACTTACATGTGTATTCGCTTCTGAGCGCGAGCTAACGGGGACAGAGGCGTTTTAATATATATCTTTTTTATTATTATTTTACTTAATCTTTTTATTTTTACACTTTTTTTACATTTATTTTTATCACTTTTATTCCTATTACAAGGAATGAAAACATCCCTTGTAATAGGAATATATTGTGACAGATCCTTTTTATGGAGAGATGCGGGGTCAATAAAATCTCATGCTAACAGCCGCGATTACGGCTTTGTTTACTTCCGGGTACCCAGGCGTGATGTCACAAAACGTTGCCCCCGAGCCTCCAACGATCATAGAGTTGACTGGTGACCAATCTCTATCGTCGTGACCTGACGCCGGCCGATCCGTTCTCCGGGCCTCCGATGGCACGGGAGAGCCCGGAGAAGTATCGGATGGCGGCGGTTGGGGAGGACGTCCCCTCCCGCCACCTATAAGAACGATCAAGCGGTGGAACTGGAGCTATGATCATTCTTATCGTGTACAGAATCGCCGGCAGAAAAGAATGATATCTGAATGATGCCTGTAGCTGCAGGCATCATTCAGATATCACCGCACAAAGTCGAGGACGTCATATGACGTCCTCTGTGTAGAAGTGGTTAAAGTAAAATGAACAATAATTTTTTTTTTTTTTTTAAAGTGCCCCTGTCCCCGGTAGCTCGCACGCAGAAGCAAGCGCATATGTAAGTCCCGCCCACATATGAAAACGAGCGTCATTCCACGAGCGTGTACAATTTTGAAGGGTGACATGTTAGGTATCTATTTACTTGGCGTAACATAATTTTTCACATTATGCAAAAAAATTGGGCTAACTTTAATGTTTTTTTTGTTTTTTTTAAAGCATGAAACTGTTTTTTTCCCACAAAAAACGTGTTTGAAAAATTGCTGCACAAATACTGTGCGAGATAAAAAGTTGCAATGACCGCCATTGTATTCTCTAGGGTCTCTGCTAAAAAAACATACATAGTGTTTGTTTGTTTTTTGTAATTTTCTAGCAAAAATATGATGATTTTTACATGTAGGAGCCAGAATTGGCCCGGATGGGAAGTGGTTAACATTAGAGTTGGGCAAATTATCGGGTGTTTTTCCGTTTGTTCTGCCCGCTGAACGACCACCATGCACTGCTCCTCCGCACAGTGCATTGGAAGCCCCGATTAGCTGAAGCAATAAGAGCTTTGCCCAAGCAGGGCACAGAGCACTGTCATGCCACGTACACATGCTCGGAATTTCTGACAACAAAACCGTGTTTTTTTTCCGACAGATGTTGGCTCAAACATGTTTTGGATACACACGGTCGCGCAAATGTTGCTCGGAAATTCTGATGGTCAAGAACGCGGAGACGTACAACACTACGACGAGCCAAGAAAAATTAAGTACAATGATTCCGAGCATGCGTCAAATTGATTTAGAGGATGCGCAGCACTTTTGTGCATCTGAAATGGCTACACACGGTCGTAATTTCCGACAAGAACTTTTCTTGTCGGAAAAATTGAGAATTTGCTCTCAAACATTTGTTGTCGAAAATTCCGACAGCAAATGTCCGATGGAGCCTACACACGGTCGGAATATCCAACCAAAAGCTCACATCGAACATTTGTTGTCGGAAATTCCGATCGTGTGTACGCGGCATTAGAGTCATGATTGAAGAAAGTAATGATGACCTCACCCAATCATGGCACATTTCTCTTAGTCCCACCCCACACTACATAAATTTACATTTTTGCCATTTGCAGAGTGATAGTGGCATGGAGAGTGGCATGTTCAGAGCTACTAGCGAGTTAGTGCATTAAAGTGTGCTATGGTAATTCTAATGTCAGTGTAAAATATCAGTTTAGTGTAAATGTAGTAATAGTGCAGTGTGAGTGTAGTTTGACCATTTATTTTTATTTTAGTGTCAATTTATTTTCTCAGGGCAGGTTTCAGTATATTTCAGTGCATTACTGCACGATTAACGCAGTATATTTCAGTACAGTACTGCACATTTAACACAGTATATATATATATATATATATATATTTAAATCTTTTTTATTTTATTTGTTACAAACACAGACAATACAAACGTACAACAGCACAGCCAACATCTGGCTAACAGCATGGGCGGGACCCGGTCAGGGGTCACAAGGTAGAATTACAGAACCAAGAAATGTTAGAGTAATTGCGTATACCTTAATAAACCATCATCAATGAGCTGGCCCGGCTCAGGCTCCAGGGGTAGGATGATAGTTAACTAGCTCACCTAAGTTACTGTGCTAGCAAGGGTTGGTTTAACAAGACTTCAAGGGATGGTATCAGAATTCAGTAAAGCCTCCTAGTCTGCTGCCGCAGTGGAGGGTTCTGCCAACCATTTAGACCAGACCCTGTCATATTTTTTCGGACAGCCTCTATGTACATAAGTCTCTTTGTATAAGGGTATCACGTTATTGACAAGTGTTTTCCATAAACCTACAGAGGGAGAGGCCTTCCGCTTCCAGCATAGGATGATGGACTTCCTGGCATAGAACAGCAAGAGACCCAACAGGGTTCTCTCAGCCACCCTGGGCACCAGGTCCTCCACCAGCCCCAGCAGGCATATTCTTGGGGATGGGACAATAGAGATACTCAACACTTCATTCACCTCCAGAAAGATTTGTGACCAAAAGACTGTAATTACCGGGCAGGACCAGAATATATGAATGTAGTCCCCTGGAGCATGGTCACAATGCCAACACTCCGGGGAGAGGGAAGACCTCATCCTGTGCACCCGAGCGGGAGTGAGATATGCTCTATGGACAATCTTGTCCTGAATGAGGCGATCTCTCAGGGAAACAAGTATTTTAAATGGGAAGTCCCATACATCCTCCCAGTCCTCAGAGTCCAGCTCCGGAACATCCCGGCCTCATTGCTGATGGAGCCTGGACAACTCAGGAGAAGAGACTCGGAGGAGATGTGTATATAACACGGAGGTGGGTTTATTTGTACAGTCAAAGCGCAAAATCCGCTCTAAGTCAGATTGCACCAGCTGCTTCTCGCCTGATGGAAACTGGGCTCTGAAAGCATGGGACAACTGAAGATATCTGAACCCGTATGAGGGCGGGGCATTGTGGTTGGACATTAAATGATCAAAGGTGAAAATCGAGAGGTCTGAGGTGACATCTGAGAGTATTTTAACATGGTACTTGGTCCACACCACTGGGTCTGGGATTTCAAAAAAGTGATTTAGGTTGGGATTGTTCCAGAGGGGGGTGTTCGGGGATACTGCAGTTGAAGGATACTTTTCACAGGCCAAGCCCTCCCTCCAGGCCTTAAGGGTGGTACACATAGAGGGGGTCAGGTCGTATGGAGTCTTCGGACCCGCAAAAGAAGGTTCGACAGCCTCCGCAGATCGTAACACTGCAGCTTCAGTGGCCCAGGCCGAGTTGGATCTATCCGGAACAAGCCACCAGAATGCAGTGACTAATTGAGCCGCAATGAAATACTTGTGGCAGTCCGGGAATGCCAGAGCCCCTGCGAACCAAGGCGCATGAGAGTGGTCAACTTGAAGCGGGGAGGATGTGGGCCCCATAGAAAGGAGGAAAAAATTTGATTTAGGTGGAAAAAAAATGATTTGGGGATCCACTGAGGGGAGTTACGAAACAAATATGTAAATTTGAAGGGATTTTCATTTTAATGAGGTTGATACGTCCTAGCAGGGACAGAGGAAGGTTCTCCCATGCTTTCAGCTTGGCCCTGACTGAGTTGACTACTGGGGACAAGTTCAGCGAAATGAAGTCAGCCACATTCTTCGAGATACGTACCCCTAAGTACGTAAATTCGTCCACCCATTGTAGCTGAAGAGAAGCCAAAGCCTCTCCTTTAGCGTTCTCATCTATGGCAAGCAATTGCGACTTTGACCAATTGACCCTAAGCCCTGTTACCTCAGAGAACCTTTCTAGGACCAGCAATGCCCCTTGCAGAGAAGGGCCAGCATCGTTTAGAAAAAGGAGGAGGTCGTCTGCGTACAGGGCCACCCTCTCCTCCAGCCAGGCCAGACGGAGTCCTTTAATGTGTGGGGAGACACGTAGTGCCTCAGCCACTGGTTCCATGGCAATGGCAAAGAGGGCCGGAGAAAGAAGACAGCCCTGCCGCGTACCCCTAGCAAGCCGAAAAACAGGAGATAGCCGACCCCCTAAACGAATGGCAGCCGTCCGCGAGTGATATATAGTCTGCAAGCATTGGATAAAAACCAGGGGGTATCCCATTCTCCGTAGAATCTCCCACAGGAAAGGCCATTCTATTGAGTTGAACGCCTTCTCAATATCAAGAGAGGCAACTACTCTGGTACCCAGATTGTCATGTCTTGCATGAAGATTAGTGAACAATCTACGAAGGTTAATATCCGTAGATTTATGGGTCATGAAACCAGTCTGATCCGGGTCTATGAGGGAGGGAAGTAAAGTGTTAAGTCTAGCAGTGAGGAGCTTAGTTAGAATTTTAAGGTCATTGTTAAGAAGTGCTATGGGCCTATAGGAGGCTCAGAACTTTGGATCTTTACCAGCCTTGGGAATGAGAATAACATGCACGTGCGCCATGGAGGGAGGGAGAGAGCCCTGCTTCAGGCAATGAGTAAATAGGGCAGCCATCCGGAGAGCCAACATGCCGGCATGTTCTACGTAAAAATCAACCGGAAGACCATCTGGGCCAGGAACCTTGCCAGTGGACAGGGAATTAATCACGGCAAGAACCTCCTCGGTGGTTATTGGGGCCACTAGGTGCGATCTCTCAGAGTCAGAGAGCCAACCGAGGGCTATCGGATCTAGGAGGAGATTTATTCCCTCTGGGTCTAAGCCCGTGGGTAACGTGGTGGTATACAAGGATTGGTAAAAATCATGGAATGCTAGCAAAATGGCCTCAGGAGATGAAATGGCCTCACCGTGGGAGAGGTAAGTTCAGAAATCACGGTACTCGGGGTGTCATGGTGGGACATCATTGCCAACAGTCTGCCATTCCTGTCCCCCTGTTCAAAAAATGTTTGCTTCGTATGAAACAGTTCTAATCTAGTAACCTCTGTTAAGTGAAGATGAAGACTGCGTTTGGATGCCTGCAACGCATCAAAGCTTGAGGCGGAGGGATCCAATCCATAGTGGGCAGAAGCCAACTCCACCCCATTCTCCAATGCCGCAGTGGCAGCAGTTTGCTGTACCCTAACCGCCTTGATGGCCGAGATGTAATGGCCCCTTGTGAATGCCTTGAAAGTATCCCAGACTATCTCAGGAGAGGATGACCCTTGATTAGAATCCCAGTAAGCACTTAGGGCTGGGGGGGCTTGTTCCGCTATGTCAGGTTGGGAAATCCATTGAGCACCAAGCCGCCACATCGAGCCACTACGAGAGGAGGAGGTGCGCAGGGTGATCTGCAGGGGGCTGTGGTCAGAGAGACCACTGGGCAAATAAGATGTGTCTAGAACGTCCGTCAGCATAGAGGGGTTAGCAAAAGCATAATCAATTCTGGAGGCGGTTTTGCAAGATGTGGAAAAACATGAAAATGTTTTAGTGGATGGGAATTTCCACCTCCAGACTTCTGTAACACCCGCAGATAATGCCCAATTTGACAACTCCCCGGTGAAGGACTTAGGTGGCAAGGGTCTATCCAAATCTGGGGAAAGGATGGCATTAAAGTCACCCAGTAGTAAAAATTTTGCAGGACAGTAGGGGGTGATCCTCTCCAGTATAGTATACAGAATTTCAGACTTAAAGGGCGGCGGCACATATATACCTGCAAAGACATATCTCTGCTGCCATAGCGTGAATGCCAGTATAACAAACTTACCCAGCGGATCCGTGTGAACCGCGTCTATGACACATGGGAGAGACTTATGCACCAAGATGGAAACTCCCCTAGCATACGTTGAGTAAGAGGCATGAAAAGCCCTCTGAACCCAGGGCCTTTTCAAAGCCATGAGCTTACTGCCCACCAGGTGTGTCTCCTGCAGGACCAGAATATCCAGACTATATTGTTTGACATATTGAAAAAGAAGCGCCCTCTTAAACTTAGAGTTGAGGCCACGCACGTTCCAGGATACCACGGAAAAGGAATCCCGATCACGTGATGCCATAGGCGTTTTGGCTAAAATAATTAGAGGAGACTAATAGTCGTCGAGCAGGTGACACCCGGTGAGCAGCAGTGGAGCACGAGCCATTGTACGTGAAACACAAAAAACACATGCAAACAAACACAGCAACTAAACTAGAACTTCCCAAGCACCAGGAGCTTATCCTACCAATCCCTCTACCCCCCAGAACATCATGGGGGAGGTCAGGAAGCGGTCTTTACCCAAAAACAAAAAACAATACTTGTAAAGCTAATCCTGAGAATTAGGCCACAATACAGTCCTCTGCAGAACTGAACTGAAACTGCAGGCTCAACCCTATTATAGAGTTTTTCCAAACAGGTGGAGAGTAACTGTTCAGGGAACTTCTGGTGATCTTTGCAGAGTCAAACCGCATGGGGTAAGTGCACATCCAGCATAAAGGTGTGCTTGCCGTAGCTCTGGCATGCGTGAAAAGGAGAACAATAGGATAGGTAGTTCAGGACATGTATGATCCGTGCATCAAATGACTTTTAAGCAATAGGAGACCATTATCTCAGAGTGGCCAGCCAGCCGTCAGCCTCCGAAGGGGTGTCAAAAAACCAAACTTTGTCGTCATGTTGTACCCGGAGTCGGCTAGGGTAAAGCATGCCGTATTTAATATTTTTTGCTCTAAGTCGTTTATGGACATCGCTGAAGGTCTTTCTCTTCCTCTGTAACTCGGCCGAGAAGTCTGGGAAGAGGAGGACGGAGGTGTTGTCGTATTTAAGTGTGAGATGTTTACAGGCTTCTGCCAAAATCCTGTCCCTGTCTCTGTAATTCAGAAAGCTGACCAGGAAGGGTCTGGGTAGGTTCCCCGGGACGGCTAAGCCCATGGGCACCCGATGGGCTCTTTCCACCACATAGGTAGGAGTAACAGCGGTAAGACCCAGCAGGTCCTTAAAGAACTCCTCTGCAAATTCCGCTGGATGATCCCCCTCAGCCCCCTCAGGTAGGCCAAGGACTCTAATGTTGTTCCGCCTGAGCCAGTTTTCGGCATCGTCAGATTTCGCAACAAGGGCCTGCACTGTGCGCTGTAATTCAGCAATGAAGGTGACGTGGGTAGCGGTGAGATCCTCAGTAGCCAAGATTCTGGATTCAGACTCCGTCATCCTCCCCCTGATGTTGTCCAAGTCGTTTCTTATCAGGTTGCATTCTTCAGCAAGATGATCGATTTGCATCAGCAGTGAGATTCTGCTCTGTTCAATTGCTGCAAGGATCGTTGTGGTACTATCTTGCGGTAAAGGAGCTGATGTTGTTGCCACTGGAGCATCCCCGGGCTCCATCTCCAATTCAGCCAGTAAGGCCTGTAGCCTCCCGACCAAAACGGTGTCAGGTCACGGCGAGGGGGAGGTCAGCGGCTTCTGCCGCGGAGTGGGCTTAGCAGGCTTAGGGTGCATCTTTTTTGAGGGCATCTGCACCGGGGAAGACACGGGGGGATCCGCAGAGCCCATACCCGGGGTGGTGGTTGCAAAGGGGCAGGCGATAACCAAATGTGGTTGCAACTATGCACCTCCACTGGAGCAGGTAGTCAGGTGTGGCTCAGCAATCCCCCCTCACCCGGAAGGAAGATGGAGAAGAGGGCAGAGATGTGGGAACCGTGCACCTGGGCCTGGGATGTGTGGAGGCCAGAGCAGTTCAGCAGGATGGGGCCTGGGAAAGTGGTGGCCGTCACCAGGCCTTAGACAGGTCCAGCAGGTAGTATCAGCCCAGCAGGAGGGGAGGATGTGATGGGATGGCAAGTCTGTCCGTGCTCAGGAGCCCTGGATGGGGAGCACACCGCCTCGAGTCCCAGGCCAGCAAGATGGCCGCCGTCAGCTAGGCCCCGGGAGGCCTCCACAGGGATAGGCAGCCCGGCGGCCCTCCGAAACACAGATGGGAGGTGAGGAGGCAAGGGGGAGGCACTAGGATGGCCTGACAGAGCACCGGAGCCGCAGATGGTCAGGGCCTGGTGGACACATGGGAAGCTCCGGCTGGGATGATGGCAGCAGCGGCCGCGACTACAGGCCGACTATGGCCGGGCGGATGTCTCCTCCAACCAGCGGCTTCCCCGCACAATATCTGGCCAGGGCAGAGCAGGAGAGGAAGGGGACAAGTCCTGAGGCTGTGGTGGATCTCACCGGGTCCGCAGATGCACGGATCGCACAGGATGGAGGGAAGCTCCGGCTGGGAAGATGGCGGCGGCGGTCACAAGTACAGGCCGGCTATGGCTGGACGGACGTCTCCTCCGGTGAGCGGCTCCTCCGCACAATATCTGGCCAGGTCAAAGCAGGGGAGGAAGGGGACCAGTCCTGAGGCTGTGGCGGTGCTCACCGGGTCAGCAGATGCACGGATGGCACAGGATGGAGAGAAGGATTACCGGAGCTCTCTTGGAACACGTCTGCCGCTGCTCACATCGGGACACGCCCCCAACCTTTAACACAGTATATTTTAGTGCATTACTGCACATTTCCTGCAGTATATTTCAGTTCATTAGTGCACGGTTGACATAGTATATTTTAGTGTGTTAGTGCACGTTTAATGCAGTATACAGTGCATCTGGAAAGTATTCACAGCGGTTCACTTTTTCCACATTTTGTTATGTTACAGCTTTTTTCCAAAATTGATTAAATTCATTACTTTCCTCAAAATTCTACAAACAATACACCATAATGACAACAATTTCAAGTTTGTATGAAATCTTTGCAAATTTATTAAAAATAAAAATACAAATAAAATCACATGTACATACAGTAAGTACTTACAGCTTTTGCTCAATACTTTGTTGAAGCACTTGTGGCACCAATTACGCTTAGGGAGTACATGTGGTTCATAGGACAATTTGAACAGTGTCAGTCACTTGCTCCTTGATGATGCACTGCCATTACTTGATTAGATCTTGGTTCTGAGGTTAAGGAAGGTAGGAACATGAGCCTACAGAGAAGGGAGATCACTGGTAAACAACAAATTGGCAGTCATGTTCCCCCAGCCGAAGCAGAATTGCCAAGGTGTCTCCAGTGATAATGAGGATGGAGGTGATGATGATGATGAGGTCACTGACGCAACTTGGGTGCCAGATAGAGCAGAGGAGGAAAGTGAGGGTGAGGAACAACCCCAATGAGGCAGCCATCATGGAAGATAGAGAGCAGCCACCCTATTCCACCAGATTGTGGAGTTGTTATCTCCTGGCCCACTTCCCATAGCTCAGCTGTTTGGGCCTTTTTTAGCACAGGTGCAGCCGATCGCACTATTGCAATTTGCAAACTTTGCCTCAAGCACATCAAGCGTGGAAAAAACACCAGCTATTAGGATATCACATGCTTGACAAGGCATTTAACCTTCCACCACTCAGCCCATTGGCAAGAGCACCTGAAAGCCACACAAAAGGGATGCAATTCTGCTCCTCCTTACTCCTCACCTTTCTGGTCTACCCCCGCTATACCTCATGACCTCTCAGCAGCCTCCACTGACAGGTATGATGGTATAGCGCAGAGTGTCCAAGGTCCTTGCAGCACATCTGCCAGTAGCACACCACCAGCTGTAGACAACAGCAGGCAAATTTCTCTGCCCCATTTGCTGCAGCAAAAACAAAAACGGTCACTGTCACCCACATGATCAGCGTATAAATTCAAGCTTGTCAAAACTTCTGGCTTTACAACTCCTGCCTTTCCATTTGGTGGATTCTGCCTCCTTCTGTGAATTTGCAGAATGTGCTGTACCACAATGGCAGGTTCCCAGTCACAATTTATTTTCATGAAAGGCTATTCCAGCTCTCTACCATTACATGGAAGGCAATGTTGTGGCATTGTTGGGCAATGCAGTCAGCCGTAGGGTCCACGTTACTGCTGACACATAGTCCAGCAAGCATGGTCATGGACAATATATTTTGTTGTTCACAGCACACTGGGTAACTCTGCTTGCAACTCGGAAGGATGCAACACAGGGTTCACTGCTGCAGCTTGTTGTGCCGCCACGTCTCCATACAGCTAGTGGTGATAATGCAAGATTTTTCAGCTCCACCCCCTCCTCCATGCCCTCCTCTGCTGAATTGATCTATAAACCACAAATTAAAGGGGAGATTTAATGAGTCAGGCTACAAGGTGCCATTCAGTGGGATAGGAGTCACACTGAAGCAGATATTATTGCAGCTCTGCAGGGGCTGCCCCAGAATTGGGTCACACCATGCCAGCTGGGGCCAGGAATTCTGGTGTGTGAGAATGGCACTACCTCCTTAGACAGGGAAAGTTGACACATGTGTCATTCCTGGCATATAGCCTCAATTTGATGGGGCAGCATTTCTTAAATTGGTACCCAGGGATGGAAGATCTGCTGAAGCAGGCCAGAAGAGTCTGTAACCATTTCAGGTGGTCATACACAGCCAGTGCTCAGTTTGTTGAAATACAGCAGGAATTCCACCTGCCCGTAAACCGTCTGATTTGTGACATGCCCACCAGGTGGAACTCGACTTTGGTAATGCTGCAGCGGCTGCACATGCAGCAGAGGGCCGTTAATGAGTACCTGTGTGAGTATGGCACAATGACACGCCAATGGCTGCTGATAAAGGATGCATGCACTGTAATGTCACTATTTGGGGAGGACACAAGGATGGTGAGCCGTGACAATGCATGCATCAGTGACACAATCCCTGTTTTGTTCCTGCTGGAGCAGACTCTGCGTGGCGTTATGGACAGGGCACTTGAGGCAGAGCAGTGGGAGGAAGAGGAGGACTTCCTTTCCTCTCAAGGCCCGCTTTATGGAGGCACCATTCTTACCCACGCCACAGAACACACAAGAGGAGAGGGAGGAGGAGGAGGATTATGGCAGTTTTGGTAGCATTGAAGCAGAGCAAGACATACGTCAACCCTTAACAGATGGTTTTCCATCCCCGGAACCCTTGGGAGTAGTACACGGCTGGAACGAGGCAGTTCCAGATACTGTAATCCTCCGTGACCCAGAGGAGTCTGCTTCTCATGCCCCCGCAAACTTGTGCCCTCATTTTTCAAAGCCTGCGAAAGGACCCAAGAATACGTGGCATCAAGAAGAAGGATCACTATTGGTTGTCAATCCTCCTTGACCACCGTAACAAGGGGAAAGTCTAAGAACTCCTCCCATCCCCACAGAGGGAGGAGAAGATGAAATCTCTTGAGGACGCCTTAAAGAGGAGTTTGTGTAACGCCTTTCCAGACTCTAGCAGGTTACAGTCGTTTTGAGGCTTCTGTTGGTCTAGAGAGGAGCGGTGGAGAAGGGGGACGCCTCAGTGATGCATTTAAACATTTTTTTAGAGCTCGGCGTCCAGGGCTGTCAGTTTTTACATCCCATCGGCAGTGTCTGCATCATATAGTGGAAGATTATCTAGGGGTGAAAACAGACATGGAGAGCTTTCCAGCTGATGATCCACTGGGTTACTGGGTCATTAGAATAGACCATTGACCATAACTTGCCCAGTAAGCAATTGAGCTGCTGGGCTGCCCGATTTCGGTAAAGAGCCGATGATGCAACTCTTTACCCATGTAATCGGCTGTGTCTGATCACAGCCGATCACATGTAAACAAGTAAGTGCCGTTTATCATCTCTCTTTGCCTAAAACTGACAGTGAGGTGAGGAGAGTCGATCAGCAGCATCTCCTCCCAGGAGAGACTGTACAGGTAATCAGTGCCCTGATTATCAGTGCAGCCCCAGCAGTGCCCATCAGTGACACCAATCAGTGCCCATCAGTGATGTCAGTCAGTGCTGCCTTTCAATGCATATCAGTGCATGATCATCAGTGCCGCCCATCAGTGCTGCCCATCAGTGATGCCCATCAGTGCAGCCTATCCGTGCCGCCTATCATTGCCCACTAGTGCCACTGATCAGTGCCCATCAGTGCCACCTATCAGTGCCCACCAGTGCAACATATCAGTGCCCATCAGTGCCGCCTGTCAGTGCTCATTAGTGCCTCCTCATCTGTGCCACTTAATCAATGACCTTCAGTGCCGCCTCATCAGTGCCGCCTCATCAGTGCTGCCTCATCAGTGCAGCCTATCAGTGCCGATCAGTGCTGCCTCATCAGCGCACATCAGTGAAGAAGAAAACTTACCCTTTTTCAAAATTTACTGACAGTAACTATGAAAAACTTATTTTTTTTTCTGACTTTTTCCTTTTTGTTTTTAGCAAAAAATTAAAAACTAAGCAGTGATTAAATACCACCAAAAAAAATTTGTGGGAAAATTATAAAAATGTAATTTGGGTACAGCATGACCACGCATTTGTCATTTAAAGTGTGACAGAGCTGAAAGCTGAAAATTGGCCTGGGCAGGAAGGGGTAAAAGTGCCCAATATAGAAGCAGTTAAGCAATCATAATGTTTAACAAAAAATCTAACAACCTTCTGACCACTTCTCTAGAGTAGTACAATGTTACTATGGTAACCTTATATTGCACTGGTAGCAAAAGAAAACCCCAGTGGTGATTAAATACCACCAAAAGTAAGTTCTAGTTGTGTGAACAAAATTATAAAAATGTAGTTTGGGTTTAATGTTGTATGACATTCAAAGTGTGACAGTGCTGAGAGATGAACATTGGCCTGGGCAGGGAGGGGGTAAAAGTGCCCTGTATTAAAGTGGTTAAAAAAATGCCCCAGAGTCCATACTTTTGGAAGATTGTCATCATATACGGTCAACATCATATTGGGCCAACTACTATAAGTCTCAATAACTTCAGAACAGCACCAGTTTTGTTGGCTAGGTCAATGAGGCCTATTGTTCTTCTAATATTAGGAGTTTGGCTACTTTTTGACTAATATATTAGCAAAAATGGTGTGATCTAAATTAAGAACTGCTATTTATCTATAATTGGAGGCAAACAATAAAGGAACTTTGTATGAGGAGACTCACCTTTCAGAAAAGAACCATAAAGGGAAAGCAAAGCCATTCAGTGGTGGTAATGACTAAGGCCTTATAGGCTGAAACGCGTCAACTGTTCTCATTTGTGTTTGTTCACTGTGGCTTGTCAATAAAAATGAAAACTAAAAAAAAAAACAATGACCGGAGTGCGGATCATCTTTTCCTCATTACTCTACTCAGCCAGCGATTGTGGATCGAGCACCCGGGAGCTCTGCTATCTATGTGGTGTATGGGTAGTATCACTGACTTTTCTGTTTATACTAAAGCCATTCAGTGCCTGGTTCATGTGTAGGTAATTTATTAAAAGCATCCAATATTTTGATAGTTTCTATAGGACTATTTAACTACTTCATTCCCGGAAGATTTGGCTGCTCAATGACCAGGCCATTTTTTGTGATACGGCACTGTGTCACTTTAACTGACAATTGCGCAGTTATGTGAAACTGTACGCAAACAAAACTGATGTCCTTTTTTTTTTTCTCACAAATAGAGCTTTCTTTTGGTGGCATTTGATCACCTCTGCTGTTTTTATTTTTTGCGCTAAAAACAAAAGAAGAGCAACAATTTTGAAAAAAAACCCACAATGGGTGTTATTTACTAAAGGCAAATCCACTTTGCACTACAAGTACAAACTACAAGTGCAAAGTGCACTTGAAATTGCACTGAAAGTGCACTTGGAAGTGCAGTCGCTGTAGATCCTAGTGGGACATGCAAGGAAAATAAAAAACAGCATTTTAGCTTGCACGTGATTGGATAATAAAATCAGCAGAGCTTCCCCTCATTTCAGATCTACCCCTCAGATTTACAGCGACTGCACTTCCAAGTACACTTTCAGTGCAATTTCAAGTGCACTTTGCACTAGTAGTTTGCACTTGTAGTGCAAAGTGGATTTGCTTTTTCGTAAATAACCCACACTATCTTTTACTTTTTGCTTTAATAAATATCCCAATTTAAAAAATAACAAAAACAAATGTTTTCCTCAGTTTAGGCCGATGTGTATTCTTCTACATATTTTTGGTAAAAAAAATCGCAACAAGCGTATATTTATTGGTTTGCTCAAAAGTTATAGCGTCTACAAAATAGGGGATAGATTTATGGCATTTTTATTATATATTTTTTTTTACTAGTAATGCCGGTGATCTGCGACTTTTATCAGGACTGCGATATTGCAGCGGACAGATCGGACACTTTTGACACATTTTTGGGACCAGTGACAATTATACAGCGATCAGTGCTATAAAAATGCACTGATTACTGTATAAAAGTCACTGGCAGGGAAGTGGTTAACATTAGGGGGCGATCAAGGGGTTAACTGTGTTCCCTAGGTGTGTTCTAACTGTGGGGGGGATGGGACTCACTAGGAGGAGAGAGAGATCGGTGTTCATACTTAGTATGAAAACAATCTGTCTCCTCTCCCTTGAGAGAACCGGGATTTGTGTGTTTACACACACAGATCCCGGTTCTCGCTCTGTCGAGCACCCCTAGTGGTCAAAAGGCGAAGCAACGTAAATAAACGTAGTTTCGCCCAGGAGAGCCAACCTGTCGCAGCAAAAATATTATTTGCTACAACTCTTGGTAGAGGTGTGTTATCTAGGAACCTCTATTCATTTTGATGGTCTTGCAAACAATAGAGCTACTCTGCCACACCAAAATCACACAAAAGTGCAATCTTATAAAAGCCAAAATGCACTTCTTGCTGGGCTATTCTGAGTATTGCAACCAACACCAAAAGACAAAGCAGGTCTCTACCCTACTTTGAAATGCAACAGTTTTAAATGGAGGTAGTGTGAAAATTAGAGGATATACAACTATTGCGATGAGTACACTGTATGATTATTTGGAGACATACATGTCAAACAAGAAAAATAGTTCCATAGTTGGTAAGGTTGAATAAAGACACATACGTTCGACTCGAACATCGGCTGTTCGATCGTCAGTGAGTGAAACTGACAGTGTGCTATTCTGTTCTAAACCAATCTTGCTGAACCATATTTGAAATCCTTGAGTTTAGGGACAGAGAGGTACAGTGAGGGAAAGTGTCAGTGTGCTATTCTGTTCTAAACCAATCTTGCTGAACCATATTTGAAATCCTTGAGTTTAGGGACAGAGAAGGACACTCGTGGAAACTATCAGTGTGCTATTCTGTGCTAAATCTTGTTTGTAGGGACAGAGAAGGACAGTGAGGGAAACTGTCAGTGTGCTATTCTGTGCTAAACCAATCTTGCTGAAGCATATTGCAAATCCTTGTGTTTAGGGACATAGAAGGATAGGCAGGGGACAGTGTCAGTGTCATTGTTGCTAAGCCTCCTGCACAGTATACACCTGAAGGTAGCCCTTATTGCTGTTTTTCCCATCTCCCTGCAGGCCATCCATTAAAATGTCTGGAAGGCAAACAAGGAGAGGCAGACAGTCAGGAGGCAAAAAAAGAGGGCAAGCAGGCTCTGTGTCTGGGGGCAACAGTGCTGGTCGTGGACGCGGTGCATTGTCATCAGCACATGGCCATGGGACACGCTTGTCCTTCTTTTCGGCAGCTGGACATGTTGAGCCACATCATGCCGAAGACTTGGTAGAGTGGATGACCAAGCCCACCTCATCCTCCTCATCCTCTCTCACCCAGGCTCAGAGTACTGGCAAAGCAGCTGCCAAAGCGTCCTCTTCTCTGGTATCATTATCTTCATTAGTCAATCCTTTCCTAGACCCACCATGTCCTCCTCCTGAGGAGTCCCCCGAACTGTTTGAGCACAGTGTTGGGTACATGCTCCAGGAGGATGCCCAGCGTTTCGAAGGATCTGATGATGATACCCAGCTAGAGGAAGGCAGTAGCGTGAGAGCAGAGAGAGGGGATGCTCAAGAAGGACACCAATCTGGCAGTCATGCTCCAGCAGCTGCAGCATACTGCCAGATTGGCTCCAGTGATGAGGAGGGAGGGGATGACGAGGTCACTGACTCCACGTGGGTGCCTAATAGGAGAGAGGAGGAGGAGGAGGAGGATGAGGAGGAGGCACATCTCCAACGAGGCAGGATGCCCTTGAGTGGCCAGCGTATGGGCAGCACACCGACGGAATCACACCGCAGAGCTCCGCCTGTGCAGGGCGCTGCCTCTGCCCGTCATTCAAAAAGTTCTTTGGTGTGGGCCTTTTTTGAGGCGAGTGCATCAGATCGCACAGCTGCTGTTTGCAACATATGTCTCAAGTGTATATCGCGTGGCCAAAACATCAGCCGCTTGGGCACCACATGCTTGATCAGACATATGTTGACCTGCCATGCAGCTCGTTGGCAAGCCTACCTTAAAGACCCACACCAAAGAACAAAGCGGACCTCTCCTTGCACCGCATCAGTTGGGATCTCAAAACCCACTATACCTTCAGTCCTCTCTGAAACCTGCACTGAGAGGAATGAAGGTGTAGAATTAGGTGTGTCACAGCCCAGTACTTGCGGCCAATCTGCTAGCAGTACACCGACGTCCGATTCTAGCAGGCAAATTTCCCTGCCCCAGCTGCTGGACCGTCGAAAGAAGTTCACTCCCAGCCATCCACATGCCCAGCGGTTGAATGCTAGCTTGGCTAAATTGCTAGCGCTTCAACTGCTGCCTTTTCAGTTGGTAGACTCGGCCCCCTTCCGTGAGTTTGTGCAATGTGCGGTTCCTCAGTGGCAGGTTCCCAAACGCCACTTTTTCTCACGGAAGGCGATTCCGGCTCTCTACAGGCATGTGGAAGGCAATGTCTTGGCCTCGCTGGACAGGGCGGTCAGCGGTAAGGTGCATATTACCGCTGACTCATGGTCCAGCAGGCATGGACAGGGACGTTACCTTTCTTTCACGGCCCATTGGGTCACTCTTTTGGCAGCTGGGAAGGATGCAGGACAAGGTGCAGTAGTGTTGGAGGTTGTTCCACTGCCACGCCTCCAAAATGCTACTACTGGTTGTGACACACCTCTCTCCTCCACCCCCTCCTCTTCTTCTTCCTCCATGGCCTCTTCCTGTGGTTTGTCCTCGGAACCAGCGGTGCTCCGTAGGCGTTCAAGGGGCTATGCAAGTACGCAGGCAAAAAGATGCCATGCCGTGCTTGCGCTGGTGTGTTTGGGGGACAGGAGCCACACTGGGGCAGAGGTCCTGTCTGCTCTGCAGAGGCAGGCCGAGAGGTGGTTGACGCCACGCCAGCTTAAGCCAGGAATGGTGGTTTGCGACAATGGCACCAACCTCCTCTCCGCCCTCCGACAGGGACAACTGACCCATGTGCCCTGTATGGCTCACGTCCTTAACCTGGTGGTGCAGCGGTTCTTGGGCAGGTACCCAGGCTTACAGGATGTCCTGAGGCAGGCCAGGAAAGTCTGTGTGCATTTCCGCAGATCTTATAATGCCAGTGCTCGCCTGGCTGAGCTGCAAAAGGAGTTGAACCTGCCCAAGAACCGCCTTATATGTGACATGCCCACCAGGTGGAACTCAACGTTGGCCATGCTGCAGCGGCTGCACACGCAGCAGAGGGCCATCAATGAGTACCTGTGCGACTACGGCACCAGGACAGGGTCAGGGGAGCTTGGTTTTTTTTCTCCACGCCAGTGGGGCATGATCAGGGATGCATGCACTGTCCTGGCACCATTTGAGGAGGCCACGAGGATGGTGAGCAGTGACAGTGCATGCATCAGTGACACTGTACCTCTTGTCCACCTGTTGGAGCACACGCTGCGTGGAATAATGGACAGGGCACTTGAGGCAGAACAGAGGCAGGAAGAGGAGGACTTCCTTGCCTCTCAAGGCCCCCTTTACCCAGACAGTGTTCCTTCTGTCCCACCCATCGCACAGGAAGAGGAGGAGGAGGAGGAGGAGGATTGTGTCAGCATGGAGGTGGAGGCTGGCACTCAGCATCATCAGCAGCAGTCTTTTAGGGATGATTTACAGTCCCAAGAAACCAGTGGACTTGTACGTGGCTGGGAGGAGGTGGCTGCGGATCATGTCGTCCTTAGTGACCCAGAGGACTCCGGACTGAATGCCTCAGCTAACCTACGCTGCATGGCCTCCCTGATCCTGCAAAGTCTGCGGAAGGATCCTCGTATTCTTCGGATCAAGGAGAGGGACCATTACTGGCTGGCCACTCTCCTTGATCCACGGTACAAGGGTAAGATTGCGGACCTTATGTTACCGTCGCAGAGGGAGCAGAGGATGACACAACTCCGGGAGGCCTTGCAGAAAGGTCTGTGCAACGCGTTCCCAGAGACTGGGAGGTTACAAACTCCTGGTCCTGGACAACGAGTTGCTGAGGCTTCGGGCAGTCAAAGAAGGAGCGGTGGGGAAGGTGGCCGTCTGACCGATGCGTTCAGACAATTCTTTAGTCCGCAGCCCCAAAGTATGATCGGTTCCAGCAACCATCGCCAGCGTCTGATATACATGGTGCAGGAATACCTAGGGGCAAGGTCAGACTTGGACACCTTCCCCACCGAAAATCCTCTGGCTTACTGGGTCTTGAGGATGGATCACTGGCCAGAGCTTGCACAGTATGCAATTGAGCTACTGGCCTGTCCTGCATCCAGCGTTCTTTCAGAACGCACATTCAGTGCTGCTGGAGGATTTGTCACGGATCACAGGGTGCGTCTGTCCACCGACTCGGTTGATCGACTGACTTTCATCAAGATGAACCAGTCTTGGATCACCACCAGCTACCACACACCTGATGCTGATATAACAGACTAATTGATTTTAAAATGTCACATCCCTTCAAGACTGATGCTGATGCTGAGTTCCTGTGCTGTTATGTTGACTAGCTATCCTCCTCCTCCTCCTCAATGATCCGATTAATGATGATAGCTTGGAAGATCATTTTGGTTTATGGGTGCCGCCACCAGTGGCTAAGGCCCAATTTTTCAGCCCCTGTTTAACAGGGGCGTGTAATTACAATTTTTGATGCAATACTTTGCAACAGGCCTCATTGCTGTGCTCCAAGTACAGTATCTGTGAGGGGTTGCAGTGTTGTGCCACCAGTGCCTAAGGCCCAATTTTTCAGCCCCTGTTCAACAGGGTCATGCAATTATAATTATTGATCTAATAATTCACAGCAGGGCCCATTGTTGCGCCCACCAAGAGTAACTGTCAGGCCTTACAGTGTTGTGTCAACACCACCACCACCACCACCACCAAAGGCCCAATTTTTCAGCCCCTGTTCAACAGGGGCATGCAATTATAATTATTGATCTAATAATTCACAGCAGGGCCCATTGCTGCGCCCACCAAGAGTAACTGTCAGGCCTTACAGTGTTGTGTCAACACCACCACCACCACCACCAAAGGCCCAATTTTTCAGCCCCTGTTCAACAGGGGCATGCAATTATAATTATTGATCTAATAATTCACAGCAGGGCCCATTGCTGCGCCCACCAAGAGTAACTGTCAGGCCTTACAGTGTTGTGGCACCAGCACCACCATCAAAGGCCCAATTTTTACTACCACTGTTCAACAATTATATGTTATTACAATTCCTGATATAATAGTTGACAGCAGGGCGTTCCAGCACCCACCAAGAGTAACTGTGAGTGCTTACAGTGTTGTGCCAACACCAACACCTAAGGGGCCAATTTCTGCAGAGTATATACGGCAGGTCCCTACTTTCAAACATCCAACTTACAAACGACTCCTACTTGCAAACGGAAGAAGACAACAGGAAGTGAGAGGAAATCTACCCCTAGGAAGGAAAATTCTCTCCTGTAAGAATTAATATGGGAGAAAGGTGTCTCCTCTCTACTGATGCTTTATCACCAATCCTTGTTTCAATAAAAACACCACATTTCAAAAACAGTTGTCATTGGGACGCAAAGTGAGGTGAAATGTTCTGAACAGGGGCACAGACAGCAAAACAAATGTTACAGGGGTGATAACCCTTCCCTATGTTTTCCAAAAAGCTTAAAAATAGGTATTTGGGCTGGAGCTACACTTAAACAATGTAGCTGTTCAAAATTACAAACAGATTCTACATAAGAACAAACCTACAGTCCCTGTCTTGTATGCACCGCCTGTATACGGCTGTTCAGAGTATATAGGGCCTTTTTTATTTTGTGTGCGGGGTTCCCCTTAATATCCATACAAGACCCAAAGGGGCTGGTAATGGGCTGGGGTAGGGGGGGGGGTTGATGGGGTAGCTATGCCATTTTTCTTAAAGATTTTCATCCATATTACCGGGACCAGACATTACATTAAAGCCGCAAGCAGTTTTAAATGGCTTTTTTTTCCTTTAGAAATGTTATTTTGTGCAGGGACAGTTCTAAACACGGGAAACATGTGGCACTTCACAGGCATACTTTAGACACCCCCCAGGTACAATATTTAAAGGAATATTTGACTTTTTTTTTTCACTTTATGCATCATTAAAATGACTGCTCCCGGAAAACGTCCGTTTTTAAAACTTCTTTTTGCATTGATACATGTCCCCTGGTGCAGAAGCCGGGTTCCCAAACTCTGTTTAGGACAATAACATGGATAATAGTTGTTATAATTAGCACTTTAGAATCCGAACGTTCGCATCCATTGTATTTAATAGGGTTCTAATGTTCGTGCGAACTTTCGGTCCGTTCGCGGGTTCTGGTGCGAACCGAACCTGGGGGTGTTCGGCTCATCACTAGTGGTAAGGTGTAGTTTGAGTCTTCTTGATCCCCAAAGAATCTAAGAGCTTCCGGATCAGCCGACTTTCAAAGTCCCTTCCTTGATCTGAATGAAGTCGTTGGGGCAGCCCATAATGGACAAAATACTTCTCCATAAGTATCTTGGCTACAGTGGAAGCCTTCTGGTCTCTGGTTGGAAAAGCTTGGGCATACCGGGTGAAATGATCGGTTATCACCAGAACATTTCCCAGTCCACTCAGGTCGGGCTCAAGGCAGAGGAAATCAATGCATACCAGATCCATTGGGCCTCTACTTTGTAGATGGCCCATGGGGGCAGCTTGATGAGGTAAAGTCTTCCTCTGGATGCAACGTGCACATGAGTGGCAGTACTCTTCTACTTCTGCCCTCATGCAGGGCCAATAGAACCGACTTCTGACAAGTTGAAAGGTCCTCTCCGCCCCTAGATGGCCGTGATTGTCATGTAGGGCAATCAGAACAGTCTCTCGATGTTTCTCTGGGAGGAACAGTTGCCATTTATCTTCTGAGTCATCAGAGGGGCCCCTTCGGTAGACCACTCCCTGATGTACCTGCATCCTGTCCCACTCTTTCCTCAACAGGCGAGCTTCCTTTGAGGGATGACGCAGGAGTCTGTTTGGATCCTGATTCTCCAGGGCCTCCAGGACCAATCTCCCCATGGGCTCTTCCAATTGGTCACACCTTAGTTCCTTCTTGGACAACTTTGGCAGATGGTCTTCTCCCAGCTGAGTTACTCCACAGTATTGTTTGGGGACTCCTACCATGGTAACTCCTATCTCTTCCGCCCTTGAGCCCCCTCTGGCTTGTAATTCAGCCCCTTGACAAAGGGCCCGCACCCCATCAGGTGCTACTTGAGTCCAGTCTTCCATTGCACTGTTGGGACCATGAGATCTCCTGGACAGAGCGTCTGCATATCGATTCCCAATCCCTGGCCTGTACTTTAGGCTGAAATTGAATCCAGACAATGCGGCCAGCCACCTGTGTCCAGTGGCGTCCAGTTTTGCTGTAGTGAATAAGTAGGTCAGAGGGTTGTTGTCGGTCTTCACAGTGAACTCCGCCCCATACAGGTAGTCTTTGAGCTTGTCTACTACCGCCCACTTAAGGGCCAAGAACTCCAGCTTGTGAGTGGGGCAGTTTTTCTCAGAGGGGGTCAGGCTCCTGCTCACGTAGGCAACAGGCCGTAGTTGCCCTTCGTGTTCTTGATAAAGTACTCCTCCCAGACCGTCATGACTAGCATCTACGTGTAGTTCATAGGGTTTGGTTGGGTCTGCATAGGCCAAGACTGGAGCAGTGGTTAGGCTCTTCTTCAATGCCTGGAAGGCCTCTTCACATTTCTGGTTCCACTGATCTTGGACTGACTCTCCCGGCTTCCGGGGTCCTGAGTCATCCTCTTCTCCCTCAGTCTTGAGCAGTTCATTCAATGGTCTAGCAATTCGGGCGAATCCTTCCACAAACCTCCTGTAATAGGAGCAGAACCCCAAGAAGGACCGGAGTTCTATTACTGTGGTGGGTCGTGGCCAGGAGGTAACTGCCTCCAATTTCTCAGGGTCTGTGGCCACCCCTTCTTCAGACACTATGTGCCCCAGATAATTCACAGAAGATTGGTAGAACCGACACTTCTCAGGCGAAAGCTTGAGTCCCTCCTCACTGAGTCTCCTCAAGACTTTTTCCAGCCTCTCCTCGTGTTCCTCCAGGGTTCTTCCAAAGACAATGACATCATCCAGGTATACAAGGACTTCAATGAGGTTCATGTCCCCTACAGTCTTCTCCATGAGACGTTAGAAAGTAGCTGGGGCTCCAGATAGACCTTGGGGCATCCGGTCGAATTCAAAGAATCCCACTGGGGTTATGAAAGCTGTCTTCTCCTTGTCTTCTGGGTGCATAGGGATCTGATAGTACCCACTCTTGAGATCCATAACGCTGAACCACTTGGCTCCAGATAAGCTCTGTAGGGCATCCTCTATCCTCGGAGTGGTGTACTGGTCGGGTATGGTTCTCCTGTTAAGAGTCCTGTAGTCGATACAGAGCCTCAACGATCCATTCTTCTTCCTGACCACCAATATCGGTGAGGCATAAGGGCTTCTAGACTCCCGTATCACACCAGTCCTTTTTAATTCTGCAAGTTGTTCCCTTAGATCCTCCAGATCCGCTAGTGGATACCCGCCTGACCCTCTTCCTGAAGGGCTTGTCTTCTTGGAGGCGGATCCGATGGGTGGCACTCCTTGCACACCCCACATCGAGCTCATCCCTGGAGAAGATCTTCTCCCATCTGGTCAACTGGGCCTTGGCTCTCTCCTTCCAAGCCCTGGGCAGGTTCGGGTTTTCCATGGATAGCTTCTCCCAAGCATCTCCTCCTTCGCCCGCCCCCTTTACTTCCGACAAGTTGACCGGGGCAGCATGGCTCACCTGGCCCAGCAGCATTCTGGCTGGGATTTCCATGGGTCCATCTGTATTGTTCCTAACACTCACTGGAACTCTACAATGGGCCTTCTTCAGAGCCTTCAGCGGAATCACTTCTGGTATCACTTCCAGGCCGGGGGACTCTTCCCTTGGGTCAGACTCCAACATGAAGTGGCTCTGAGACAGGTTACTTCACCGGGCTGCAACACCATCCCTTCTCTTCCAAGTCTCCACACCTTCCCTATCCCTTCTCCAGGGGTCTTCTGCTCTAGGACCAGCCGTTGATAAGCCGTCTTCAGCATGGGGTGAATCTTGGTGGCTGCTGACCCCTTTTCTTTCACTAGAGGGGTCAGAAGTCTTCGGACCAGGTCCGTGTTTGTTCCTGTTATAAGGGAACTCTTGTTGGCTCCTGGCGGCCGAGGGCACACAACCGCCAGAGTATCAAACACTTCGGCTTTCCCAGCCACGGATGGGTCAAAGATCATCCTGACAGGCAAATAGCCATCGTAGGGGAAATTCTGGGTCCCAATCCCACATAACTCTAGTCCCTCTATTTTCTGGATGGGCAGGTGACTCAAGTGCTTCTTGTAGAAATCTCGGTATAACAGGGTCACTTGTGCCCCAGTATCCAAGATGGCTCTGGTGTAGACTCCCTCTACTTGAATGGGCACTATGGGAGATGGGCCTACTAGCCTCTCCGGATATGGCCTGGCAGGGGTCGCCTTCTTCTGGCCCTTTCCCTTCGGACTCTCTCCCATCCAGTTCCCTTTGGACTTTAATCTTTCTTGAGCCTGGTATGCATTAATTTCCTTCCTCTCGATGGGTGTACAGACCCGCTGAGGGATAATAATATTTTCTTAGGTGTGCACCTTTGTTGAGGAATGTTGTGTTTCTTTCGAGGTGTTTTATCTCCTCTTTCCTTCTGCTTCGCTTTCAGCTTGGAGCTCACTGAAGGTGATGGGCACCCGGTTGACTCCTTCACCGGGGCCCTCTGGAGTTTCCCGCCGGCTTGCGGTTGTCCAGCTTCTTCTTCTTGGGACTGGAACAGGTAGCCGCAACATGGCCAATTCCTCCACAGTTAAAGCAGACTATATCTCCCCATTCTTGTAAAGATGCGGGTGCCGAAGCAATTGGGAATAGTTCCTTCCGTGGTACCTCTCTCTTGGGACCCTCTGTGTCTTTTGCCATCAGAGAGGTCAACATTTCTAACACCTTGGACATTTGTGCTTTTAAAGTGTCTACCTCTGAGTCTCTTTCAGTAGTCATCACTGGGTTGACTAGCACCTGTGCGGGGACAACATTTGCCTTAATCATTTGCTGGTCCTGTTGTAGCGCCTCCTCATCTCTGATGATTTTTATCAAGTCAGCATAAGTCAGCAACGTTCCTCCTCCCGAGGTTTTCAGGTGCAGCCAGACTGGATCCGAGCGTAACGCTCCCTTTAAGACTTGCTTCATTCTTGCCGCATCTGCATCTTGGGGCTTCATTCCCTTCTTCAACACAATCTTGCACAGCAACCTGTTTAGTCTCCTAACATATTCTGACAGTTTCTCCCTTAGTTGTTGGAAAGTATGTTCAAATTGGTAGACCATCTCTGTCACCTTTTCCAATTGACCAAACTCTTCCTGTAGCATAGCTAGACAGTCTTGAGCCGTGCAATCTACATTCCCAAACCGAAAACTTTTCACTGCTCCTGCTGCTGCGCCTTTTAGGCTTTCTATCACTCGTTGCCTCTTCTGCACTTCAGGCACCTCCCATGCCTCTACTGCCTGCAATGCCTGCTCCACCCAGGTATCAAAATCTTCTTCCCCTGCAGGGACAGGGAGCTTCCCTGAGAATGTCTTAAATCTCCGGTAGCTAGTCTCTACATGCACCGTGCTTGTCTTCTGACATTTGATTAGCAGATCTCCTATCGCCTTTATCAATTCTGGTGATATAGCAGTGGCAGGCGCGGGTGTCACCGGGGGCGTCACCCTGTCTCCCTTTACTGGTGAGGCGCGGGCCGCAGCCTGCGGTGATCCCATCGGTGAGTATTCCTTCTTTATAGTTAAAGCAGGCGCCACCCTATAGGTTCTGTTATCTGGCGTCTTTACACACTTGCGCCTGCATGCCTCAGGTATCCCGTCTCCATATTCCACCAGTGCATACTGATACGAAGTATCCGGGTCTGCCTTTATATCTATCACCCATGGTGTGTGATCTGGGGACACTGACTTCATCAACTCCTCTACCGTCTCAGTCTTCCATTCCTCCCCTAGGAGGCTGATGACTATTGAGTTGTTTGGCTCTGCCCTAACGGCTTTGCACCACTCTTCTATCGCTTGTGGATCCATGGTGTCCATGCCGGCACTTCTGGCGTTCACCTGCTGTATCAGGATCCCGGACCCGAGCCCCCACGTGTAGCGATACCTTCAACTAAGAAGGCCGCAAATTTAGTTTGGGCCCTGAAAACAGCTCCGCCAACCCCCGGCAATGTACTCGACCCCCTACTGGCACAGTTAGTATTGGCAGCAATATATCTATTCTTATACTATATGAGTAACCCAGACACCAATACAATAATAGTATAAAAGGTATAAGATTTACTTAAGCTTTTGATAAGAAAGGGGTTAACAATGGTAACAGTTCACAGATAATATATTGCAGAGCCCTGCAGCAATAACACACTATGCATATGGAGTGAACAGTAACAAGTGCGCCACGTGGGCGACCGTTAACTAGGCGTCCTGTGGCGCAGTAACCAAATGAACTAACTAGCTGACCAGGCCTGGCTCAGATATCTACAACTTAGTCTATAGGGGATGATGTTCTTTTCTTCACCGGCAGGTCTTTAACGGTGGTGCACATTAACAGAATACCATTTGTAATCCAATGGGAAGGTAGAGATGGAATAAACACTCTACTATGTAAACTGTGAGTTCAGCTCCTTTGAGGTCCTCTAATGAGAGTATCAGAAAACAACTTGTGGGCCACGGCAGTCTATAGGCCTATTAGCAACAACAGTATATGGTCTGGGCATACGCCCTCTCACCCGCCCGGACGCGGTCCAAGTCCGGGGAACTTCCACCAACTGTGGCACACACACAGTGTCTCCAGCGATCGGGTCCCCGATTCAGTCAAGGCTGTAGACAAGAGAAGTCCGGAGCCACCCAGGCTCGCAGTGGGGTGGAAGGCTCTTTGGTGCTGCGCAAGGTCTCAGGCTTCAGGCCTTGCACTCCGACACATCCGCACAGGAGGATCAGTCTCTGAAGTCTCGTGTCCCAAAGAGGCCGAGCGCATCCGCGCCTCCTCCTTATATAACCCCTCCCATGAGTCTCTGCGGTGAACACTGCCGAATGGGGTTCTGGGTGATGTAGTCTCCTGGAAGTAAAGGGGAACACCCCGCTACATTTATGTGCTTGTCATCTTGAGACAGTCAGAATGGAAGAGACATGCTGCTGACTCAAATATCTAACATCTCAGGACAATCTAGCAATTAACAGTATGACATAGCATTAGGCACTGACATGCTGCAGTGCCACCTAGAGCTCTTTACAGTATGTTACAGCCCCATCCTTTCAGTAAATTACTAATGTAAAGTTCCCATGTCATGGGAGAGTGGGCTGACATTGCATTCTGAAAATGTTTGCAGACTGGCTGTATCCTACTTCATTAAGTTTTAAGTCATAAACCCTAAACGTTCATATTGTAAACAAATGTCAAAATAGTGTCAGAATGCCTTATCTAATATATTTTTTTCCAGGTTGGGAACTCAGAAACATTGAAGCCAATGCATCAGCATTAAATCAAAGCAACTATTAATTTCAAAAAGCCTTAATAATTCTCTGATGGGAGGTGTAATGTCACCACTAGGCATGTGCAATCTATAGATTAACTTTCCTATGTATAGGTCTCCATGCAAAGGGAGAGTGTATATACATTCCACTGGACAGCTATCAGCGCGCACACGGGAGACATATATTTTACATATAACTCAACATGCAGCACCAGGTGACATGAGGCATGTGAGTAACCTTATGGTCTTGAACAGCTCATGTACACAGCACACAGGAGATTGTCATTAAGAAAACATGAGGCTGGATTAACACTGTTCCACAGCATGCATAGTAACACATAGGTGTGAATGGGTCAGCTTAATTTCCATTTACTTATCACACTAAATGCAGCTTATAAATGTGAACCAACCACATAGGAAAGAAAAGGATCGCTACTTGTATTGCATTTTCATGCAGGAGTGTATTACCATAAAGAGGCCCCTATGGGAATTTCCTCTGGAAATAAGTTAATAAAGAGCTGCGTTTATTCTTTATTATACCAAATAATTGATCTCCTTTTATCATAGTGCAATGCAAGTATTTTTTCTGTCTCGGGTCCTTTTGGAGTGCTACAGTTTGTGCTTAATAATTTGTCTAGAATGTGTTGTAATTTGTAAACATTGTGAGGATATGTATCCACATTCTTAAGAAGTTACCTATGCATTTATGATCAGCCAAACACATTTTAAGGTGGACGCACAAATGACAAAACGTATTACTAATTTACTGAGGAGATCTTCTGCAACACTGGCTGTATATTTTACAGTGCCTCTTAAGAGATTGTAAACCTGACTGAATATTACATTCTCTTCTTTCAGTCAATAGTTTTGACATTTTGATTGTAAGATATTTTTATTTTACAATCCTATCATAATTAGAGATGTCCCGAACTATTCGCTGGCGAATAGTTCCCGGCGAACATAGCTTGTTCGCGTTCACCGCGGCGGGCGAACATATGCGATGTTCGGTCCGCCCCCTATTTGTCATCATTGAGCAAACTTCGACCCTGTACCTCACAGTCAGCAGACACATTCCAGCCAATCAGCAGCATACACTCCCTCCCAGACCCTCCCACCTCCTGGACAGCATCCATTTTAGATTCATTCTGAAGCTGCAGTCTTAGTGAGGGGAGGGACAGTGTAGCTGCTGCTGATTTAATAGGGAAATCTATAGCTAGGCCAGTGTATTCAGTGTCCACTCCAGTCCTGAAAGACTCATCTGATCTCTGCTGTAAGGACAGCATCCTTACAGCACCCCAAAAAGCCCTTTTTAGGGCTAGTACATACATCAGTCTGGCTTTTTTTTTTCTCTGTAATCTAATTGCAGTTGCCTGCCAGCGTGTGTGTGACAGGCTCACAGCGTATACTGTGCCCACTTGCCCAGTGGCACCACTCATATATCTGGTGGCACAGTAGATTACATTTAAAAAAACAAAAACAATTTTGACTGCAATAGAATAGCAGTCAGTTGCCTGCCAGCGTGTGTGTCAGGCCTACAGCGTCTACTCTGCCAACTTCTGCCAGTGCACAGTACCACTCATATCTGGTGTCACAGTAGCTTGCACGCATAGTACGCAGGGGCCATCGTGGTCGTGGTGCTGTGATTCCCTTTGGCCCTAGAATAATGCCCAGTGTTCAGAGGCCACGTACCCTGAACTCGAAAAGTTCTGAGGACATAGTTGACTGGCTAACACAGGACACCCAATCTTCTACAGCTTCCGCTCGGAACCTTGACGCACCATCCTCCTCCAGCTCAGCTTCGGGCACCTCTTAAGTTACCACTCGCCCGCCTGCCGCCACCACCAACACTAGCACCACAGCTGCTTCACTTTATCTGTCAGAGGAGTTATTTACACATGAGTTGGAAGAAATGAGTGATGTACAACCATTTTTGCCAGAGGATGTAGATAAAAGGGATATGTCTCAGTCAGGCAGCATTACACACATGGACGTGCGGTGTGATGATGATGATGTTGTACCCGATGCTGCTTCCTTTGCTGAGTTGTCAGATACAAGTGAAGAGGTTGATGATGACGATGTGTCCGTGGATGTCACGTGGGTGCCCACTCGAAGAGAAGAAGAACAGGGGGAAAGTTCAGATGGGGAGACAGAGAGGAGGAGGAGACGAGTTGGAAGCAGGGGGAGGTCGTCGCAAGGAGCTAGTGGCACAGTCAGACAGCATGTATCGGCACCCGGGGTCAGCCAGACAGCACGCCAATCAACGCATGCTGTTGCTACCACCAGAATGCCGTCATTGCAAAGCTCAGCAGTGTGGCATTTTTTTTGTGTGTCTGCCTCTGATAACAGCGATGCCATTTGCAACCTGCGCCAAAAGAAACTCATGGGAAATCCAACACCCACCTAGTTACAACTGCTTTGCGAAGGCACATGATCGCACATCACAAACGCCTATGGGATCAACACATGATGACGAGTACAAGCAGCACACAAGCTCAAAGCCACCATCCTCCTCCTGGTCCAGCATCTTCAGCCACGTCAACCACTGCTGTCCTCCTTGCCCCCTCTCAACCATCCGCCACTCCGTCTCTCGCCTTGAGCAGTTCCTGCAAATCTGCCCACAGTCAGGTGTCTGTCAAGGACATGTTTGAGTGTAAGAAGCCGATGTCACAGAGTCACCCCCTTGCCCGGCGTCTGACAGCTGGCTTGTCAGAACTCTTAGCCCGCCAGCTTTTACCATACAAGCTGGTGGAGTCTGAGGCCTTCAAAAAATTTGTAGCTATTGGGACACCGCAGTGGAAGATACCCGGCCGAAATTTCTTTTTACAAAAGGCAATCCCCAACCTGTACTCTATTGTGCAAAAGGAAGTCATGGCATGTCTGGCACACAGTGTTGGGGCAAGGGTCCATCTGACCACTGATACCTGGTCTGCAAAGCACGGTCAGGGCAGGTATATCACCCTCACTGCGCATTGGGTAAACCTGCTGATGGCTGCCAAGCATGTAATGCATGGCTCTGCAGAGGAGTTGGTGGTGACACCACCATGACTTGCAGGCAGGCCTGCTGCCACCTCCTCTACTCCTCCCACTTCATCCTCTTCGATAACCTCCTCGGCTGAGTCCTCTTCTGCTGCTGCGTCTTGCTCTACATCAACTGCACCCCCCAGCTCCCCAGGGGCTATTCCACATGCCGGATACGACAGTGTCACGCCGTCTCGGGGTTGACTTGCCTGAAAGCAGAGAGTCACACCGGACCAGCACTCCTGTCCGCCCTGAACGCAAAGGTGGATCAGTAGCTGACTCCGCACCAACTGGAGATCGGCAAAGTGGTGTGTGACAACGGAAGCAATTTGTTGGCGGCATTGAATTTGGGCAAATTGACACATGTGCCGTGCATGACACATGTGTTGAATCTGATTGTACAACGCTTTGTGCATAAGTACCCAGACTTACAGGACGTCCTCAAGCAGGCCAGGAAGGTGTGTGGCCATTTCAGGCGTTCCTACACGGCCATGGCGCACTTTTCAGATATCCAGCGGCGAAACAACATGCCAGTGATGAGGCGCTTGATTTGCGACAACCCGACACGTTGGAACTCAACACTCCTAATGTTCGACCGCCTGCTCCAACAAGAAAAAGCCGTCAACGAGTATTTGTATGATCGGGGTGCTAGGACAGCCTCTGCGCAGCTGGGAATTTTTTTGCCATGTTACTGGACACTCATGCGCAATGCCTGTAGGTTCATGTGTCCTTTTGAGGAGGTGAAAAACCTCAGCGACATCATCCCATTTGTTTTCTTCCTGGAGCGTGCCCTGCGAAGAGTGCTGTATCAGGCCGTAGATGAGCGTGAAGAGGAAGAAGAAGAGTTGTGGTCACCATCACCACCAGAAACAGCCTTATCAGCATCGCTTGCTGGACCTGCGGCAACGCTGGGAGAGGAGTCTGAGGAAGAGGAGTCAGAGGAAGAATGTGGCTTTGAGGAGGAGGAGGAAGACCAACCACAGCAGGCATCCCAGGGTGCTCGTTGTCACCTATCTGGTACCCGTGGTGTTGTACGTGGCTGGGGGGGGGAGAACAGACCTTCAGTGAGAACAGTGAGGACGAGGAACGGGACATGAGTAGCTCGGCATCCAACCTTGTGCAAATGGATTCTTTCATGCTGTCGTGCCTGTTGAGGGACCCTTGTATAAAAAGGCTGAAGGAGAATGACCTGTACTGGGTGGCCACGCTACTAGACCCCCGGTATAAGCAGAAAGTGCCTGAAATGTTACTGAATTACCGGAAGTCGGAAAGGATGCAGCAGTTCCAAAATAAATTAAAAAAGTATGCTTTACACAGCGTATAAGGGTGATGTCACAGCACAACGGGAACCTAACAGGGGAAGAGGTGAAAGTAATCCTCCTCCTACCACGACCACGCCGGCAAGGACAGGACGCTTTACAGACGTGTTGTTGATGGAGGACATGCAGAGCTTTTTAAGTCCTACGCATCGCCTCAGCCCTACGGGGTCCACCCTCAGAGAACAACTCGACCGACAGGTAGCAGACTACCTCGCCTTAACTGCAGATATTGACACTCTGAGGAGCGATGAACCCCTTGACTACTGGGTGTGCAGGCTTGACCTGTGGCCTGAGCTATCCCAATTTGCGATAGAACTTCTGGCCTGCCCCGCTTCAAGTGTCCTTTCAGAAAGGACCTTCAGTGCAGCAGGAGGTATTGTCACTGAGAAGAGAAGTCGCCTAGGTCAAAAAAGTCTAGATTACCTCACCTTTATTAACCACTTAACGACCGCCCACCGCCGATTTACGTCGGCAGAATGGCACGGACAGGCAGAATCACGTAGATCTACGTGATCGCCTTTGTGCAGTTGGGGGGTCCATCCGGACCCCCCTTCACTGCAGTGAGCGGCCGTTAAGTGTTCGGGAGCGATCAGGCATGAGGGGGCGGCCGCTCGATTCCGCCCCCCCCTCGCGATCGCTCCCGGCCAATGAAATTGCTTCCTCCGCCATGTGATGTAAACACAGGCTGGAGGAAGTGATGTCATCTCCCTCGCCGCGGTCTTTTCGTTCCCGGTGCCGAGGAGTGAAGACAGAGGTTAGTGCTCCAACAGTCCACTGACACGTAGGTACACATAGGCACACAAATCACCCCCCAGTCACCCCCAGATCACCCCCCAGGTCACCCCAAAGCCCCCAATCACAGTGTCACTGATTGCAGTGATCATTTATTTTACTGATCACTGCATTTAGTGTCATCTGTGATTGTAAAAAGTTGCAAGGCAGTTAGGATTAGGCCCCTTTAGGTCCAGGGTAGCCCCCTAACCCCCCCTAATAAAGGTTTAACCCCTTGATCACCCCCCAGGTAACCCTTTCACCCCCTAACTTCAGCGTCACTAAGCGATTGTTTTTCCGATCGCTGTATTCGTGTCGCTGGTGTTTTAGATAGGCAGTTATTTTTTTTTTAGGTTCGCCGCAGGTTTTTATTGGTGTCAGGTACCCCCATATTTAACCTAATAAAGGTTTTAACCCCCTGATTGCCCCTAGTTAACCCTTTCACCAGTGATCACCATATAAAGGTTACGGGTGACGCTGGTTGATTAGTTTGCTTTTTATAGCATCAGGGCACCCGCCGTATATAACCCAATAAAGGTTTAACCCCCCTGATCGCCCGGCGGGTGAGATCAATTAGGTTTTAGCGCCAGAGAGGGTCTGTGTCGCCCCAGGCAGTGTTAGGTTAGTGCCAGTAACGCTAACACCCACGCGCAAAGCATACACCCCCCTTAGTGGTATAGTATCTGATCAGATCTATACTAGCATCCCCAGCGGTTTAGGGTTCCCAAAAACGCAGTGTTAGCGGGATCAGCCCAGATACCTGCTAGTACCTGCGTTTAGCCCCTCCGCCCAGCCCAGCCCAGCCCACCCAAGTGCAGTATCGATCGATCACTGTCACTTACCAAACACAACACACATAACTGCAGCGTTCGCAGAGACAGGCCTGATCCCTGCGATCGCTAACAGTTTTTTTGTAGCGTTTGATATATTTGCTGACGACAGTCAGGTGCTTTTTTTCCTGTGAATCTTACTAGTGTACCCCTAAATTTAGAGCCCAAAATGGCAAGTCGAAGGTACACTAGTAAAGAGGCCTACGAGATTCTGAGCATGACAGATAGTGAAGAGGAGGTCACGTATCTGTCAGATTCAGGCTCAGAATATCTTCCCGTAGAAGACAGTGACGTCAGCGGCCCCACGTCAGATAGCTCTGACGACGAAGTTGAGGTCCCTGCTAAGGTCAGGCGTACCCGATCCCGATCTTCTGATGTTGTTGAGGAGCAAGAACCGCAGGTCTCTCGTATCATGGAGCAGAGTAGTACTAGCGCCGCTATTCCTTCTGGTGAACTGGCAAGCACCAGCGGCCTAGTACAGCCTGAACGTACATCCAGCACTGCAGTAACACTTGGTGACGTGGCGAGTCCCATAAGTGCAGTTCAAGCTGGCGAGGTGGCAAGCACAAGTAGTGTCCCGCTGCCACCAAGAAGACAAAGGCAGGCCCGTCGTGCCCATACTGCCCTTCCTGCAGAATTCGCCTATCCTGATTGGGTCCCCACCACTTCTGCAGAACCCGTACTTCCCCCATTCACTGCCCAACCCGGTATTCAGGTGGAAACAGCTGATTTTATGCCAATCGATTTTTATTCGCTGTTTTTCACGGAAGATCTCTATAGATCTATTGTGGACCAGAGTAATTTATATGCTGGTCAATTTATCGCCGCTAACCCCCAGTTGCCTAAAATTGCCAGAAATTGGAAACCAATTACGGTTTCCGAATTTAAGACCTTTCTGGGCCTTTCCCTCAACATGGGCACACATAAATTTCCGTCATTGCGTGCTTATTGGTCCACGCACCCAATTGACCACATGCCCGTGTTCTCTGCCTCCATGTCCAGGGCACGATACGAGCAGATTTTGCGGTTCATGCACTTCAACGACAATGAACTTTGTCGTCCACGTGGGGACCCTGAATACGACCGGCTCTATAAAATTCGGCCCCTCATAAACCACTTCAACGAACGTTTTGCAGCCTTGTTTACTCCCGATCAAGTTGTCTGCGTTGATGAGTCCCTGATTAAATTTTCTGGCCGCTTGTCTTTCAAGCAGTACCTTCCCAGCAAGCGTGCCAGATACGGGGTCAAGCTCTACAAGTTCTGTGACAGGGCAACAGGCTATGTAGTGAACTTTACGGTTTATGAGGGAAAAGACAGTCAGATTGAGTCGGTCAACTGCCCGGATTACATAGGGAGCGCTGGCAAGATAGTGTGGAACTTGGTGTCACCCTTATTCGGAAAGGGGTACCACTTGTATGTGGACAATTATTACACGAGCGTGCCACTGTTTAGTCACTTGTTTGATCATAAGATTGGAGCATGTGGCACCGTGCGACCTAATCGCCGGGGCTTTCCCCAGCGGCTTGTAGATGCCCGTCTTAGGCTGGGGGAGAGAGCCTGCTTGAAGTGTAATAACTTGCTCGCTATGAAGTGGAGGGACAATAAGAATGTTTTCCTTCTTACCTCCCTTCATGCAGACACGACAGTCCAAATTCGTACGGCGACTGGTGTTGTGGAGAAACCCCTCTGTGTCCACGAATATAACCAAAATATGGGAGGGGTGGACCTCAACGACCAGTTGATGGCGCCGTATCTAATTGACCGTAAGGCGAGACGCTGGTACAAAAAAGTGTCTCTATCATTATTCCAATTGGCTTTGCTGAACGCTCATGTGCTATACAGAGCTTCAGGCGGGACGTTATCTCTTCTAAAATTCCAGAATGAGATAGTCACAGAACTCCTGTATCCAGGCGGTTCTGCACCTCACCATCCCCAACCAAATGCAGTAAGCCGGCTGCATGAGAGGCATTATTCGTATGTCCTCCCGAGTACCCCTACCCAAAGCCACCCCCAAAAAAGATGTCGTGTCTGTAGCAAGCGCGGATTTAGGCGTGACACCCGTAGTTTTTGTCCACTCTGTCCTGACAAGCCTGGTCTTTGCCAAGGTGAATGTTTTGAACGCTACCACTCAAAAGTGAAGTTTTAGCGTAGGGTACAGCATTTCACAGACTAGGACACACTTACACAGGGTCTCCCAAGATGCCATTACATTTTGAGAGACCCGAACCATTACAGTTGTAAAGTTACAAAAAAAAGTGTAAAAAAGAAAAAAAAAACGTAAAAAACAAAACACAAAAAAAATATAAAATAAAAAAACCAAAAATAGTTGTAGTTTTATTGTTCTCTCTCTCTCTATTTTCTCTCTATTGTTCTGCTCTTTTTTTACTGTATTCTATTCTGCAATGTTTTATCATGCTTGCTTTTCAGGTATGTAATTTTTTGTTTTCAGGTGCGCCATTCAACTGCAGCGCGGAATTATTTATCTTGACAGCAACAGCGTTTGCTCCCACGATACATAAAGCCGTGACTCCAGTGCTGTAGGAGGTGATTTCACCACCACAGTTAAAAAAAAGAGCATATATGCCGAAGCATGGGGGCAGCAGGGGCGGAGGAGTGATTTTGCTCCTAATGCCGCGTACATACGGTCGAAATTCCGACCGTGTGTACGCGGCATAACTTTTTTGCGGGAGGATGCCCCCATGCTTCGGCATATATATATTTTAGGCACAGGTTGCGTTAAAACATTTTTTTATTTTTTACTAGGTTTTGTTTTGGTATTTGCTTTGCAGGTATGGCATGGTAAGGTCTTACTGTTGTACTGTAATGTTACTTTGTTTTAATGTTAACCACCATTTGCTTAGCAGGTACGTCATTCAGTTGCAGCGCGGATCTATTTATCTTGACAGCAACAGCGTTTGCTCCCACGATACATAAAGCCGTGACTCCAACGCTGTAGGAGGTGATTTCACCACCACAGTTAAAAAAAAGAGCATATATGCCGAAGCATGGGGGCAGCAGGGGCGGAGGAGCGATTTTGCTCCTAATGCCGCGTACATACGGTCGAAATTCCGACCGTGTGTACGCGGCATAACTTTTTTGCGGGAGGATGCCCCCATGCTTCGGCATATATATATTTTAGGCACAGGTTGCGTTAAAACATTTTTTTATTTTTTACTAGGTTTTGTTTTGGTATTTGCTTTGCAGGTATGGCATGGTAAGGTCTTACTGTTGTACTGTAATGTTACTTTGTTTTAATGTTAACCACCATTTGCTTAGCAGGTACGTCATTCAGTTGCAGCGCGGATCTATTTATCTTGACAGCAACAGCGTTTGCTCCCACGATACATAAAGCCGTGACTCCAACGCTGTAGGAGGTGATTTCACCACCACAGTTAAAAAAAAGAGCATATATGCCGAAGCATGGGGGCAGCAGGGGCGGAGGAGCGATTTTGCTCCTAATGCCGCGTATATACGGTCGAAATTCCAACGGAGGCTTATCCGTGGAAAAGTCCGACCGTGTGTACGCGGCATAACCTTTTATGCCGCGTACATACGGTCGAAATTCCGACGAAGGCTTGACCGTGTGTACGCGGCATAACTTTTTTGCGGGAGGATGCCCCCATGCTTCGGCATATATGCCCATCATTAGAAGTGGGTGGATGAAGGGAGGTATTCTAATGGTGGGCATACCCACCAATCAATCTCTTTTTTTCGTTCAGCCAATAGGCTGTATGAAAAAAAAGATTACAATACATGTCCAACAAGGACCAGCAACGTACTGGTATGTTGCTGGACTTTGAATGTTTATACCAGAATGATGCCTGCGGGTTTAGGTATCATCTTGGTATCATTCTTTTCAGCCAGCAGCCGGCTTTCATGTAAAAGCAATTCTAGCAGATAATTAGCCTCTAGACTGCTTTTACAAGCAGTGGGAGGGAATGTCCCCCCCGGATATAAAAAGCGCCATTGGGAAATTGGGAAAGCATTTTATCACACCGATCTTGGTGTGGTCAGATGCTTTGAGGGCAGTGGAAAGATCTAGGGTCTAACCCCCCAATTTTTTTCAAAAAAAGAGTACCTGTCACTACCTATTGCTATCATAGGGGATATTTACATTCCCTGAGATAACGATAAAAATGGTAAAAAAATAAAATATGGAAGGCACAGTTTAAAAAAAAAAAAAAAGCCAAATAAATAATAAAAAAAAAAAAAAAAAAAAAAAGCACCGCTGTCCCCCCCTGCTATTGTGCAAAGGCGAACGCACGCGTCGGTCTAGCGTCATATGTAAACAGCAATTGCATCATGCATGTGAGGTATCACCGCGAAGGTCAGATCGAGGGCAGTCATTTTAGCAGTAGACCTCCTCTGTAAATCTAACGTGGTAACCTGTAAAGGCTTTTAAATGCTTTTAAAAATGAATGTAGTTTTGTCGCCGCTGCGCGTTTGTGCGCAATTTTAAAGCATGTCGTGTTTGGTATCCATGTACTCGGCCTATGATCATCTTTTTTATTTCATCAAACATTTGGGCAATATAGTGTTTTTTAGTGCATTAAAAATAAAAAAGTGTGTGTTTTCCCCCCAAAAATGCGTTTGAAAAATCGCTGCGCAAATACTGTGTGGAAAAAAAAATGCAACACCCACTATTTTAATCTGTAGGGCCTTTGCTTTAAAAAAATATATAATGTTTGGGGGTTCAACATAATTTTCTTGCAAAAAAAAATTTTCTTTCATGTAAACAAAAAGTGTCAGAAAGGGCTTTGTCTTCAAGTGGTTAGAAGAGTGGATGATGTGTGACATAAGCTTCCTAATGTTGTGCATAAAATGCCAGGACAGTTCAAAACCCCCCCAAATGACCCCATTTTGTAAAGTAGACACCTCAAGCTATTTGCTGAGAGGCATGTTGAGCCCATTGAATATTTTTTTTTTTTGTCCCAAGTGATTGAATAATGACCAAAAAAAAAAAATGTACAAAAAGTTGTCACTAAATTATATATTGCTCAAACATGCCATGGGCATATGTGGAATTACACCCCAAAATACATTCTGTTGCTTCTCCTGAGTACGGGGATACCACATGTGTGGGACTTTTTGGGAGCCTAGTCGCGTACGGGACCCCAAAAACCAAGCACCGCCTTCAGGATTTCTATGGGTGTAAATTTTTGATTTCACTCCTCACTGCCTATCACAGTTTCGGAGGCCATGGAATGCCCAGATGGCACAAAACCCCCCCAAATGACCCCATTTTGGAAAGTAGACACCCCAAGCTATTTGCTGAGAGGTATGTTGAGTATTTTGCAGATCTCGCTTTTTGTCACAAAGTTTTGAAAATGTAAAAAAAGAAAAAAAAAAGAAAAAAAAATGTCTTTCTTAATTTTCAAAAACAAATGAGAGCTGTAAAATACTCACCATGCCTCTCAGCAAATAGCTTGGGGTGTCTACTTTCCAAAATGGGGTCATTTGTGGGGGTTTTGGGCTATTTTGACATTTTATGGCCTTCAAAACTGTGATAGGTAGTGAGGAGTGAAATCAAAAATTTATGCCCTTAGAAACCTTGAAGGCGGTGCTTGGTTTTTGGGGTCCCGTACGCGGCTAGGCTCCCAAAAAGTCCCACACATGTGGTATCCCCGTACTCAGGAGAAGCAGCATAATGTATTTTGGGGTGTAATTTCACATATAACCATGGCATGTGTGAGCAATATATCATTTAGTGACAACTTTTTGTACATTTTTTTTTTTCTTTTTGTCATTATTCAATCATTTGGGACAAAAAAAAATATTCAATGGGCTCAACATGCCTCTCAGCAAATAGCTTGGGGTGTCTACTTTCCAAAATGGGGTCATTTGGGGGGGTTTTGTGCCATCTTGGCATTTTATGGCCTTCAAAACTGTGATAGGTAGTGAGGAGCGAAATCAAAAATTTATGCCCTTAGAAACCTTGAAGGCGGTGCTTGGTTTTTGGGGTCCCGTACGCGGCTAGGCTCCCAAAAAGTCCCACACATGTGGTATCCCCGTACTCAGGAGAAGCAGCAGAATGTATTTTGGGGTGTAATTTCACATATGCCCATGGCATGTGTGAGCAATATATCATTTAGTGACAAATTTGTGCAAAAAAAAAACAGTTTGTCATATTCCCGCAACCTGTGGCAAAATATAAAATATTCCATGGACTCAACATGCCTCTCAGCAAATAGCTTGGGGTGTCTACTTTCCAAAATGGGGTAATTTGGGGGGGTTTTGTGCTATTTTGGCATTTTATGGCCTTCAAAACTGTGATAGGTAGTGAGGAGTGAAATCAAAAATTTACGCCCTTAGAAATCCTGAAGGCGGTGCTTGGTTTTTGGGGCCCTGTACGCGACTAGGCTCCCAAAAAGTCCCACACATGTGGTATCCCCGTACTCAGGAAAAGCAGCAGAATGTATTTTGGGGTGCAATTCCACATATAACCATGGCATGTGTGAGCAATATATCATTTAGTGACAACTTTTTGTACATTTTTTTTTTCTTTTTGTCATTATTCAATCATTTGGGACAAAAAAAAAATATTCAATGGGGTCAACATGCCTCTCAGAAAATAGCTTGGGGTGTCTACTTTCCAAAATGTGGTCATTTGGGGGGGTTTTGTGCCATCTTGGCATTTTATGGCCTTCAAAACTGTGATAGGTAGTGAGGAGTGAAATCAAAAATTTATGCCCTTAGAAACCTTGAAGGCGGTGCTTGGTTTTTGGGGTCCCGTACGCGGCTAGGCTCCCAAAAAGTCCCACACATGTGGTATCCCCGTACTCAGGAGAAGCAGCAGAATGTATTTTGGGGTGTAATTTCACATATGCCCATGGCATGTGTGAGCAATATATCATTTAGTGACAACTTTGTGAAAAAAAAAAAAGTTTGTCATATTCCCGCAACTTGTGGCAAAATATAAAATATTCCATGGACTGAACATGCCTCTCAGTAAATAGCTTGGGGTGTCTACTTTCCAAAATGGGGTCATTTGGGGGGGGTTTGTGCTATTTTGGCATTTTATGGCCTTCGAAACTGTGATAGGTAGTGAGGAGTGAAATCAAAAATTTGCGCCCTTAGAAATCCTGAAGGCGGTGCTTGGTTTCCGGGGTCCCGTACGTGGCTAGGCTCCTAAAAAGTCCCACACATGTGGTATCCCCGTACTCAGGAGAAGTAGCAGAATGTATTTTGGGGTGCAATTCCACATATAACCATGGCATGTGTGAGCAATATATCATTTAGTGACAACTTTTTGTAATTTTTTTTTTTTTTGTCATTATTCAATCACTTGGGACGAAAAAAAAAATATTCAATGGGCTCAACATGCCTCTCAGCAATTTCCTTGGGGTGTCTACTTTCCAAAATGGGGTCATTTGGGGGGGTTTTGTACTGCCCTGCCATTTTAGCACCTCAAGAAATGAGATAGGCAGTCATAAATTTAAAGCTGTGTAAATTTCAGAAAATGTACCCTAGTTTGTAAACGCTATAACTTTTGCGCAAACCAATAAATATACGCTTATTGACATTTTTTTTACTAAAGACATGTGGCTGAATACATTTTGGCCTAAATGTATGACTAAAATTGAGTTTATTCGATTTTTCTTATAACAAAAAGTAGAAAATATCATTTTTTTTCAAAATTTTCGGTCTTTTTCTGTTTATATCGCAAAAAATAAAAATCGCAGAGGCAATCAAATACCATTAAAAGAAAGCTCTATTTGTGGGAAGAAAAGGACGCAAATTTCATTTGGGTACAACATTGCATGTCCGCACAATTTACAGTTAAAGCAGCGCAGTGCCGAATCCCAAAAACAGGCTTGGTCCTAATGGCCCGAAATGGTCCGGGGCTTAAGTGGTTAAGATGAATGAGGCATGGATCTCGAAGGGACTGACAGTGGGTGATACATTTGACTAAAAAAGGCCTGATGAGATGAGCTGCCTTGGGCTAAAAATGGTTCACACGCTGCTGTATTTTATCTCTGCATGCCGGATGACTTGCGTGACTTATCCGCCACCAACTAGGGTTCAAGCCGCAATGTTTTAGGGCACTTTCTGCCTGGAAAACATCAATTTTTCTGGCCGCTGCTACAGCAGCGGCTGCAACAATACCTAATTTTTCAGGCATGTGTACATGCCTAATTTTTCTGGCCTCTGGTGTTGCACTGTGGCTGCAAAAACAAAACAAAAAAAAAAGCACATACATGTGTCAATTCCCCTTCGTGATCGTTACCTTGTTGTGGTGAAGGGGCTTGCGTATCACAATGAAGCGACCACCTCTATGAGTGTGTTGGCAATGGCAATGTTGGCACACCCCAGATGATAAGGTCGTTGCTTCATTGTGAACAGACCAAAAGCGATCGGCTGGATAATTTTGCATAGAAAAAACATTAATTTTCTTTGTGATCATCTAAGGTGATCATTAAAGCCTTGCGGTTGTGCAAATGGACTGTTTGTGGTGCGTTAAATGGGGAGTTTGGTCTGTCAGAGTTTGGTCTGTCACTGTGAAGCGGGCGTAACCCTTACACTACCTGATCGATACAACATCATACCTGATGTTTTAAAGCACGTTATTCCAAACAATTTAGGAATGTTTGGTGATTTATGCCCTTTATGGATTAAAACCCGACTCAACTACGTAATTTTCCATGGGAGTTTTGCCATGGATCCCCCTCCGGCATGCCACAGTCCAGGTGTTAGTCCCCTTGAAACAACTTTTCCATCACTATTGTGGCCAGAAACAGTCCCTGTGGGTTTTAAAATTCGCCTGCCTATTGAAGTCTATGGCGGTTCATCCGGTTCGCCCGTTTGCGAACATTTGCGGAAATTTGCGTTCGCCGTTCGCGAACGGAAAATTTTATGTTCGCGACATCACTAATCATAATGCATATGTCCAGCTTTACAGAAGTGTGTACTTCCAAGTATATACTTCCAAGCAATACAAAAAAAATAAAAATACAAAACTGAAGAACTAAATCTGAAATCCAAGCAAATTTAAAATAAAGTAATTAATGCAGCTCTGACTTTAACACATTGCTGTTCTTTTTACATGTAAGTACCTGATTTTGACTTGACTTTAGCCTCTTGCATTTCCCTGTACAGCATAGTTCAGAGAGAGAAGCAGCACACAGCTCCAATCAGTTGAGATGCAGTGCTCATGTGTTGACAAGTCACATAGTGGTAGAAAGATTGAGAAGAGTAAAAGAGACATGAAATCACCAGTGCTGCCAATCAGTGCCCATGAGTGCTTTCTCATCAGTGTCACCTATCAGTGCCGCCTACCAGTGCCACCTATCAGTGCCACCCATCATCAGTGCAGCCTCATCAGTGCCTTCTCATCAGTGCAGCTTCATCAGGCCCATCAGTGCAGCCTTATTAGCGCACATCAATGAAGGAGAAAAATTACTTGTTTTCAAAGTTTTATAACAAACTGAAAAAGTTTTGTTTTTTTCATTTATTTAAAGCGGTTGTAAACCCAGACGAATTTTTTTTTTTTCAAATCACCTGCAAGAAAAGCCATAATGAGCTAGTATGACTAGCATACTAGCTCATTATGAATCACTTACCTTAGATCGGGACCCCCGAAGCCATCCTCGTCCCCCGCTCCGACCGCAGCCATCGCTCCTCAGATACCCGGAACGTTACTTCCGGGTATCGCCGCTCCAGCCAATCACAGCGCCGCTCCGGCGCTGTGATTGGCCGGAGCAGCGAAGACGTCACACCGCGCATGCGCGCTGGAGCTTTCTATTCCGGCAGCGCCGGAATTCTGAATGGGATTAACCCTGTGAATGCACCGTTGTCTACGGCGCGCATGCGCCGTAGACATCGGTGCATGTCTTTTTTTGCAAATATCTCCTAAACCGTGTAGGTTTAGGAGATATTTCTTTTACCTACAGGTAAGCCTTAGTATAGGCTTACCTGTAGGTAAAAGTAAAAAAAAGACTATGCAACCGCTTTAACAGTAGTTATACTACCAGCAAGTACAGTTATTGTATACAAGACATGAATTCCCCTGAGCGCTTCTACAGTAAGTGCACAGTTGTGCACTAAATATGGGTTCTTTCATATAGATCATTTAACTATTAGAGAAGAGAACCTAATATTATTACTATTGACAATGCTATCATATTACATTATTATGCACAGATGGGCTAATGTTTAAGCTCAGGAAAAAAAAGATTAATATACTTATATTTAAAGCCTTGTGACACCTTTATTAGGGCACACTATCAGTTAGAATGGTTTACGCTCTGCTTACTGATTCCCACCAACTGATAAACAGGTATTTGTGCCATGCGATGGTTGCAGAGAATATTTCCGTTTGAATACTTTCCTTATACTTTCCGATTTATATGCATTATATATCTGATCCTATAACTGACTGAGCATTGCTTACTTAGTTCTTTTACTGCTCTGGTGGACCGACAAATTTATTGATAACCTATTCTTCTGCATTTACACTGCTGTGGAGCTGTTGATATCCGTTTTTCTATGATGGTTCATTTCTATAACTACTATACTTGCTTTAGATACCTTGTGTGCAGCCTTGTCTATATAGGACGTGGGCACTGCCATTCCCCCCACCCGAATTGTAGAGTTTTTCTCTGTTGTTATATTGGATTTACTGTATATATCCTATTACTATTTGTCTACAGATTAATTACCTTTTGGTACTCATTAGATTGTATTATCACAAGTATTGTTGCCGATCTTTAACGCTTTTTCCCCTTTATACGGATAAGCCTTTTTTTCTTATTTCAGTACCAGTATATCAAGCTCAAAGGTCATTGGCCTATAAAAGGTTTCTTCCACTCTTTACTCAATAACTGAGTCTATTTAAATATCTTTAAGACACCCATTGCTCTGATGTTCCATGGCTTACACTTTGTTGGGGGAAAAATACTTTTTTTACCTGACACAATGTTAAGGGGTTAAATACGCCCAAGAAAAGGTCAACTCTTCTGAGAGAACCTAAAAAAGTGAAACCTAAGATGATCTTTTTACAAGAGACCCACTTTAAAACACATAATACCCCCAAACACTGTGACAACTATTTCACCAAAGTATTTTACTTTACAAATCCTTTAGCTAGGACCAAAGGGGTTTCCATATTGTTGAGTTAAAGCGTTAGTAAACCCTCCAAAAAAACAAATGATTTTACCAATATTATAAACTACCTATTCATTTAAAATAACATGGGCACTAAGAGTAAGCATAAAATTAATTCTTACTGTAAATATCCTTTTTTTTAGAAACACTGCTTCTCTATAATAGCCGGCACCATCTCAAATGTGGTATTCCGTGTCTGTATTATTCTTTATTTCCGCCCACATTATATTTTCCTCTCCATAATCCTGCATATACGCAGTAATAGCATTATCCAAGCCTCTTCTTCGTGTCCGGTTACTACGGAAACGAAGTATAGCGAATCAGATACTATCCTGTTGCATGCTGTGACATGGTAACCAGGATCCTTTTCTCAATGCTGTAGAATTAGGAGGAAGCATCGCGGGATGTCGGGGCTGACGTCGCCAACAGGAAATGACGCAGCCCCGACATAGACACTGCATTTTTCTGGCAGGGTCTCGGCTTGCCTGAAAATGAGAAGATACGGCGCGTGCGTGGGCTACGTCATCAGAAACAGATATACAGATAACACGTAAATCATGCAGGTAAGGAGAAAATCATCAAGCTCATCTGTTTGTAAAACCTCCAATTGAACATGTAATGAAAAGTCATTTGAATGGGTATACAACCACTTTAAGGATGTTGGTTTTTCTGTGACAGACCAATTTATAGACCCAGATGGAAGGTATTTTTTTCTCAAAGGGACTTTGGAAGACAGACTTACAACTCTGGCTAATGTGTATTTCCTGAACTCAGCTCATATTTCCTTTTACCATCTAATTGCGGGGGAACAAAAGTAGTTTGCTACAGGTTGTGTAATTCTAGGAAGGGATATCAACGTACCACTCAACCCGCTCCAGGATACTGTACCTCCTCTGGCAAGGCTTGTATCTCTTATAGAGTACTCAAGATTATTAAATGTCTATTGAGATCTCTGACAGGGGTCGGCTCCTGGAGCACTTTACATCCTGTAGATAAAGATTTTACCTTCTGCTCACCTCCACATAATCAATATTCTCAGATAGATAATTTCTTCATCTCTGAGAGAGATCTTCCTATTTTAGCAGACACCAAGATAGGAATTCAATCATTTTCTGATCATGCGCCAATTTCTTTATAATTAGATATCATATAACAACCTATAAAACCCTGTAATTGGAGACTGAACCCATCACTACTCACTGACCCCACCATTTTTGAACATGTGACGGAGGCCACATTAAGACATTGTCATGGAGATCCTGCCAGAAACAGGCGTCCCAGTCTTCCTGATTCTCGGTTGCGCGCGCGCCCTGCAGGTGGCGCCAGAGGGGCTATTTAAACCTGTCAATCGCAGACAGTCCCTGCTGTCTGCTCTACAGCGTTGAGTACCTGAAAACCTGATCTGAAGACTTACCTGTGTTTGACCCGGCCTGCCTGTGACTTCTCCAGTTTTCTGCCTGCATCCAACCCCTGGCTTGTTGTGACCTCTCCTCTGTCTGATCCCTCTGTACCTTGCTGCCAGACAGTTAACCGACCCGGCTTGTCCGACCAATCTCCCTGTTCCTGGTCCCAGCCCAGTCTGCTAAGCTGATCCAGTTTGCTGAGTTCCTGTGTTCCTGGTTCCGGTCCAGTCTGCTAAGCTGATCCAGTTTGCTGAGTTCCTGTGTTCCTGGTTCCGGTCCAGTCTGCTAAGCTGATCCAGTTTGCTGAGTTCCTGTGTTGCTGGTTCCGGTCCAGTCTGCTGAACGATTCCAGTTTGCTGAGTGTTCCTGATTCCAGTTCTACCTCCTGTGTCCCAGTGTGCCTACCAAGTCTGCAGAACTACCTTCACCTTGGTTGATCCTGCCAGGCACTCGTACCCCTCCTACCTCCGCGCCTGCTGTTACCTTACCAGGGGCCGCTGGTGGGAGCCATAAGGGAGGCCTCCCTCTGCTAAACCGGGCTCGTCATCGTCAGGTACGTGACAGACATACTTTACTTTCCACTCATGTCCCAAACTCTCCCCGTTAACAATCTGAGAAGCTCATAAATGTAAGAGGGGAACTAATTAAATAAAGTTTGTTTGAGTTGCAAAAAAGAAAAAGAGAAATGAATGCATGACCTTTCTGCCTAAATTGCTCACCTGGAATCCCTACATAAATTCTCTCTTTCAACTCAATCAGCAATAGATTTTTTAGATGCTAGAACAGCCTTAAAAAAAACATTCTAGATCACAAATCTAAATGTTCACTATACCTCAAAAGACACATTTATTACGAGCATGACGATATAAGTGGAAAGTTTCTTGCTAATGCATAGAAGTATTCTAAAATATTGGAAAACATCTCCTGTATTAACACAGCAGATGGTAAATCAGTACATGCCTCTGATAAAATCTCCTCACAATTCCATACCTTTTACTCTAAGCTGTATAATCTACCAACCCCTCATAAACCAGCCACATTGAAAAGTAAAATAGACCAAATTATTAAGGACTTCCTGAGACAGATTCACTTACCTATATTACCTCAGAAAGACGCTAATGACTTAGAACGTAACTTCACAGAAGAGCAATTATTACTTGCTATAAAGGATGTAAAATTGAGAAAAGTCCAGGACCTTATGGTCTGACGTCTCAGTATTACAAATTGTTCACAGATTTACTGAAATTCCCATTCCTTTAGGCCTTGAGTTCTTTATATACACAACAACAAGTACCCAAATCCCTCCTTGGAATGTTCCAGCTACAGGCCGATATCTTTTCTTAACTTAAAAAGGAATGTACTGTCTCTTTAAGTACGTATTGCAACTAATGAATAATTCATATTCAAATCACATGAGAAATCCAAAAATATCTCAGAAAATGTGCAAAAAAGCCATCATAATGTGATAAAGTGCTAATTAATTGACAGTTCATATATACAAAATCATGAAAATCAAGTGTCCATCAAGTGCCAGGTGCAAAAAAATAAAATAATCCATGAATGTATGAATAAAAATAAAATAAAATAAATATCAGTTCATATTTTCAGAATTAAAAAAACTCAATCAAAGAAAGTTCATCCAGGTGCTAAGACAAATAGTACTCTGTGCTCCAAAAAAATCTGGTGCTTCAGTGTCTCAAACGTGCTCCCTAAGCCAAAGAAGCTGCTTACTAGAACGTTATGATCTCACAAAGGAGATCATCAACGCTTTTAGTGTATTCCACTTATGAGAACTGACACTCTCGCTGTCTGAACTCAGCGACCATGTAAGCCACCTCTCGCTGAGGTATCCCCGTGGTGAAGGAGTAGTGATTGGTCTAGATTCCACCAGCAGACTCTGGTATGCACATACGTATATCAAAAGTAAGAATGAACTCATAGTGCTATACTGTAGCACACTGCATATTTGTCTTGACAAATTATTTTGTTGATGTAGGCTCCTGGCTGCAGTGCTTTACCTAGTCCTTTCTGACAAGATTTTTATTAAAAATGGTACAAGATAGGGCTGTCCCATATACCAATTGCTTTTTATTTTGTCGTTAGAGCCCTTAAATTGTATGATCAACCAGAACAAGTCAATACAGAGGTTTTGTATAGCAGGTAGAGAGTTTAAAACTACAGCTTATAGAGGTGACTTGCTGTTCTTCCTGTTGCAACCACACATATCCTTTCCAAATTTACCTGAAACTTTTAAAAAAATTTGGACACATACTGTATCTAACTTCAAAAAGAATTACAGCAAGTCAGAGGTGCTCAATCTTACACTCTATCCAGAGGTATTAACTACTGTCTAACAAAAGTGTTCTCTTAGATGGGAATCAAAAGCCCTGAAATATTTAGGTATATCGCTTACCTCCACATTAGATGATCTCTATACCCAACATTTTTACCCATTCTCAGAAATATAGAAACCGATCATAAAAAAATGTTTCCTGGTTTGGCAGAACAGCCATCATAAAAATTACAATTCTGCCACAATTGTTGTACTATATGCATGCACTGCCTATTAAAGTGCCTTCCTGGGGGCGCGTGACCAAGTTCCGGTATGTGAGGACGCTTTTCTACAGAGCTCCGACATTCTAACCCTGTACTATCCTGACGGACCCCAGACCTGACCCAGTGGCATGCTACTCACCAGAACCGACTGGGGACAGAACCGGGAACCAGATAATGGTGAAATACGGCCCCAGTGTGGAGCCCACGCCCGCGGAGAAGCTGGCTAAATATGCAAACGAGGCATCCCAAAATGGCGCCCGCTCGGCGCGGCGAGCCTCATCTGCTCCTCCGGATTGTAATTGTACCGAGGGGGATGATGACTGGCCAGACCCGACCGACCCATTGGCGTCTCCCCTGCCTTCTCCCCAGTCTGTTGAGGGGGAGGAAGGCTCCGGTACATGAGCGGGTGAACCAACGCTGCTGCAGATTATGGACACTATCAAAAGCTGCCATGCTGCCTTATCCACACAGATTGACACCATCAGATTGGACTTTGCCATCCTCAAGGATGATGTTTAGAAGGTGAGGCAGAGGGTGACGCAGACTGAACAGCGTATCAGCAACATGGAGGATGATCTTAATCCCCTGATGGTGCAGGTGAGAGATATGGCGGCGGACCACAAGTCCCAGGAGGCCAACTTAGGGGATATCGAAGACAGGCTCAGAAGGAACAACTTGAGGTTCCTGGGATTCCCTGAGGGTTCAGAAGGGAGGGACCCGGAGGGATTCTTGCTGACCTGACTCAAGCAGGTCTTTGGAGATGACAGTTTTTCCCACCTGTTTGCCATTGAGAGGGCGCACAGGATCCCTTTGAAAGCACCCCCTCCGGGCAGATTCCCTAGACCACTTCTGGCACGTTTCCTATATTTCAGAGATAAAGAAACTATTCTCCGCAAGGCCCGCACTATTCCTGATCTGCTTTATAATAACAACCGAATTTCCATCTTCCCGGATTTCTCGGCAGCCACACAGAAACAGAGAGCAGCTTTCCAGAGTGTGAAGCAACGCCTGAGAGAACGCAGTCTGCCATACAGCATGCTTTATCCTGCTAAGCTCCGTGTGGTACACAAGGGAAAGACACAGTTCTTCATGTCACCCAAAGAAGCTAATCGTTGGTTGGAATCGCTGGGACATGGGTAAGATTCCGGTTATTATGATGCAGGACGAGCCCCATGAAGAACCTGGGAGAGACCTCCCAGGTGGGGATGACATATTGCCTTTCTGATAACTTTGCATAGATTTGGTTCACCATGATTTGCCATATATAACTTTCCCTCTGAGAAATCCTACCTGATATCAGCTCTGTTGGAACACTGTTGAGGGTCCAATGTTTATTGCGGTCTGGATTCAGCTCTACGTGGACTCAAGTACTTACCCTCTAAATTTTCCTGCCCGGCTGGCGCAGGATGCATACCCCCCTTTAGGGAGACTTTTGCTGATGTTGGGATCCGCCATTGTGGATCCGGGATGGTTACTGTTTTTTTTTCTTCCATTTTGTTTTTTTCTGTTTTAATTTTGCTCTCCTTCTGTATTTTGATATGCCTTTGAGATCTACGGGCTTCGGCCCTCGACTGAACTCACTTGCTCTGCATTTAGACCAATTGCATGCCTGTATGACCCTTGCATTTGCCTATTCTGCTGTCACACTTTATTCGCCAATACTTATGTTAATGATATGTGCGCTTTACTCCGGCATAGAGGGTCGTTTGCTGTCGCCTCCTCTCAAGCCAAAGGTTATTATGGGTAGATATGTCCTTAGACGCTGGGATGCAGACCCTTAATTTACTGTCCTGGAACGTACGTGGGCTTAACTCCAAGATTAAAAGAGCGTTGGTGTTTAAATATATCCTGAAGCGCAGACCACACATTATATTCCTCCAGGAAACGCACTTGGTGGGTTCCAGGACATTGGCGCTACATAGGGCCTTTGTGGGGAGAGCTTTCCACTCCACATACTCCACCTATACCAGGGGGGTTTCGATCCTAGTTTGCAAATCCTTACTGTTTACAATCAAATATGTGAAACTAGACCCAATGGGTAGATTTGTAGCTCTGATGTTGATAATTAATAACCAACCATATACCTTTGTTGCAGTCTATATACCACCCCCATTTACAGTGGGGGTGCGGGATGAGATAATGGCGGAGGTAGTTCGCGTGGCAGGGGGCCCTATTATCCTGGCTGGAGACATGAACGCAGTGTTGTCTCCTGAAAATGACAGGTTTGGGATGGCGGCCGTGGGTGGGTCCCCGTTGGGGGCCTGTGTGGCACAATATGATTTGGAGGAGGCGTGGAGATGGAAGAACCCAGATACCAGAGCATATTCCTGCTTCTCCTCCACATTTAATACCCTATCCAGGTTGGATATGTGCTTCGTATCCAGGGTACTTCTACCGAGGATGGTGGGAGTCCAATATCTACCGAGGGCCATTTCGGACCACTCCCCCTTGCTTATCACCTTTGATATGGAGAGGCCCCGAGGTTATGCTTTGTGGAGGCAGAGCCCCCTGTGGCTTAAGGAGGAATGTTTTGAGAGGTCCACCGCCGGGTCCATTAACACTTTCTGGCTGGAGAATAGAGGGGAGGTGCCAGTAGGAGCTACATGGGATGCGTTCAAGGCCACACTTAGGGGAATAGTTAAAACTGACATTAAGCGGCTCCAATCTGATAGAGAGTGGAAGCTCAGGGAGGCGGAACAGGTGGCTGCTGAGGCCGAGATAGATTACATCAAGGATCCTGGCCATGAAACCCATAGACGGTGGAGGGAAAATATGCGTCAATTAGATCTGGTGTTGGTAGAAAAAAACGCAAAAGAAACTGCTTTATCAGGCCCAACGGGTGTTTGAATTCGGAGATAAGAACAGCAAGTTGTTGGCCAACTTGGCTCACTCACACCAGACACCGACCTCTATCCCACGTATATATGATGCACAGAGGAGACTTTGTACGTCACAAACAGAGATAGCTACAGCTTTTGTGGATTTTTATTCTGAGCTATATGCTTCAAGAGTTGCATATAGTAAAGACGAGGTCCAGGACTATCTAGCCCCAATACCCCTCCTGGAACTTTCGGGGGAGGTGGTGGAGGACTTGGACCTCCCCCTTACAGTGGAGGAGGTAGTGTCAGCAATTAGGTCCTTAAATCCAAATAAGACCCCGGGTATGGACGGGTTTCCAGCAGAATGGTACGCCACATATGCCGAACATTTAGCCCCCCAGCTACTCAAAATGTATGTGGATGCCTATCGGGAGGGGGTGCTCCCTGGGTCTATGAGGGAGGCACTTATAGTGCTGATCCCTAAGCCACACAGGGATCATGATCTCTGCGAATACTATAGACGGATATCCTTAATTAATGTGGATGCGAAGATCCTAGCTAAATTACTGGCCAAACGCTTGAATAAAGTTATTGCTTCAGTTATTCATCGGGATCAGACGGGTTTGATACCTGAAAGATCGACGGCTATCAACTTGCGCCGTCTGTTCACTATCCTACAATCTGAGGGACCCACGCCGGATACTCGGGTGGTGCTCTCCCTCGATACGCACAAAGCGTTTGATTCTATTGAATGGCCATACTTGGTGGCGGTCCTTGGGCGGCTGGGGTTTGGTCCTAGATTTATAAGATGGGTCCAGATACTATACGCAGAACCACGGGCGAAGCTTAGGGTCAACAATACTATTACGGACTCGTTCAATATAGCGAGGGGCACACAGCAGGGGTGCCCACTATCGCCCCTGTTGTTTGGCCTGGCTATAGAGCCGCTGGCGGCTCTCCTAAGAGCGGATGTTGGAGTAAGAGGGTGTACGGTTAATGAACTGGAGGAACAAATATCCCTATCCCTCTATGCTGATGACATGCTTCTGTATTTGGCTGAGGCAGGGGGCTCGTTGACCATTGCTCTAGACAAAATTTTGAAATTTGAACGATTTTCGGGATTCAAGGTGAATTGGAACAAATCCATTATCTTCCCCTTTGATCCTGACTATGTCCCAGGCCTGCCCCCAGAGGCCCCCCTAAGAATAGTCTCTAAATTTCGGTACCTGGGGGTGGATGTGCAATTGCCGATCAGTGCATATGTGGATAATAATTTAGAGCCTATGAAAGCACGGCTGAGGGACAGTCTCCAAACCTGGGCTAAGCTGCCGCTTGGTCTCCTCGGACGAATCAACATGTTTAGGATGATATACCTGCCCAGATTTCTGTACCTGTTCTGGCACGCACCGGTTTATATCCCTAAGAAATGGTTTGCGGGCATTAATAAAATGCTCTCGGCATTTCTCTGGGGCCCTAAACCCGCTAGAGTATCCTTGGACATGCTTTATTTACCTATAAGGGAGGGGGGATTGGCCCTACCTAATCTGCAGTGTTACTACCTGGCAGCCCAACTGACACATGTGCACTGGTGGGGTTTTCCGGATCTGAACATTGCCTCTGTGGCAACACAGGCAGCTCAGGTCCACTCGTATGAGGGACTGATTAATGTCCTTTATAGGAACGGACCTTATCCGGAACGGGGGGCGGAACTATTGAAACTGTCATACAAAATATTCCACATCTGCAATGCCAGGGTGGGGGGAACTAGTCTGGCAGCCTCCCCTAATGCTCTTCTGTGGCATAACCCCCAACTCAATGAAATAGCCAAAGTACCAGACGGATCATGCTGGGCAGCTTATGGAGTTAAATACGCCCACCAACTGTTTAGGGGTGGGGTGTTTAGGACCTTTCTGGATTTGAGGACAGAATATGGGATTCCCAATACGTTTTTCTTTCGGTATCTTCAACTGCGTCATGCGGCGACAGCTCAGTACGGGGGAGGGGTAGTGATGCTCTCCCCCTCCAGTATAGAAAAAGTGTTAACGGATGGGGACCACTCGCAGCTGATTTCCAAATATTATTTCAAGCTCCTCACATCTTCCTCCCCCAGAATGAGGAAGGTGTTGGCACAGTGGCAGACGGATATACCATCCCTCACGGAGGAGACTTGGTCAGAAGCATTGGATACATTAGTGCCCTCGATGATCTCGGCTACAGACAAATTGACCCAATTTAACTATCTCCATAGGATATATTATACTCCCAAAAGACTTCATAAAATGGGCAGAAGGGAGTCTGCTGAATGCCCTCGCTGCCATGCGGAGGAGGGAGATTTCTTTCATATGGTGTGGCAGTGCCCCCGGATAGAGAAGTTCTGGAGGGAGATACTTACATTTCTGGAGGGTACCCTGGAACTGCCAAATATTTACTCCCCGCCCAGATGTCTCTTGGGTGACCTAGAGGAGGGGGAAATAGCCACCTCACAAAAAACTCTGCTTAGAATCCTGTTTTGCTATGCTAAAAAGGCGGTGGCCATCAATTGGCAGAGCCCGTCACCCCCTTCTCTGCAAGGCTGGGTGACTTTGGTGAACAAGGCCCTACCGATGTACAAACTAACCTATATGGCGAGAGGGTGTCCCAAAAAATTTGAGAAAGTGTGGGCGGGATGGTTGGATAAAGTATCGGGAGAAGTGGAGGTGTAATAGTTGAAAATAAATAGGGTTTGGCCAGAGATAAGTGGGGAAATATCTGGGTTCACCAGGCGATAAGTCAATAGAAGGTCATGGATGATTGGGGAGACACTGATGTGGAGCGGGAGTCATAATTCTTCTATTGTTTAGTACTGTCGATTTACAGGAAATAAAGGAAAATGGAAGGACCCTTTTTTTTTTTTTTTCACTTCTGTTTTGATAGTGTTGTTATCATACCCGTTTGAAAAAAAAAAAAAAAAGCATGTTTTGAATATATGATGCTGAGTTTGTTGATATAAGCAAATTATAATGTATGAAAATGTGTACTGTACTATGTCAATGTAAGATACTGCTGATATGTACAATAAAATTTACCCTTTAAAAAAAAGTGCCTTCCATTTTGTTTAAACAACTACACATTCACTTTTACATAATCACCAGATCTAAAGACTCAAGCGGCATAGGACTTCCTGATTTTAAACTTTATTATTAGGCCACACATCTGGCCAGAGTGGTGGATTGACATTGTCACATAAGGAACAAAGACTGGATAACCTTAGAAGATTCCTTGATTCCTCTTCTGATTAAGTTGGATTGGTCAATTCTTCTATCCCAAACAGGTTAAGCAGCATATAAAAAAAGATACTAAAATAGCCTGGCCCTCCTTCCTAGTATCACTCTGCGCTTGTGGATAAAATGGCGTAAAGATATAAACAATAGTAAAATATGTATAAATAAACAGCAGCTGCTTAAAATAAAATGTACATATAAAAAAACAGTATTTATAAAAAAGTTCAGAATAAAACTGCAGCAGCGCTACGGACAAAAGTTCAAATGTACGTCTTCTATAACAATCGCTTATATAGGTGATGAAGTAGTGGATGGTGAGTCTAGTTGTATTAAATCCAATTCTTATTCTTAGTGCTCCTTTCACCAAAGTGTATTTCACCGCGTGGGGGGATTTTTGAAAGTCCCCTTCAGGGGGCGCACTCACCAGATATAAGAAAAATGAAAGCCTAGATCAACAATCCTCCTTCAGCAATGATGCAATCAAAATTCCTTTTCTTCTCCACCATAAACTCCATACGATAACACAGGTATATGTAAGGGTAAAGAATATCTCCACATAGGGTAATATTGTAAAACAATTTATTGAAAAATCAGACCCCTTGGTTCCCCCCTTACATAATCTGCGTACCACAATAATACAGGCAATGGAATGGAACAAAAACGAGCGCTTCAGCGCTAGGAACTTGCCCCTGATGAACGCTGGACGTCAGATCCTCTCAGCGTTTCCTGTGTGACAGGTCCTGGAACGCATCCGCGTCACTTCCGGTTTGCTAAGCTGTGTTGAATATTAGTACGACACATTACCAAAGTGCCATTTACAAGGCTCATAAATATACACGCAGGGCTCCTACCCCTTTTTAGTATTTTTATTTGGTATCTTATTTGATTTTTTTTGGTTGGCTGATCTTTAATCTTATCTCATCTCACCTGTTCAAACATACATTTCCTACACAATACCCCATGAGAGAGGGGCTCATGCTGAAAGGTTGATTCACACCATGTTATTTTGCATAACCCATAATCCCTAACAATTGCGAATCACTTTCAGAGGTGGGATCTTATGTGTGCTTTTTGATGTTTTTTTATTGGTTGATACCATTGATGCTTTTATTGGTAGGTTCTATTGATGATTTTATTGATGAATTTTATAGGCAAGAAATTTTATCAATTTTTATCGATGGAATCTTATCAGTGAAGTTTTATGAATGAACTTTTTTAAGTAGCATATTAATATATTTTATTGGGATTTGTACCTTCTTATAAACAAGTTTTATAGATAGATTTTACACATTTTACATTGATTGCTATATTTATTTATTTATTGATTGTTTTTTTGGGAGTTGGAACGCTGTCTCATTGAGTTGTAAATTATTGCAGGCAATACAGCGCATTCTTGATATGTTCAGTAGATATATATTTTGTCCACATTATATAGCATAAACCCCGGAGGTAGAATATAAACAGTAGCAAATGATTTTGGCCACCGGGGGCAATGTGGGCTGTACTCTTTAATCAAAACAGGCCCATATAGCTCCAGGGCATAGATGTCAGCTGCGGTAGTAACTGCATTACAGGATGATCCGGTTTATCCGTGATCATCCCTTACGATCAACATTCGATGTCCCCTTTGTATTTGCGTCGGCTCTGCATCGCCGGTCCCGACAAGTAAATGCAAAGCAACCAATCAGGACGCAGCCCGAATACATATGCCAATCAGAGGGAGGCATATCGAGCTGCGCCTAGATGAACTTCCGCCCACATCAGGGCATGGACGCACACTCGCTCAGTGCGCATGCGCGACAACGCAGGCGCGCAGAGCGTGGTCTGACGTTCGGCCGTGGGGCGGGATCTGACACTGTGTATATATTCCGGTTGCTATGACGGCTGGTCACGCCCTCAGAAGAAGTCAGGAAGTGACGAAACGTCAGGGCGTGACCAACACAGCTTAGCAAACCGGAAGTGACGCGGATGCGTTCCAGGACCTGTCACACAGGAAACGCTGAGAGGATCTGACGTCCAGCGTTCATCAGGGGCAAGTTCCTAGCGCTGAAGCGCTCGTTTTTGTTCCATTCCATTGCCTGTATTAAATTTTATTGTGGTACGCAGATTATGTAAGGGGGGAACCAAGGGGTCTGATTTTTCAATAAATTGTTTTACAATATTACCCTATGTGGAGATATTCTTTACCCTTACATATACCTGTGTTATCGTATGGAGTTTATGGTGGAGAAGAAAAGGAATTTTGATTGCATCATTGCTGAAGGAGGATTGTTGATCTAGGCTTTCATTTTTCTTATATCTGGTGAGTGCGCCCCCTGAAGGGGACTTTCAAAAATCCCCCCACGCGGTGAAATACACTTTGGTGAAAGGAGCACTAAGAATAAGAATTGGATTTAATACAACTAGACTCACCATCCACTACTTCATCAGCTATATAAGCGATTGTTATAGAAGACGTACATTTGAACTTTTGTCTGTAGCGCTGCTGCAGTTTTATTCTGAACTTTTTTATAAATACTGTTTTTTTATATGTACATTTTATTTTAAGCAGCTGCTGTTTATTTATACATATTTTACTATTGTTTATATCTTTACGGCATTTTATCCACAAGCGCAGAGTGATACTAGGAAGGAGGGCCAGGCTATTTTAGTATCTTTTTTTATATATTGCATCACCCATTACTCCGCGGCTATGGATGCTTTAAGATTTTTAAGCAACAGGAACATTAATGTAGATACAATATTTTCACAAAGTGAACCCACTGCCACCCAGGTAAACTATAACGGAGCAATGTCAATGTTGGGGAACATTTTAGAAAAACAGGTCAGAACATGGTGGGACATATGCACCCTGGAGCAATACATAAAAGATAAAATCATTATCTGAAGTTTGAGATGGGAAGTTGTACCCCAGGATGGATTATCTGATCCAGGGTCCATTCAAGAATGGTTTGATTTTTTTAATGGAGTAGGCTTCAAATTACAAGAATTGATCCTACAGAGAAAGAAACGTAAAATGAAGATTTTAGAAACTAAAATCAACACATTACAGCAACAGCAAGACCCAATCAAAGACACTCAACCAATCACCGATTTTAACACCAGAACAAATAAAAGACTGGAGAAAGTGGACAAAGATACACAAAAAAAGAAAATTAAGAAATATCATAGAGATTTGGGTGACTTTAAAACTAATAGTATTTATGCATGGCAACAAACCTTGCCAGAGAACATAAATTTAGTAGAAAAACCACAGCCAACCGAACCCCTCATCAACCAGGCCATCACCACATTGATGGACAGAGTCCGGGGCTTTATAAGCGATGACGAAATTATATTTGATTCGCCAGCAAATTTCTCCACTCCAATCCCACCAACGAAAGAGAAAATTAACCACTTAACAACCACCTGCCGACAAATAACGGCGGCAGGGTGGTTGCTTAACTCTGGGAGGACGTTATATAACGTCCTCCCAGAATCGCGCTCCCGCGCGCCCCCTGGGGCGCGCACACGGGAAACTCCGTGACCGCCGGGTCCAGAGGACCCGGCGGATCACGAATCGCGGTAAATCGCCGCTGATAGCGGCCGTTTACCACGTGATCGCTCCGTCAAATGACGGAGCAATCACTTGTAAACAGACCGGCGTCATTTGATGACGCCGGTTCCTCCCTCCCCTCTCTGTACCGATCGGTACAGTGTGAGAGGGGAGGGGGAGGGAGCGGATGGCAGCAGCAGCACTGTGGGCTGGATCTGTGACAATTGCAGTCACAGATCCATCCATCCATCCATCCCTGCTCAGCCATCCCTGTGCTATACCCTGCCAATACTCTGCAATACACCCTGCCAATACTCTGCAAAATACCCTGGTGCAATACTCTGCAATACCCTGGTGCAATACTCTGCAATACCCTGGTGCAATACTCTGCAATACCCTGGTGCAATACTCTGCAATACCCTGCGAAATACTCTGCAATACCCTGTGAAATACTCTGCAATACCCTGCGAAATACTCTGCAATACCCTGGTGCAATACTCTGCAATACCCTGGTGCAATACTCTGCAATACCCTGGTGCAATACTCTGCAATACCCTGGTGCAATACTCTGCAATACCCTGCACAATACTCTGCAATACCCTGCACAATACTCTGCAATACCCTGCAAAATACTCTGCAATACCCTACAAAATACTCTGCAATACCCTGCGCAATACTCTGCAAAATACTCTGCAATACCCTGCACAATACTCTGCAATACCCTGCACAATACTCTGCAATACCCTGCACAATACTCTGCAATACCCTGCACAATACTCTGCAATACCCTGCACAATACTCTGCAATACCCTCCACAATACTCTGCAATACCCTCCACAATACTCTGCAATACCCTCCACAATACCCTGTGCAATACCCTCCACAATACCCTGTGCAATACCCGTGCAATACCCTGCCATACACCGCAATACCCTGCCATACACCGCAATACTCCGCAATGCCCTGCAATACTCCGCAATGCCCGGCAATACTCCGCAATGCCCGGCAATACTCCGCAATGCCCGGCAATACTCTGCAATAACCACTTCCCGCCCTCCGGCCGTCATATGACGTCCTTGACTTTGCGCGGAGATATCTGAATGATGGGAGCAGCTACAGGCATCATTCAGATATCGGCTTTTTCAGCCGGCGATTCCCTACACCATAAGAACAATCATAGTGGCTGTTCCGCCGCTTGATCATTCTTACGGGAGGCGAGAGGGGATGCCCCCCCCCCCCCCGCCGCCCTCCGGTGCTTCTACCGACTCACCGCTACGATCAAAGCCAGGATTGTTGTTTTTTTTTTTGTATTTTTTTCAGGCTTCCCAGCCTAGAGGTGAGATGTGGGGTCTTATTGACACCCCCCCCCCCCATATCTCACTGTAAAGAGGACCTGTCATGCCATATTCCTATTACAAGGGATGTTTATGTTCCTTGTAATAGGTATAAAAGTGATCAAAAAAATGTTTAGGGCGGAAAAACATGTCAAACTAAAATAAATAAAGTAAAATGAAGAATACATTTTTTTTTTTTTTTTAAAGCGCCCCTGTCCCCGTGAGCTCGCATACAGAAGCGAACGCATACGTAAGTCCCGCCCACATATGAAAACGGTTTTCAAACCACACATGTGAGGTATCTCTGCGAACGTTAGAGCGAGAGCAATGATTTTGGCCCTAGACCTCCTCTGTAACTCAAAACATGTAACCAGTAAAAATATTTAAAGCGTCGCCTATGGGGATTTTTTAAGTAGCGAAGTTTGGCGCCATTCCACGAGTGTGTGCAATTTTTAAGGGTGACATGTTAGGTATCTATTTACTCGGCGTAACTTCATCTTTCACATTATGCAAAAACATTGGGCTAACTTTACTGTTTTTTTTTTTTTTAAGCACAAAACATTTTTTTTCGTAAAAAACGCGTTAAAAAAATTGCTGCGCAAATATCGTGCGAGATAAAAAGTTGCAACAACCACCATTATATTCTCTAAGGTCTTTGCTAAAAAAACATATATAATGTTTTGGGGTTCTATGTAATTTTCTAGCAAATAAATGATGATTTTTACATGTAGGAGAGAAATGTCAGAATTGGCCTTGGTGCTCCAGAACGCCTGAAGGTGCTCCCTGCATGTTGGGCCTCTGTATGTGGCCACGCTGTGTAAAAGTCTCACACATGTGGTATCACCATACTCGGGAGTAATAGCAGAATGTGTTTTGGGGTGTAATTTGTGGAATGCATATGCTGTGTGTGAGAAATAACCTGCTAATATGACAATTTTGTGAAAAAAAAAAAAAGAGAAAAAAAAAATCTTGATTTTGCAAAGAATTGTGGGAAAAAATGACAACTTCAAAAAACTCACAATGCCTCTTTCTGAATACCTTGGAATGTCTTCTTTCCAAAAAGGGGTCATTTGGGGGGTATTTGTACTTTTCTGGCATGTTAGGGTCTCAAGAATTGAGATAGGCCGTCAGTACTTCAGGTGTGATCAATTTTCAGATATTGGCACCATAGCTTGTGGACTCTATAACTTTCACAAAGACCAAATAATATACACCAATTTGTACTTATTTTTACCAAAGATATGTAGCAGTATAAATTTTGGCCAAAATTTATGAAGAAAAAATAGTAATTTGCAAAATTTTATAACAGAAACGAAAAAAAAATCATTTTTTTACAAAATTTTCAGTCTTTTTTCTCTTATAGCGCAAAAAATAAAAAACCCAACAGTGATTAAATACCACCAAAAGAAAGCTCTATTTGTGTGAAAAAAAGGACAAAAATTTCATATGGGTACAGTGTTGTATGACTGAGTAATTGTCATTCAAAATGTGAGAGCACCGAAAGCTGAAAATTGGTCTGGTTATTAAGGGGGTTTAAGTGCCCAGTGGTCAAGTGGTTAAAGGAGGAGGTGGAAAGAATAATCAGGCATACAATCAACAACAATATAATCATCCACACACACCATACCAAATGCCAACGCAGAATAGATTTCACCCCTTAGAACAGCAAAATAATTATCAACCACCCCGTCCTTTTTTAGGGAGAGGGGGGGAGGGCAGAGAAGGGGCAGAGGCTTTCCCCCACACAGAGGAAAACCCCAATACCCCCCGCCACATCAGAGAGAGCGGGAGTGGAGAGAACCTCATCCCCAGTATCAATGGACCAAGGAACAAACTTATTATGCTCAACAAAGGAACACAGAACCAGAGGATGCAGGGCCGGAAAGAAAGTCCAAAAAAAGAAGGAGAAACAACCAATAAGTGGTATATTTAATTTAAGCCCAGTGGAGCTGACACATAAAGAGTTAAACATCTTAAACATGGGCCTCAAATGCGGATTAAAACAGCCACTTAATAAATTCAATGTGTACATAGATGTACACAAATACATTAGGAAATTAAATATTAAGAAGCATTTTGTGGGACTAACCACACAGAAGGTGTCCACTACAGAGAATTCTCGGGGCATCATCAACAGCGGTTTGAAAAACAAATCATTATTCAACCCCCTGAATAACCCCAACCATCAAGTAGAGGTATTCAAAGGTCTTATTATACGTGACCTCCACCAATTGGAACCTAAGAAGCACCTAAGTTTAAAACACATCCAGGATGGGATCGGGGCTTTGGAGAAAAGAAAAGACATCATCATCAGGCCAGCTGATAAAGGGGGCGGGGTGGTCATCCTTCCTAAAGAGATGTATCATGCACAGATCCTTGAGATGTTATCAGATGTCAACACTTACAAAGCTTTGGATAAGGATCCGACACAAGCTTTTAGGAACCAACTTGTCACCTTAGTCGAGATAGGCACAAAGTCAGGAGTACTTTCTGATAAGGAAAGGCAGTACCTGGTACCAACTAGTAATAAAATTCCAACAATTTACACACTGCCAAAAATCCACAAGGACCCAACAAATCCACCTCCTAGACCGATTGTAAATAGCATAGATTCCATCACAGCTAGATTGGGACAATATCTAGATATGTTTTTGCAGAGAAGTGTGACAACTACGCAAGCTTATTTGAAAGACACAAAAAACTTCCTAAATTGTCTACAAAACATTTTGTTAAGACACGACCAGGAAATTTTGTTGGTAACCTCGGATGTATCCTCCCTCTACTCAATAATTCAACATGACGATGCATTATTAGCCCTAAATCGGGCCTTGAGTAGGAGGGAGGAACTCCCACACAACCAGAAGGTATTCATTGGCCATGCCCTAGACTTCTGCTTATCTCACAACTATTTTTGGTACGACAATAAATTTTATCTGCAACAGAGGGGAGTCGCAATGGGAGCCAAATTCGCTCCTAGTATTGCAAATTTGTTTATGGCAGAATGGGAAGACAAGATGATTTTTAAAGACAGAAGAGCTGAGCTCATTTTTTATAAACGTTTTATCGATGATATGTTTTTAATTTGGGCCGGTTCAGAAGAATCATTACAAACTTTCTTAAAAACCCTAAACACTAATAACAATAATATTAAACTAACCTCTGAGTGGAGCAGTGAAACAATAAACTTCCTGGATGTAACGGTGGTTGGCCAAAACACAGGATTTGGAACCAAGGTGTATTTTAAAGCAACAGACAGAAACAGCTATTTACCTATTACAAGTGGACACCACCCACAATGGCTAAAGAATATTCCTAAAGGGCAGATTATGCGTGTAAAACGGAATTGCTCAGACAACGAGAACTTTCTCACGCAAGCAAAAGTCTTATCCGATAGATTTATAGCAAAAGGCTATGCTCCAGGACCACTGAAGAAAATTGTAGAGGAAATCGAACAAATGCCTAGGGAAACGTGCCTACTGAACAAACCTAAACCAGCAACAGTGGGCACCAACTCAAAAGAATGGGGCTTCATATCGCAATTCCACAGTCAATTTAAGGAGGTAGAAGACATTTTCACAAAAGACTGGCACATATTACTTTTGGATAAAAAATTGGGTCCAGTGCTCCCCCCAAAACCGCAATTCATATACCGGAAAGCTCCCAATCACGGAGATCGGGTGGTGAAGAAAATATTGGACCCTCCCAGTAAACCTCAGACGTTCTGGAATAAAAATGGTTTCTTCGCCTGTAGAAGGTGTAGAGCGTGTAAGGAAGTGACACGACCAATTAGGGGTCTAGAAAACTTCATCTCTCCTTCCAATCAGAAACAGTTTGACATTGAACAGTTTATTACGTGCAATAGCAGCTTCGTGGTCTATGCTCTGAAATGTCCGTGTGGGCTCCTGTACATAGGACGCACTAAAAGACTACTGCGCATCCGAATAGCTGAACACGTCAATAACATAAAGATAGGCTACAAAGACCACAACGTGTCACTACACTTCAAACTCAAGCATAACCAGGACCCCTCAGGCCTTCAGTTCTGGGGCATTGAAAGCTTGGAACCACACTGGAGGGGTTCACACAGGGTGCGCAAACTTTCTAAGAAAGAAACAAAATTAATTTTTTTAACCGAAGTTCTAGCGCCCAAAGGTTTGAACATAGAATTAGACATCAATTGTTTTATGAGCGATTCATAAATATTAGTACGATAAATATTAGTACGACACATTACCAAAGTGCCATTTACAAGGCTCATAAATATACACGCAGGGCTCCTACCCCTTTTTAGTATTTTTATTTGGTATCTTATTTGATTTTTTTTGGTTGGCTGATCTTTAATCTTATCTCATCTCACCTGTTCAAACATAAATTTCCTACACAATACCCCATGAGAGAGGGGCTCATGCTGAAAGGTTGATTCACACCATGTTATTTTGCATAACCCATAATCCCTAACAATTGCGAATCACTTTCAGAGGTGGGATCTTATGTGTGCTTTTTGATGTTTTTTTATTGGTTGATACCATTGATGTTTTTATTGGTAGGTTCTATTGATGATTTTATTGATGAATTTTATAGGCAAGAAATTTTATCAATTTTTATCGATGGAATCTTATCAGTGAAGTTTTATGAATGAACCTTTTTAAGTAGCATATTAATGTATTTTATTGGGATTTGTACCTTCTTATAAACATGTTTTATAGATAGATTTTACACACAGACCCATAATATGCCTTACATGTACAAGCAATTGATTGCTATATTTATTTATTTATTGATTGTTTTTTTGGGAGTTGGAACGCTGTCTCATTGACTTGTAAATTATTGCAGGCAATACAGCGCATTCTTGATATGTTCAGTAGATATATATTTTGTCCACATTATATAGCATAAACCCCGGAGGTAGAATATAAACAGTAGCAAATGATTTTGGCCACCGGGGGCAATGTGGGCTGTACTCTTTAATCAAAACAGGCCCATATAACTCCAGGGCATAGATGTCAGCTGCGGTAGTAACTGCATTACGGGATGATCCGGTTTTTCCTTGACCATCCCTTACGATCAACATTCGATGTCCCCTTTGTATTTGCGTCGGCTCTGCATCGCCGGTCCCGACAAGTAAATGCAAAGCGACCAATCAGGACGCAGCCCGAATACATATGCCAATCAGAGGGAGGCATATCGAGCTGCGCCTAGATGAACTTCCGCCCACATCAGGGCATGGACGCACACTCGCTCAGTGCGCATGCGCGACGACGCAGGCGCGCAGAGCGTGGTCTGACGTTCGGCCGTGGGGCGGGATCTGACACTGTGTATATATTCCGGTTGCTATGACGGCTGGTCACGCCCTCAGAAGAAGTCAGGAAGTGACGAAACGTCAGGGCGTGACCAACACAGCTTAGCAAACCGGAAGTGACGCGGATGCGTTCCAGGACCTGTCACACAGGAAACGCTGAGAGGATCTGACGTCCAGCGTTCATCAGGGGCAAGTTCCTAGCGCTGAAGCACTAGTTTTTGTTCCATTCCATTGCCTGTATTAAATTTTATTGTTGTACGCAGATTATGTAAGGGGGGAACCAAGGGGTCTGATTTTTTAATAAATTGTTTTACAATATTACCCTATGTGGAGATATTCTTTACCCTTACATATACCTGTGTTATCGTATGGAGTTTATGGTGGAGAAGAAAAGGAATTTTGATTGCATCATTGCTGAAGGAGGATTGTTGATCTAGGCTTTCATTTTTCTTATATCTGGTGAGTGCGCCCCCTGAAGGGGACTTTCAAAAATCCCCCCACGCGGTGAAATACACTTTGGTGAAAGGAGCACTAAGAATAAGAATTGGATTTAATACAACTAGACTCACCATCCACTACTTCATCACCTATATAAGCGATTGTTATAGAAGACGTACATTTGAACTTTTGTCCGTAGCGCTGCTGCAGTTTTATTCTGAACTTTTTTATAAATACTGTTTTTTTATATGTACATTTTATTTTAAGCAGCTGCTGTTTATTTATACATATTTTACTATTGTTTATATCTTTACGCCATTTTATCCACAAGCGCAGAGTGATACTAGGAAGGAGGGCCAGGCTATTTTAGTATCTTTTTTTATATATTGCATCACCCATTACTCCGCGGCTATGGATGCTTTAAGATTTTTTTTTTTGTCATTTAAGTTTTTTATTTTTCATCAGAAAAAAATCATTACAGAATCATAAATATTAAAGATGATTACAATTGACTTCAACAAAAATCTCAGGTATTATTACCATAGAAACTTAGACAAATTATTTCGTAAAAACCAATACTGACAATGTTTAAACAAAAAGTAATAATATCTATCCTCATCTTGGTCAAGTATATAATCAAGTAATCTTATAAACTGATAATAACTTATATTAAGAAAATCTAGTTCCCACAAAAATAAACCGAAAATATGAAGGGCTCCTACTCCCCTCCCCAGCCACCCCTAACGGGAACACACTGTGACTGGGAAGGAGAGAACGTCCCCTGCCCGGCCTTCCTGTCACCTCCAACAATCGTCGGTAGAGACAACTGGAGAGATATAATAGAAAAAATTTAATTTGTACATGCAAAAAAAAACACAATACTCGACCTAAGTATGAAAATTAAGAGTTGTTCTCAGACTTGTTAGAGCTAAGTTCAACAGTCCAAGCCTCAAACAATAAAAAAAGGAATCTGAGCCTGAAACTATTATATTTTATCTGATGTAATAAAACAATAAACATACTATGAAATAATAAAAGCCAAAACCGAGAGAATAAAGTATAGGATAAAAATAAAGAAGAGAAAGAAAGAGGAGAGAGAAAGAGAAAAAAAAAAATTCTCAAAGATATGAAGTGAAAAGATTATAGAATGCCTACAAACCAAATATACATTCTAAAGATCAGTGATTGGTGTTGATGACCAAGTTATGTGACAAAGAGATTCCCATAAATCGCGCCCAAGGTTCCCATATGGCTTCAAAATTTGAGGTCTCGTCTAACAAGAAGCTAACCAGTTTTTCTTGTTCCATAATCCAGGAAACTTTTCGTTTCATGGATAATATAGATACCGAAGGTTTCTTCCATGCCCTTGCAATAGTTAGTTTTGCTCCCGTTAAAATAAACAAAATTAGTTTACGAGTGGCTTTAGGAATATGAGGTAAATGTCCATTGAGTAAAGCAATTGTGGGAGATTGATGTATCGGGCAACCTGTAATATTGCGTAAAATGTGAAATACCTTATTCCAAAATCCACGAATTCTTGGGCACTCCCACCATATGTGGATCATAGTACCCAGTCCCTGACATCCCCTATAACAAAGAGGTGAAACAGAGGGGTACATAACAGTCAATCTCGTGGGAACTAGATACCATCTTGTAAAAAGTTTTATATTGGCCTCTATGAGCGAAGTATTGCAGAGGCCTGAAGTCGAGCGAGAGTAGCTTGCATGCCAGTCTACAATATTTCTATCAATTAGGAGTTCCTTCTCCCAGGCCAACATGTATGGTAGTTTCACTAAATTGGATGCCAGTGACTTGTAGATCACAGAGATCCCCCCCCCTTCGCTCCACTGTCTGTCCACACCAATTTTCATAATCTGTAAAGTCTCGGGATGAATATCCAGTTTTACACCTAGAATGAATTAAATTAGCGATTTGATGAAATCTCGGTTTTTCAGATAAAGGGAGATCTAATTTGTTCATAAAATATTCAATAGGTAAAGGGCCTATAGAGGAAAAAAATTGACCAATGTGGTACAACCCCTTGTCGTACCACCATTTAAAGGTTTGAAGGTCCAAACCTTGATGAAAAAAGGGGTTTTTGAACACCGGGGTCAAAGGTTGAGCTTTAGAGACCAGCGAGGGAAGTTTCCGAAGTGAATCCCATAAAGATAAGGATTGTGAGAGTGATGGTGATAAGATGGGAGGTCTATTTCTGGGAGGGCACCACAACAGGTGTATTAGTGATGAGGATGGAACAGCTTGATTTTCAATTGATATCCAATCAGGAAGTTCTGTGTTAAAATATAAAGCAGATAGTTGTGCCAATCGTGCTGCTTGGTAGTACCATAAGAGATTCGGAAGACCTAACCCACCCTGTTTGGGAAGGTTGAATAAGCATCTGTTTGAGAGTCGTGGACCTTTATTATTCCAAATGAATTTAGTGAGCTTACTTTGAAAAGATTTTAAATGATCTCTTTTGATTGGAATAGGAAGTGAACGAAATAAATATAAAAGCCTGGGCAAAAGGGTCATCTTGACTGAGTTAACCCTGCCAATCCAAGAAATACTGTGCGACTCCCAGTCTTTGAGATCGAGTTCGAGTTTCTTGTACATAGGAGGGTAGTTAGCTTGGTATAGATTTTCAAATTTAGATGTAACATTAATTCCTAAGTACTTAATGAATGAGCTGCTCCACTTGAATTGGTAAGTTATCTGTAAATCGGACACTATAGAATCTGGGAGAGACACGTTAAGAGCTTGAGATTTAGACATATTAATTCTGAGACCTGAAAGAGTCGAAAACCTATTAAGCAATGAGCAAACCTCCGGTAAAGAAGACCGTGGAGAAGTGACAAAAAGTAAAAGGTCATCTGCGAATAAGGCACATTTATGGGTATCTTGACCACATTGCACCCCCCTGATATTCGGATTACTACGAATGGCAATGGCTAAAGATTCGATCATAATAGCGAATATCAGGGGGGATAGGGGGCAATCCTGACGTGTACCTCTTCCAATCTGAATAGGGTCGGAAAAAATTCCTTGCATTCTGATTCTGGCCTTAGGATTAGAATAAAGGGCTTCTAAAATTCCTAACATATTCTGTCCAAATCCCCAGCGTTTAAGTACAGCGAATAGATATGTCCACAACACCGAATCGAATGCCTTCTGGAGGTCCAGTGACAGTAACATACCCTCCTGTTTATGACCTCCCTCCCAATTAGATTGTAGGATTGATACTAGGTCAACCGCTCTTCGCACCTGATCAGGACCTTGCCTACCGGGTATAAAACCGACCTGGTCTTTGTGAATATAAGATCCTATAAAAGAAGCAAGTCTGTTCGCTAATATCTTGGTTAATATTTTAAGATCATTATTGATTAAGGAGATTGGTCTGTAGTTTTCTATTTGACTAGTATCTTTATCCGGTTTTGGGATCACAGAAATATAAGCCATATTTAGTTGATTATCTATCGGGGAACCTTTAGACATAAAATTAAAAAGTCTAGTTAGGTAAGGAGTTAGGATCTCTGAAAATGTTTTGTAATATGGTGTGGAAAAACCATCAGGTCCAGGAGCTGTTCCCCCCTTTAAAGCTTTTATGACATCTGAAACCTCTTCATTTGAAATAGGAGCATCCAATTCCTCTTTATGAGTTTCTGTTAATTTCGGAATATGTAATTTATCCAAGAATTCCTCTAACTCAGTAGAGACAGAGAGATTTTCAGCCATATATAACTTAGAATAAAAATCCTGGAATGCCTTAATAATATGTTGAGAATTCATGGTAAAAGAGCCATCTGCCTGTTTAATCTTTGGGAGAGCTTGTGAACGGAATCTGGGTGAAAGTTTACGTGCCAACATAGGACCCAACTTGTCTCTCATCTGGTAAAATTTTGCCCCAGACCATTTAATGGATTTTTCAGCCTTCGCTGTTAGAGCCAAGTTAAGAGCTACTCGTGCTGCATCCAGTGTGGATATAGATACACTAGAAGGACTTCTCTTATGTTTTTTGCACAACTCAGCGAACTCTTTCTCCAATCTCTCAATCTCGACCACCCTCTCTCTCTTCTTTCTGGCCGCTATTTGGATCAACTTGCCTCTAATAGTAACCTTATGAGCTGCCCATAAAGTTTCTGGAGAGACCTCCCCTCCATCATTAAAGTAAAAATAATCCTTCAAAGCTCCCTGAATTTCCGCCACTACTGCGGGATCCTTCAATAAAGACTGATTGAGAGTCCAATGTGAGGTCTGTGTACTAGGGATATCCCTTCTAATAGCCAATAGAATCATCGAATGGTCTGACCAAGCAGCTTCCACTATAGAAGAAGAAAGAGCTAGTGGAATATGGTGAGTAGAGATCCAAATGTGGTCAATACGGGAATAGGACTGGTGCGGATTAGAGTAGTGTGTAAAATCTCGTTTTTTTGGATGGAGTTCCCTCCATATATCCGTCAATCTAGATTGAAAGATTAATCGAGCAATTTGAACACTTGTTTTATTGGGCCTAACAACTTGTGATCTTAAGGGTTTGGATTTGTCCAGACTAGACTCAAAAGCTGTGTTAGAGTCCCCCCCATAACTATGATCCCCTCCATAGACGGTCCAAGTGACTGGAACAATTGTTTAAAAAACTGTTTTTGTCCTCTGTTAGGGGCGTAGTAAGATATAAAGGTATATAGCTTATTATCGATAGTTCCCTTGACCAATAGGAACCTTCCCTCCTGGTCTCGGAGTTCCATCTCAAGATTGAATTTGCAATTCTTAGAAAACAATATTGCCACTCCCTTGGTCTTATCTTCAGCCTTAGACAAGTAAAAAACTGGAAAATGGGCATGAAGAAACAATGGGGTGTACCGCTGAGGGAAATGGGTCGCTTGTAAGAGTACTACATCAATATGACGGGATCTATTGGCTTGGAGGGCTTTCCTTCTTTTGACTGGGGAATTTAATCCCTGGGTGTTGTGAGACACAACACGAAGGGGTAAAGAGTTAGTGTTAGTGCCGGCCATGGAGCAAAAGGGGGAGAACTCCAAATAACCCACAGCCACCTACCTTCCTCCAGGAAGAACCAAGGGCATATAATGAAAGGTCTTTCACTATGTTAGGGGAGGATATACATAGCATCACTTCACAGGTAAATCTCAATGACATGTAGGCTGAAAAAGAAAAAAAAGTTAGAATGAAAGAAGAAGAGTAAAAAAAATATTCAAATAAAAATAATATCAGTTGTAAAACGCAGTGTAACGAAAGGCCTATAAGCGGCCCAGAATGGGAGGAGGGGTATGGCTCCCTCCCCTCATTCAGAAAAAAATAAGTAGTATAGCCCAGATGTAGGGCTATATACCTACCCCTCAGCATGGTTTACAACCAAACTGAGCGGTAGGTGGAGGCACAATGCAGCAGCACCAGCCAGTGACAGCACTCAAACTAACGATGTAATATTAAATGAACGGAACCAAACATCCCTGGATTTCCAATATAGTAGCAATTAAGAATAGTTTAACTATTAGATTTTTTCTAAACAAGAGAGAAGAAGAAAAAAAACAAACAAAAAAAAACCCATTATCTATTGAAAATTTAGCAACAGAACTATGTGTGGGGAAAAAAAAAAAAAAAACCCATTATCTATTGAAAATTTAGCAACAAAACTATGTGTGGGAAAAAAAAACCCATTATCTATTGAAAATTTAGCAACAGAACTATGTGTGGAAAAAAATAAATTAAAAAAAAATAATAAAATAAAATAAAAAAATAAACCCCCATTGTCTATTGACAGTTTAGCAACAGAACTATGTGTCAAAAAGAGTTGCACAGGAAATCCAAGAGTCAATGTAATGAATTGTGTTTCCTCCCAAGGAACCTACAGGGGGGAAGAAAAAGATGAAATACAGTAAAGTCATGTAAATCCTCTTCATGGGGGGATGTTATCCTTTACTCTCTTAATTTTGGACATCTCCCAAAGTGGCGCAGTCGGGCTCGGAGGCGATTGGCGTTTAGATGACCCCTGCATAGAGGGAGAGGTATCCATATTTCTCCTTCTGGGAAATTGTGAAAAACATGTTGCTTCCCATTGTACGTAAATTTCAGGGCAAAAGGGAATGCCCACCGGTATTTAATATCCTTTTTGGTCAGGGCTGCAAGGAGGGGTTTCAAAGATCTCCTTTTTGGATGGTGTATGGGGATATGTCAGAAAAGATTTGAATAGAAGCACCTTGGAACTGTATCTGATCTTGTTGGCGGGATATTTTCATCACTTCTTCCTTGACAGAAAAAAAGTGGGGTTTTACTATAATGTCCCGTGGAGAGCCATCTTTCCTGAGGGGTCCCAAGGATCTATGCGCTCTATCCAATTCCAGTTTATTAGCTGGAATCGAAGGGAGTAAATTTTTAATAAAATCTTTCACAGTTGTATGAACATCAGTGATTGATTCAGGCAGTCCTCTAATGCGAAAGTTTTCCCTTCTTGAACGATTCTCGAGGTCGTCTATTCTGGCTTGAGCGGTATCAAGCTGATCCTGCAAGAACTGCAAGTGCTCAGAATTTTGGTTTGTCTTAGTTATAGTAAAATCCAACTTATGTTCAATATGCTCTATTCTGCTTCCCAGGTTCTGAAAGTCTGCTTTAATTTCTCCTGTGATCCTGTCAGCATTTAAAGCTAACCTTTTGTCCAGCATATCAGAAATCCTGTTAAAAAGTTCAGTCATATTAAAAGACATATCAGGAGCCTGTTCAGGATGTGTATTGAGAGAGCCTATGTGAGGTAAATTCACTTCATGAGGTGGATGACCCTCAGATCCCACATAGTTCTCCTTTAGGTTCAATTTAAGCTCAGAAGGTTGTAAGGTAGCAGAGGAGTCTAAGCTCAATGACTGTGAGCTAAATGGGAGAGTTGCAGGCTGAATAACTTGCCTGCTAGTTGAGGAGACATCATTAGCAGTCTGTATCTTATTCTGAGGTGCGGCAGCCATTTTGGATTTCTCCCGTTTTTCAGAGAGCTTGTAGTTCTGTTTCTGCGCTTTTTTATATGCCTTACCTGGCATAGGTAGGTGCCTGGCACTATTCACTGCCTTTCCCTGTAGTTTTTAACCGCAATGTGGCTTCTTTTTCCGCCGCTATTAGCGCTGTTTAGCTGGTGCTGAGCAGAGCTCCGGTCCTAAGCCTCCATCACAGGAGTCCCCGCCCACTCTTCTGCTTTAAGATTTTTAAGCAACAGGAACATTAATGTAGATACAATATTTTCACAAAGTGAATCCACTGCCACCCAGGTAAACTATAACGGAGCAATGTCAATGTTGGGGAACATTTTAGAAAAACAGGTCAGAACATGGTGGGACATATGCACCCTGGAGCAATACATAAAAGATAAAATCATTATCAGAAGTTTGAGATGGGAAGTTGTACCCCAGGATGGATTAGATGATCCAGGGTCCATTCAAGAATGGTTTGATTTTTTTAATGGAGTAGGCTTCAAATTACAAGAATTGATCCTACAGAGAAAGAAACGTAAAATGAAGATTTTAGAAACTAAAATCAACACATTACAGCAACAGTTAGACCCAATCAAAGACACTCAACCAATCACCGATTTTAACACCAGAACAAATAAAAGACTGGAGAAAGTGGACAAAGATACACAAAAAAAGAAAATTAAGAAATATCATAGAGATTTGGGTGACTTTAAAACTAATAGTATTTATGCATGGCAACAAACCTTGCCAGAGAACATAAATTTTGTAGAAAAACCACAGCCAACCGAACCCCTCATCAACCAGGCCATCACCATATTGATGGACAGAGTCCGGGGCTTTATAAGCGATGACGGAATTATATTTGATTCGCCAGCAAATTTCTCCACTCCAATCCCACCAACGAAAGAGAAAATTAAAGGAGGAGGTGGAAAGAATAATCAGGCATACAATCAACAACAATATAATCATCCACACACACCATACCAAATGCCAACGCAGAATAGATTTCACCCCTTAGAACAGCAAAATAATTATCAACCACCCCGTCCTTTTTTAGGGAGAGCCGGGGAGGGCAGAGAAGGGGCAGAGGCTTTCCCCCACACAGAGGAAAACCCCAATACCCCCCGCCACATCAGAGAGAGCGGGAGTGGAGAGAACCTCATCCCCAGTATCAATGGACCAAGGAACAAACTTATTATGCTCAACAAAGGAACACAGAACCAGAGGATGCAGGGCCGGAAAGAAAGTCCAAAAAAAGAAGGAGAAACAACCAATAAGCGGTATATTTAATTTAAGCCCAGTGGAGCTGACACATAAAGAGTTAAACATCTTAAACATGGGCCTCAAATGCGGATTAAAACAGCCACTTAATAAATTCAATGTGTACATAGATGTACACAAATACATTAGGAAATTAAATATTAAGAAGCATTTTGTGGGACTAACCACACAGAAGGTGTCCACTACAGAGAATTCTCGGGGCATCATCAACAGCGGTTTGAAAAACAAATCATTATTCAACCCCCTGAATAACCCCAACCATCAAGTAGAGGTATTCAAAGGTCTTATTATACGTGACCTCCACCAATTGGAACCTAAGAAGAACCTACGTTTAAAACACATCCAGGATGGGATCGGGGCTTTGGAGAAAAGAAAAGACATCATCATCAGGCCAGCTGATAAAGGGGGCGGGGTGGTCATCCTTCCTAAAGAGATGTATCATGCACAGATCCTTGAGATGTTATCAGATGTCAACACTTACAAAGCTTTGGATAAGGATCCGACACAAGCTTTTAGGAACCAACTTGTCACCTTAGTCGAGATAGGCACAAAGTCAGGAGTACTTTCTGATAAGGAAAGGCAGTACCTGGTACCAACTAGTAATAAAATTCCAACAATTTACACACTGCCAAAAATCCACAAGGACCCAACAAATCCACCTCCTAGACCGATTGTAAATAGCATAGATTCCATCACAGCTAGATTGGGACAATATCTAGATATGTTTTTGCAGAGAAGTGTGACAACTACGCAAGCTTATTTGAAAGACACAAAAGACTTCCTAAATTGTCTACAAAACATTTCGTTAAGACACGACCAGGAAATTTTGTTGGTAACCTCGGATGTATCCTCCCTCTACTCAATAATTCAACATGACGATACATTATTAGCCCTAAATTGGGCCTTGAGTAGGAGGGAGGAACTCCCACACAACCAGAAGGTATTCATTGGCCATGCCCTAGACTTCTGCTTATCTCACAACTATTTTTGGTACGACAATAAATTTTATCTGCAACAGAGGGGAGTCGCAATGGGAGCCAAATTCGCTCCTAGTATTGCAAATTTGTTTATGGCAGAATGGGAAGACAAGATGATTTTTAAAGACAGAAGAGCTGAGCTCATTTTTTATAAACGTTTTATCGATGATATGTTTTTAATTTGGGCCGGTTCAGAAGAATCATTACAAACTTTCTTAAAAACCCTAAACACTAATAACAATAATATTAAACTAACCTCTGAGTGGAGCAGTGAAACGATAAACTTCCTGGATGTAACGGTGGTTCGCCAAAACACAGGATTTGGAACCAAGGTGTATTTTAAAGCAACAGACAGAAACAACTATTTACCTATTACGAGTGGACACCACCCACAATGGCTAAAGAATATTCCTAAAGGGCAGATTATGCGTGTAAAACGGAATTGCTCAGACAATGAGAACTTTCTCACGCAAGCAAAAGTCTTATCCGATAGATTTATAGCAAAAGGCTATGCTCCAGGACCACTGAAGAAAATTGTAGAGGAAATCGAACAAATGCCTAGGGAAACGTGCCTACTGAACAAACCTAAACCAGCAACAGTGGGCACCAACTCAAAAGAATGGGGCTTCATATCGCAATTCCACAGTCAATTTAAGGAGGTAGAAGACATTTTCACAAAACACTGGCACATATTACTTTTGGATAAAAAATTGGGTCCAGTGCTCCCCCCAAAACCGCAATTCATATACCGGAAAGCTCCCAATCACGGAGATCGGGTGGTGAAGAAAATACTGGACCCTCCCAGTAAACCTCAGACGTTCTGGAATAAAAATGGTTTATTCGCCTGTAGAAGGTATAGAGCGTGTAAGGAAGTGACACGACCAATTAGGGGTCTAGAAAACTTCATCTCTCCTTCCAATCAGAAACAGTTTGACATTGAACAGTTTATTACGTGCAATAGCAGCTTCGTGGTCTATGCTCTGAAATGTCCGTGTGGGCTCCTGTACATAGGACGCACTAAAAGACTACTGCGCATCCGAATAGCTGAACACGTCAATAACATAAAGATAGGCTACAAAGACCACAACGTGTCACTACACTTCAAACTCAAGCATAACCAGGACCCCTCAGGCCTTCAGTTCTGGGGCATTGAAAGCTTGGAACCACACTGGAGGGGTTCACACAGGGTGCGCGAACTTTCTAAGAAAGAAACAAAATGGATTTTTTTAACCAAAGTTCTAGCGCCCAAAGGTTTGAACATAGAATTAGACATCAATTGTTTTATTAGCGATTCATAAATATTAGTACGATAAATATTAGTACGACACATTACCAAAGTGCCATTTACAAGGCTCATAAATATACACGCAGGGCTCCTACCCCTTTTTAGTATTTTTATTTGGTATCTTATTTGATTTTTTTGGGTTGGCTGATCTTTAATCTTATCTCATCTCACCTGTTCAAACATACATTTCCTACACAATACCCCATGCGAGAGGGGCTCATGCTGAAAGGTTGATTCACACCATGTTATTTTGCATAACCCATAATCCCTAACATTTGCGAATCACTTTCAGAGGTGGGATCTTATGTGTGCTTTTTGATGGTTTTTTATTGGTTGATACCATTGATGTTTTTATTGGTAGGTTCTATTGATGATTTTATTGATGAATTTTATAGGCAAGAAATGTTATCAATTTTTATCGATGGAATCTTATCAGTGAAGTTTTATGAATGAACTTTTTTAAGTAGCATATTAATGTATTTTATTGGGATTTGTACCTTCTTATAAACAAGTTTTATAGATAGATTTTACACACAGACCCATAATATGCCTTACATGTACAAGCAATTGATTGCTATATTTATTTATTTATTGATTGTTTTTTTGGGAGTTGGAACGCTGTCTCATTGAGTTGTAAATTATTGCAGGCAATACAGCGCATTCTTGATATGTTCAGTAGATATATATTTTGTCCACATTATATAGCATAAACCCCGGAGGTAGAATATAAACAGTAGCAAATGATTTTGGCCACCGGGGGCAATGTGGGCTGTACTCTTTAATCAAAACAGGCCCATATAGCTCCAGGGCATAGATGTCAGCTGCGGTAGTAACTGCATTACGGGATGATCCGGTTTATCCGTGATCATCCCTTACGATCAACATTCGATGTCCCCTTTGTATTTGCGTCGGCTCTGCATCGCCGGTCCCGACAAGTAAATGCAAAGTGACCAATCAGGACGCAGCCCGAATACATATGCCAATCAGAGGGAGGCATATCGAGCTGCGCCTAGATGAACTTCCGCCCACATCAGGGCATGGACGCACACTCGTTCAGTGCGCATGCGCGACGACGCAGGCACGCAGAGCGTGGTCTGACGTTCGGCCGTGGGGCGGGATCTGACACTGTGTATATATTCCGGTTGCTATGACGACCAACACAGCTTAGCAAACCGGAAGTGACGCGGATGCGTTCCAGGACCTGTCACACAGGAAACGCTGAGAGGATCTGACGTCCAGCGTTCATCAGGGGCAAGCGCTGAAGCGCTCGTTTTTGTTCCATTCCATTGCCTGTATTAAATTTTATTGTGGTACGCAGATTATGTAAGGGGGAAACCAAGGGGTCTGATTTTTCAATAAATTGTTTTACATTATTACCCTATGTGGAGATATTCTTTACCCTTACATATACCTGTGTTATCGTATGGAGTTTATGGTGGAGAAGAAAAGGAATTTTGATTACATCATTGCTGAAGGAGGATTGTTGATCTAGGCTTTCATTTTTCTTATATCTGGTGAGTGCGCCCCCTAAAGGGGACTTTCAAAAATCCCCCCACGCGGTGAAATACACTTTGGTGAAAGGAGCACTAAGAATAAGAATTGGATTTAATACAACTAGACTCACCATCCACTACTTCATCACCTATATAAGCGATTGTTATAGAAGACGTACATTTGAACTTTTGTCCGTAGCGCTGCTGCAGTTTTATTCTGAACTTTTTTATAAATACAGTTTTTTTATAGGTTAAGCAGCATCCAATAACTGGCGCCACTTTAGAGGTTTTTCATAAATTAAAACGCACATGGGGTTTGGCAACTGTACCAGATTCTTTGATACCCATAGAGTTCACACCTGGCTTACATACCAACTTAATACCACATGCTGTAAAAGGACTTCCTTTGGGCCGTGGCCAGGCAGCGGATGTAGCCGGACGTGTTCTTACTTCTCTCCGCCGAAACTCTGTACAATTCTCCTGGGTAAATCCCTTTAGCTCTGCCGCATCCAGCTCATCGGGTGACAGATGACCCCCGGAACACAGACATACCTTTCTGGTGTTGAAACGGCCCAGATGTCAGCCGCAAAGAAACTTTCTTCGGCCCGGTCCTCGACACAGCGTGGTCCAAAATGGCGCCCTCGCCCAGTGCTCTGCCAAGGAGAAACACAGAGAGGGAGCTGAAAAGCTATTCTCCATGCCGCTATCCACGGACAACTTTGCCTCCACCAGTACTCCGGAGGATTCGTCTGGCGGTCTCTCAGAAGCGAGTGACACGGTGCCGCTGGAGGACAACCATCTAGCCAGCCTACCCTGGGACACTGTGAGTACTCCAGGAAGCACTGCCACTAGGCCTCATTCCCCCTCCAGCCCAGACGCTGAACCTACACTAAGAGACATATTTGCTGTGGTAACCACCAGCAATACATCCTTAGCCGCACTTACAGCTGAAATCAAGGGAATGAAGGCTGAGATAACCTTCCTGCGGCAGGATGCTCAAAAACTGCGGGAAAGAACATCCGCCCTAGAGGGGAGAGTGAGCTCCGTTGAAGATGATATGGCGCCCATGCAAAGGGACCTCACTTACAACAATCATCCTGTCTCACAGCATATGGCCCATTTGAAAGATTTAGAGAACAGGATGAGGAGAAATAATGTGAGGTCTATAGGTCTACCTGAAAAAATAGAGGGGAAGAATCCGGTAGACTTTATTGAAAAATGGCTATTCACTGCTTTTGGTAAGGAGGTGTTCTCCCCTATGTTTTCAGTGGAGAGGGCACATAGAGTCCCAGCGAGACCTCCACAGCCAGGAGCTCCACCTCGCCCTTTCCTTTTCAAACTCCCTAACTACAAAGATAGAGATGCTATTCTATATAATGCCAGAATTAACACTGCAGCTCTAAAGATTGATAATACCAAAGTCTCTCTCTTTCCAGACTTTTCGGCTGATTTGCAGAAACATAGAGCCAAGTTTAATGATGTTAAGCACGGCCTCAGAGATCTTGATCTGAAGTATGCCATGCTTTACCCTGCACGTCTGAGAGTGGAAGCCATGGGCTCGGTCCAATTCTTTGAAGCTCTAACTGCGGCTGCACAGTGGCTGGATCGGGAATAGCAATCAATCCGGGAGGCTTGCAATAGGCGCCGTGCGCCATGATGATCGTCAATGGGATCTATGAAGTGAAAAAAAAACTGCGCTAAACCAATTTTTACAACAAAGCTGCTAGCACTCAAACAAACAAAGTATAAACAGATATATAAAATAGTGCAGCGCTCAAACTCAAGGGTTGCTGAAGGCAACTCTGATGTATAAAATAACTAATAAATCACTCTGGGTTAGTGATGAATTATATAAAGTTCATGGATGGTCCATTCCAATGGATAATTTCACATATGAGATGACCTCCATGAAGACTGAAAAACGTGACCCCTAAGGGTTAAATGAAGTGAATTCAAAAAAGTCCAAACAGCATGTGTGTAGTGAAAGTGAATGTCTTTTCATGGACAACACCGCCACAGCATGAATTGACTGGAAGATCTCAATATATCAGATGAAAATTGACAGTAAGGCACAAAGGGTAAGGTTGGATACTCTTACCGGACACGGTGGACCCACCTGTCATATGACAGTGGGTCAAACGAGCTTGATGGTCGCCATGACCAGAAGTAAAGGGAACTGAATATCCAGGATGCCTCGGACCGACTCCCACGAATGGTTTATTGAATAAATTTTGTCTTATATAAATATAGACAAAAAAAAAAGTGATCACAAAATAAAATATTAAAAGCAATGTGGGGTGCGGCACTGATCACTTTTTATTTATGTCTATATTTATATAAGACAAAATTTATTCAATAAACCGTTCATGGTTATATTGACCTGCATCATCTGGAGTTTTTCTTTTCCTTTCTACCCTTGTGTCTACCTTGAACTGTTTTGAAACCTGTACGACTCCATCGAGTGAGTTGGTCATTTGCTACCCCGTGGGAGTCGGTCCGAGGCATCCTGGATATTCAGTTCCCCACATTGCTTTTAATATTTTATTTTGTGATCACTTTTTATTTTTGTCTATATTTATATAAGACAAAATTTATTCAATAAACCGTTCATGGTTATATTGACCTGCACCATCTGGAGTTTTTCTTTTCCTTTCTACCCTTGTGTCTACCTTGAACTGATTTGGAGCCTGTACGACCGGAGGAGTTTCCATCGAGTGAGTTGGTCATTTGCTACCCCGTGGGAGTCGGTCCGAGGCATCCTGGATATTCAGTTCCCTTTACTTCTGGTCATGGCGACCATCAAGCTCGTTTGACCCACTGTCATATGACAGGTGGGTCCACCGTGTCCGGTAAGAGTATCCAACCTTACCCTTTGTGCCTTACTGTCAATTTTCATCTGATATATTGAGGTCTTCCAGTCAATTCATGCTGTGGCGGTGTTGTCCATGAAAAGACATTCACTTTCACTACACACATGCTGTTTGGACTTTTTTGAATTCACTTCATTTAACCCTTAGGGGTCACGTTTTTCAGTCTTCATGGAGGTCATCTCATATGTGAAATTATCCATTGGAATGGACCATCCATGAACTTTATATAATTCATCACTAACCCAGAGTGATTTATTAGTTATTTTATACATCAGAGTTGCCTTCAGCAACCCTTGAATGGGATCTATGAGTAAGCATCTTATGATGTGAAACGCGTTAGCCAGTCCCTGTGTTCATTTTTTGGTGTTTTTTGCTGTATTTTGTGGATTTTATGGAATAAACCAGCATCTTTTGCAGAGTGCGGCAGTCCAGGATCCTTTTTTTCATTGCCTACATTGTGCAGAGCCAGCACCTGTGTGTGCTCTAGTGGGGCGGGATCAGTGCACGGATTCAGAGGATTCAGAGCGGTAATCTCTCTTCTCTTAACAATGGGATCTACTCGCTTACATGTTCTTCTAGTAAGGCGAAGGAAGCTGCATTCCACACAAACAGTTTGGTCTTGCTACTCGCTGTTGAGAAGTTCTTAGACACTGAAGTGCGCTTCCACTGTTGCCCCCACAGATGGTCTGGTCCGGACCACTTGTTTCCCCAAGGCCCTGTTGGTCAGTTACTCATGTTACTCATTGCTTAAGTTACTACTTCTGTTTTTTTCCTCTTCTTTTTCTTCTTTTTATTATTTATATTTTTGGGAACTTTTCATCGTGCCCTCCCTGAAACCTTTTTGGCCTTGTTTTTTTGCTACTACACCCCACAAGCCTGCTGCTAACATATGTCTACCTGCCTATCATTCATGGATAATGGAACTCCCCCTCCTTTTTATTGCCGGTCTTGGATCTTTTATTGCGTTTTGTCCCAGACCACTGCTGTTGGTCTGTGAATTACTGATTGACCATGTCTTTACTTTTATTGATATGTTACAGAAATGTCTAAGTTGACCAGAGTGATGTCCTGGAACGTCCGAGGTTTAAATAATCCGGTCAAACGTTTGGCAGTGTTGCGCACAATCAAACGTTTGGATGCTGAGGTGATATGCCTGCAGGAGACTCATCTCCCCTCAACGCCTTGTTGCTAAGAGAGATCTTATACAAAAAGAGGTAGTTCTATCCGCAATACGCATTTATTGATAGGGTAAGGGTTACATAATATATACAAATTACACACCAGACAGTATTTACAACACAATGTACAGTGTAGGTCCCCTGGCTTACATGGTATTTACAAATTACCCACAATGCCCATATTTACAATACTATATAAGCTACAAGTATAGTTAGATTACCTGTTAACTTCAGGATAGCCCATCATGGCTGCTGTCTGTTCCCACACACCAAGAGCAAGAGCCCTTAGCTTGCTCACAAAAGCATTATATACCCCCCCTCCTTTCTGTAAGGTGGCTGATATAATTCTCCCTGATTGGTCACTGTACCTAGTAAATTTATATCGGGCACAGCCTGATTGGATGAGTCACAGCAGGCTTTTGTTTACGGCCCATGTGCAATGTAAACAGGAAAACAAAAGGCCACCCTTTGAAGTTGTAGCTAATTACTGTAAGAAATACACAGCACTCAATACTTTAAATATATTTCCTTTGTGCCAGCCTCTGCACATCATCACCTAGCAGGACTGCCAGTGTCTGAGCAGGCTGTACTTTACACACACTCTCCAGGGAGAGCTGTGTACGCCACTCAGCTACACCTCTTGTTTGGATCAGCAGCTGCTTTATCATCTTACCTGAACTTGTCATAGTTTTCCAGCAGTCAGTGTTACTGCATCTTCGTTTTTATTTTTATTCATTAAATTTTTGTATTATGTTTTTGGAGCAATAAAAAGCAGTCTACACTTAGATTCCTCTTTTTTCTTCATTATATCTGCATCTGATGCTGAGCCTAATACATCTGTGGATCCTCTTCATTGGAAATCTTCTTCCCCTCATGGTGGAAACAAGCACTTTTGACCTTTTGTTCACTCAATAGGTCCAACATTTCTGGTAAGCAGATTATCCTTACTTTGGGTGGACAAGTCATCTATTGCATGAAGATTTCCTTATTATGCATCTTTAGTTCATCCATATATGGACATTGGTTGCGCTGCACCGTTATTTTTTACATAACCCAGATAGTAGAGTATACTCTTGCCAATCAGCCTCGATATGAGGTCTGTCACGTATTGATTTGGGATTAGGCAATGATCTTCTGTTGCCAAAGGTTGACTCCTCACAATATCATGCTAGAGAAATATCAGACCATTCTCCCCTTTATATAGACTTAAGGGTGGGAGCGACTAGGGGTAATGGTTTATGGAAGCTCAATCCCTTTTGGCTATCTCTCCTACCAACTCCTGACCCGATACGTGATTTATTGTCTGACTTTTTTTAGCATAATATAGGATCGGTGGGTATGGACATGGTGTGGGAAACGGCTAAAGCATACTTACAGGGGGCAGCTTATCAGAGAAATATCTCACATTAAAACAAAAATGAAAGAATGGGAGAATTGTATTATTGCTGAGGCGCAACGCTCAGAAGCCTCATATGTAGCGGGTCCTACTGACGATGCCAAGCATTCGTGGTTGGCATCCCAATCCATGCTCAAGCACTTATCTTTGCAGCTAGCCGAAAACAAATGGTTCTTTCTGCAACAGAAGCACTTTGAGGAAGGGGAGAACATGGGCCACATGCTAGCTTTACTGTCCAAATAACAACAACCTCCCTCACATATAGTAGCAATTAAGAACACGCAGGGAGAATCTTGTTACTCTACACTGGCCATTATTGATGTCTCTAAATACTTTTTTCAAGATGTTTGCACGTCCAAGGTCCACCTGTCGGTTGTGGATCTTAGATCTTTCCTGGATAAATATCCCATACCTTGTCTGTCTGCTTCGGATGCGAGCCAACTTAATGCTCCTCTAAATGAGGATGAGCTCCTAGAGGCAATGGCTCATGCACATAATGGAAGAGCGCCTGAAGCTGATGGCTTGCCATCGAAGATCTATAAACTTTATACTACCCAGCTAATCCCAAACCTTCTGAAAGTATATAATAGGGCCTTTGAAACTGGGGGGCTCCCCCCTTCTATGAGGGAAGCTCTTATAGTTGTACTATTAAAACCAGGTAAGGATGCTTTGTCGCCTGATTCCTATAGGCCTATCTCACTGCTCATTTTTGACATCAAACTACTAGCAAGGGTTCTGGCGAATAGACTGGCTAAGTGCATCCAAACAATAGTTTACAGGGATCAGTCTGGTTTCATTCCCACAAGATCCACATCCCAGAACCTGAGGAGACTGTTCCTTAATTTACAATTGCCCACAGACAATACTGGTAACAGGGCCATTTTCTCCTTCGACGCGGCTAAAGCATTCGATAGCGTGGAATGGCCCTATCTATGGGATGTGTTGACTAAATTTGGGGTGGGTCCATCATTTTTGCGATGGGTCCAGCTGTTATATAGCTCTCCATCAGCGTGAATACGCATTAATGGGAACATTTTCGCCCGTATTGCTGTGTTTTCCTGGTGTGTTACACTACCAGGCATTTGCAGCACTTACAGCAGACGTAGTGTGCCTCCTGCACATTAAACACCTGAAGCTAGCCCGTATTGCTGTGTTTTCCTGGTGTGTTACACTACCAGGCATTTGAAGCACTTACAACGGACGTAGTGTGCCTCCTGCACATTATACACCTGAAGCTAGCCCGTATTGCTGTGTTTTCCTGGTGTGTTACACTACCAGGCATTTGCAGCACTTACAGCAGGCGTAGTGTGATTCCTGCAAAATATTCTCCTGAAGCTAGGCCGTATTGCTGTGTTTTTCTAGTGTGTTACACCAACAGGCATTTGCAGCACTTACAGCAGGTGTAGTGTAATTCCTGCAAAATATACTCCTGAAGCTAGGCCTTATTGCTGGTTTTCCCATCTCCCTGCAGGCCATTAGAATGTCTGGAAGGCAAACAAGGAGAGGCAGACAGTCAGGAGCCAATAAAAGAGGGCAAGCAGGCTCTGTGTCTAGAGCAGGGATGAGCCGAACACCCCCCTGTTCGGTTCGCACCAGAACCTGCGAACAGACAAAATGTTCGTGTAAACTTTAGAACCCTATTAAATACAATGGACTCGAACGTTCGAAATCTAAAGTGTTAATTATAAAGGCTAATATGCAAGTTATTGTCCTAAAAAGGGTTTGGGGACCCGGGTCCTGCCCCAGGGGACATGTATCAATGCAAAAAGAAGTTTTAAAAACGGCCGTTTTTTCGGGAGCAGTGATTTTAATAATGCTTAAAATGAAAAAATAAAAGTGAAATATTCCTTTAAATTTCGTACCTGGGGGGTGTGTATGATATGCATGTAAAGTGGCGCATGTTTCCCGTGCTTAGAACTGTCCCTGCACAAAGTGTCATTTTTGAAAGAAAAAAAGTCTTTTAAAACTGACTCGCGGCTATTAATGAATTGTCGGCTCCCGGCAATACATACAAAAGTCATTGATAAAAATAAAAAAAAAGCGTGGGGGTTCCCCAGAATTCAATTACCAGGCCCTTCAGGTCTGGAATGGATATTAAGGGGAACCCCGCCGCAAATTTAAAAAAAAATTGACGTGGGGTTCCCCCAAATATCCATTCCAGGCCCTTCAGATCTGGCATGGATTTTAAGGGGAACTCCACCCCAAATTAAAAAAAAATGGCGTGGAGTCCCCCTAAAAATCCATACCAGACCCCTTATCCGAGCACACAACCTGGCCGGCCGCAGGGGAAAAGGGGGGGACGAGAGAGCGGCCCCCCCTCCCTCCTGAACCGTACCAAGCCACATGCCCTCAACATGGGGAGGATGTCCCCATGTTGATGGGGACAAGGGCCTCATCCCCACAACCCTTGCCCGGTGGTTGTGGGGGTCTGCGGGCAGGGGGCTTATCGGAATCTGGAAGACCCCTTTAACAAAGGGGACCCCCAGATCCCGCCCCCCCTATGTGAATTGGTAAGGGGTACATTGTACCCCTACCATTTCACGAAGAAAGCGTAAAAAAATGTTTAAAAAAACACACAAACACCTTGAAAAAGTCCTTTATTTAAAAAAAAAAAAAAAAAACATTCCAGCGGTGAAATCCAGTGTCCCGCGGCGATCCCGATGTCCAGCGCTGTCCTTCATTGGTTGTGCCTGAGCGGACCTGATGGGGAACTCCCTCTCAGTATTTTAAATGTATAGACCCGCCCCTTCTAAAGTTCCCCATCAGGTCCGCCAGCGGACCAGATGCGGAACATGAGAAGGGGCGGGTCTATACATGTATTACCACAGTGAGAGAAGTTCCCCATCAGGTCCGCCTCCTCGGTATGTCGGACCCGCCTACGTCATTGGCTTGAGCGGGGAACTTCCTTCACTATGTAAATTTAAATTACACAGTGAAGGAAGTTCCCCGCTCAAGCCAATGACGTAGGCGGGTTCGACATACCGAGGAGGCGGACCTGATGGGGAACTTCTCTCACTGTGGTAATACATGTATAGACCCGCCCCTTCTCATGTTCCGCATCTGGTCCGCTGGCGGACCTGATGGGGAACTTTAGAAGGGGCGGGTCTATACATTTAAAATACTGAGAGGGAGTTCCCCATCAGGTCCGCTCAGGCACAACCAATGAAGGACAGCGCTGGACATCGGGATCGCCGCGGGACACTGGCTTTCACCGCTGTTTTTTTTTTTTTTTTAAATAAAGGACTTTTTCAAGGTGTTTGTGTGTTTTTTTAAACATTTTTTTACGCTTTCTTCGTGAAATGGTAGGGGTACAATGTACCCCTTACCAATTCACATAGGGGGGGGGGCGGGATCTGGGGGTCCCCTTTGTTAAAGGGGTCTCCCAGATTCCGATAAGCCGCTCTCTCGTCCCCCCCTTTTCCCCTGCGGCCGGCCAGGTTGCGTGCTCGGATAAGGGGTCTGGTATGGATTTTTAGGGGGACTCCACGCCATTTTTTTTTAATTTGGGGTGGAGTTCCCCTTAAAATCCATGCCAGATCTGAAGGGCCTGGAATGGATATTTGGGGGAACCCCACGTCAATTTTTTTTTAAATTTGCGGCGGGGTTCCCCTTAATATCCATTCCAGACCTGAAGGGCCTGGTAATTGAATTCTGGGGAACCCCCACGCTTTTTTTTTATTTTTATCAATGACTTTTGTATGTATTGCCGGGAGCCGACAATTCATTAATAGCCGCGAGTCAGTTTTAAAAGACTTTTTTTCTTTCAAAAATGACATTTTTTGCAGGGACAGTTCTAAGCACGGGAAACATGCGCCACTTCACATGCATATCATACACACCCCCCAGGTACGAAATTTAAAGGAATATTTCACTTTTATTGTTTCACTTTAAGCATTATTAAAATCACTGCTCCCGAAAAAATGTCCGTTTTTAAAACTTCTTTTTGCATTGATACATGTCCCCTGGGGCAGGACCCCGGTCCCCAAACACTTTTTAGGACAATAACTTGCATATAAGCCTTTATAATTAGCACTTTAGATTTCTCCCATAGATTTTTCGAATTTGCCGCGAACACCCCAATTTGTTCGCTGTTCGGCGAACGGGCGAACAAGCAATGTTCGAGTCGAACATGAGTTCGACTCGAACTCGAAGCTCATCCCTAGTCTAGAGACAACAGTGCTGGTCGTGGACGCGGCGCATCGCCATCAGCACGTGGCCATGGGACACGCTTGTCCTTCTTTTCGGCAGCTTGACGTGTTGAGCCGCATCATGCCAAAGACTTGGTAGAGTGGATGACCAAGCCCTCCTCATCCCCCTCATCCTCTCTCACCCAGGCTCAGGGTACTGGCAAAGCAGCTGCCAAAGCGTCCTCATCCCTGGTATCAATGTCATCATCAGTCACTCCTTCCCTAGACCCACCATGTCCTCCTGAGGAGTCCCCCGAACTGTTTGAGCACAGTGTTGGATACATGCTCCAGGAGGATGCCCAGCGTTTTGAAGGGTCTGATGATGATACCCAGCTAGAGGAAGGCAGTAGCGTGAGAGCAGAGAGAGGGGATGCTCAAGAAGGACACCAATCTGGCAGTCATGTTCCAGCAGCTGCAGCATACTGCCAGATTAGCTCCAGTGATGAGGAGGGAGGGGATGATGAGGTCACTGACTCCACGTGGGTGCCTAATAGGAGAGAGGAGGATGAGGAGGAGGCACATCTCCAACGAGGCAGGATGCCCTTGGGGGGCCAGCGTAAGGGCAGCACACCGACGGAATCACACCGCAGAGCTCCGCCTGTGCAGGGCGCTGCCTCTGCCCGTTATTCAAAAAGTTCTTTGGTGTGGGCATTTTTTGAGTCGAGTGCATCAGATCGCACAGCTGCTGTTTGCAACATATGTCTCAAGCGTATATCGCGTGGCCAAAACATCAGCCGCTTGGGCACCACATGCTTGACCAGACATATGTTGACCTGCCATGCAGCTCGTTGGCAAGCCTACCTTAAAGACCCACACCAAAGAACAAAGCGGACCTCTCCTTGCAACGCATCAGCTGGGATCTCCAACCCCACTATACCGTCAGTCCTCTCTGAAACCTGCACTGAGAGGAATGAAGGTGTAGAATTAGGTGTGTCACAGCCAAGTACTTGCGGGCACTCTGCTAGCAGTACACCGACGTCCGATTCTAGCAGGCAAATTTCCCTGCCCCAGCTGCTGGACCATCGAAAGAAGTTCACTCCCAGCCATCCACATGCCCAGCGGTTGAATGATAGCTTGGCTAAATTGCTAGCGCTTCAACTGCTGCCTTTTCAGTTGGTAGACTCGGCCCCCTTCCGTGAGTTTGTGCAATGTGCGGTTCCTCAGTGGCAGGTTCACAAACGCCCTTTTTTCTCACGGAAGGCGATTCCGGCTCTCTACCGGCATGTGGAAGGCAATGTCTTGGCCTCGCTGGACAGGGCGGTCAGCGGTAAGGTGCATATTACCGCTGACTCATGGTCCAGCAGGCATGGACAGGGACGTTACCTTTCTTTCACGGCCCATTGGGTCACTCTTTTGGCAGCTGGGAAGGATGCAGGACAAGGTGCAGTAGTGTTGGAGGTTGTTCCGCCGCCACGCCTCCAAAATGCTACTACTGGTTGTGACACACCTCTCTCCTCCACCCCCTCCTCTTCTTCTTCCTCCATGGCCTCTTCCTGTGCTTTGTCCTCAGAACCAGCGGTGCTCCGTAGGCGTTCAAGGGGCTAGGCAAGTACGCGGGCATAAAGATGCCATGCCATGCTTGCGCTGGTGTGTTTGGGGGACAGGAGCCACACTGGGGCAGAGGTTCTGTCTGCTCTGCAGGGGCAGACCGAGAGGTGGTTGACGCCACGCCAGCTTAAGCCAGAAATGGTGGTTTGCGACAATGGCACCAACCTCCTCTCCGCCCTCCGACAGGGACAACTGACCCATGTGCCCTGTGTGGCTCACGTCCTTAAACTGGTGGTGCAGCGGTTCTTGGGCAGGTACCCGGGCTTACAGGATGTCCTGAGGCAGGCCAGGAAAGTCTGTGTGCATTTCCGCAGATCTTATAATGCCAGTGCTCGCCTGGCTGAGCTGCAAAAGGAGTTGAACCTGCCCAAGAACCGCCTTATATGTGACATGCCCACCAGGTGGAACGCAACATTGGCCATGCTGCAGTGGCTGCACACGCAGCAGAGGGCCATCAATGAGTACCTGTGCGACTACGGCACCAGGACAGGGTCAGGGGAGCTCGGGTTTTTTTCACCACGCCAGTGGGGCATGATCAGGGATGCATGCACTGTCCTGGCACCATTTGAGGAGGCCACGAGGATGGTGAGCAGTGACAGTGCATGCATCAGTGACACTGTACCTCTTGTCCACCTGTTGGAACATACGCTGCATGGAATAATGGACAGGGCACTTGAGGCAGAACAGAGGCAAGAAGAGGAGGACTTCCTTGCCTCTCAAGGTCCCCTTTACCCAGACAGTGTTCCTTTTGTCCCACCCATCGCACAGGAAGAGGAGGAGGAGGAGGAGGATGAGGAGGAGGAGGATTGTGTCAGCATGGAGGTGGAGCCTGGCACTCAGCATCATCAGCAGCAGTCTTTTAGGGATGATTTACAGTCCCAAGAAACCCGTGGACTTGTATGTGGCTGGGAGGAGGTGGCTGCGGATTATGTCGTCCTTAGTGACCCAGAGGACTCCAGACCGAATGCCTCAGCTAACCTATGCTGCATGGCCTCCCTGATCCTGCAAAGTCTGCGGAAGGATCCTTGTATTCTTCGGATCAAGGAGAGGGACCATTACTGGCTGGCCACTCTCCTTGATCCACGGTACAAGAGTAAGGTTGCGGACCTTATCTTACCGTCGCAGAGGGAGCAGAGGATGAGACAACTCCGGGAGGCCTTGCAGAAAGGTCTGTGCAACACGTTCCCAGAGACTGGGAGGTTACAAACTCCTGGTCCTGGACGACGAGTTGCTGAGGCTTCGGTCAGTCAAAGAAGGAGCGGTGGGGAAGGTGGCCGTCTGACCGATGCGTTCAGACAATCCTTTAGTCCGCATCCCCAAGGTATGATCGGTTCCAGCAACCATCGCCAGCGTCTGATATACATGGTGCAGGAATACCTAGGGGCAAGGTCAGACTTGGACACCTTCCTCACCGAAAATCCTCTGACTTACTGGGTCTTGAGGATGGATCACTGGCCAGAGCTTGCACAGTATGCAATTGAGCTACTGGCCTGTCCTGCATCCAGCGTTCTTTCAGAACGCACATTCAGTGCTGCTGGAGGATTTGTCACGGATCACAGGGTGCGCCTGTCCACTGACTCGGTTGATCGATTGACCTTCATAAAGATGAACCAGTCTTGGATCACCACCAGCTACCAAACACCTGAAGCTGATATAACAGACTAATTTATTTTCAAATGTCACATCCCTTCAAGACTGATGCTGATGCTGAGTGACTGTCCTGTTATGTTGACTGACTATCTTCCTCCTCCTCAATGATCCAATTGATGATGATAGCTTGGAAGAACATTTTTATTTCTGGGTGCCGCCACCAGTGCCTAAGGCCCAATTTTTCAGCCCCTGTTTAACAGGGGCGTGTAATTACAATTTTTGATGCAATACTTTGCAACAGGGCTCATTGCTGTGCTCCAAGTACAGTATCTGTGAGGGGTTGCAGTGTTGTGGCACCAGTGCCTAAGGCCCATTTTTTCTGCCCCTGTTTAACAGGGGCATGTAATTACAATTCTTGATCTAATAATTCACAGCAGGGCCCATTCCTGCGCCCACCAAGAGTAACTGTGAGGGCTTACAGTGTTGTGTCAACACCACCACCATCACCACCAAAGGCCCAATTTTTCAGCCCCTGTTCAACAGGGGCATGCAATTACAATTTTTGATCTAATAATTCACAGCAGGGCCCATTCTTGCGCCCACCAAGAGTAAGTGTGAGGGCTTACAGTGTTGTGGCAACACCAACATGTAAGGGGCAAATTTCAGCAGAGTATATAGGGCAGGCCCCTACTTTCAAACATCCAACTTACAAACGACTCCTACTTGCAAACGGAAGGAGACAACAGGAAGTGAGAGGAAATCTACCCCTAGGAAGGGAAATTCTCTCCTGTAAGAGTTAATATGGGAAAAAGGTGTCTCCTCTCTACTGATGCTTTATCACCAATCCCTGTTTCAATAAAAACCCCACTTTTCAAAAACATTTGTCATTGGGACGGAAAGTGAGGTGAAATGTTCTGAACAGGGGCACAGACAGCAAAACAAATGTTACAGGGGTGATAACCCTTCCCTATGTTTTCCAAAAAGCTTAAAAATAGATTTTTTGGCTGGAGCTACACTTAAACAATGTACCTGTTCAAAATTACAAACAGCTTCTACATAAGAACAAACCTACAGTCCCTGTCTTGTATGCACCGCCTGTATACGGCTGTTCAGAGTATATAGGGCCTTTTTTATTTTGTCTGTGGGGTTCCCCTTAATATCCATACAAGACCCACATGGGCTGGTAATGGGCTGGGGTGGGGGGGGGGGGGTGATGGGGTAGCTATGCCATTTTTCTCAAAGATTTTCATCCATATTACCGAGACCAGACATGACATTAAAGCCGCAAGCAGTTTTAAATGGCTTTTTTTTCCTTTAGAAATGTCATTTTGTGCAGGGACAGTTCTAAAAATGGGAAACACGTGGCACTTCACAGGCATACTTTAGACACCCCCAGGTACGATATTTAAAGGAATATTTGACTTTTTTTTTTTTTCACTTTATGCATCATTAAAATGACTGCTCCCGAAAAACGGCCGTTTTTAAAACTTCTTTTTGCATTGATACATGTCCCCTGGTGAAGAACCCGGGTTCCCAAACCCTTTTTAGGACAATAACATGCATAATAGTCGTTATAATTAGCACTTTAGATTTCGAACGTTCGCATCCATTGTATTTAATAGGGTTCTAACGTTCGTGCGAACTTTCGGTCTGTTCGCGGGTTCTGGTGCGAACCGAACCCGGGGGTGTTCGGCTCATCCCTACTCAGGATGTTATCTCTCTGTATGCTGATGATACATTGTTATATCTTGGAGATACTGGCAGGTCTCTGGAGCATGTGATGAGTTTGATCGCTAACTTCATAGAGCTGTCGGGCTGGAACTGGAACACTGGAACAAATCAGTGTTGATGCCTCTGGACCCCCTAACAAAACCCCTACCTGACTGCGCCAGGAAGATACTCACGGTTAATGAGTTTCGCTACTTCGGCATACAAGTGTAACCGAGCCCGAGCCAATATCTCACCATGAACCTGGTCCCCTTACTCCATAAGTTCAGATTGAAATGTCTGGCTTGGATAAAACTACCTCTCTCAGCTACTGGAAGGGCGAACCTCATTAAAATGGTATGGGCCCCTCAACTGCATTATGTATTCCATAATGCTCCCATTTGGATCCCACAGAAATGTTTCGCACAAATAGATGCCCAATTTAGAAACCTGATATGGGGTACTAAGACAGCTAGGATCAGTTTATCTACATTGCAATTGGCTAAAGACCAGGGTGGCCTGGCAGTCCCTCATGCTAGATACTACTTTGTAGCTGCCCAACTCCAACATCTGGGTAATTGGGGGGAAACGGATATTACTGACCCCATTAGGTCCCGTTTGATCCCGGATGGCTCCACACTAACAGCCCTGTCTCATTTAGAAGCAGGTTTTACACACCTATCGCAAACTCTTCCCACGATACTCTTACTGAATACGCTGTGGAAATATACCAGATCCATCCTGAAACTGAGGGGTATGTGCACTTTTACACCCATTTGGAGAAATAAATATTACAAGGAACTCTTTAAACTTACAGGTTTCCAGTCCTGGGAAGATATGGGTATTCATTATATCCATCGATTATTCTCTGGCACCATACTCAAGTCCTTTAGTGAACTGCAAGGGGAATTCGCTCTGGCTAGAACTCAATTTTATCGCTATCTGCAGCTCAGACATGCAATCCAAAGTGAAAACGAACATCTTTGCTAATACCAGTCACGCACCCATTGATGTCTGATGTGTTGCTTGCAAGTGACAGGAAGGGAATGATATCGAGAGTTTATACTAGATTGCTATGTTCCACGCATGATGCTTCTAAACTTCCTTGTAGGAGGGGGTGGGAGGAAGACTTGGGTCCTATAGATGGAGAGCAATGGGAATTATGCCTCACCTCTGCTCCATTGGTGTCGGTTTCTGCTTCGCACAAACTATCTCACCTATTTTTACTGCATAGAGTATACAGGAAACCTGTCAGACTACACAAATGGGGATTCAGGGACACAGCAATATGTCCGAAATGTTGTAGACAGGATGGAGACTTACTGCATATGATATGGAAATGCCCGAAACTTTTCCGATATTGACACTATGTATTATCCACTATATCTATGGTTTTTCAATTTCCGATTCCTCATGCCCCTATTGTTTGTCTGCTTGGGGCCTTGGAGGTTCCGTCATTATCGCCAAATGGCCACACTGCAGTCCTGCGCTTGCTTTATATAGTTCGCAAGGCGATTGCGAGCTTATGGATTACTCCAAGGGTACCAACGGGCAAGAAATGGGTGGAATTAGTTAATAATATGTTTATACGTGAAAAATGTACTTATCAGCATAGAAATGTCGTCAAAATGTTTTATTCCATGTGGCAGCCATGGTTGGATGCCCCAGGACTGGGTCCACCCCAACTAGTGAAGGATAGACTTTTACAAATGTAATCTGATAGATTTTCTTGTATCGACCACCGGTCCGGTATAGATAATTCGGAAGGTAGTATGGTAGTTATTTTGGAGAACTGGGGGTAGATTGTGATGTATATTCTTGGGGGAGGATAGAGAGTTCCCTTATTTTGCCACTTTTGTTTTTTCCCCTTTTTTTTGGCTCTTTTTCCCTTTTTTTTATTTTTATTATTATTATTATTTTCTTCTGGGTTTTATGCTTTTGTATTGATATTCACAGATATGGTAGTTTGAACTGGAATACTGTATGTTGATATTGGGATGTAATACAGCACTGTTTATGAGCTTGACTATAACTTGGTAGGGGTACAAGATATCTAAGCCTATACTCTGTTTTCCTTTTGCTGTACAAGAAACGTGAATAATTGTAACTATGCATGGTTTTTCAATAAACGTATTTTCTGATTTAAAAAAGGACTTCCCTTATTAGCTACACACTATTTTACAAAAAATGGGATGCTATCTCGAGAATCATTGGGGGGCATCTGTGGTGGCACCATAGTGCCTAACTGGGCCTACTTCCAGCTGTGTAATTACCTTTCTAACCACAAACAAAAAAGTATTTCCTCTAATGCTCCTACCCAATTAGAGGCAATCTGCCTCAAAGGCCCTGAGACTAGGAAAACAACGCCTCTAGCATACTCATGGCTACAACTAAAGGCCAATGAGAAACAAGATAATTTTTGAAACTTATGGCAAAAGCCCTGGATAAACTTTTTCAGATGAACAATGGAAAAATGCTTGCACACTAGCACATAGTGTTCTCTTAGTACAAGGCTACAAGAGACATCATAAATTACTTACACATACAGTAGGTATGCCACACCTGACAAATTACATAGATGGTTTCCCCAAGTTTCAGACATGTGCTGGAAATGCTGTGGTGATAGGGGTGGCATCTGGTGACAATGTCCTTTAATTTCTACCTTCTAAGACCAGGTCTGTGCTCTTATATTAAGAATTACTGAAACCAAATTGACACTAGATGCAGCCTGTTGCAGTCACTGCATATCTTTCCATGCTCATACAAAGGCTACAAGACCTCCTTGACTGCTTAACATCTTCTTAACGCAGCCAAGTCCCCAATTCCTAAATTTTGGAAAATAACCTGAATCCCCTTAATAAGGAACTGGCTGCAACAATTACACAATATCCATCATATGGAAGGACACTATGGCTATGACACATAACCATTGGACCATTGTGTCCCTGACATCACAAGGACGGGGTCACCGGTGACATCACCAGGTTGCCCCTCAGTTATTCAAGAACCATCAGATGGCAGAGCTGTCAGATGGCAGGAAGCTTCGGCGGAAGTGGACCTTTTTTGTTTTTCAGGTTTCTGCAGTGGAGGCGGGATGTTTTTTTAATAAAAATCAAAACTAACTACTGTCATTTTTTACACTACACCTATTTATTTGTTTTGGTGAATAAATAGGGGTACGTGTTAAGGTGGCTTATAAATTCCAATAAGTCCCCCATCTGCAGACCCCCACAACCACTGGCCAGGGTTGTGGGGTAGAGGCCCTTGTCCCCATGAGCCCCCCATGTTGAGGGCATGTGGCCTGGTATGGTCATTACCAGACCCGAAGGGTCAAAAATGCAAAGCGCAGCGCAAAATGCGCCGTAAACCACATCAACTGCAACCGTAAAGATGTGAACCTAGCCTTAATTAGGATTAGTACAAACAGCAGTCACATAGGATAGGAATTTTAGCTTTTACAGAAACCTCCCAAGAATGCCCTGCTTTCATGGCAGGTTTTCTTTAATTATCTTTCAACACTTTTCATGGTAATAGAAGTATGTAAACAATGAAAATCTGCTGCATTTAAGTTAATTTTTGTTGATTTTATGATTGTCTTATTTCTTGACAGTTTCAGATTTGTCAGATCTAGTTAAATAAGCCAAACAAAGAGCCTAATTTCATAGATTTTGTTATTTGCTTTAAATTCTATGCAAGACTTGCAAATATACAGTAATTATGAACATTTGTTTTATCACACATCAGAGAAATTTCTTGAATAAAATGCTAATCATTTATATTTTTGTACGATACAACATTTAACTACCCAAGCATAATTTACAAAGATATTCTGTGTATCAATGACTATATGGGTGACATCATTTTTATTTTCCCAAGAAACAATTATTTGCTAGAAAAGAACATAATGGTATAGTGTCTAAAAATTAAATTTTTAATACAGGAATAGGACTGTGAAAAATGCTATTCCTTTTCTATTCAAAGCAGAGCTCCACCCAAAAGGGGAAGCTCTGCCTATCCCCCCCCACACCACTGCCACATTTGGAACTTTACGGGGGGAGGAGAGTGGGTACCTGGTTTTGACAAGTACACGCTCCTACTTCTGGCTGACTTTGGTGCAGTGAACTTGTCCGGAAGTTCATCCCCATCCTCCTTCCCCCGGCGCTGGGACATTCACAAAGCACAGTAGGGAACCAGCTGTAAAGCCGCAAGGCTTCATTGTAGGTTTCCCTTACCCGAGATGGCGGCAGCACTCGAGAGCAGATTGAAAAGACACCGGTGGAGACACCGGTGGAGACACCGCTGGATTCGTGGACAGGCAAGTGTCCTAATATTAAAAGTCAGCAGCTACAGTAATTTTTTCTGAAGGAGCCTGGAGCTCCACTTTAAATTAATTCAGGGATTTTTTTTTGTATTATTCATGTGTCTGTTGAGTGTGTATTGGTAATTGCTAATGTGTGTATCTATCTGAGAAGGACAAGGTGGTAGATTCCTTTCTGTCGTATCAGCACTTTTTCTATGGTGTTCCAGTTTGAAGTCACAAATTAATTTCAAAGAGATTGTACCCTTGCACGTCATTTCTTTCTCCTGGGGACTTTTTGTTATGCATGAACTGCCATTGGAGTTCTTTTGTGTACCAATACTAAGGAAAAGAGTGTGACACTGTTCAATATCTCTGCCTAGAGGCTCAAGGATTATTTTCCATTATATATGTTTTATTGCATAGTCAGGTGATATCATAGTGTGATCATACACAGAATAATTTTTGATCACCCACTCATTATTCATTCACCACGTTTTGATACGTTGTTGCGCAGCTTTAGTTTCTCTATAATATTGTTTTTTGTGGGTGTCTCACATTTTTTAGTTGCAGCACAGATATTGATTTATCACTATATGTTTTTTACAGACAGCGCAGTATACTTATTCCCATTTTATGTATCTATCTATCTATCTATCTAGAGCTAATGTTCAGGCAAAATCCTGTTCCCACCAAACCAGCGGGAAAATGTCACAACTGCAGCTCTGGCATGCCCTGCCCCGCAGCTGCACATAACAAAGAGGCAGGGATGAGGTTTTATTGGGTCAAAGATATCCCCAACATCCCCACTCCTTCTGTTTCCCTACAACTGCAACTTCCAAACTAAGTCTATCTATCTAATTAAATTTCCATAATGTAAAAACTGCAACTAGAAACAAATGTGCCTTAGGCATTTGTACTCTTTAAATTTTTTATAGTAGATTTTCGATTTCCACTTGGTATGCATGATTATATGTGTAGGCTGGTGCAGTCTATTATCTCCACTGCAGTTGGTGCTCAACCGTAGCAGCATTGCAGAGGGAGTGGAAGTCAATAGGGAACCTAGTTCCTCTATGGTTTCCTGGGTCACAGGGGGCAGCTCTCCGATTGAATACTGGCACCCCATGTGACTTTGGCAAACATCTTGGGTCAGGCAGAGTCTACTTAAGACTCTGGCTTCTGGGCTTGGAGAGTATTTTGCATGTGGATAGAGTAGGGACAGGTCTCATGTCTGTCAGAGACAGTGCTTAGCAGCAGGGAAAGGTTCCAAAGGAGTATGGAAAGTGCAGGGACACACCATCCTACCTGGAAGCCCCCCCACTAGGATACAGACCGGCCAGGCAGCATTTCATTCCTCAAGACAGAAGGTTTTGCTATATCCTTTGAGTGCTCCTGGTCAGGTTGCCTTCCCATTAGGCCTGTTGTGTATTGTTGAACTATTGTCAAACTTGAATTACAATATATTCCAGTTACTCTGCAGTTGGAGTATTTTATGCTGCTGCACCATGCTGCACCTACACACATATGCAGGATCAGATCACTCGCAAGGTAAACTGGATAGCTGTTCATCCATTCATGTTGTACAGCAATGCAGATCCATATCAATCATGATTCATGATAAATGGTGCACCATCTGCCTAATGAAAAAAAATCCTGTTGACCGCTGACATGCTGAATAACACCTTTCAGGGCTTGTCACTAAATGTAAACAAAGGGGTGGGATCTCCCAGGTGATGTGATTGGGCAAATATGGAGAAAATATGCATAGGGCCCTATTTACTCATTGTCATTTCCCCAAAATGGCCATTTGGTCAGTAATGTCTGTATTGTCCCCGCCTCTTTGTTTACATGGCTGGGTACACCCGGTCAGTAAATGATTAGGGCCAGGTGACATCACTGGATGACAGGAAGGAAGCTGTTGTATAAAGGAGCATTAGATATAGCATTTAAGAGCTGTATAACATAATTTATCTCTTTTGCTAAATTGTATGTTAGCAGATCAGAAAAGAACTGGCTAAAATAAGTATTTGGAATTGGAAAATTAATATGTTAATTCTTCTAAATCTATTCTTGAAGAACTTCACTTATCAAATAATCCCTACTTGTACCATATGCAGTCCAAGCACAAGCAAACTGTGACAAATGTACTGTAAAGGAAAACACTGGAAGTTCTGTATTATATTAGTTACAATTTTATATACGTATTTCTTCAAACTGCATAGCAAAAACATTTTTACAGTACATGTAGAACTCACATTGACAAATCAATTGACCAGTTACAAAACAATCTCTAGCTGTTCTTTGATAAGTATTTTTCCCACAGAGTCTAATCTCAGCTGAAAGTAGACATCTAATTCTAGTCAAAACCACATGTACCCTAATGCAAGCTACAACAAAAAAAAACCTTAATTCTTTTTCTATAAAAACATTTTGGACATGACCTCCTTTCACCTATAAATATCCAATGTAATTAGCAAAGAGATAACCCAGCAATATACGACGCACAAAACATTGGAACTTTTGTGTACCAACAAAAAAACGGGCATCTTACCATCTATGTCAGGGGTGTCCAAACTTTTTTCAAAGAGGGCCAGATTTGATGAAGTGAACATGCTTGAGGGCCAACCATTTTGCCTGACATTATTTAAACCATTAAAATTCGGTCTAAGTGTGATCGTCCGAGCACTAATACACTGCCCAACAAGAATTCTCTTGCCTTTGTGGCTGTGTGTGGTGAAGAGATGAGCTCGGGTGTGTTATTTGGATATATCGTATTTATCGGCTTATAACACGCACCTTCACTTTAAAAAGGAAAGAATCTTACATTTTAAATAAAGAACTGTGAAGCAAAATAAGGGTCAGTGCCCATTAATGCAGCCTAATCAGTGCCCATCTGCAGCCTCACAAGTGCCATGAATGCAGCACCCACCGTTGCCATGAATGCAGCACCCACCGTATTAACATGAATGCAGCACCCACGGTATTGCCATGAATGCAGCACCCACGGTATTGCCATGAATTCAGAACCCACCATATTGCCATGAATGCAGAACCCACCGTATTGCCATGAATGCAGCACCCACTCCATTGCCCTGAATGCAGCACCCACTCCATTGCCATGAATGCTGCACTCCATTGCCATGAATGCAGCACCCACCGTATTGCCATGAATGCAGCACCCACCGTATTGCCATGAATGCAGCACCCACTGTATTGCCATGAATGCAGCACCCACTCCATTGCCATGAATGCAGCACCCACTCCATTGCCATGAATGCAGCACCCATTCCATTGCCATGAATGCAGCCCACTCCATTGCCATGAATGCAGCACCCACTCCATTGCCATGAATGTAGCACCCACTCCATTGCCATTAATGCAGCACCCACATTGACATGAATGCAGACTCATTGCCGTCAGTGCAGCCTGATTCATGCCCATCTGCAGCCTTGGAGGAGACAGGGAGGGGTGGGACGAGCGCCAACAGACATACAGGAAAAACTCCTGTTTTCTGGGCTCCCTCTTTAATTGAAAGTCCCACCTCCTATGATGGACAGAACAGTTGTCCAATGGCAGCGCAGGAGACGGGACTTCCTTTTACACAGGACGCCGGGTAAACAGGAAATTTCCCTCCTGTATGCACGGCACTCATCCTGTCCCCTCTAAGGCAGCCAGCATATCTATCTTTTGTGGCCCCCGGCGCTCGGGGATTCGTTGGGGACCACAAAAGATATATATGTCAAAATTACCAGGCGGGCCGTCCAAAACCGGAACGCGGGCCGCGATTGGCCCACGGGCCGGACTTTGGACATGTCTGATCTATGTGCTGTGAACACTGACAAGTTTTGTCACATAATCTTGGACTGCCTGACTATGAACTGTTTTTGGAAAAAATAAACTGATTTTTAAGTTACATTTTAAGCTTACCTGATATAAATTTGTAGCCAGTCTTTTTCTTATTCCTATATCTGGCTGTGACAATTCAATTAACTGATAAAATAGTTTACATATTTCACCTTACATTAACTATATTTTTAAAGGGTAACTCCACTTTCATAGTAAAAAAAAATAGCAAATAAAGAAAAAATAATACAGCGCATATAATTGTGACATGAATCATATTGTAATTGAATGTTATTAAAAATTACCTTTCCTTTTCAACCTGAAGCTCTGTAATTTCTGAGAATGCATTGCAATATGGCTACCTGGGGCTGTTCTGTACACAGAGTGTGTACTGACCACTCCCCGGAAACATCGTTTTATGCTTGTGTGATTGACTCACCAATTTTCCTAGATTTCAGGCATCCCCTGCAACAAAAATTTCATTTTTGGAAAGATAATTTCAATAGGAACCCATCTAAAGGGATGCAGGCCCAGCAGCTTTCCTCATTAGACCTCATGTACAATGCTGCCGCTAAACGGACGTTTAGGAGCAGTTGGGCATTTTTTGCCAACTGCTTCTGAACTCTCCTCTATGTTATCTTATCAGTACATGTACACAGGGTCGTTTATAGTCGTTTCTATGCAGTTGAGTTTAGAGGCTTTTTTTGGAAAGCAAAAAAATTAGTTCAGACGCTGAGTTTAGAAGTATTTCAAGGCGTCAAACACTTCTAAACGTGGCTAAACATGGTGACCCGCGTTTAGCCGCATTTTGTTTACAGGCGTTTTTCATTTTTGGCTATCTTGAAAAAAAAAATATGTTTTTTTTTTCTTTGTTTTAAATGCTTCTAAATGCAAACGTGGCAAAACGCCGCTAAATGCGATGTGTAAACGTGGAAAACTGACGTTTTAAACGTGGGTTACTATCTGTCAAGTTAAATTGTTCAGGAGAGGTTGTAAAAATTTCCTGTGTACATCAAGCCTTAAGCCCTGTACACACGATCGGTTTTACCGATGAAAACAGTCCGACGGACTGTTTTCATCGGGCAAACCGATCGTGTGTGGGCCCCATCGGACTTATTTCCATCGGTGAAAAAAAATAGAACATGTTTTAAATTTTTCTGATGGAAAAAAAAAGCGATAGGAAATTCCGATCGTCTGTGTGGAACTCCATCGGAGAAAAAACCCACGCATGCTCAGACTGAATTAGGAGATGGGAGCGCTCATTCTGGTAAAACTAGCGTTCATAATGGAGATAGCACATTCATCATGCTGTAACGGACTGAAAAGCACGGAGACTGAAAAGCGCGAATCGGCTCTCACCAAACTTTTACTAACACAAAATCAGCAAAAGCAGCCTAAAGGGTGGCGCCATTGGATTTGAACTTCCCATTTATAGTGCCGTCGTACGTGTTGTACGTCACGGTGTTTGGGACGGTCAGAATTTTTTCTGATGGTGTGTAGGCAAGACTGATGGAAGTCAGCTTCATCGAAATTCCGATGGAAAAATCCATCGGATTTGATTCCATCGGAAATCCGATCGTGTGAACAGGGCTTTAGTGCTCTGCTGCTGCCACAGCAGACAAATAGTTATGAAACCACTCCCATTAGACCCACTCGGAACAGAGGCACAGACAAACACACATGGATATCATCAGAATAACAAAAGGTAGGAATCTTCAACATACTCCTTGTAATGTACATAAATCACCCAGAGGGTAATGTTTTTTTCTAAACAAAAGTGGAGTTACACTTTAAGAACTCAGTCTGAGATCATCTCTGCTGTATCTATTGTGTATATGTGACATACTGTATGCAGGTCTCCTGTATTTATTTTTTGAATGCTCATTTATGGAAAGATCTTTGTTCCACATGTCTTTTAGTCAGACTCCATGCTCTCACCCCAACCCTCCTCTATGTATTTTTTGCTTTTTTATATTTACCTTTTCCAAATGTCTTCAGGGCAATTAAATGATGCTGCAGAGTTCTCCTCTTTAACTTCTCTCCTGGCTGGGTATTCCTCACTAATGCTGAGATCGACTTTGACAGCATCAGCACATTGTAAACTAAGGGTACTGTGGCACAGTGGCAGGTCCATGATGTCTTGCACTCACACTAGGTTCTTAGTCTTTCAGATTGTGTTATGCTGGGCATCATTCAACAAAGGAGACTAAGGACATCGTATTGCAGAGAAAATATACCGTGCCAGTTTTCTCCAACTTTGAGGTGAGTATAGGCAAGTTGCTTTTTTAACACACGTTTGAAGCGTAGCTTGTTTTCCCCATATGCAAAATGTATGTTATTTTGATACAGAAAAAAATATTTGGTTATTATGTTGCTTTGTTATGCCATATGTTATATTTTCATTTATTGTGCATTCTTTGTGGCTCTCTAATATCCCACAAGGCAGCCATAAGCCAAAAATGCAAATGTAATGGTGTGTTTCGGTGACAAATAATGGAGGTGTCAATTTTACAATTAAAATAGTCTTTTCAGATAGACAATGTAAATAATTTATATGAAAAAAACAAAAAGTTGTATTGGAAGCAAAGGTTTTGATAAACATAAATGGGGTTTGGAGGAAAGCTATATTTCAGAGAAATGTTATGGGAATTCTATATGCAGAATGTATGTCTATCTGCATAGCGATTATATTCTGCAATGTCACAGCCACCTGGCTAACTGACTGACTGCATTAATGCAACAATCATGTATGATTACGTGAATGACAGAACAGTTCACTCTTCTGAAATTTTAAGTCTTGATAGCAATAAATGAACTGTTATCAAAGACAGATGGCACTGATTCTGAAAACTCATGCATATACTGCCTAATTTATGCTTAAGGTAGCTATTTGTATAAATATTTCTTTCAGTCTTTCAATGGCAAAACCACTCTGTGAGATCTGAATATCAACATAGGTGTTATATTTTCTAAACTGCTTTCTAAAATGTAATATGATATCTTTTTGCACAAATTTTCAAATCGCTGTCTTTGGGAAAGAGGCATAATGTGTCTATGAAGAACAATATCTTACACCATTAATTTTTACTTATAACATCTACATTAAGGGAATATTCTTGAAAAATAAGTCTAACGCATTCAAGCTTTTCCAATAAATGATCTAGAGACCCTTATCTTAATAAAATGCTTAGAGCATACGGGTAGGTTGAAAAAGATTATAACAAATAAGCCCAGTAGTCTGCTGAATTGGGTGTATAATTAAAAAAAATATATAATATACCCACTTTTGAGGGTTTGCTATTGTTCAGAAAAATCTTAAGGCCCCTTTCACACTGAGGCGTATTTCAGGCGTTTTAGCACTAAAAATAGCGCATAAATAACGCTTGAAATACTCCTGCCCCAGCATTCTCAATGTGAAAGCCCGAGGGCTTTCACACTGAGGCAATGCACTGGCAGGAGAAAAAAAAATCTCCTGCAATGCCGCATCTTTGGAGCGGTGAAGGAGCGGTGTGTATACCGCTCCTTTACCGCTCCTTCCTATTGAAATCAATGGGACACCGCGATAATACCACCCGCAAACTGCGGCTGTAGCCGCGGTTTGCGGGCAGTATTAACCCTTTTTCGGCCACTAGCGGGGGTTAAAACCGCACCGCTAGCGGCCGAATAACACGGTAAATACGACGGTATAGCGGCGCTAAAAATTGCGCCGCTATACCGCCACCGCACATGCCCGCCCCAGTGTGAAAGGGGCCTAATAGTGCAAAGTGTGGTATTATTATATATTAATAAAAAACTACTAAAAACTTTATAGTACTTCTCACATTTTTTTCTCCCTAAAGTACTGTTTACTTATTTCTTAAAGTATCAGACCAACCAAAAATGATGGCATGAGGCTGGAGTCACTTGAGAAGATTCTTGTGTCTTGGGAATGGTGGTATTCACTAACTCATGTACCATGAGACTTGCTTGAACTCTCATTACTGTTGCTTTTGTTCTGCATTATCTATCATTGATTAAAAATAATTAGGAGAGAATGCAAGTAGTATTCCACTAAAGTTAAAATGCTTTCTATAATAGCATCCACACATCTCTCTGCTGTGACATGCCAGCAGCTGCAGATACTACAACTTCTATAAACAATAAAGGCATGTGCAGGGAAAGTGATTTACAGAGCTGCCCATTATTAGGGATGATCTTTGGGTTTGTACTAAAGTAGAATTCATTCCAAACTTTGCCTGTTTGGCATTGGGCGTATGAATGAACTAGATGGTGTGTTCACCCACTAAGCCAGACCTCTAGCTGCAACAGGAAGTGATACATTTAGCAGAGGTTTTACTATCCTTTCAAAATCCTACAGCTTCCAGATCAGGCTTGTTGTTAAGAAGCTATTGGCTTCCTAGCAATCATTGACCAATTCCCACCCTCTGAGCCAAATCAGTCAGTAGCTACTGGCTTCCTAGGAACCAGTGACGGATTCTGCCTGGCCCATTCAGCTATCAGTCAGGGATTATAAAAAAGGACAGGCATAATGGCTGACTTCACTGATCAAATATGGCCATGGTCATATTTGTGTAAAAGCCATGGCCATATTTATTCAATAATACTGGTCACCACCCTTGTCCCTTTTTTTACAAACTAGCTGTCACCTGGAAATTTGCTGGTGAGGATTAGCAATGGGAGTGGACGTGTCGGCAGGCTGGCATGTCTTTTCTTTCTGTGGGCATCGTTCATCAGGATCTGCATCACTGGATGATGCGATTAATAATGGACTTACATTGTAGGACTTTCATTTTTTTTTAAATAAAGAACCTGCCAAAGTGTGTGCTGTATTTATTTTGGTTACTACATTTTTGTAATAAATGAGTAGGGGTACTATGCACCCCTTATTCTTTTACCTGCGCTTTCATAGGCAATTGTATTATGGCTGCAATTGTATTAAGACTGCTTATGTGAAGTGGTCGGCCCAGAGAAGATGGCACAGCCTCCAGCATCCTGAAAAGTGTATGACCAAGTGTTTAGATCTGTTGTTACCCCTGCCAATAGGAAACTTGTTTGGCCTGCAGGGGGTGTTGGAGAGACCAAGATGGCTGTAATTTCACCCTGTGGCTGCATGGGAGATTTATCTATGGAAAGACAGTACTCTCAAATAAAGATTGCAACAACTATCAACGACCACCCTGATGTTGCCCTAATGGAAAAGAGTGGACCAGCACCACACAGTGAGAGTTTGTTGGTGCAGTCCAATATTGTTAAGTATGATCTTGGTAAGGGGTTAAAACAGCCTGCAAAAGCTTGAAATACAAAAGTGGAGCAAGCTGGTAAAATTGAGGCATTGCAACCTGCCTTGGTTGAAGATATATTATTGTAGTCCAGTATGATTAAAAGTAATACATGTTACGTGTCTGCTGTTGAGCTCCATTATCTGTTTGTGTCTTCTCTACCAGGTGGATGGATGGATGGAAGATGAACACTAATTCGGTCAAATGATACCACCAAACAGCGAAGATAAGGTATTATAGAGTATTCATTTATTAAACCGAATGTAGCAGCTAAAACAGTCTCTTGCAATAGCATGAATCAGCCAGTATATTGATAAAACCCAAAGCCACTCTTTCACTCACATCAAAAAACCGCCACCTTGGAGACCGGTATGGCGGAGGGACGTCACATAGACAGCTCCGCCCACCACAACGGTCTCCGGTCTCGAAGCATGGAGAATTACCATATCTTTAAAACAGAGCCTCTAAGAAACCTAAAAACAGGTGATTAATCTCTGCAGTGTCAACTAAAACTGAATAGCCAGTTTTGAGTGGACTATCTTTTAAAGTGATTGTAAAGTCTTGTTTTTTATTCTATTAAAATAACATACATATTATACTTACCTGCTCTGTGCAGTGATTTTGCAAGAGCTCTGGGCCCCTCCCTCTTTCAGAGTGCCACCACAGCAAACAGCTTGTTATGGGAGCACCCGAGCTGAGCTGCAGCCCTGTATTTCCATTCACACAGAGCTGTGGTTTGGCTCCCTTTCATTTGATTGGCTAACTAATTTTGATTGACAGCAGCAGGAGCCAATGGCCTCACTGATGTTTCTCAGCCAATCAGGAGGGAGAGTCCCAGATGGCCGAGGCACTCGTGGACATTGCTGGATAGAGATGTGGCTCAGGTAAGTATTAGGGGGGCTGAGCAGGGCTGCTGCACACAGAAGCCTTGTTATCCTAATGCATAGAATGCATTAAGATAAAAAATATTTTGCCTTTACAACCTCTTTAAAGCTATGTTCTAACAGGCACTAACTTGGCAGTGTGATCCACATGGTAAACCAGTAAAAATATGTCCATGACTGGAGCATCCAGACCACAATTCAATGCCCACTGAGAATCAAACATATGCCTTAAGCCCCGTACACACGATCGGTTTAACTGATGAAAACTGTCCGATGGATGGTTTTCATCAGACAAACCGATCGTGTATGGTACCCATCGGTCTTTTTTCCATCGGTTGGAAAAAATAGAACTTGTTTTAAAATTTTCCGATGGATAAAAAACCGATGGGAATTTCCGATCGTCTATGGGCAAGTCCATCGGTTCAAAAACCCACGCATGCTCAGACTGAATTAGGAGACGGGAGCGCTCGTTCTTGTAAAACTAGCGTTCCTAATGGAGAGAGCACATTCGTCATTCTGCAAGTTATTGCTTCGTTTAATGCAGCGCATGTTTTTTTGCTTTCGAACGGTCTTTAAAATGTCATTTTGGCAGCAGAACTTTCTCATGAGTTCTGACAAATGTATGTCTTTCTTTTTTCTTGTGATTTGAGGAATAATTATTAAAATTCTTCAAGGCCGACCTCACAAATTCCTCCTTTTTTTTTGGTCTTTAATTTTGTTGTGCATTTTTGGGTGTGTCAATTTCTCAGAACAACATAATATTTTATTTTTCACAAATCATGGAGGTTGGTGTCCCTTGTTATTAATTACACATTGTATTTATGCAATCTTATTGCTACTTCACAAAAAAAACACATCAGGCATGTAGGTTTGCTGAAATCAAATTTCCCTTTATTTCGGAAATAAACAAAACAAAAACCGAAGGGCAACTATTCCCAAATTAGCAGAGAATATATAGTCATTCGATCCCAAATGCAGACCTGACTATGATCAATAATAAAATCAACAACAGCATGAAATCAGGAGCAGCAGCCAAAGACATACATCATCCCAAGCTGTGGTACTCCATCAACCTTCAATTTCTGGATGAGCAGCTCGAGGCTAGGGAATCACCTCCTGCTCTTCCTTGTAGCCTTTCTTTCCACGCCTCTCTGCAGTGTTCTCTCCACGGCCCCGTCCACGCACCCTTGCAGGCTGGGCCACTGTGGGTGGTGATGTGGCAGGAGGAGGAGGAGAAGGAGGCGAGGGATTGGGCTGATGTGAGATATGGGTGGTCTCAGTCAGCTGTCCCCTCGCCCCCATGTGTACGGCCATATAGATGAGATGCTCACAGAGGGCCCGTTGTCCCGCCTCCATTCTGAGCAGCTTATCTGCCAGATAGGTGCTAAACCCCTCCGTAGGGTTGAGGGGGCCCTCATAATGGCAGCAGCCTCCTGAATCATCTTTAGTGACTCCTCCTCCACTTGTGTCATCCGCCGTTGTTTTGGCGGTCTGACGTGGAGGGGAGCCACTTGGGAGATGGTGCTGCCACTAGGCCTGGGGACCTGCTGAGTACCACTGGGCCCTGCCTCCTCCTGTCTGTCACACAACTGACCCTCTTCCTCCTGGCTTGCCTCATCCTGTTTATAAAATAAAATGAAAAATTCTATTATTTGAGGAATCGATCACACACAATTTTGAACTCAGTACTGGTTTTTTTTTGAGGGGGGGGGGATGGGATCCTTTATGGCTAATCAAAACAGTTCAACTCAATATTACTTAGTGGACAATAATTATGATCAAAAATACTATACTGGGCTGAAGATGTGAAGATCTGGCTCTTCTAGCTCGGGAGGCTCCTCCTCCGCCTCTGCAGGGGTGGAGGGAAGGGTGGAAGGAACGCTGGAGGGAAGGGTGGAAGGAAGGGTTGAGGGAAGGCTGGAAATAGATTCCCTGGCCTCGATCTGGTCATCCAGAAATTGGAGATGTCTGTAGTACCACAGCTTGGGCTTTACTACATCGTCGGCTGCTGCTCCTGATCTCTTGGACTGGCGCACTTCCTTGTATTTTTTTTTTATAAGAATTGCGCAGGTTGTTGATTTTATTATTGATCATTGTGTAGTCTGCATCTGGGATCCATGGCTTCATATCCTCTGCTAATTTGGTAATAGTTGCCCGTCGTACATCACTTTTGTGATACGCAGGGTGTTTGAGCTCCCACAGGTTGCGCTGTTCCTTATACTTTTCGATAAAAATCAGCATCACCTCCGGCTCTCTTAGTTTATGCATCTATTTGGATCAGCAAGTACAAAAAAAAAAAAAAAAAAGAAAAGGATCAGAATTGTTTCTCCTCAACTTATCACAATATTGCCCTTTACAATCATGACCCATTAATATGCCACTGCAGGCCCGAGTTCCCTTCTTACCTTAGTTCACTTCGTTGGTTCACTTCCGGTCGTCCTTACTCCGCGCATCCCTAATAACTTCCTTCCCCTTTTTATACCCTGCGCATGCGTGTAACTCCACCCTCGTCGCCCGCCCATGACGGACTTTTTCCGCATTTCCCCGCCCCTTAACGATCGGCGCACAGTGTGAGACGGCGACATGTCGCAGACACAGGTGGCTTCTTTAGTAGAAATTACCGACGAGGAAAGCCCAGAGGCGGAAACGTCCCGATCCTGTAAAAAAAGATACAAGGCGACTAATATGTCTTTTTCAGAGATGGCGGAGATGGTGGACATTCTGCGGAGGAAGGATTACGACGGCAAGCATGGCCCATACGACACCCCTAATCTCCGGAAGTCACAAATTATGGACAAAGTGGCGAAGAGTCTCTATAAAAAATATGGGGTCAGGAGATCCAAGGAACAACTCAGTAAAAGGTGGTCTGACCTCAAGATCAGGGAGCCGGAGCAGTATAAGAAGCTTTTAAAAAGCATAGAAAAAAGTAACTTTATTTTACTGTGTTCTTTCACATTGTAATATGTATTCTTCCATGATTTGCAACATGTGCTTGGCTTGACTGGGTTCACATTTTTAAATCTCATCTTTTATGTTAAGTGGAGAGTCCACTTATTTGCAAAATGTGTTGACCAAAAACTTGCTGCTCTTCCCCCAAACATGTTTGGCACATATGCACGTAAACTACATGTGGGCATGCCTCATTTTACTTCAACAATGTTTATCTACACATTGTTGGCTAGATGATGTGTTGTAAGGAAAACTAGAATGTGAATGAAAGGATAATCTGTATTCTGGGTAAAGGAGATGACACTCCAGCAGTTGTGTACTCTTTTTTGTTTTTCATCAAGATACTATACTCTGGGCCACATGACCAAATTTCTTAACGGTGTCACACACAGGTGGTCCAGTGGATACCTTGGTGGTTATTCAAGTGTATTTGTGAGTGTCCTCAAAAATAACATGTTGCTTTGTTGAGTTTGCAAGATCACATATGTTCATGTTGGAACTCAGGGCCAAATATCAATTGTACCCCACTTCAAAACATTGAGAATCCCTTTGCAGGCCTTTAAAAAGTCTGTGTGCTAAAGTATACATTATTTTTTAAATTCCCATAGGGGAGAGGAGACTGGGAGGACACCATGCTCATGAGACGAGGAACCCAACACCACAGAAACTCCCCGAAGAACCCAAAGCAGACCAAGATCAGCAGGTTCAGGAAGTGGAGGTGGAGGAAGCGGAGGTGGAGGAGGGGAGGTGGAGGAAGGAGAGGTGGAGCTTATCAGCACAACAGGTCAGTGTCTGTCACCACAACTTCAAGGTAAATACAGATGTAGGCCTGCCTAGTTTAAACATTTTGGTTTCTTTTTAGGGACTGAACGTGGGGGTGTGTCAGGAAGTCCAAATCCGCCATTCTCGAGTGCCAGCGCCAAAATCATCATTCAGGAAATCATGGAATGCAGTAGCGAAATGGACATTATGAGAAAGAGAATGATTGTGATTGAGCAAAAATATAAAAACATGATAGATATTTTGGGGAGAATAGTGTGAACTTTTTGTGTGTTTTGTTATGCGTCTGAAATTATCTCTGGGATTTCCACCAGCCCAAATGTGAAGATGCACACACTGACTCAACATGTGCTATCTGCCGTCACAGGATATCTATGTCCCTGTTTTGGGGGTGCAACCTCTTCCTCCCTCCTCAAGTAGGTGAGAGGAAGGGTTTTCACCCCCAAAGCACGTCCATTGATCCCCCATGATGGCAGATAGCACATGTTTACCTTAGCCATGGGATCATGTTGAAGATACCCATTTGAGCCCCAAAAATAAAGTGTGGTTCTTCACATTTAGGATGGATCAGGGGTAACATCACCCCATCTCCTGTTTGTATTTTTCACTGTGTTATTTTCTTCCTTTTTTTGAAAAAAAAAATGGCTTTCGACCCATGCATGTTTCTGCAAATAAAGCCGCACCACAAAAAAAGGCTAGTATTTCGAAAACAATAAAAAAATGTGGTGCAATCAATAAAAAGATTTGGGAAGTCTAAAAAAAGGTGTGCCTTGTTCTTTCTATGCTCAAGAGCAGTTCTGAAGATGCAAAAACAGTGTTTTTCCCTCTGAGTTTTGAGGCTATTTACTAAGGACAAATACACTTGGCACTACTAGAACCTGGGAGACACATAAACCCAAAATACAAGAATGACAACACAAGTTTGTAGGAATTCAAATTTTTTGCTTTATTTTAAAAAGGTAAAATCCTCGGTCAGATGTGGTCTGGCATTGCGATGGCCCCCCTACCCGTGAAGTACTCTAAGTATTTCTGGCGTACTTCACAGGCACTTTGGGGGGCCAAGCCAGTACGGGCAGTGCTGAGGCCGGTCAGATTAATCAGTTCTGATGGACCGGCCTCAGGCCCAAACGATGAGACATAATTTATCGCAAATTTGCGTATAAAATTGTGCAACAAGCAGCAGCAGTAGACGATGTGGTTCAGTTTATAATCTGACAAATGTATCGCTGTCTGGAACAGGCTGGCCATTATCCCGAAGGCATTCTCCACAACTCTCCGGGCTCTGGCCAGCCGGTAATTAAAAACCCTCCTCTCCGGGGTGAGGGTGCGTTGGGGAAACGGCCGCATCAGGTGTGGTCCTAGTCCAAAAGCCTCATCCGCAATGAAAATGAACGGGAGCCCTTCAACGTTCTCTGCATCTGGAGGCAGTGCAAGACCCCCAGCCTGCACACGGTGAGCAAACTCCGTCTCCGCGAATGATCCGCCATCGGACATCCGGCCGTTCTTCCCCACGTCCACATATAGGAACTCGTACCGTGCCGACACCACCGCCATTAACACTATGCTATTAAAACCTTTATAGTTGAAATAGTATGACCCCGAACGGGGTGGCGGCACTATGTGGACGTGCTTCCCATCAATTGCCCCTCCGCAGTTGGGGAAATCCCACCGCTGGGCAAATTGGGGGGCCACAGTCAGCCATTCCTGTGGTGTGCTAGGGAACTGTGGAGTCAAACAAAAAGAAGACATTAGTACGGTTTATGTTTACAGTGCAAGCAGATTACACACAAAAACATTTGTGACCAACATCATTCTAACATTATTATTTAAGGGAGTTTTTCTGACCAATAAACAAAGGCGCACTTAGCAGATGCCTCACCCCCGCTGAGTGGACATTCTAAAATAATCTAAGGGGGGGCTAAGGTGATTGTGGGGGATCCAAAAAAACGCTCTACCACTCTGCTGAGCTTGATTGAGAACTATTTTTTTTTTAACATCTTTAGGGGGGGGAGGGAGGGTTGTCAAACTACGAGGGCTATGACCCCCCAAAAATGAAAAGGAAAATAGAAGGCTAGCTGGGTTTGCGCCCACGATAGCATGCTGGAGAGGTTAGTGAAGGGAAATAGGCATGTAGGGCCCAAAAAGGGCTTTACAGGTAAAAAAAGGCATGGGGAAAATGGGGACATTACCAGGATATTACAAACAGGCATATTTGTGTTAGGAGGAAAAAAAAACAGAAGATTCAAAAAGAATAAAAACATATAATATGAGGTTAAAGGAGCAAAATTACCTTCTTATAGTCCTTCTGCAGGACCTGAATGATGGCCGAACACGTCTCAGGGATAATGATCCCGAGAGCCTTGGGGGAGATGCCTGTCGTGAACTTGAGGTCCTGTAAGCTTCTCCCAGTCGCCAGGTATCTCAACGTGGCAATAAGCCTCTGCTCGGCAGTGATGGCCTGGCGCATCACAGTGTCCTGCCTCGTGATATAGGGGGACAGCAAATCCAACAGACGGTGAAATACGGGGTCCGTCATCCTGAAATAATTCCTGAAATCATCAGGGTTATTCTCATGGATTTCCCGCAGCAGAGGCATATGAGAGAATTGAAAAGTGAATTCAAATGTGTGTTGGGACTCAATGGAGAACCGAATGGCCTAATGAAGACCAAATGATAAACGTTGTAACAAACACGTGTGACTTAAAATAAAAAGTATGATAAATCTATTCAAACAGTGGTACGGTGATATGTCACCGTGATCTAAGAGAACTATTGATACCCCTAGAAATAGATCAAAATAAAAGATGTAGTGACTCTTTACAGTGAACACTTATAAACAATCATAAGGAATCTATAACACCTGTTGGTGCCTAAATCATATACAAAACTGTAAATCACCTATAAGGAACAGAACTATGTGACATATGAAATATCCACAAAGTTCAGTGCAAACAAAATTTTAAATGTCTCTGAGTACAGGTAGGAAAACAATATCCAAAAGTAGTCGTCTGTGGATATGCAAGTCCTGTTTCAAATGGTTCCTTGAAATAGATGGTTTGTATGCCAATATGATGTAACACCCGGGAGTGCCTTCACCATTGGGTCAGGGACAATAAGTAAGAAATAAATACTCTTACCAAGTGTTGTAGATCCAGCTCACCATATAGCGGTGGATCTATCAGGCTTATGTCCACGTCAGGGACCAGCAAATAGAAACCAAAGTTGTCCTCTCCTGTTGGTGGCGTCTTTCAATGTTTCCAAATGTGACTCGCTCCAGGTGTGGGTAATCAGCATATAGACCCGAAGCCCTCCATATGGATGGTGTCACCAAAAAAACAGGAAAGAGCACTTCCACATAGTGTAAATCCAAAAATGGGAATTTATTTAAAAGCAACCATAAAATTCCAGTAAAAAACAGCAGCAAACAAGCAGTTCAATCTCAAAATAGAAGGCAATCCACTCAAAAATTACAAACAAACCCAAAGATGAACTTCAGAAGTGGTAAGCTTCAAATATCAAGAATGCGTGAGATGGGCAATAAGGACTGGCATGTAAAACCCGACGCGTTTCGTCTGATAAGACATCAACTGGGGTACACGCCGTCCTGATGCCCCCCACGCTATATATAGGAAGAGATTTGTACCTTAATTGCATGCCCGTATGTCCCAATGTTTCACTTCCGGGATTGGTGAGTCACATGGTTGGTTCTGCGTCACATGACCTCCGTCATGTGACGGATCAGGCCAATCAGGATAAACCGGAGAGGCATACTACGCCATCAACGTGACTGACACCGTCCACGTGTCCTCGGCATACACTGGGCCAATCAGGACAAAGCGAAGAAGCGTGTTACGCCATCGACGTGACTTACAATGTCTACGTGTCATCGGCGTACATTAGATTGGATCCCTCATAGACGGCGTGACCGTGCGCAAAGCACAGTGGGATATGTAGTCGGAACGCAATAAAGCGTGGCGGCTATTTCCATGTATTGTGTTCTCACTGTGTGCTTGCGGGCCATACGTCGTGTTCAGAGGGCAGATCACCACGTATTAGGATATGGAACTCAGAAATATGTCTCCCAGACTCAATCTCAAAGAACCAATTCCCCAATATGATGTAGTAAACATCCCGCTGATGATCAAAAGACCGAATGGTGCAAGTTTGATTAAACAATATATTAGTATGTAAAATATATGTATATATAGAAATTACCCATATATACCGGAGGATAAAAACATTGTAAACAATAGGGCCACACATGGCTATATGTTAATGAGACCTATGGTCTCATCCATACATATAGAATATATAATGACACATATAGAACCATATATAAATACAGAACATCAGGGCAAATGTGTGACTAATTGCCACGGTGCCAATGTAAACCCACACGTGAACAATGTATCAATAGGAAAGATTTTTAAAATAAAATAAAATAAAAATAAAAATAAAAATAAAAATTGCATGGAACATGAATGATTTGGAGCGGATGGCGAAATGTGTAACCCCGAATGGGAAAATATCAGGATTGGTTAATAAAGGCATTAATATCCCAATCGATGTTAAGTCCATAGGGCCTGTAACTCTTTAACTGGTATATCCAGTAGGTCTCTAGTCTCGAGACCCCTCTTACACAGGACTCCCCCCTCCAATGGGGAACAAATTTGTCTATGATCACAAACCTAGTGCCCCTTGGATCTTTATTGTGAGACTCCAAATAGTGTCTTGGAACACTATGGTTGGTTTTTCCTTTACGAATACTAGTGAGATGTTCACCCACCCTAATGGCAAACGTGCGAATGGTACGTCCTACGTACTGTTTCCCGCATGGGCAGGTAAGTAGGTAGACAATAAATCTAGTTGCACAGGTGGTAAAATGCTTCATTTTATAATTTGTTCCCGTGGATGTAGAGCAAAAAGTATCCGTTTTCCGTTTCCCACATAAATTAACCTGGCATACCTTGCATTTTCTGCATGGATAGTATGCTTTAAGGTGTGGAAAAAAGACGGGAATGATGGGTGGATTACTTATGTTTGGAGCTATCTGACTTTTGAGTGAGGAAGCCCCTCTGTAGGTCACTCCAGCTCTATCTGGGAGTGAAGGACCAAGGACCTGATCATTTTTAAGGACATTCCAATGCCTCTGAAAAATGTCTCTTATTTGTTTATGTTGGGTGGAAAATGTGGTGTAAAAAGACCATTTAAATTTAGAATCCTGAATTGTTTTACTTCTTTCTGTTAATAATGAATCCCTACTTATAGTGGAAATACGTTGAATTTCTTCATCTATCTGAGAAGGATTGTAGCCCTTATCAACAAACCTAGATTTCAAAATGTTTGCTTGGTATTGAAAATCTGAGAAATGGGAACAGTTGCGCCGAATCCTCAACAGTTGACTCCGTGGGACCGATTTCAGCCATGCTGAGTGGTGACAACTGTCAACCGGAATGTATCCATTCCGGTCGGTGGATTTGAAATACGTTTTAGTATGTAACTGGCCCCCACTTGAAAATATCTCTAAGTCTAAGAAATGAATCTGAGTATAACTCATTTCATATGACAAACTAATGCCAATATTGTTGTCATTAAGAATAGACATGAAACTCTTAAGGGAATCCTGATCTCCCCTCCATAGGAGGAGGATGTCGTCGATGTATCGTACCCAGAGTACAATCTCGGGACGATTTAAAGCATAGACGACATCCTCCTCCCATTTGGCCATAAAGATATTAGCCAGGCTGGGAGCAAACTTTGCTCCCATTGCAACTCCCTTTTGTTGCAGGAAAAAATCTCCATTGTGCCAAAAATAGTTATGAGTTGTGGCAAAATGTAGGAGATCCATGATGTACCTTTTTTGTGTTCCTGACAACCTGTTGTCTCTAGATAGAAACAAACTAACTGCAGATAGACCCAATGCATGAGAAATGCATGTATACAGTGAGGCTACATCAGCCGTAACCAACAGAATATCCTCACTGTATTCTATCTGCTGTAATAATGAAATGGTGTGTCTGGTGTCCTTAAGATACGATGGAATTGTTCGAACAATTGGCTGTAAATGAAAATCTATGTATCTCCCTATGCGGGAGGTCACAGAATCTATGCCGCTAATAATTGGGCGGCCAGGAGGATGATTGGCATCTTTATGTACCTTAGGGAGGTAATAAATAATGGGAATCCGTGGAGCTACTGGCACTAAATAACTTTTCTCTTTTTTATCTAAAATACCAAGCTGAGCTCCAGTATCTACAAGGTCAATCAATATTTTCTTAAAACTCTGTGTGGGGTTTTTGGATAGACGTACATATGTATCACCATCGCTCAAGATCTTGATCATCTCAGCATGGTAAGCTTCTTTATCGAGTACTACTATGCCCCCACCCTTATCAGCGGGGCGTATGATGAGGTCTTTGCGCTCACACAGTGTCCTAAGACCAATTTTGATTCTAGGATCACTGTACATTTTTTTTCTTGGGCAATACCTCCAAATCTTTTAATACTAGATCTCTAAATACTTGAATAGAGGGCGCCGTAGCACCTGGAGGATTAAAGAGCGAGGGGTTTGAGAACCCTGAGTGAACAGTGGGTGAAGTAATTTCAGGTAAACTTGGTCTAACTGGATTGGAGATAAAATATCTCTGAATATTCAATTTGCGCACATATTTGTGCACATCTATGAATGTGGTAAATTTATTAAGTGGTCTGGGAGGGACATATTTCAATCCTTTATTTAAAACTATTTGTTCTGCTTCAGTGAATGTAGCTGAACTCAAGTTGAAAATTCCCTCAGTGGTTAAACGCATTTTCTTTTTCTTGGCGCGCCATCCGCCTCTGCATCCACGTTTGGATCGGGGTTTCGATTGTATCCCCTCTGTTCCTGGTAAAAACCCCCTGAGTATGAAGGCCCTGGGTGGTTCTGGTTATAACTGTACGGGGACCTATTAAATTGATGACTATCATCAGAGTCCCTATGGTGGTGTTGGGATTGATGCATTCCATATTCCTCCCTCAAAGGGAAAAATCTATTATGAGTTTCTACCGGCGTTCTTTGAGACTGGTAGGGATGATAATAATCATAGTCATGATGACCTTGTCCACTTCTACCTCGTGGAGAATCATGTCTCCAACGATCACGAGAATGGTCCCCTCTACCTCTATTGTTACCTCGAGGTCCTTTGCCCCTTCCGCCCTGAGTTTGATGGGGGCCTTTTGGTTGGGCAATAGGAGTGCGTGCACCAGTTTGCCTGGGATTAGAATCTCTAGGGCCACTTGTGCGGTTCAGAGGTTGCACAGAGGTAGGTTGTCGTGATCCCAATTCTCCCATTGGTGGGGCAGAAATATCCATGTTATTGGAATTGCCTTCAATGGTTCTTATCACACTCTCTTTGGATTGCCAACTGAACACACAACCGCTTTTATAGTCGTTAACATCCCGAGTGTACTTCTTTTGCTTCTTTGTTTTTTGTTCTTTCTCTTCCTTTTCTAAATGTGTTTTTAAACTTGTGGACAGCATACCATATTCTGAAGTGGATTTGTGTGGTAGGAGTTTGTCCCTAATCTCTTTAATCTCTTTATCAATGAGCCCTAACCGTATAACCTTTTTCTCTAGTAAAAAGGAAATAAAGGAAATTCCTGCATCATTAAAATAACGAAACCATAAATCTAATTCTAGGTCTCCTTGTTGTGGACATACATCCCACCTTAGTCCTCTGGGGACCATGCGTTCTTTGAGATACTGTTCTAGAAAGGCTTTATCCCATTGCAGATGCAGTTCTGTAGTCATGAGGTTTTTTAGCCTCATGAACAAGCCTCCTATCTCAGAGTCTGTACTGGTGACTGTAAAAACACCCTCTGTGGTGAACGTGCGACTCGTGCGATAATCAAATACATCCATATCAAAATGTCTGTACTAAGTGAAGTGGTATGTGAAATACTCGAGGAGGCAGCAATAGATACAGTCAAAAAATATAAAGATAAAAAGGGCAAAAATATTGCGCCAACCTCGCAAAAAACTTATATGTTAGCAGCCAACATAACAATCTGACAGAAAAAGTAAAAATTATATGAATATATAAATGTAGGCGCTATGTGAAATTCAAAAGTGAATTCAAATGTGTGTTGGGACTCAATGGAGAACCGAATGGCCTAATGAAGACCAAATGATAAACGTTGTAACAAACACGTGTGACTTAAAATAAAAAGTATGATAAATCTATTCAAACAGTGGTACGGTGATATGTCACCGTGATCTAAGAGAACTACTGATACCCCTAGAAATAGATCAAAATAAAAGATGTAGTGACTCTTTACAGTGAACACTTATAAACAATCATAAGGAATCTATAACACCTGTTGGTGCCTAAATCATATACAAAACTGTAAATCACCTATAAGGAACAGAATTATGTGACATATGAAATATCCACAAAGTTCAGTGCAAACAAAATTTTAAATGTCTCTGAGTACAGGTAGGAAAACAATATCCAAAAGTAGTCGTCTGTGGATATGCAAGTCCTGTTTCAAATGGTTCCTTGAAATAGATGGTTTGTATGCCAATATGATGTAACACCCGGGAGTGCCTTCACCATTGGGTCAGGGACAATAAGTAAGAAATAAATACTCTTACCAAGTGTTGTAGATCCAGCTCACCATATAGCGGTGGATCTATCAGGCTTATGTCCACGTCAGGGACCAGCAAATAGAAACCAAAGTTGTCCTCTCCTGTTGGTGGCGTCTTTCAATGTTTCCAAATGTGACTCGCTCCAGGTGTGGGTAATCAGCATATAGACCCGAAGCCCTCCATATGGATGGTGTCACCAAAAAAACAGGAAAGAGCACTTCCACATAGTGTAAATCCAAAAATGGGAATTTATTTAAAAGCAACCATAAAATTCCAGTAAAAAACAGCAGCAAACAAGCAGTTCAATCTCAAAATAGAAGGCAATCCACTCAAAAATTACAAACAAACCCAAAGATGAACTTCAGAAGTGGTAAGCTTCAAATATCAAGAATGCGTGAGATGGGCAATAAGGACTGGCATGTAAAACCCGACGCGTTTCGTCTGATAAGACATCAACTGGGGTACACGCCGTCCTGATGCCCCCCACGCTATATATAGGAAGAGATTTGTACCTTAATTGCATGCCCGTATGTCCCAATGTTTCACTTCCGGGATTGGTGAGTCACATGGTTGGTTCTGCGTCACATGACCTCCGTCATGTGACGGATCAGGCCAATCAGGATAAACCGGAGAGGCATACTACGCCATCAACGTGACTGACACCGTCCACGTGTCCTCGGCATACACTGGGCCAATCAGGACAAAGCGAAGAAGCGTGTTACGCCATCGACGTGACTTACAATGTCTACGTGTCATCGGCGTACATTAGATTGGATCCCTCATAGACGGCGTGACCGTGCGCAAAGCACAGTGGGATATGTAGTCGGAACGCAATAAAGCGTGGCGGCTATTTCCATGTATTGTGTTCTCACTGTGTGCTTGCGGGCCATACGTCGTGTTCAGAGGGCAGATCAGCACGTATTAGGATATGGAACTCAGAAATATGTCTCCCAGACTCAATCTCAAAGAACCAATTCCCCAATATGATGTAGTAAACATCCCGCTGATGATCAAAAGACCGAATGGTGCAAGTTTGATTAAACAATATATTAGTATGTAAAATATATGTATATATAGAAATTACCCATATATACCGGAGGATAAAAACATTGTAAACAATAGGGCCACACATGGCTATATGTTAATGAGACCTATGGTCTCATCCATACATATAGAATATATAATGACACATATAGAACCATATATAAATACAGAACATCAGGGCAAATGTGTGACTAATTGCCACGGTGCCAATGTAAACCCACACGTGAACAATGTATCAATAGGAAAGATTTAAAAAAAATAAAAAATAAAAAAATAAATAAATAAATAAATAAAAAAAAAAAAAAAAAAAAAAAAAATTGCATGGAACATGAATGATTTGGAGCGGATGGCGAAATGTGTAACCCCGAATGGGAAAATATCAGGATTGGTTAATAAAGGCATTAATATCCCAATCGATGTTAAGTCCATAGGGCCTGTAACTCTTTAACTGGTATATCCAGTAGGTCTCTAGTCTCGAGACCCCTCTTACACAGGACTCCCCCCTCCAATGGGGAACAAATTTGTCTATGATCACAAACCTAGTGCCCCTTGGATCTTTATTGTGAGACTCCAAATAGTGTCTTGGAACACTATGGTTGGTTTTTCCTTTACGAATACTAGTGAGATGTTCACCCACCCTAATGGCAAACGTGCGAATGGTACGTCCTACGTACTGTTTCCCGCATGGGCAGGTAAGTAGGTAGACAATAAATCTAGTTGCACAGGTGGTAAAATGCTTCATTTTATAATTTGTTCCCGTGGATGTAGAGCAAAAAGTATCCGTTTTCCGTTTCCCACATAAATTAACCTGGCATACCTTGCATTTTCTGCATGGATAGTATGCTTTAAGGTGTGGAAAAAAGACGGGAATGATGGGTGGATTACTTATGTTTGGAGCTATCTGACTTTTGAGTGAGGAAGCCCCTCTGTAGGTCACTCCAGCTCTATCTGGGAGTGAAGGACCAAGGACCTGATCATTTTTAAGGACATTCCAATGCCTCTGAAAAATGTCTCTTATTTGTTTATGTTGGGTGGAAAATGTGGTGTAAAAAGACCATTTAAATTTAGAATCCTGAATTGTTTTACTTCTTTCTGTTAATAATGAATCCCTACTTATAGTGGAAATACGTTGAATTTCTTCATCTATCTGAGAAGGATTGTAGCCCTTATCAACAAACCTAGATTTCAAAATGTTTGCTTGGTATTGAAAATCTGAGAAATGGGAACAGTTGCGCCGAATCCTCAACAGTTGACTCCGTGGGACCGATTTCAGCCATGCTGAGTGGTGACAACTGTCAACCGGAATGTATCCATTCCGGTCGGTGGATTTGAAAAACGTTTTAGTATGTAACTGGCCCCCACTTGAAAATATCTCTAAGTCTAAGAAATTAATCTGAGTATAACTCATTTCATATGACAAACTAATGCCAATATTGTTGTCATTAAGAATAGACATGAAACTCTTAAGGGAATCCTGATCTCCCCTCCATAGGAGGAGGATGTCGTCGATGTATCGTACCCAGAGTACAATCTCGGGACGATTTAAAGCATAGACGACATCCTCCTCCCATTTGGCCATAAAGATATTAGCCAGGCTGGGAGCAAACTTTGCTCCCATTGCAACTCCCTTTTGTTGCAGGAAAAAATCTCCATTGTGCCAAAAATAGTTATGAGTTGTGGCAAAATGTAGGAGATCCATGATGTACCTTTTTTGTGTTCCTGACAACCTGTTGTCTCTAGATAGAAACAAACTAACTGCAGATAGACCCAATGCATGAGAAATGCATGTATACAGTGAGGCTACATCAGCCGTAACCAACAGAATATCCTCACTGTATTCTATCTGCTGTAATAATGAAATGGTGTGTCTGGTGTCCTTAAGATACGATGGAATTGTTCGAACAATTGGCTGTAAATGAAAATCTATGTATCTCCCTATGCGGGAGGTCACAGAATCTATGCCGCTAATAATTGGGCGGCCAGGAGGATGATAAGGGCTACAATCCTTCTCAGATAGATGAAGAAATTCAACGTATTTCCACTATAAGTAGGGATTCATTATTAACAGAAAGAAGTAAAACAATTCAGGATTCTAAATTTAAATGGTCTTTTTACACCACATTTTCCACCCAACATAAACAAATAAGAGACATTTTTCAGAGGCATTGGAATGTCCTTAAAAATGATCAGGTCCTTGGTCCTTCACTCCCAGATAGAGCTGGAGTGACCTACAGAGGGGCTTCCTCACTCAAAAGTCAGATAGCTCCAAACATAAGTAATCCACCCATCATTCCCGTCTTTTTTCCACACCTTAAAGCATACTATCCATGCAGAAAATGCAAGGTATGCCAGGTTAATTTATGTGGGAAACGGAAAACGGATACTTTTTGCTCTACATCCACGGGAACAAATTATAAAATGAAGCATTTTACCACCTGTGCAACTAGATTTATTGTCTACCTACTTACCTGCCCATGCGGGAAACAGTACGTAGGACGTACCATTCGCACGTTTGCCATTAGGGTGGGTGAACATCTCACTAGTATTCGTAAAGGAAAAACCAACCATAGTGTTCCAAGACACTATTTGGAGTCTCACAATAAAGATCCAAGGGGCACTAGGTTTGTGATCATAGACAAATTTGTTCCCCATTGGAGGGGGGAGTCCTGTGTAAGAGGGGTCTCGAGACTAGAGACCTACTGGATATACCAGTTAAAGAGTTACAGGCCCTATGGACTTAACATCGATTGGGATATTAATGCCTTTATTAACCAATCCTGATATTTTCCCATTCGGGGTTACACATTTCGCCATCCGCTCCAAATCATTCATGTTCCATGCAATTTTTATTTTTATTTTTATTTTATTTTATTTTAAAAATCTTTCCTATTGATACATTGTTCACGTGTGGGTTTACATTGGCACCGTGGCAATTAGTCACACATTTGCCCTGATGTTCTGTATTTATATATGGTTCTATATGTGTCATTATATATTCTATATGTATGGATGAGACCATAGGTCTCATTAACATATAGCCATGTGTGGCCCTATTGTTTACAATGTTTTTATCCTCCGGTATATATGGGTAATTTCTATATATACATATATTTTACATACTAATATATTGTTTAATCAAACTTGCACCATTCGGTCTTTTGATCATCAGCGGGATGTTTACTACATCATATTGGGGAATTGGTTCTTTGAGATTGAGTCTGGGAGACATATTTCTGAGTTCCATATCCTAATACGTGGTGATCTGCCCTCTGAACACGACGTATGGCCCGCAAACACACAGTGAGAACACAATACATGGAAATAGCCGCCACGCTTTATTGCGTTCCGACTACATATCCCACTGTGCTTTGCGCACGGTCACGCCGTCTATGAGGGATCCAATCTAATGTACGCCGATGACACGTAGACATTGTAGGTCACGTCGATGGCGTAACACGCTTCTTCGCTTTGTCCTGATTGGCCCAGTGTATGCCGAGGACACGTGGACGGTGTCACTCAGTCACGTTGATGGCGTAGTATGCCTCTCCGGTTTATCCTGATTGGCCTGATCCGTCACATGACGGAGGTCATGTGACGCAGAACCAACCATGTGACTCACCAATCCCGGAAGTGAAACATTGGGACATACGGGCATGCAATTAAGGTACAAATCTCTTCCTATATATAGCGTGGGGGGCATCAGGACGGCGTGTACCCCAGTTGATGTCTTATCAGACGAAACGCGTCGGGTTTTACATGCCAGTCCTTATTGCCCATCTCACGCATTCTTGATATTTGAAGCTTACCACTTCTGAAGTTCATCTTTGGGTTTGTTTGTAATTTTTGAGTGGATTGCCTTCTATTTTGAGATTGAACTGCTTGTTTGCTGCTGTTTTTTACTGGAATTTTATGGTTGCTTTTAAATAAATTCCCATTTTTGGATTTACACTATGTGGAAGTGCTCTTTCCTGTTTTTTTGGTGACACCATCCATATGGAGGGCTTCGGGTCTATATGCTGATTACCCACACCTGGAGCGAGTCACATTTGGAAACATTGAAAGACGCCACCAACAGGAGAGGACAACTTTGGTTTCTATTTGCTGGTCCCTGACGTGGACATAAGCCTGATAGATCCACCGCTATATGGTGAGCTGGATCTACAACACTTGGTAAGAGTATTTATTTCTTACTTATTGTCCCTGACCCAATGGTGAAGGCACTCCCGGGTGTTACATCATATTGGCATACAAACCATCTATTTCAAGGAACCATTTGAAACAGGACTTGCATATCCACAGACGACTACTTTTGGATATTGTTTTCCTACCTGTACTCAGAGACATTTAAAATTTTGTTTGCACTGAACTTTGTGGATATTTCATATGTCACATAGTTCTGTTCCTTATAGGTGATTTACAGTTTTGTATATGATTTAGGCACCAACAGGTGTTATAGATTCCTTATGATTGTTTATAAGTGTTCACTGTAAAGAGTCACTACATCTTTTATTTTGATCTATTTCTAGGGGTATCAGTAGTTCTCTTAGATCACGGTGACATATCACCGTACCACTGTTTGAATAGATTTATCATACTTTTTATTTTAAGTCACACGTGTTTGTTACAACGTTTATCATTTGGTCTTCATTAGGCCATTCGGTTCTCCATTGAGTCCCAACACACATTTGAATTCACTTTTGAATTTCACATAGCGCCTACATTTATATATTCATATAATTTTTACTTTTTCTGTCAGATTGTTATGTTGGCTGCTAACATATAAGTTTTTTTCGAGGTTGGCGCAATATTTTTGCCCTTTTTATCTTTATATTTTTTGACTGTATCTATTGCTGCCTCCTCGAGTATTTCACATACCACTTCACTTAGTACAGACATTTTGATATGGATGTATTTGATTATCGCACGAGTCGCACGTTCACCACAGAGGGTGTTTTTACAGTCACCAGTACAGACTCTGAGATAGGAGGCTTGTTCATGAGGCTAAAAAACCTCATGACTACAGAACTGCATCTGCAATGGGATAAAGCCTTTCTAGAACAGTATCTCAAAGAACGCATGGTCCCCAGAGGACTAAGGTGGGATGTATGTCCACAACAAGGAGACCTAGAATTAGATTTATGGTTTCGTTATTTTAATGATGCAGGAATTTCCTTTATTTCCTTTTTACTAGAGAAAAAGGTTATACGGTTAGGGCTCATTGATAAAGAGATTAAAGAGATTAGGGACAAACTCCTACCACACAAATCCACTTCAGAATATGGTATGCTGTCCACAAGTTTAAAAACACATTTAGAAAAGGAAGAGAAAGAACAAAAAACAAAGAAGCAAAAGAAGTACACTCGGGATGTTAACGACTATAAAAGCGGTTGTGTGTTCAGTTGGCAATCCAAAGAGAGTGTGATAAGAACCATTGAAGGCAATTCCAATAACATGGATATTTCTGCCCCACCAATGGGAGAATTGGGATCACGACAACCTACCTCTGTGCAACCTCTGAACCGCACAAGTGGCCCTAGAGATTCTAATCCCAGGCAAACTGGTGCACGCACTCCTATTGCCCAACCAAAAGGCCCCCATCAAACTCAGGGTGGAAGGGGCAAAGGACCTCGAGGTAACAATAGAGGTAGAGGGGACCATTCTCGTGATCGTTGGAGACATGATTCTCCACGAGGTAGAAGTGGACAAGGTCATCATGACTATGATTATTATCATCCCTACCAGTCTCAAAGAACGCCGGTAGAAACTCATAATAGATTTTTCCCTTTGAGGGAGGAATATGGAATGCATCAATCCCAACACCACCATAGGGACTCTGATGATAGTCATCAATTTAATAGGTCCCCGTACAGTTATAACCAGAACCACCCAGGGCCTTCATACTCAGGGGGTTTTTACCAGGAACAGAGGGGATACAATCGAAACCCCGATCCAAACGTGGATGCAGAGGCGGATGGCGCGCCAAGAAAAAGAAAATGCGTTTAACCACTGAGGGAATTTTCAACTTGAGTTCAGCTACATTCACTGAAGCAGAACAAATAGTTTTAAATAAAGGATTGAAATATGTCCCTCCCAGACCACTTAATAAATTTACCACATTCATAGATGTGCACAAATATGTGCGCAAATTGAATATTCAGAGATATTTTATCTCCAATCCAGTTAGACCAAGTTTACCTGAAATTACTTCACCCACTGTTCACTCAGGGTTCTCAAACCCCTCGCTCTTTAATCCTCCAGGTGCTACGGCGCCCTCTATTCAAGTATTTAGAGATCTAGTATTAAAAGATTTGGAGGTATTGCCCAAGAAAAAAATGTACAGTGATCCTAGAATCAAAATTGGTCTTAGGACACTGTGTGAGCGCAAAGACCTCATCATACGCCCCGCTGATAAGGGTGGGGGCATAGTAGTACTCGATAAAGAAGCTTACCATGCTGAGATGATCAAGATCTTGAGCGATGGTGATACATATGTACGTCTATCCAAAAACCCCACACAGAGTTTTAAGAAAATATTGATTGACCTTGTAGATACTGGAGCTCAGCTTGGTATTTTAGATAAAAAAGAGAAAAGTTATTTAGTGCCAGTAGCTCCACGGATTCCCATTATTTATTACCTCCCTAAGGTACATAAAGATGCCAATCATCCTCCTGGCCGCCCAATTATTAGCGGCATAGATTCTGTGACCTCCCGCATAGGGAGATACATAGATTTTCATTTACAGCCAATTGTTCGAACAATTCCATCGTATCTTAAGGACACCAGACACACCATTTCATTATTACAGCAGATAGAATACAGTGAGGATATTCTGTTGGTTACGGCTGATGTAGCCTCACTGTATACATGCATTTCTCATGCATTGGGTCTATCTGCAGTTAGTTTGTTTCTATCTAGAGACAACAGGTTGTCAGGAACACAAAAAAGGTACATCATGGATCTCCTACATTTTGCCACAACTCATAACTATTTTTGGCACAATGGAGATTTCTTCCTGCAACAAAAGGGAGTTGCAATGGGAGCAAAGTTTGCTCCCAGCCTGGCTAATATCTTTATGGCCAAATGGGAGGAGGATGTCGTCTATGCTTTAAATCGTCCCGAGATTGTACTCTGGGTATGATACATCGACGACATCCTCCTCCTATGGAGGGGAGATCAGGATTCCCTTAAGAGTTTCATGTCTATTCTTAATGACAACAATATTGGCATTAGTTTGTCATATGAAATGAGTTATACTCAGATTCATTTCTTAGACTTAGAGATATTTTCAAGTGGGGGCCAGTTACATACTAAAACGTTTTTCAAATCCACCGACCGGAATGGATACATTCCGGTTGACAGTTGTCACCACTCAGCATGGCTGAAATCGGTCCCACGGAGTCAACTGTTGAGGATTCGGCGCAACTGTTCCCATTTCTCAGATTTTCAATACCAAGCAAACATTTTGAAATCTAGGTTTGTTGATAAGGGCTACAATCCTTCTCAGATAGATGAAGAAATTCAACGTATTTCCACTATAAGTAGGGATTCATTATTAACAGAAAGAAGTAAAACAATTCAGGATTCTAAATTTAAATGGTCTTTTTACACCACATTTTCCACCCAACATAAACAAATAAGAGACATTTTTCAGAGGCATTGGAATGTCCTTAAAAATGATCAGGTCCTTGGTCCTTCACTCCCAGATAGAGCTGGAGTGACCTACAGAGGGGCTTCCTCACTCAAAAGTCAGATAGCTCCAAACATAAGTAATCCACCCATCATTCCCGTCTTTTTTCCACACCTTAAAGCATACTATCCATGCAGAAAATGCAAGGTATGCCAGGTTAATTTATGTGGGAAACGGAAAACGGATACTTTTTGCTCTACATCCACGGGAACAAATTATAAAATGAAGCATTTTACCACCTGTGCAACTAGATTTATTGTCTACCTACTTACCTGCCCATGCGGGAAACAGTACGTAGGACGTACCATTCGCACGTTTGCCATTAGGGTGGGTGAACATCTCACTAGTATTCGTAAAGGAAAAACCAACCATAGTGTTCCAAGACACTATTTGGAGTCTCACAATAAAGATCCAAGGGGCACTAGGTTTGTGATCATAGACAAATTTGTTCCCCATTGGAGGGGAGAGTCCTGTGTAAGAGGGGTCTCGAGACTAGAGACCTACTGGATATACCAGTTAAAGAGTTACAGGCCCTATGGACTTAACATCGATTGGGATATTAATGCCTTTATTAACCAATCCTGATATTTTCCCATTCGGGGTTACACATTTCGCCATCCGCTCCAAATCATCCAGGTTCCATGCAATTTTAATTTTAATTTTTATTTTTATTTTATTTTATTTTAAAAATCTTTCCTATTGATACATTGTTCACGTGTGGGTTTACATTGGCACCGTGGCAATTAGTCACACATTTGCCCTGATGTTCTGTATTTATATATGGTTCTATATGTGTCATTATATATTCTATATGTATGGATGAGACCATAGGTCTCATTAACATATAGCCATGTGTGGCCCTATTGTTTACAATGTTTTTATCCTCCGGTATATATGGGTAATTTCTATATATACATATATTTTACATACTAATATATTGTTTAATCAAACTTGCACCATTCGGTCTTTTGATCATCAGCGGGATGTTTACTACATCATATTGGGGAATTGGTTCTTTGAGATTGAGTCTGGGAGACATATTTCTGAGTTCCATATCCTAATACGTGGTGATCTGCCCTCTGAACACGACGTATGGCACGCAAGCACACAGTGAGAACACAATACATGGAAATAGCCGCCACGCTTTATTGCGTTCCGACTACATATCCCACTGTGCTTTGCGCACGGTCACGCCGTCTATGAGGGATCCAATCTAATGTACGCCGATGACACGTAGACATTGTAAGTCACGTCGATGGCGTAACACGCTTCTTCGCTTTGTCCTGATTGGCCCAGTGTATGCCGAGGACACGTGGACGGTGTCAGTCACGTTGATGGCGTAGTATGCCTCTCCGGTTTATCCTGATTGGCCTGATCCGTCACATGACGGAGGTCATGTGACGCAGAACCAACCATGTGACTCACCAATCCCGGAAGTGAAACATTGGGACATACGGGCATGCAATTAAGGTACAAATCTCTTCCTATATATAGCGTGGGGGGCATCAGGACGGCGTGTACCCCAGTTGATGTCTTATCAGACGAAACGCGTCGGGTTTTACATGCCAGTCCTTATTGCCCATCTCACGCATTCTTGATATTTGAAGCTTACCACTTCTGAAGTTCATCTTTGGGTTTGTTTGTAATTTTTGAGTGGATTGCCTTCTATTTTGAGATTGAACTGCTTGTTTGCTGCTGTTTTTTACTGGAATTTTATGGTTGCTTTTAAATAAATTCCCATTTTTGGATTTACACTATGTGGAAGTGCTCTTTCCTGTTTTTTTGGTGACACCATCCATATGGAGGGCTTCGGGTCTATATGCTGATTACCCACACCTGGAGCGAGTCACATTTGGAAACATTGAAAGACGCCACCAACAGGAGAGGACAACTTTGGTTTCTATTTGCTGGTCCCTGACGTGGACATAAGCCTGATAGATCCACCGCTATATGGTGAGCTGGATCTACAACACTTGGTAAGAGTATTTATTTCTTACTTATTGTCCCTGACCCAATGGTGAAGGCACTCCCGGGTGTTACATCATATTGGCATACAAACCATCTATTTCAAGGAACCATTTGAAACAGGACTTGCATATCCACAGACGACTACTTTTGGATATTGTTTTCCTACCTGTACTCAGAGACATTTAAAATTTTGTTTGCACTGAACTTTGTGGATATTTCATATGTCACATAGTTCTGTTCCTTATAGGTGATTTACAGTTTTGTATATGATTTAGGCACCAACAGGTGTTATAGATTCCTTATGATTGTTTATAAGTGTTCACTGTAAAGAGTCACTACATCTTTTATTTTTATCTATTTCTAGGGGTATCAGTAGTTCTCTTAGATCACGGTGACATATCACCGTACCACTGTTTGAATAGATTTATCATACTTTTTATTTTAAGTCACACGTGTTTGTTACAACGTTTATCATTTGGTCTTCATTAGGCCATTCGGTTCTCCATTGAGTCCCAACACACATTTGAATTCACTTTTGAATTTCACATAGCGCCTACATTTATATATTCATATAATTTTTACTTTTTCTGTCAGATTGTTATGTTGGCTGCTAACATATAAGTTTTTTGCGAGGTTGGCGCAATATTTTTGCCCTTTTTATCTTTATATGAGAGAATTGGTCCCGCTGGAGCAAATAAATTCTTAGTCCATGAACTCCTCCTCACCCTGTTCACAGACTGAACTCGAGTTACAGTGTTAACTGCAACACCAAGCCCAAAGCCAGCATGAGCTCGAGAACGAGAACGCACTTCAAACATGGTTTTAAACCGGTCGGCTGGTCAGAACGCACTCAAACAGAACGCACCGTGGAACAGCAAGGCCTGAAAAGAACGATCTGAAAAACAGTAAACAAACGGCCAAGAAGGCACTGCAAGGCAATAACGACCTGACTGCAGGCACTGAATCACAAATACAAACCCACAAGCACAAACTGAACACCAGGAAACGATCTGCAAAGCACGGAGACTGAAAAGCGCGAATCGGCTCTCACCAAACTTTTACTAACACACGGTAACACGAAATCAGCAAAAGCAGCCCAAGGGGTGGTGCCATTAGATTTGTTCGGCCCTTTTATAGCGCGTCGTACGTTTTGAACGTGCCGTCGTTTTCTTGCCGTCGGTTTTTTGACTGATGGTGTGTGGCCAAGACTGATGAAAAACAGTTTCATCGGATTTCCGATGGTCAAATCCATCGGACGAAAATCCATAGGTTATCCGATCGTGTGTATGGGGCTTTAGTCACGACTCATGCTAAAACACCCTGTGCTTGGGAGTGCTTGACAAGAGCCAAAGCCACCTACCAAGTATTCTATTTAGATTATCATTTGAAAAAAAGGCTAAACAAGTTCTCTTGTTAACTCATTATAATATCATTATGAACATACTGCATGCGGCAGCAGAGCAGGTGGGTCAGCTGCCACTTATATGATTCTCTGTCATGTTCTGGTTCTGCCCTTAGAATTGTCACTGAGTTCCTTCATTAGGAATCCTTGCACATCCAGTATCTGTAGATACAATTAGCAAATGATCTGGCAAATCTTTTCACCCACCCCTACTTTCCTCCTTCAAGAAGGACCTGAAAGCTGGGCAAGACAAACATTTTCCTGAATGGGCAGGTCTAATGTCATTAAGCAGAATTTTCTGCCCAGATTCCTGCACATTCTCCAAATGTTACCTATTCATGTTCCCCTCCTGTATCTAAAGGTGGTCCAGACCACTTGAAGCTATTTCATTTGGGCAAATAAACCAGCCTGCATTAAACATTCTATCCTCCATAGAGTATAGGTAGATGGGGGGATGGCATTACCAGACTCACTTTTACCAGCTAGACTACCTGACTAGGGCACACACCTGACTAGGGCACTTGACTGGAGCAATCATGGTAAATTCAAACAGTGGATCACTACGGAAAACAGACTTTCTCACCAGCACCCCTGGGTGTCCTCCCATACCTGGCTGTATGCCTCCCTATTGTCTCAAGACCAACAATTTGCAGGCATGAGCTGTTCAACTTTCACATTTCTTGAACTCATTCCCTAATGTCTCATCAAATGACTGTCCATTTACATCTTACAAATGGGAGTGCCACCTGAAGGACCTGCTCAGACATATTGTACTTTCTCCTTCACCTACAAACTTCTGCTTACCGAAGCCTCTCACCCACCACTTGACGGGAATATAATATAGAGCTGTCTGCCAAAGACCGTTCTAAAATCCTAAACCTATCATATAAATCCTCTATTAGCAGGAAGTACTAGGAATCTGGATACAAACTTATGACAAGATGGTATCATACTCCTGCTACACTACACCGTTCTAAAATTCTAAACCTATCATATAAATCCTCTATTAGCAGGAAGTACTAGGAATCCGGATACAAACTTATGACAAGATGGTATCATACTCCTGCTACACTACACCAAATGTACCCTGTCACCTTAGACGGTTGTTAGCATTGTGATTCGGAAAGAGGAGATATGTTACATATATTTTGGTCATGCTCCTCCCTTCAGGCCTTCTGAAAACAAACCCATGCTATTGTGCAAAAATGTATGGATTTCCATGTTCCCTATATGCCTGCTTTCTTTCTTTTACACCAAAACCCTGTTGGTTTGCTGGTAAAGGTGTAAAATAAATCAATGGTTAGAGTAGTTCGTAAGGTTGAGGATATCTGATACATGAAGTGTCTGACTGTTGCTCTGAAAAGGACAGAAGAGAAATTTAACAGGACATGGTTTTACTGGCTGGAATATTCCTGCACTGATGAGTTTGGGTGCATCTTGGTGGCCCAACAGCCTGCTCTTTCCTAACACGTCCCCTTGTTTGGAGGAGGGGGGGTTCTTTTTTTTTTGCTCCCTGAAGTTTTTTTTTCCCTTGAAGTTTCTTCTTGATGGTATAACACCCCCCAACAAAGTCAAGAGACGTGACTCATCCCACATGCATGGTCGCCCACACTGCATAACGTAGCTGTGGGTGGCCGTCTTGTTATTTTCATTGTCATTTAAAAGTTAACTCTGCCTATGAACTTCTGTTTCATGGGTCATGTGGCCCAATTTTTTATGTAGATTTTGTTTGGTTTTCATTACACCCAGCACTGGGTGGCTTAATACTGTACTGGTTTTGTTTTCTTTCTGGTTTCTAATTTATTTATTTTTATTGGCATAGAAGCAGTGCAGCGCAGCAAAAAAATAAAAAATAAAACAAAACCCAAAATAAATCATAAAAAACAACAATACTGAGAACGGTAGTAAATAGTTAAAAACAATGTGTCCATAGAATTCCTCTTAGCAAGAATAGAAGCCCAAGACAGTGTCCATATAGGAAGTGACTCCTAAAGATTATCAAATGGTGACTTATGTGATATTCCTCCACCACCGAAATAGGTTTGCAGCTCACCTCAGAGCATGGACCCCTGAACCAGTCAGTCAGGTCATGCAAGCATGTTTCCCTTTTGGGACAAATATTCCAAGGTAGATAAACTCAGGAAAGCAATACGATAGGGGGAAATCCACAGGTCACTTGATCAGAGCTCCGGTCCGGGTATAATAATATGCAAGAGAATATATAGAGATCTAATGCTCTCCGTATGGTACAACATATGTTTATTTTTAAAGAAGAAAAAATACACTTACATACATAGCACTGTATAAACCCCAGTGCATGGGAATGCCGGCATGTAATAAAGCGGGTGTAGCGAGTGTCAGCATGGAAGAGAGGCGCGGGTGACGTCACATCTGCTCATGTATTCCGTACGCGTTGCGTCCTAGCACTGGGCGGGACTTCATCAGCGGTACTGAACAGCGTGAATCACCCGCTATAAATATCAATGGAACGTGGAACCGGCCAATCACAGCACAATCAACAATCGATTGTCATGGAAACCCTGCCAGCAGGGAATAAGACAGAGGCCGGTAAGGACCAAAATAAAGAAGAAAGCAAAGATCCCTTTAAAAGGGAAAAAAACTTTACTGCACCACTTACGTGGAGTATATAATTTTGCTCAATTGATTATCAAATCAAGAAACAAATGAACAGTATGTGAATCGTAGCCCACGTCTCCTGCTGACACTGAAAATACAATATATACTATCCAAATATGTTAAGAAAAAGATCTAAAAGAAAGGAAAAATAGCTGGAATCAGGGAAATCAGTGACAGGTCATGCATATCTAAAATACACTGTTGACCCTATTGAAAAAATCACTAAACAGATAATTTAAGAAAATACATATAAATATATACATATATGTAAAATGAGCATAATAAAAATACCACAGAAATTCATTTTAAAATCAGGCAAAATAAAATAAAATATGGCAAAATTAAAAATTCAACGATCAGAGATAAAACAATTTAAATCAAATTCAACATTCAAGCCAGCAGGTACTAAAACTTGTGTCTCATGTATCCACTGAGATTCCCTGCGGCTTAACTGGCGTATAAAACTACCACCTCTCCAATGTTTGATTACTCGTTCGATGCCCCAAAATTTCAAACCTCTAGGGTTTTGATTATGCATCAATTTAAAATGTCTAGACACATTGTGTGTTTTAACTCCTCTTTTAATGTTGTTCACATGCTCCCCTAGACGAACGTGAAGTGGTCTGGAGGTTCTACCAATATACTGAAGACCACATTCACATTCTAGCATGTAAACAACACCTATAGTGGTGCACGTAATCAACTGACCTATCTTATATGATTTTTTGGTAGCAGTGGCGAGAAAATCTTTCCTCTTTTTTATATTGCACTTAGAATGCTTGCAGGCTGTGCATCGCCCGCAAGCATAAAAACCAGCGAGGAAGGAGAAGAGTCTGTTTTCAGAGTGCACTGGAGGGTCAACAACTCCTGGTGCCAGACAATCACGCAAAGACGGAGCTTTCTTATAGATAAATGCTGGGCGTGATGGCAACAGCGGGCCCAAAACCTTGTCTTGCTTTAGTATTGACCAGTTATTTGAAACAAGTTTTTCAAATTTCTTATATTGTACGTTATAATTGAGTACCATTTTGAAATTCGAGATGCTAATATTGGTTTCTCTGACTTTATCAGCTACCAATGGTCCCCTATCCAAGGAACGTACATTCTCTATCTCTTTATCTAAAGAGTCCCTATTATACCCTTTCTGTTGGAATCTGGATGACAAAATCTGTGCCTGTGTGAGAAAGTCCTCCTCCCTTGTGCAATTTCGCCTGAGCCTAATAAACTGACCTTTCGGTATATTGCATAGCCACGATTTATGGTGGCAACTATCAAGTGGTATGTATGCATTACGATCAGTAGGCTTAAGATAATTACACAGGCGGAATTGCTCACTATCCTTCCAGATTTCCAAATCTAGGAACACAATATTTTTCATACTAATATTCCAGGTTAATTTAATATTCTTGGTATTCTCATTCATTGTCCCGATAAAGTAATCAAGACTGGGACGATCCCCCTCCCAAATTAGAATGAGATCGTCTATGTACCTTTTGTAACAGACTAACTGGGGGGGACGATTCTTGAAAACCACGTCCTCCTCCCAGTGGGCCATAAAAAGGTTGGCCACACTGGGAGCAAAACGGGCTCCCATCGCAACCCCCCTTGTCTGCAAAAAGAACTGACGATTGTACCAAAAATAATTTCTAGATAAACAAAAACCCAGACTGGTCAAAAGAAAATCCTTATGTTTAGCCGGAAGATCTGAAGATCCTAAAGCCCACTGCACAGAAGACAAGGCATCCTCATGTCCTATTATAGTGTACAGTGAGCCTACATCCGCAGTGACAAGGATACTGGATGGTGAGCATGTAACAGCCTCCAATAATTGAATAATATGTTTGGTGTCCCTAAGGTAGGCTCTAGTTTCTGACACCAGGGGTTGCAGGAATGAATCTATATACTGCCCCACTCTCGAGCTAATGGAGTCAATGCCATTAACGATAGGCCTCCCCGGAGGGTTGGCACTATCCTTATGGATTTTTGGAAGGCAGTATATGATTGGTGCTTTACAGAACAAAGGATCTAAATAGAGGGCCTCCTTTTTATTAAGGACACCCATAGTTTGTCCTGATTCTACTAACAGATGAAGCTCATCCTTATATGTCAGCATAGGAGCCCTATTCAAAATACGGTAAGTGTCATGATCACTCAATAACCGATCCATTTCTGCTGTATAAACAGCTTTATCTAGAATAACCAATCCACCCCCTTTATCCGCCCGACGGATAATAATTTCTTTACGTTTTTCTAGAGATTCCATCCCCTTTTTAATGTACTGTGGGTCCATCACTTTCCTTATCCTCATTTTATCTAAGTCATTAAACATCATATGTTTAAACACCTCTAAGTATTTATTATCAACATTCAGAGGGTTAAAAGTGGACTTATTACGTAGGTTGGAGTGGACACCTTCAGCTACTCTAGTTGATTTTATGGAGTTAGTCAAAAAATATTTTTTCATATTGAGGTTTCTAACAAATTTTTGAATGTTGACATAAGTTTGGAATTTATTGAGATTTTTTGTTGGGGCAAACTTCAAACCCCTATCCAACACTCGTAACTCGTCATCATCCAAAGTGCAACTGCTCAAATTATAGATCCCTGTGCCTATTGGGGTTTTGGTCTTTTGTATTCTCCTTCCCCCTCTCCTTCCTCTCTGGCCTTTCTTTTTTGAGATTGACCATTTCCTTGTGGAATCTGTTGAGGTGGGTGCCTCCACCAATTGCCTGGGTTCGGTTGGTATGAGGGACCCCTCCCTGACCCTTGGTTCGATTGATTGTACGGAGGACCCCTCCCTGGCCCACTCTGGGCCCCTGAAAAATCCCCTCCCTCCCTTATAGCCTGATTTTGGAGGGGGGTGAATCTATTTGTAATAGGTGCCTGACCACCTCGTGGGAATGTAGGTTTGCCTCTATTTTGATTATGAGAATAGGGGACTTGATCATATCCATGACTCTCCCAACCATGGGGGGATTCATATTGATATTGATGGTGGGGGTAATTTCTAGATGGAGATTGGTAAGAGGATGAATTTCCTCTTTTACCTCTACCACCACCTCTCTTTCCCCTAAAGTTATTACCTCTATATGGCTGATCTCCCCTCTGGGGCGGGGGGCCTACTACAGAATAATCATAACTATGAATCGTTTCTCTAATAGGGGTGGGGGCAGATGATGGAATAATGTCCTGAATAGGAGCATTATCTGAGACAAGCGGGTTGGGAACGTTGACATTTTGCCATTTAAAAATATTGCCTTTATTAAAATCATCAAAATCCCGGATGTATTTTTCTTTTTCTTATTTTGGATTTCTATATCCCATTTAAACAATTTGTTTTTGAGTTCAGCTGATAACCGCAGGAACTCTTCACTTTCTTTGAGGGGTTCTATAAGATTTTTTATGTCCCGAATCTGAGATTCTATCGCTATCATTTTTCTTTCTTTACGTGAAAGTAAAAATTCTAGCAATTTTAAACCTTTTAGGACAAAAAATTCTCCCCACTCTTTCATCGACTCATCATCTAGGAGCCCATCATTAGGTGGGACATCCCATCTTAAACGGCGTAGAACCAGTTTAGCAGCCAAATACTGTCTAAAAGATGCAATGTCCCACCATATTTTTACCTTTTTCTCAAATAAATGGCCCAATTTTTTGAACGAATGAGCCACATCATTAATCTGTTCATTGGGTGGGGTTCGGGAAAAAAACATCCCTAATTTAACCTCACATATCTCTAGATATTGAAATACATCCATAAATGCAGCTGAATTGTGATATATTGATAAACAAGCAGTACTAAAGCAGATCAACCAGCGCAAATAAAATTAACACAGAAAGAATTGCAGCTGAACACTGAGGGTCAAAATATCAAATCCCCAAGTAAACTGGCATAGAAGCAGTGCAGCGCAGCAAAAAAATAAAAAATAAAACAAAACCCAAAATAAATAATAAAAAACAACAATACTGAGAACGGTAGTAAATAGTTAAAAACAATGTGTCCATAGAATTCCTCTTAGCAAGAATAGAAGCCCAAGACAGTGTCCATATAGGAAGTGACTCCTAAAGATTATCAAATGGTGACTTATGTGATATTCCTCCACCACCGAAATAGGTTTGCAGCTCACCTCAGAGCATGGACCCCTGAACCAGTCAGTCAGGTCATGCATGTTTCCCTTTTGGGACAAATATTCCAAGGTAGATAAACTCAGGAAAGCAATACGATAGGGGGAAATCCACAGGTCACTTGATCAGAGCTCCGGTCCGGGTATAATAATATGCAAGAGAATATATAGAGATCTAATGCTCTCCGTATGGTACAACATATGTTTATTTTTAAAGAAGAAAAAATACACTTACATACATAGCACTGTATAAACCCCAGAGCATGGGAATGCCGGCATGTAATAAAGCGGGTGTAGATCCTTTGTTCTGTAGAACACCAATCATATACTGCCTTCCAAAGATCCATAAGGATAGTGCCAACCCTCCGGGGAGGCCTATCGTTAATGGCATTGACTCCATTAGCTCGAGAGTGGGGCAGTATATAGATTCATTCCTGCAACCCCTGGTGTCAGAAACTAGAGCCTACCTTAGGGACACCAAACATATTATTCAATTATTGGAGGCTGTTACATGCTCACCATCCAGTATCCTTGTCACTGCGGATGTAGGCTCACTGTACACTATAATAGGACATGAGGATGCCTTGTCTTCTGTGCAGTGGGCTTTAGCATCTTCAGATCTTCCGGCTAAACATAAGGATTTTCTTTTGACCAGTCTGGGTTTTTGTTTATCTAGAAATTATTTTTGGTACAATCGTCAGTTCTTTTTGCAGACAAGGGGGGTTGCGATGGGAGCCCGTTTTTCTCCCAGTGTGGCCAACCTTTTTATGGCCCACTGGGAGGAGGACGTGGTTTTCAAGAATCGTCCCCCCCATTTAGTCTGTTACAAAAGGTACATAGACGATCTCATTCTAATTTGGGAGGGGGATCGTCCCAGTCTTGATTACTTTATCGGGACAATGAATGAGAATACCAAGAATATTAAATTAACCTGGAATATTAGTATGAAAAATATTGTGTTCCTAGATTTGGAAATCTGGAAGGATAGTGAGCAATTCCGCCTGTGTAATTATCTTAAGCCTACTGATCGTAATGCATACATACCACTTGATAGTTGCCACCATAAATCGTGGCTATGCAATATACCGAAAGGTCAGTTTATTAGGCTCAGGCGAAATTGCACAAGGGAGGAGGACTTTCTCACACAGGCACAGATTTTGTCATCCAGATTCCAACAGAAAGGGTATAATAGGGACTCTTTAGATAAAGAGATAGAGAATGTACGTTCCTTGGATAGGGGACCATTGGTAGCTGATAAAGTCAGAGAAACCAATATTAGTATCTCGAATTTCAAAATGGTACTCAATTATAACGTACAATATAAGAAATTTGAAAAACTTGTTTCAAATAACTGGTCAATACTAAAGCAAGACAAGGTTTTGGGCCCGCTGTTGCCATCACGCCCAGCATTTATCTATAAGAAAGCTCCGTCTTTGCGTGATTGTCTGGCACCAGGAGTTGTTGACCCTCCAGTGCACTCTGAAAACAGACTCTTCTCCTTCCTCGCTGGTTTTTATGCTTGCGGGCGATGCACAGCCTGCAAGCATTCTAAGTGCAATATAAAAAAGAGGAAAGATTTTCTCGCCACTGCTACCAAAAAATCATATAAGATAGGTCAGTTGATTACGTGCACCACTATAGGTGTTGTTTACATGCTAGAATGTGAATGTGGTCTTCAGTATATTGGTAGAACCTCCAGACCACTTCACGTTCGTCTAGGGGAGCATGTGAACAACATTAAAAGAGGAGTTAAAACACACAATGTGTCTAGACATTTTAAATTGATGCATAATCAAAACCCTAGAGGTTTGAAATTTTGGGGCATCGAACGAGTAATCAAACATTGGAGAGGTGGTAGTTTTATACGCCAGTTAAGCCGCAGGGAATCTCAGTGGATACATGAGACTCAAGTTTTAGTACCTGCTGGCTTGAATGTTGAATTTGATTTAAATTGTTTTATCTCTGATCGTTGAATTTTTAATTTTACCATATTTTATTTTATTTTGCCTGATTTTAAAATGAATTTCTGTGGTATTTTTATTATGCTCATTTTACATATATGTATATATTTATATGTATTTTCTTAAATTATCTGTTTAGTGATTTTTTCAATAGGGTCAACAGTGTATTTTAGATATGCATGACCTGTCACTGATTTCCCTGATTCCAGCTATTTTTCCTTTCTTTTAGATCTTTTTCTTAACATATTTGGATAGTATATATTGTATTTTCAGTGTCAGCAGAAGACGTGGGCTACGATTCACATACTGTTCATTTGTTTCTTGATTTGATAATCAATTGAGCAAAATTATATACTCCACGTAAGTGGTGCAGTAAAGTTTTTTTCCCTTTTAAAGGGATCTTTGCTTTCTTCTTTATTTTGGTCCTTACCGGCCTCTGTCTTATTCCCTGCTGGCAGGGTTTCCATGACAATCGATTGTTGATTGTGCTGTGATTGGCCGGTTCCACGTTCCATTGATATTTATAGCGGGTGATTCACGCTGTTCCGTACCGCTGATGAAGTCCCACCCAGTGCTAGGACGCAACGCGTACGGAATACGTGAGCAGATGTGATGTCACCCGCGCCTCTCTTCCATGCTGACACTCGCTACACCCGCTTTATTACATGCCGGCATTCCCATGCACTGGGGTTTATACAGTGCTATGTATGTAAGTGTATTTTTTCTTCTTTAAAAATAAACATATGTTGTACCATACGGAGAGCATTAGATCTCTATATATTCTCTTGCATATTATTATACCCGGACCGGAGCTCTGATCAAGTGACCTGTGGATTTCCCCCTATCGTATTGCTTTCCTGAGTTTATCTACCTTGGAATATTTGTCCCAAAAGGGAAACATGCTTGCATGACCTGACTGACTGGTTCAGGGGTCCATGCTCTGAGGTGAGCTGCAAACCTATTTCGGTGGTGGAGGAATATCACATAAGTCACCATTTGATAATCTTTAGGAGTCACTTCCTATATGGACACTGTCTTGGGCTTCTATTCTTGCTAAGAGGAATTCTATGGACACATTGTTTTTAACTATTTACTACCGTTCTCAGTATTGTTGTTTTTTATGATTTATTTTGGGTTTTGTTTTATTTTTTATTTTTTTGCTGCGCTGCACTGCTTCTATGCCAGTTTACTTGGGGATTTGATATTTTGACCCTCAGTGTTCAGCTGCAATTCTTTCTGTGTTAATTTTATTTGCACTGGTTGATCTGCTTTAGTACTGCTTATTTATTTTTATTGACAGTTAAAAAATTTAAAAGATTTTTTAAATAAAAAATGCATAAAAATAGATTTGTCACTGGGCTGTAATCAATAACTCGCTGTCGATTGAATATTGGAAACAAAATTTGCTGTCAACTATTGATGAGCAGGAGCCAGTAGGCAGGGCTCATTGATGGCATCAGCAATGTGCAGCCAATCAGTGTGTGGCAAGACTGAAAGCCACACATACAAGCTGTAGGCATAAAGTGCTTGCTTCAGCCAGCATAGAAGGATTAAAGAATAAAACCGTTAACTAATGAAAATAAGACATTTATCTACAACAGCAAAAAATGCCTATTTTGTAGCAGGAAGAGTGAACTACAAGGTAAGTGGACACAGCACTAGGAACTTTGGTGAAAAGTTTGCCTGCCAGCTTCCACCTATAAATTAAATATAACTTTGGTATCTTTACTAACACTTAAATCTCATAACAGCTTTAAAATATTGATGCTATTTCAAAAAAACATTTTTATTATTTTTATATATGCAACTTTCATAAATAAAAAAAAATGTTGATCCTGCCGTAAAGTTCCTGGCTCAGATACTTTTCACCCTGTCATATGGGCTAGTGGCCATTCCAGCACACATTAAGCAGCCATAGTCCACTTTTATCGCTATCATAAGACCAAACCTGAGAAATGCAGGGCAGTCATCACTGTAGCACAGGCATGTAGACAGAAAGAAGGCTGATGGAGATTAGCAGCACTGTGATGCAACAAAATACATTGCCAACAGATATTTTAGTTTAAAAAGGTAAATTGTTTATGATGCAATCATTTAGTAAACTAAATTTTATTCAGTCAGGGTTTACATCTACTTTAATAAAGCATTTGTCTGACAGTAGTTCCCTGTTGTATCCATGCATACCTTTTATTGTCTAAGCCTCAGGAAATTTCAAGTATATTTTGGCCTTTTGGGTTCTAATAGATTCAGAATATTGATTTACGTAAACATACAGTATATAACTGGGGTCATTTCAGAGAAGAAATTGCTTTATTATCATAGTGTAAAACAATATTCAATTATTTCATACAACACAAAAGCTGTCTTCTTGGCTTGACAGACCAATAGTTTTTATAGATTCTTTCATTTAGATAAAAGACTACTTTTTAGGTTGTAAAAAAGATGTTTATAGCATGTTATATAGCAAGTTATTTCTGCAGAAATTCTCTTAAATTATGTTTTTTCTTCTATATATTTTTCATTGAAGACCTAAATCCCCAAATATATCTAAGTAGCATGCCAATGTCTCTGGGAAAATATCCATAGTATTACCAATTGAGAAATAATTGTAAAATGTTACCATCCTAATGTTATTCTTACTGTGGCCACTGAAGCACAGCAGCTATATTTTATCTATGCCTTGCTTGTGCATTCATATAAAACATGTACAGTAACTGCATAGTAAAAAAAATGCAGAGGGATAGCAAAAGCTTGCTTATATATGAGGAAATGTATTTAAAATTGCCTTGTTATCATTTAGTTTCACAACAAAATTACTGAACGGCTTCCATATGATGGCAAGGCACATTAGAGACATAAAGATTTTTTAAGCCCAAGCCCCTTCATCTATTTTTTCTCCATTACCTACCATAAATCTGTGCATGTCTTTTATCATCTCTACTGTCCACATAACATTATTACAACGTAATTTCACATCCTTTTATCTCCTTTTAGAACAGGACTCATACCACAACTGTAGCATATTCTCTAGTATGAGAGTTTTCCTTCCTGAAATTGCTTGACCAATGTTATACCTTAAATGTGAAATATACAGTGCAGGGCAAGGTAGAACATGGCAAAGCTGATTTACTAAATAAAATAAACAAGAGCGGGGAAAAGTATGAATCAGTCTGTCTGTATATGTAGGCAAACATATGAAAACCTTTGCCATCACACGTTTGTGATCCAACAGTCTATCTCTGCACTGCTGTTTAATGTGTGTGGTGCACTCATAGTTTGCCATGCACCATTAACATCCAAATAATATTGCATTCATGCCTCTCTTGACCCGTACGAAACCTTTTTACCAACTTAAAATAGTGCATGTAAAAGCACAGAGGCGTCAAGTTGTAAATACTTAAAGTGCATGTAAACCCTCCATACACCCAGTGAAGTGAACAGCCTCAGATGACAGGGATGAACCAAATCTCCCTACATAAGTTTTACATCCATATCTGCTGTCTTCACATTTATATACTGTTTAGAAAGTTCAGATCGTGTTAGGAAATTTTCTCTTCCTGTTTAACACAGAGTGTGATGTCTGGGCATACAGCCAAGATCGCTAAAATTGCTGATTGGAAGAAAGTCACACACCCCCCTCTCTACATAGGCAGAGACTCTCAGAGATGTTTTGTAACAGGGCCAGCTGCCTGCTAATCTATTTATAGCAACCTCCTCGGACAGAAATTTCAGGCTGCGTTTATCTGATGTGTCTGAGAATTTGTCAGGAGTTATCAGGCTGATAACAGAGGAACGGTTCAGGAGAAAGCTATGGGATTTAGCTCTTTGAAGAGAGATAACAAAATACTGCAGATATATGTGCCCAGCTCAAATGTAATGAATTGGGTTTACATCCGCTTTAATTGCAGTGCTTTCCCTTTCCATAAAACATTTTTTATGCAGTTGCACTGAACCCTAAAGTTGCTAGACCATTTAACTAATCAATTTTCTAGCACAGTCCTCTCCCTCTATGATGTTGTCTTATTATTCTCTGTGCTGGCCAAGGTCTTCCACCCTTCCCCTCACCTATATTTATAACAGTTTATGCAGCTAATGGAGGAGGAGTGAGGGGGATACTATAAAGTGTCACTTGATTGACAGTTCTGAGTCTGTAGACTCATGCCGCGTACACACGATCGATTTTCTCGACGGTGAAAACACTGTCGAGAAAATCGATGGGAAAAACGAGGGAACGGCTTGGTTCCCTACACACGTCCGTTTTTCTTTATCGAGAAAAACGACCGTGTGTGGGCTCCGCGGCAGTGTTTCCCTATGGGAAAACTGCCACGGAAAAAAACGACGGGAATCACAACGAGAAAAATTAGAGCATGTTCTAATTTTTCTCGTCGTGCTTAATGCCGTTTTTCCTGTCGAGAAAAACAACAAAAAGCCCGCAGACGATCGTTTTTCTCGTCCAAAGGAAAAAATTTAATTTTTCTCGACGGGAAAAACGGTCGTGTGTACGCGGCATCAGGGTTTTTTGGATGTATACACAAGAGAGACATTTAAAGGGAAATAACTTACATAAAATATGTTAAATGCAAATACTGTATATTCCCATGGAAATAATTTTGTTAAAATGAATTGGCTAGTGATAGTGTCTCTTTATTATGCATCTTGGAATGTTCACGACAAAAAATGATAAGGTAAATAAGTTTAAATATAAAACAAATAATTCACCTGCTCCCTAAGCAAAGAAACATGTAAAGCTAAAAGGCTAAAAGTCAGCATACAGTATATACATGTATTTACATTATAATTGTACAGTACATTTGTATACTCTCATCTAATAGAATCGTGATGCCAAAAGAAACCGATTTAAAAAAAAAAGTAAAATAAAAGACCATTACAAGTGTGAGTTATGAATCTAATAGGATGTATACATTCCATTTCACCACTACATTAGGAGAAAAAAACTTTATTTTTCCTCACATGAAACTTGTCTGACTACAAGTAACATAATGTACATTTTTCACAAGTCCGCTGTTTTGTTGAAAAAATTTCACAGTGCTCATAGGAAACTGATTACTGATTACACTGATTACTGTGTAAATGTCACTGGTAAGGGGTTAACACAAGGGGGTGATCAAGGGGTTAAATGTGTGTTCCCTAGATGTGTTCTAACTGTATGGGGATGTAACTGACTGGGGGAGGAGACATATCGTTGTCTCCTCTCCGCCGACAGAACAGGGATTTGTTTGTTTACACACACAAATCCCCGTGCTGGCGCTCGTGCCCGCGATCACGTGTGGCCGGCGGCGATCGCGCCCGCCGGCCACGCGCATCGGGGTCCCCCGCCGTGCAGCCGGCACTTGCCCTCTGGCGGCTCTTAAAGGGTACAACGTACCCTTAAGGGGTTTCACCCAGCAGAGCCATTCTGCCGACTTATATCGGCATGAGGCGGTCAGCAAGTGATTAACTGACAATTGCGTCATGCAACGCTGTACACAAATAAAAAATATGTAATTTTTTTCCCATAAATCAAGCTTTCTTTTGGTGGTATTTGATCACCACTGTGTTTTTTATTTTTTTGCGCTATAAACAAAAACGACTGACAATTTTTTTTTACTTTCCGTTATAAAACATGTACAGTAAAAAAAAAAATTAAAATCTAATTTCTTCATACATGTAGGCCAATATGTATTCTGCTACAAGTTTTTGGTACAGAAATCCCAATAAGCATATATTGATTGGTTTACGCAAATGTTGTAGCGTCTTCAAACCAAGGGATATATACTGGAATTTGTATCTATTTATTTATGCTAGTAATGGCGGCGATCAGGGACTTATAGAGGGACTGAAATATTGTGGCGTACAATCAGACACTAAATGACACTGTGACACTAATACAGTGATCAGCGCTAAAAATATGCACTCTCACTGTACTAAATGACACTGGCTGGGAATGGGTTAAACATCTAGGGCAATCAAAGGGTTAAATGTGTACCTATCCAGTGTTTGTGTTTTCTATGTGTGTTGCTTATACTAGGAGAAGAGATGGATTTGAGTCCCTGCTTTGCAGAAACAAAGAATCCATCCCGTCCCCCTGTAAGATTACATAGGCAGCACTCCACTTGGAGTCTCTGCCCGTCAATCTGCGGGCGTCGTCGGACATCGATTAACCACTGTGAATAATCACAGTGCCTTGCAGACGAAAGTGCACAAATATATATATATATATATATATATATATATATATATAAAATAAATATCATATATAAAAACTTAAATTCGTAAAGTCCATATGATAAAACAGCGCTAAATAAGGATAAATGTCCAAAAACATGTAAAAAGCACTTGAGTGATGACTTTGCAACAGTCAAACTAGTAGTGGTATATCTTCTCTGGATACGATATGTAGTGCACCCTACACCAATCCCAAATCTTCACCACAAGTGAGGCACGCTCCCCCTCTGGGGTACAAACTCACCACAAAGATGAAAAAGATAGGCCTTTTTTTTAGTCTGTAGGTAGTCTCACTCCAACATCCGTCATCACCACCAGGGTAGTATGGGTTAAAATCCTCAAGCAAACATATAAGGACATAAAGGCACTAATAGTGTAATATTGCTTTAATTAAGAAATCCCCAATACTAAAACCCTGTTTCAAATGCACGTACAATTCAATCACTTGTAAAACAGCACATAAAGTATAGAGTGTAATCACCGCTATCCTGTCCCAAGAGGGTGCCTGTGTTGCATTCGTAACGCGGCGGTCTTTTGTTCCGGATTTGCGACAGCTGCCGTGATGTTCACTCTGTACTTCCTAATTACAGAGACGCTGCGGTATCTGGGCCCTGACCGGTTTCGTCACAGATTGACTTCAACTGAGGGCGTAGATAGTCCAGCGTCAACGTGCGTGGTATAACTTCCCCGTTCGTTACCTATTGGTTGGAGTGCCGTAATTCGTCCGCCCTGATTGGTGCTTACCAGGGCGGAACTCGAATACACACGTCCTCAGACAAGAGCTATTGGGGAATGTTCCGACAGCACGTACTACTGCACAATATGTTATGTAACGAATGACACAACATGAAGTTACACTTAAATAAACTTAAGAGTTATTAATATAGTACAACAACAAAAAAATATATAAATCACATCGTAGCAATTTTAAATATATTTTGAACGGAATTTAAATGTCTCAATCGCTGTTTACATAGAGCAAGAGAACCTGCATTCTGATACTCGGTGAAAAAGGAAAATATTTTTGTTACGATTCGTAAAAGGAGAACCGTAGTTGTTCGGTGTTAGCTGCTCAATATAATTTGATAAGACCGATCTGGCAAAACAACGAATCCGTCTTTTACAGTTTGAAAATTACATCTAAACGTTATTTTTAGCCTGTTGTGGTTTTACAACCACTATGTATATGTGCAAATATAATGGCAGTCACATAAGTTCAAACAAGGGGGTTTAGAGAAATTGGGAATTTTAACCCATTAATCCAAACAATAAAATTAGAGAGTAGTAAATCAATATATAGTAATGCATATATTAAATGCATGTGTATGGGTATTTACAGTCCACACATCTGTAAAACCATAAATAACTAAATAAGGTAATTTTAATTAAAATTAGAATTAAATCTAAATTTTTTAATTTGACATAAAATTGGACTACTTAGCGGATATAATCTATTTATATATGTATACTTCATTAGTTCCATATAAGTGAAGTTAAATAAATCAATATATAAATAGATAAGAAATATATATATAAATATAAAAAAAATATATATATATATAAAAGAAAACTGTATGTAATATATATATATATATAAAAATATAAAAATATAATAAAAAAAAATAGTAAATAAATAAATAGAAATATATAGGAGCATCAGGATATAAGAATTTCTGAGGATTGGGCCGAGAAAGGTTGCCAGTAAGGGGTGGTATTCTAGTCAAATGTTAAAAATATAGATAAAATTGCTAAAACAGTTAATAAAAATTGGTTAATAAAAATCAATCATAGAAACTAAATAAAAGCAATATATCAGTAATCACTAATAAAACAATTGATGTCTAGATCTATGTTTAACCCCTTCGGAGATAAAGTATCTACGGAATAAATCCATTGGGTCTCAAGCTTAGATAATTCTCTTACTAAGTTAGAGCCCCTCCAAGGTGGTTTTAGGTGGTCTACTCCCCAAAACTTGAGACCTGCTGGGTTTTGGTCGTGGAATAATTTAAAGTGTAAGGAAACGTTATGATCTTTATACCCGATTTTGATGTTTGCCACATGTTCTGCCACACGTATTTTGAGAGCTCTCTTAGTGCGGCCTATGTATAATAACTTACAGGGGCATTCTAAAACATACACTACATAGGTAGTGTTACAGGTAATAAAATCTTTAATGGTGAACTCTCTGTTATTAGAGGTAGATATAAATCTTTCAAGTGCTCTGAGAGGTTTATTCACCTCTCTACACGGGCGGCACTTTCTGCAGGCATAAAAGCCATCCTTATCCCAGAACGAAGGGGGTTTATGTGGGACATCTAAAATCTTCTTGACGACCCTGTCTCCATAGTTAGGAGCTTTCCTATAGATAAAAGTGGGTCTTGTTGGTATATAGGTTTTCAGGATCTTGTCAAGGAGAAGTATGTGCCAGTGAGAAAAGAAGATATGTTCCACTTCCTTATATTGTGAGTGGTATCCTGATATGAAACTCCATTCGTAATTGGTCTTATTCGTATTCTTTTGACCTCCAAGAGTGTTATTATTCAGGTAGTCGGTTCTTGGAGTAGCTGCGAGATCTTCAATAATTTTGGTTAGTTGTGTTTCTTTGTAGCCTTTTTCCATAAATTTATTTTTCAATATATCTGCTTGGAGAAGAAAGTCTGTATCCTCGGTGCAGTTCCGTCTGACCCGCATCAATTGGCCTTTAGGTATGTTTTTTAGCCATGCGGGGTGGTGGCCACTTTGTGTTGGGAGGAAACTGTTAGCATCTGTGGGCTTGAAATACACTTTAGTGCCCAATTTATTCCCATTCCTGTATATATGAACATCCAAAAAATGTATACTTTCTTTATTGTATTCACACGTAAGGTTAATGTTATTGGTGTTTTGGTTTAGTTCTTCAAGGAAGTTTTCTAATGATGTTGTTGATCCTGACCATATAAGAAATAAATCGTCTATATATCGTCGGTACAGTATCAGTTCTTTGCGTTTCTTGTGGAATACTGTTTTATCCTCCCACTCTGCCATAAACAGATTTGCTATGCTTGGAGCAAATTTGGCTCCCATGGCTACTCCCCTTCTTTGGGAGTAGAAACTTCCATCAAACCAAAAATAATTGTGTCCTAAACAAAAATCCAAAGCATTCCGTAGGAACACTTTCTGTGAATGGGAAATATCATCTCTTTTAGATAATGCCCAATTAAGGGCTAGCAAGGCGTCGTCATGCTGTATTATTGTGTATAATGACGAGACGTCTGCGGTTACTAGGAACACTTCTTCTTTTCCAGCCAAATCTATTTCCTGTAATAAAGATAGGAGCTCCTTAGTATCTTTGAGGTAAGCATGTGTTGATGTCACACTGGTTTGGAGATAATAGTCGAGATACTGGCCCAGACGTGATGTAATCGATCCGATTCCATTAACGATGGGTCTTGCTGGTGGAAGGTTGAGGTTTTTATGAATCTTTGGGAGGGTATATATAGTAGGTATCCTATTGCTACTCGGTACCAGATACTTGCTCTCCCGCAAAGATAAAGCTCTGGTTTGATAACCCATTTCCACCAGTTTCTGAAGATTGATTTCGTATTGTGGAGTGGGATCTTTTTCAAGCTTCGAATATGTTACCTCTTCAGATAGCATTTGTGTTAGCTGGTTATGGTAGAAGTCTTTGGTAAGAATAACCACTCCGCCTCCCTTGTCTGCTGGTCTTACTATTATCTCCTTTCTATTCTCTAGAAGTTCTATACCTTCTTTGATATACCGTGGATTCACATTCCTTTTTGGTTTGATGTATTCTAAATCACGTAGTATAAGTCCTTTAAAGACATCCAAAGGCTGATTGGTCCCCAATAGGGGGTTAAACAGTGATTTATTTCGCAAACCACTATCAGTTGGTACTGAGGAACTACTTGTTACAGGGTTTGAATTCTTGTTTAAAAAATATTTCTTCATATTCAGTTTCCTCATATATTTATTAACATCTATAAACACATTAAATTTGTTGATTGGACGGTGTAAACCACATTTGAGCCCCAAATTTAAAATATTGGTCTCTTTATCTGTTAAAACCACATCAGTTAAGTTAAAAATCCCGCCTATTCGTACTCCTTCTCGTATTCCTTTCGACTTCTTTTCTTGAGTCCTTCGTCCGGCCCTACAGCCTCTGTTCCTTCTCTCCTTGGGCCTGGTTGTTGCATCCTTTCTCGTTCCCAATGTGGAGGGTCCCTCCATTGGGGATCTCTCTGTGTCGGTCCCTGTTGTGGTCCCCTGTATTCTATCACCTGTTGTGGATAGGATGGCATTCTTCCTCTCTGGTTGTTCGACCCTCTGCCCCTCTTCTGCCATCCCCTGCCTCTCCCTAAAAAAGAGGACCGGGGTGATTGATATTGTTGTCTGTTCCTATCATCCCATAAAGGATCATATTTATTATATATGGGTACCTGATAGTACAAGTGATTGAATTGTACGTGCATTTGAAACAGGGTTTTAGTATTGGGGATTTCTTAATTAAAGCAATATTACACTATTAGTGCCTTTATGTCCTTATATGTTTGCTTGAGGATTTTAACCCATACTACCCTGGTGGTGATGACGGATGTTGGAGTGAGACTACCTACAGACTAAAAAAAAAAAAGAAAAAAAAAAGGCCTATCTTTTTCATCTTTGTGGTGAGTTTGTACCCCAGAGGGGGAGCGTGCCTCACTTGTGGTGAAGATTTGGGATTGGTGTAGGGTGCACTACATATCGTATCCAGAGAAGATATACCACTACTAGTTTGACTGTTGCAAAGTCATCACTCAAGTGCTTTTTACATGTTTTTGGACATTTATCCTTATTTAGCGCTGTTTTATCATATGGACTTTACGAATTTAAGTTTTTATATATGATATTTATTTTATTTATTCTGTTTTATATTTATGAGGTTCTCATTTTATATAAATTTAAACAGCTGCTTCTCTTTTATATAATTTATACCATAGTTTAATTACTCTGATATATTTATTTCCGAGCTGAGTATATCGTCTATTTTCCCATTATTTACCCATCTAAATAGGCAAATTATTGAGCCACAGGAATTGCATACCAATACATAGGCGCCGAGAAGTGCAAATTTTGGGCCTGTTTATTTGCACCTTTTCTTTATATATATATATATATATATACACACACACATACACATGATCCTGCACACAGCTGCCGCCCTGTAGCAGTAAAAGTGCTATAGGGCAGTAAGCAAGTGGTTAATAGTTGGAAAATAATTTACCCTGGTCTCAATAAATGGGAGAAGTTGCCAAGTTCAACATTTTGCAGAGTAAACTGCAAAATTTAAATTTTTACATTTATTTAAAAAAAAAAGCTCCTTAATCATTACATTTTAAAGCAATTACATTTAAAGAGGACATTCAATAGTTTTTTTTATTTTTTAAGACATTTCTACATAGGGGCCGCTAGTTAACGCTTGTCCACAGTTGTTGCCCTGAGCTTGCAAGCCTCTCAACCTCTCTTAAGCCTCGTACACACGGTCGGACTTCAAACAAACTTTTCCGTGGATTTTTGTCCGAAGGGAGTTGGCCGGGCACACCCATAGCATACACACGGCAGTACTTTTCTGAAAACTTTCCCAAAACTTTCCCAACATCACGTGGTTTTTCTGCTCTTTTCTGCTCTTTACCGCCACCCTTTGGTCAACTTCTGCTATTGTTGGTTGATTTTAACATTGGTTCTGGGCATGCGTAATTGTACTTCGGACAAAAGTCCAATGGATTTCTGTACACACGGTCAGACTTTGCACCAACGGACTTTTGTTGCCAAAAAGTTTGTCCGTTTGCAGAGCAAACTTTTGTCTGATGAAAACCGAAAAAATTTGTCCGATGGAGCGTACACACGGTCTGATTTTTTGAAAAACTTGCTCATTTTGAAGTTTGTTGGCAAAAAGTCCAACTGTGTGTACGGGCCTTAACACTCTAGGTTCAAACATACTTTAGCAATAGAGGATAACAAAACCAAGAGACATAATTGTATAGCCGCACTTTTAGATTGTATGCTGGCAAGCATGTGCTCTCATTAATATTTATATCAACATCAACAGTCTCATAAAGAACATAGAAACAGTGAACTCTGAGTACTGTTCCATATACTCAGATAGCAGTGTATATCTAGCTAAACAGTTAAAGCGGAGGTCCACCCTGAATTTTTTTTTACATTAAAAATCCTAAAAAAAAAAGAAAAAAATTGATAGAAAAAAAAAAAATTATACTCACCCTAAATGCATGTTGCTATGCGGAAGTCCCCTAATTTGCCTCTACTGTGCCTCTTCCTTGTCCTCGGATTGAGAACTTCCGTTTCCTCTTCTTGTGAATGGGGCGCGTTGCCTTCTGGGAACTGTGTGTATCCCAGGAGGCAAGCTGACCATTCACAAAGCGCCGTGCGAGTGGCGCATGCGCAGTAGGAAACGGGCAGTGAAGCCGCAAGGCTTCACTGCCTGTTTCCCTTAGTCAGGATGGAGGAGCCCGGGACCTGCCAGCAGCGATCGATCACCGTGGCGGGACCGACATCGCGGGCGAGTAGGACAGGTAAGTGTCCTTATTAAAAGTTAGCAGCTACACTGTTAGTAGCTGCTGACTTTTTTTTTTTTAAATGGCTGCACCTCTGCTTTAAATGCAACTAAGAGCAACCAATCAAGTGCAACATTGGTTGGAAGGGGAAAGAAATAATAGCTTCTCAGCTATAGTCTTCCACCAATGACCTGAACATTTTAAAAAGCACATCTTGAGTCAAAGACATACCGTATATACTCGAGTATAAGCCAAGTTTTTCAGCCCTTTTTTTTAGGGCTGAAAATACCCCCCTCGGTTTATACTCGAGTCAGTGTTTTTTTGTACCTAGATTCTTGACAGGCGTCCATTTTTTTAAAAGTCGTGGCTTCCTCCAGGCGTTCCGTTCCGTGATAGGCATTTGACACTGTGTTCCGCCTATCACGGAGGTCCTCTTATCCTCGGACACTTTCCCAGCAGACAGTGAGGTATGGCACAGAGTGAGTTATGGCACAGAGAGGTTGCAATGGGCACAGTGAGGTATGGCACAGAGTGAGGTATGGCACAGTGAGACTGCAATGGGCACAGTGAGGTATGGCACAGAGTGAGGTATGGCTCAGTGAGGTTGCAATGGGCACAGAGAGGTTGCAATGGGCACAGTGAGGTTGCAAATGAGCACAGTGAGGCGTGCAAATGGGCATGGGCATTGTTGACCCTCTTTTCAGCGCACAGTAGCTGCTGCATTCTCACCCTCGGCTTATACTCAAGTCAATACGTTTTCCCAGTTTTTGTGGTAAAATCAGGTCCTTGGCTTATTCTCGGGTCGGCTTATACTCGAGTATATACGGTAAGTCAAAGAAGTGAACAGTATTGTATGTTGCTTTTTGTTTGTAGATGAATCCTTGAGTGATTTCTGAATTTACCAACAAAAAAAAAACAATTATGTTGGAAAGTGCACACATTATATGGGTATGTTTGTAAGCACTGCAAAAATTTCAAACTGACTTTTTGAACAAAAAAAGGTAACCCTGTAGGGATATGCAGCATATTTTTCTTCAACCACCAATTAATCTGTAAAAATATAAACCATAAATCATGTTCCCCTAGCGAGAACAGACAATTACAGGGAAAAAAAATCATATTTCAGGTAGTCTAGAAATAAAAAAATTTAAATACGGAAAATGGTGATCAAAATAAATTAAGATTAACAATGCCTCCCTAAGAGACCCCTCTCATAATCTCACCAATAAGTCCCCCTTCTTAGCACCTAATTACCTTCTCTATCAGAAACTAGGCAATTTCTTAGGAAAATGCATTGCAGAGGTGTCAGAGATTTTGATGTCCTCCCTACTGGCTATTATCATTTAATGTGAATTCAATTATTGAATTTACTATAGTTAGAGATTGTAGTTTCCCTGAATACATAGTTACATAGTAAGTCAAGTTGTAAATAGGTGCAACTAGACCAATTCAACAAACAGGAAAACAAATAATTAAAGAAATTGAAAATCTGCATATACAAAAACTTATATTTGATACAGAGAAAGCAAAAAAAAAAAAAAAACTCTTTACAGCATGGTAGGATTTTCTTCAACAGGGGAAAACATTCCTTACTGATTCTAAAGCAATTAGATATTCCCTGGATTAACAATCATTGTGTTTTTTGTTTAATATAAAATATTGATAGCTAATTATATTCAAGCATTTAGAAATACATCCCTCTTTTTTAATCTTGCAAAAGCAAAGCCATCTTAACATTATTGTCTTGAATTGTATTGTAACCAGTGGTGTATTTAGGTTTTGTGCTGCCCTAGGCCTGGGTAAACTCATGCACTCCCTAATTTAAATATGACCCACCCCTTCCTGTCAAAGCCACAACCCCTCCTGTTTAAGACCCGCTCTGTCATCTTCGTGGGATAAGGACAGAGGGATGCCGTGGGAGGAGGGACAGAGGGACGCCATGGGAGGAGGAACGCCATTGGAGGAGAGACACCGTGGGAGGAGGAACGCCGTGGGAGGAGGGACACCGTGGGAGGAGGGACACCGTGGGAGGAGGGACAGAGTGACACTGTGGGAGGAGGGACAGAGGGACGCCATTGGAGGAGGGACAGAGAGGGATGCAGCATCTTTTGATTTGTGGAGGGGGGTAAGGGGATATGTGCTGGGGGTGCTTTGGGAGTGGTTTCGGAGAGCCCCCTTACATCAGAGTCTACAGTGTTCCCCCTTACATTATGATCCGCAGAGTTCCCCTTTACATCACAGTCTGCAACATCAGAGTTCACAGTGTAAGGGCAGGGCAAGGGGGAGCTCTGCGGACTCTAATTTAAAGGGGGACTCTATGGGCGGTGGTGTAAAGAGAAATTCTGATGTAGGGGGGTCTCTGGTCACCAGAGCCAGACTCCTTACATCAGCATAATACACTAAGGTAAGAGGGGACACTAATGTAGGGGGAAGTTTTATATCAGTGTTCCAATTATCTTAGGGTCCCTACTCCCCTCTTACATCAGTGACCTCCTGATGATTCTTTTCAGCAGATGGCAGGGCAGTCTGTGGCATTGAGCTGTCATGCACTGACCTAAAGTTTCTGTGCAGTCCAGGGCACTGAAGGCAGAAATGGATCCTCTTCTCCTCCTGCTCCCCCTCCTTGCAGATTGCTTTAAATTTGTGGAAAAGGAGCCCTTCAGCGGACCGCCCTCCGAGCTGAGCCGAGACCTTCAGTGAACCAGCCTGCCCCCCGAGCTGAGCTGAGCCCTTCAGCGGACCGCTCCGCCCAGCCCCCCGAGCTGAGCTGAGCCCTTCAGTGGACCGCCCGCCCCCGAGCCAAGCTGAGCTGAGACCTTCAGCAGACTGCCCCGCCCCCCCCAGCTCAGCTGAGCCGAGCCCTTCAGCGGACCGCCCCGAGCCCTTTAGCGGACAGACCCGCCCCCTGAGCTGAGCTAAGCCGTGCCCTCCAGTTGACTGCCCTGCCCCCTAAGCCGAGCAATGGACTGACCGGCCTGGGGAGAGGAGGGAGAGCGGGTGGATCGACACAGGATGTGCGCTTTAGGCCGGTGTAGCGGTGGGAGATGGCGCTGGCTCTGTGTGTGGAAGGGGGCTTTTTTCATGCGGGGGGGGCGGCTTTCTTTGCCGCTCCCCACAAAGTGTCAGCCTACGCCAAGACACAGCACTGATTGTAACCATACTGTTATACTTATTCTGTAAAGCAATGCACAAATTGAGCATGCTGGAACTAGCTCTTGAGGAGGTATTTCACTGCTTTTTCTATGAAGGCTTTCTATATTGAGAGGTTGATTTACTAAAGGCAAATAGACTGTACACATTGCAAGTGCAGTTGCACTCATTTCCCCCAGAGCTTAGTAAAAGTGGTGAAGCTCTACTGATTTCCATCCTCCAATCATGTGCATGCAAAAATGCTGTTTTTCTATTTTCCTTGTACCTTATTGGGTATTCTTTACAAAGTGACGCTTCACCACCTTCCCTATCCTCTTGGGAAAATGACTGCAACTGCAATTTCAAAGTGCACAGTCTACTGTATGTACCATTAGTAAATTGACCCCAATGAGTGCCTCCTTGTACTTCATGATGACCTTAATATGAACAAATTTGCATCAAAAGACTGTATGGATTACTCAGGAACTGGTTTATGTGATCTCTGTTTCAGCCAGAACCAAGAGACCTGGAAACTTTTCATAGAAGTAAAATGGGTATAATATGTGGCCCTGTGATTTCTAGTTATGCCACTGGTGCCCTGCCTTTTATTTTACCTCTGGCCAGTCTGGCGCTATTCACAATCAGAGACCAGAGGCAGAGAACACATAGCTAGAAGATCTCATTATGTCACTGCACATTCCTAGGTTTATGTGAAATCCACTTAGTGGACCAAAGGCTACACAGTCTTACTATGATAAGTGTGCTGGCAGCTGGGAGTGGGATCCCAGCATCAGGAGATACTCAGGTGTGCAATAGGGAGAATTGCAGGTTGGTTCAGTTAGGCATCTTCACCCTGGACACTGGGAAACTTTGTCCCGACCCTGGTGTATACACAGTAAAATTATTATATAACTTACATGCTACAAGTTTTAAAACTGATGGTGTTCTGGGTAGCAGTAGTGCTAAAAAATTAAATAATTAAAGGATGAAGCATAGAAGATAAGACAGGACATTGACATTTTTACTTTTGAATGCATAATGTAATCCATGATTGATTCCCTAATGATCAAAGGAAGCATTTGTGCAGGGTCATGTATGTAAAAATAATCAAGACATGCATCTGTTTATCTGCACATTGCTCAAAAAGTTGTATCTACTAATTACAATTGTAATGCTACAATTTAAGCCAGGGGTCACTACTTATGATAAAAGGCTCATTAGTAGGAGAAAAAGCAAATAAGAGCATAAATATGTGCAGCCACATTTGCATATTCAGAGTTTGTGCCCTATTAAGCAATAGTATTTATTTATCTAAAGGTATTATGCCTCATGTTTTCTTTTCACAGGCAAATATGGTGTTTTGTGGTACAGTACATTCAGATTTCTAAACAATGGAAATCCTAGGCTAGTTACAGCATGAGTTGTGTTGTGATACAGCTGTGGAGATCGTAGACCATTGAGGAATTAGCAACTCTCATTAATAAGGCAATGCAATATTCAAGGATGAGTAGGCTTCAACCCTGAGAAATTAGTGCTAGTGGGAACACGGCTGCTGCTTGCATTTTCATCTATTTTCCAATAAGATATGCATTGTGTTTTAGGGGGTAAATCAACTTTAAGGGTCAAGTTAAAGTTTACGTAGGGGATTACGTTTTTGGGTTATGGTTAGAGGGAATGTTCATGGTATTTGATAAGTTAATGATACATTCACTCATGGTGTGGTGACAGGCAATTTACTGCATTGCAAAATGCCTGTTGACTGTGTGTCCCATTCACACTGCAAATCAGCCCAAAGCTGCACTAAAATGCAGACATGGTGCATGTTTTTGCAGCACACTGTACAAAACTGCATGACACAGCAGCGCATTGCAGTACAGCACCATGAATGAAATGTAAAGGTAGTGTTGAGCTGTACGTAAATAGGTGATAAAGTGCAAAGTGTGCTAATGTGACAAGTTCACTTAAAAGGCGGTATGTGCTAATCGTGACAGGTATACTTAGAAAGCAAGAGCTACAAACAATAAATAGCGACAATGCCTAAAATATACACTTCAAAATAAATGAGGTGGACTAGTGAAGTGTCCAATTACTGAGTAAAGTGCACTAAAAGTAAACGTGAGACAAAAGGCTCAACATGTACTAAAATAACAACATCATGTGATACTTGCTCCCATGCAATATACACACTTAAATTTCATAAACCATGAAATAAAATGAATAAAAGCAAAAAGTGAAAATAATGTCCATATAGTGCAAGCTGGATACAGGCATACCCCACTTTTAAGTACACAACGGGACCAGAGCATGTATGTAAAACGAAAATGTACTTAAAGTGAAACAATACCTTTTTTCACTTCTAGGGTGTATTGGGGGTCAGGGGCTGTAGTGGGGGTGTCAGGAGCTGTAGTTGAGGTCTCAGGGGCTGTAGTGTGGGTGTCAGGGGCACACTGGAACAGGGCGGGCTATGCTCTCGGAGCTTCAGCTCCTTCTACTGCGGCTGAAAAATGTCTGTAAGCACTTTACATACACTCGGGGGTATGTCCTTACTCACGAGTGTATGTAAAGTGAGTGTACTTAAAGCGGGGTATGCCTGTATGTAGCTGTGGAATCACAGTGATCAGGGTGAAGGTGCTGGTGCTGGTAGTCACTCTCAGGCTTGTAGTGCTACAATTGGGTGGTTGCTGGTGGTCCATGCAACTTAATATATGGGTGTCCCCTTACCTTACCGCTGTAAGGTAACAGCGTGTGAATAAATCTTCATGTCTCCTGGTAACTCCTGGCGTCTCTGGCTCCACTGGTGTGTATCTTTGGTATAGTATCCTTGGGGGGATGTAAAGAGGGATGCTCGATATTGTAGTATTGTTTAAAACATTTATTAGAATCATAAGCAAAGGAACATTCCCTGAAGTCACATGATAGTGGCGGGTTTATATAGTCCAGCAGACCCAGATCAGGTGTGCTTGATGGCTGGTGGAAAGTCTTGGTGAGGAGACACCCGCTGGTGGCCACCAGAACTACACCCACTGCTGCCGAATGCAACAGTGCCACCAGCAGGTGAGCCCAGTAATGACACCATTCCTGACAAGGGGTGAATTCCTCGGCGTCAGTGAAGGATAGGTTCCCCCGGCCACTGCCACTACTTCCGCCGTAATCACGTGGTGTAGTGACGTCACGCGCACGCACGATGTGGGTGCGCATGCGCGGACGGTACAAGACACCCGGAAGCAATCACAGACGCCGCCCAGCAAGAAAATAATAGCTCACATATGTGGACAGACCTGCTGCCACCTAATGGAACATTTGCGGAAGCGCAGGGTCCTGCGTTCCCCTCCCCCTGCTGGGGAAGCTGCAAACAATGAGTTCCAGCGGTGCCGATGCATGGATCACAATCGGCCGAGGGTCAGTGGAAGATTCTGGAGCAACTGGTGGAAAAGAAACATCAATAACATAAGATAATCACTACATTATATTATTCTCATATGCCCATATGAGTTACATTGGGCTATTACCCATAAAACATACAGTATACATTGTTTATTATTATATGTAGTATTATCTAAAAAGATATTGAGGGGCATAATGAAATCTGGTAAATCGGGATTGACGTACACAGCATATGATCTAAAAAGGACACTGAGATATGATCCCCAAAGGAGAAAGGGAAAAAGGAGAAGAGAGAAGAGTGAGCAGTAAGGAGGCAGCACTGAAACAGGATTAAATTGCAATTTTAAGCTTTAAATCTTTATTGTGTTTTACCAGAGGCAAATCCTTTCAAAAAAGGAGCAAAAGATAGTGAATCATTTAAACCAGGAAAAATTGTAGCCTGCAGTCTAAAGATCCACCTTTGTTCATGTTGAAGCAAAATTTTGTTCCAATCGCCCCCTCGATCGGGAATGTGAATACGATTGAGTGCGACGAAAGAAACTTTGGGTACTTCATAGTCATGTTTTATTACAGCATGTCTTCCAATGGGAAGGTATCGGTTACCGATCTCCATGCTGTATGTGTGTTTAGATACACGTCGCCAAAATTCCTGCTTCGTCTTCGCCACATAGAAAGCTCCGCACTCACACTCCATCAAATATACCACGCCACGCGTTTGGCAATTAGTGAAGTGTAAGGGGTTGAAGAACTCTCCATTGGGAAGACAAAAGGCCTTCTCTTTTCTCATGAGTGGGCAATGGGAACAATGTCCGCAGGGGAAGGTACCAACTGCTGGACAGTGTGTGTCCCTTTTTTGAGCGTTTTTGTATTCGCTCTGAACCAAAAGGTCTTTAATGGTGGTTGCACGATTGTAGACAATAGAGGGGTAGTTTGGGACGAATCTATTAAGTTTAGGATCATCGTCCAGATGAAGCTACGCATACTTTACCTGCGAAACTAGTCAACGTAATTTCCGCCCGGACGTCACGCTGCGACGCGGCTTCATGCCCGCACGGTGACGACGAGCCCCGGAGGGAGAAGGAGGAGGAGGAGGAAGTGAGCCGTGCAGGCTGCACATATGGTTATATGAGCTGTGGGACTTTAAAGCATTTTCAACCAGGGAATCATCCCTCTACATGCACTATGAAGATGCTGAGAAGGAGCAGAAAAGGAGCAGTAAAGTGTTCACATGTGGACGCATAGGAGCATCGGAGTATCGGAGAAGGGGTAATATCTTTACTTACACTCCTGATTTGCAGTTTTATACTTCTCCACTCTTGATAGCAGGCTATCCCAGTGTTTTCAGCTACTACTGCTAGTGAGAACTGTTTCTGTCTGCAGCATAATTGTCCCCAGTTTGAACTTCGCACATGTCCTTTGCACGCCTCCAGGAACATAGTTGATGGACATAGTATTTCAACATTTAGACTGTTTTCATTCATTCATGTTTTTTTTCTCCATTATATCACCTATTGGTGATACAGGACTTCAGTTTTCAGCCATTCCCCAGTGGATTCATCCAGCTGGTCCCTCTTCCTCTCCCCCCCTCCCCTCCCCCCTTTCCTCCCACATTATCCAATCATTAGGGCTTGAGCTTCCAGGGCCTTTAGCGGGTGGTCTCTTGGCACATATACAGCCTCGTGCTGTTGCCATTTATTTTGATTATTGCATTTTTTGAGACCTCTCCCTAAACAACCTGGCGTCCGGACGTGTCTTATATGTTTATAGTCATTTCATGTCTGTCCTGTTGTGTGTGTGCATCAGTGTTTTATCAGTTATATTTTTGATTCTGGTAATTTTATACATGTTGTCCAGTTCCTTGGATATAGTCCACGTTACCATGTCATATTACATTATTTAATAAATCTATTTTGATAATTTTGTACCAACTGTTCATGAGCCTCCTCTTTTTTCAATCGTCTTGATTGAAAAGGTTTTTGTTTAGGATCATCGGTAAGTATGGTCCAATGATTTTGTACTATTTCCCTAAACGCATTGTGCTGTCGTGAGAAAAACGCCGAGGAATTCACCACTGCAATGCCGCAGCAGCGGCTTGGATGACCCCATGCAATTGGTAACGCACAACAGGTGGGGGAGGGCCCTGAGTGGCAAAGCTGGCAATTAAACTAATTAAGGATACAATATATATTTCACTCTGTGCAGGGTGATATCTCAGATGATCCCCTGCATCTCAGTGTGAGCAGACAGACAATCCCTTGGGGTAAGCACACAACTATAATCTAAGATTCAAGCTATTGGCATTGGTGTAGGGTGCACTACATATCGTATCCAGAGAAGATATACCACTACTAGTTTGACTGTGTATTTAGGTTTTGTGCTGCCCTAGGCCTGGGTAAACTCATGCACTCCCTAATTTAAATATGACCCACCCCTTCCTGTCAAAGCCACAACCCCTCCTGTTTAAGACCCGCTCTGTCATCTTCGTGGGATAAGGACAGAGGGATGCCGTGGGAGGAGGGACAGAGGGACGCCATGGGAGGAGGAACGCCATTGGAGGAGAGACACCGTGGGAGGAGGAACGCCGTGGGAGGAGGGACACCGTGGGAGGAGGGACAGAGTGACACTGTGGGAGGAGGGACAGAGGGACGCCATTGGAGGAGGGACAGAGAGGGATGCAGCATCTTTTGATTTGTGGAGGGGGGTAAGGGGATATGTGCTGGGGGTGCTTTGGGAGTGGTTTCGGAGAGCCCCCTTACATCAGAGTCTACAGTGTTCCCCCTTACATTATGATCCGCAGAGTTCCCCTTTACATCACAGTCTGCAACATCAGAGTTCACAGTGTAAGGGCAGGGCAAGGGGGAGCTCTGCGGACTCTAATTTAAAGGGGGACTCTATGGGCGGTGGTGTAAAGAGAAATTCTGATGTAGGGGGGTCTCTGGTCACCAGAGCCAGACTCCTTACATCAGCATAATACACTAAGGTAAGAGGGGACACTAATGTAGGGGAAAGTTTTATATCAGTGTTCCAATTATCTTAGGGTCCCTACTCCCCTCTTACATCAGTGACCTCCTGATGATTCTTTTCAGCAGATGGCAGGGCAGTCTGTGGCATTGAGCTGTCATGCACTGACCTAAAGTTTCTGTGCAGTCCAGGGCACTGAAGGCAGAAATGGATCCTCTTCTCCTCCTGCTCCCCCTCCTTGCAGATTGCTTTAAATTTGTGGAAAAGGAGCCCTTCAGCGGACCGCCCTCCGAGCTGAGCCGAGACCTTCAGTGAACCAGCCTGCCCCCCGAGCTGAGCTGAGCCCTTCAGCGGACCGCTCCGCCCAGCCCCCCGAGCTGAGCTGAGCCCTTCAGTGGACCGCCCGCCCCCGAGCCAAGCTGAGCTGAGACCTTCAGCAGACTGCCCCGCCCCCCCCAGCTCAGCTGAGCCGAGCCCTTCAGCGGACCGCCCCGAGCCCTTTAGCGGACAGACCCGCCCCCTGAGCTGAGCTAAGCCGTGCCCTCCAGTTGACTGCCCTGCCCCCTAAGCCGAGCAATGGACTGACCGGCCTGGGGAGAGGAGGGAGAGCGGGTGGATCGACACAGGATGTGCGCTTTAGGCCGGTGTAGCGGTGGGAGATGGCGCTGGCTCTGTGTGTGAAAGGGGGCTTTTTTCATGCGGGGGGGGCGGCTTTCTTTGCCGCTCCCCACAAAGTGTCAGCCTACGCCAAGACACAGCACTGATTGTAACCATACTGTTATACTTATTCTGTAAAGCAATGCACAAATTGAGCATGCTGGAACTAGCTCTTGAGGAGGTATTTCACTGCTTTTTCTATGAAGGCTTTCTATATTGAGAGGTTGATTTACTAAAGGCAAATAGACTGTACACATTGCAAGTGCAGTTGCACTCATTTCCCCCAGAGCTTAGTAAAAGTGGTGAAGCTCTACTGATTTCCATCCTCCAATCATGTGCATGCAAAAATGCTGTTTTTCTATTTTCCTTGTACCTTATTGGGTATTCTTTACAAAGTGACGCTTCACCACCTTCCCTATCCTCTTGGGAAAATGACTGCAACTGCAATTTCAAAGTGCACAGTCTACTGTATGTACCATTAGTAAATTGACCCCAATGAGTGCCTCCTTGTACTTCATGATGACCTTAATATGAACAAATTTGCATCAAAAGACTGTATGGATTACTCAGGAACTGGTTTATGTGATCTCTGTTTCAGCCAGAACCAAGAGACCTGGAAACTTTTCATAGAAGTAAAATGGGTATAATATGTGGCCCTGTGATTTCTAGTTATGCCACTGGTGCCCTGCCTTTTATTTTACCTCTGGCCAGTCTGGCGCTATTCACAATCAGAGACCAGAGGCAGAGAACACATAGCTAGAAGATCTCATTATGTCACTGCACATTCCTAGGTTTATGTGAAATCCACTTAGTGGACCAAAGGCTACACAGTCTTACTATGATAAGTGTGCTGGCAGCTGGGAGTGGGATCCCAGCATCAGGAGATACTCAGGTGTGCAATAGGGAGAATTGCAGGTTGGTTCAGTTAGGCATCTTCACCCTGGACACTGGGAAACTTTGTCCCGACCCTGGTGTATACACAGTAAAATTATTATATAACTTACATGCTACAAGTTTTAAAACTGATGGTGTTCTGGGTAGCAGTAGTGCTAAAAAATTAAATAATTAAAGGATGAAGCATAGAAGATAAGACAGGACATTGACATTTTTACTTTTGAATGCATAATGTAATCCATGATTGATTCCCTAATGATCAAAGGAAGCATTTGTGCAGGGTCATGTATGTAAAAATAATCAAGACATGCATCTGTTTATCTGCACATTGCTCAAAAAGTTGTATCTACTAATTACAATTGTAATGCTACAATTTAAGCCAGGGGTCACTACTTATGATAAAAGGCTCATTAGTAGGAGAAAAAGCAAATAAGAGCATAAATATGTGCAGCCACATTTGCATATTCAGAGTTTGTGCCCTATTAAGCAATAGTATTTATTTATCTAAAGGTATTATGCCTCATGTTTTCTTTTCACAGGCAAATATGGTGTTTTGTGGTACAGTACATTCAGATTTCTAAACAATGGAAATCCTAGGCTAGTTACAGCATGAGTTGTGTTGTGATACAGCTGTGGAGATCGTAGACCATTGAGGAATTAGCAACTCTCATTAATAAGGCAATGCAATATTCAAGGATGAGTAGGCTTCAACCCTGAGAAATTAGTGCTAGTGGGAACACGGCTGCTGCTTGCATTTTCATCTATTTTCCAATAAGATATGCATTGTGTTTTAGGGGGTAAATCAACTTTAAGGGTCAAGTTAAAGTTTACGTAGGGGATTACGTTTTTGGGTTATGGTTAGAGGGAATGTTCATGGTATTTGATAAGTTAATGATACATTCACTCATGGTGTGGTGACAGGCAATTTACTGCATTGCAAAATGCCTGTTGACTGTGTGTCCCATTCACACTGCAAATCAGCCCAAAGCTGCACTAAAATGCAGACATGGTGCATGTTTTTGCAGCACACTGTACAAAACTGCATGACACAGCAGCGCATTGCAGTACAGCACCATGAATGAAATGTAAAGGTAGTGTTGAGCTGTACGTAAATAGGTGATAAAGTGCAAAGTGTGCTAATGTGACAAGTTCACTTAAAAGGCGGTATGTGCTAATCGTGACAGGTATACTTAGAAAGCAAGAGCTACAAACAATAAATAGCGACAATGCCTAAAATATACACTTCAAAATAAATGAGGTGGACTAGTGAAGTGTCCAATTACTGAGTAAAGTGCACTAAAAGTAAACGTGAGACAAAAGGCTCAACATGTACTAAAATAACAACATCATGTGATACTTGCTCCCATGCAATATACACACTTAAATTTCATAAACCATGAAATAAAATGAATAAAAGCAAAAAGTGAAAATAATGTCCATATAGTGCAAGCTGGATACAGGCATACCCCACTTTTAAGTACACAACGGGACCAGAGCATGTATGTAAAACGAAAATGTACTTAAAGTGAAACAATACCTTTTTTCACTTCTAGGGTGTATTGGGGGTCAGGGGCTGTAGTGGGGGTGTCAGGAGCTGTAGTTGAGGTCTCAGGGGCTGTAGTGTGGGTGTCAGGGGCACACTGGAACAGGGCGGGCTATGCTCTCGGAGCTTCAGCTCCTTCTACTGCGGCTGAAAAATGTCTGTAAGGCACTTTACATACACTCGGGGGTATGTCCTTACTCACGAGTGTATGTAAAGTGAGTGTACTTAAAGCGGGGTATGCCTGTATGTAGCTGTGGAATCACAGTGATCAGGGTGAAGGTGCTGGTGCTGGTAGTCACTCTCAGGCTTGTAGTGCTACAATTGGGTGGTTGCTGGTGGTCCATGCAACTTAATATATGGGTGTCCCCTTACCTTACCGCTGTAAGGTAACAGCGTGTGAATAAATCTTCATGTCTCATGGTAACTCCTGGCGTCTCTGGCTCCACTGGTGTGTATCTTTGGTATAGTATCCTTGGGGGGATGTAAAGAGGGATGCTCGATATTGTAGTATTGTTTAAAACATTTATTAGAATCATAAGCAAAGGAACATTCCCTGAAGTCACATGATAGTGACGAACACGTGAGGGATCACAAGGCACCGGAAGACATGTTGTATGAGCTCGCTGCTCGTCTTTGATATGCCTGCTTACCACTACTTATTGTGAGTACCTCTTTTACTTTGCTTATAATTCTAATAAATGTTTTAAACAATACTACACTATTGAGCATCCCTCTTTACATCCCCCCATGCCCCAATGTGAGGCTATCTGATGTAGACACACCAAGAATACTAAAAGGGGACTCTGATACTATACCAAAGATACACACCAGTGGAGCCAGAGAATAATTGTGGTCAATGTATAGAAACCCCCCCACCACGCACTTTCGTAGGCACACCCATTCCCCCCTCCTCCCCCTCCTCCCCCCACTCTGGCATACCCACCCCCCCTACAAAACACCCAAAAAAAAACAATCAAAAGAAAAAAATGGGAAGAAAAAAAATTTGTGTGTGGAAAGGAGATGAAAATAATACCGGTGCTAATAGTGATAGGGTATGAACATGTTACCTTGGCAGTATAAGGTATACAGCGTATCCAGGTGGAAACAATTTCTATACTGAGGATCACCTTCAGATAGAGGGTCTGATCAAGGTGTATGCCTGTAGTTCTAAAGTAAAAAACAGTCGCAAGATGTTCTTTAGAAAAGTCAATTGGATAGAAAATGCCAATAGCTTTAATCTTAGATTATAGTTGTGTGCTTACCCCAAGGGATCATCTGTCTGCTCACACTGAGATGCAGGGGATCATCTGAGAGATCACCCTGCACTGAGTGAAATATATATTGGATCCTTAATTAGTTTAATTGCCAGCTTTGCCGCTCAGGGCCCTCCCCCACCTGTTGTGCTTTACCAATTGCATGGGGTCATCTGAGCCGCTGCTGCGGCATTGCAGGGGTGTCAGGAATGGTGTCATTACTGGGCTCACCTGCTGGTGGCACTGTTGCATTCGGCAGCAGTGGGTGTAGTTCTGGTGGCCACCAGCGGGTGTCTCCTCACCAAGACTTTCCACCAGCCATCAATCACACCTGATCTGGGTCTGCTGGACTATATAAACCCGCCCTTAACAAAGCTCAGGGCTCCAGAATTCCTTCTGTAAGCCTGGTCCCTACCTGAACCTGATCCGTTACCTGGTCCTGAACCTGATCCTGATCTGTTCCCTGCCTTGTCCTGGACTCTGATCCTTGTACCCTGTCCCCTGAGACCTGTCCCCTGATACCTGTCCCCTGATACCAGCTTCCCCTTGCTGACTGCTCCCAGTACCTGGCCTTCTGCTCCCCTTGTCTCTCATCCCCTGCCTTGTTCATGTATGTGTGTTCTCTTTTGTACATATTAGTTAGCTAGTTAGATTAGGTTGTTTTTGGGGTTTGTTGTGTTCCTTTGTATTCGTTTCTTGCTAATGGTTTGCTGTGGTTTTGTTTACACGTGTGTCTTTATCTTTAATAAATATATATATTTTTCACTTACTCTGTTCCCGATTCCTTAATGTGCAGCCCAATGATCTGACCACCTGTATTGGATGTCTGTGTATAGCATCCTCGTGACAGAATTCTGGAGCCCTGAGCTTTGTTAAGGGCGGGTTTATATAGTCCAGCAGACCCAGATCAGGTGTGCTTGATGGCTGGTGGAAAGTCTTGGTGAGGAGACACCCGCTGGTGGCCACCAGAACTACACCCACTGCTGCCGAATGCAACAGTGCCACCAGCAGGTGAGCCCAGTAATGACACCATTCCTGACAAGGGGTGAATTCCTCGGCGTCAGTGAAGGATAGGTTCCCCCGGCCACTGCCACTACTTCCGCCGTAATCACGTGGTGTAGTGACGTCACGCGCACGCACGATGTGGGTGCGCATGCGCGGACGGTACAAGACACCCGGAAGCAATCACAGACGCCGCCCAGCAAGAAAATAATAGCTCACATATGTGGACAGACCTGCTGCCACCTAATGGAACATTTGCGGAAGCGCAGGGTCCTGCGTTCCCCTCCCCCTGCTGGGGAAGCTGCAAACAATGAGTTCCAGCGGTGCCGATGCATGGATCACAATCGGCCGAGGGTCAGTGGAAGATTCTGGAGCAACTGGTGGAAAAGAAACATCAATAACATAAGATAATCACTACATTATATTATTCTCATATGCCCATATGAGTTACATTGGGCTATTACCCATAAAACATACAGTATACATTGTTTATTATTATATGTAGTATTATCTAAAAAGATATTGAGGGGCATAATGAAATCTGGTAAATCGGGATTGACGTACACAGCATATGATCTAAAAAGGACACTGAGATATGATCCCCAAAGGAGAAAGGGAAAAAGGAGAAGAGAGAAGAGTGAGCAGTAAGGAGGCAGCACTGAAACAGGATTAAATTGCAATTTTAAGCTTTAAATCTTTATTGTGTTTTACCAGAGGCAAATCCTTTCAAAAAAGGAGCAAAAGATAGTGAATCATTTAAACCAGGAAAAATTGTAGCCTGCAGTCTAAAGATCCACCTTTGTTCATGTTGAAGCAAAATTTTGTTCCAATCGCCCCCTCGATCGGGAATGTGAATACGATTGAGTGCGACGAAAGAAACTTTGGGTACTTCATAGTCATGTTTTATTACAGCATGTCTTCCAATGGGAAGGTATCGGTTACCGATCTCCATGCTGTATGTGTGTTTAGATACACGTCGCCAAAATTCCTGCTTCGTCTTCGCCACATAGAAAGCTCCGCACTCACACTCCATCAAATATACCACGCCACGCGTTTGGCAATTAGTGAAGTGTAAGGGGTTGAAGAACTCTCCATTGGGAAGACAAAAGGCCTTCTCTTTTCTCATGAGTGGGCAATGGGAACAATGTCCGCAGGGGAAGGTACCAACTGCTGGACAGTGTGTGTCCCTTTTTTGAGCGTTTTTGTATTCGCTCTGAACCAAAAGGTCTTTAATGGTGGTTGCACGATTGTAGACAATAGAGGGGTAGTTTGGGACGAATCTATTAAGTTTAGGATCATCGTCCAGATGAAGCTACGCATACTTTACCTGCGAAACTAGTCAACGTAATTTCCGCCCGGACGTCACGCTGCGACGCGGCTTCATGCCCGCACGGTGACGACGAGCCCCGGAGGGAGAAGGAGGAGGAGGAGGAAGTGAGCCGTGCAGGCTGCACATATGGTTATATGAGCTGTGGGACTTTAAAGCATTTTCAACCAGGGAATCATCCCTCTACATGCACTATGAAGATGCTGAGAAGGAGCAGAAAAGGAGCAGTAAAGTGTTCACATGTGGACGCATAGGAGCATCGGAGTATCGGAGAAGGGGTAATATCTTTACTTACACTCCTGATTTGCAGTTTTATACTTCTCCACTCTTGATAGCAGGCTATCCCAGTGTTTTCAGCCACTACTGCTAGTGAGAACTGTTTCTGTCTGCAGCATAATTGTCCCCAGTTTGAACTTTGCACATGTCCTTTGCACGCCTCCAGGAACATAGTTGATGGACATAGTATTTCAACATTTAGACTGTTTTCATTCATTCATGGTTTTTTTCTCCATTATATCACCTATTGGTGATACAGGACTTCAGTTTTCAGCCATTCCCCAGTGGATTCATCCAGCTGGTCCCTCTTCCTCTCCCCCCCTCCCCTCCCCCCTTTCCTCCCACATTATCCAATCATTAGGGCTTGAGCTTCCAGGGCCTTTAGCGGGTGGTCTCTTGGCACATATACAGCCTCGTGCTGTTGCCATTTATTTTGATTATTGCATTTTTTGAGACCTCTCCCTAAACAACCTGGCGTCCGGACGTGTCTTATATGTTTATAGTCATTTCATGTCTGTCCTGTTGTGTGTGTGCATCAGTGTTTTATCAGTTATATTTTTGATTCTGGTAATTTTATACATGTTGTCCAGTTCCTTGGATATAGTCCACGTTACCATGTCATATTACATTATTTAATAAATCTATTTTGATAATTTTGTACCAACTGTTCATGAGCCTCCTCTTTTTTCAATCGTCTTGATTGAAAAGGTTTTTGTTTAGGATCATCGGTAAGTATGGTCCAATGATTTTGTACTATTTCCCTAATCGCATTGTGCTGTCGTGAGAAAAACGCATGATAATCCTAATACGTTCCAAATTGGAATCTTTTTCAGATTTTTTGTGGAATAGGAGTTCTGGTCTGGATTTTGTCGTTGCTTTATTATAAGCCTTACGTAGGCATGACCTGCTATAGCCTCTTACTAGAAGTCTGGTCTGGAGTTGTCTAGCTTCCTCACAGAAAAGAGTGTCATTTGAACAATTGCGCCGAATCCCAAGTATTGTCCATAAGGTATGGAATTTTTTTATGGTGTGGGGTGAAAACTAACACCGTGTTTCCGGCAGTGCTTTTCCGAAACAACGTGCTACACAGGTGTCCTCCTGAATCGACAAAGAGTCAAACGTCCAAGAAAGTAATGCTTTGTTTGTCATTAATCATAGTAAATTTTAGATTATAATCGTTTTGTTTAAACGATTAAAAAAACGTAAAAGAGTATCTTCCGATCCCTCCCAGACGACGAAGACGTCGTTGATATATCGTCGCCACACCTTGATGTGGTTCACATATTCAACAAGGTCCTCGTCGCCGAGGAGGTTTTGCTCCCACTCCCACAGGTACAAATTGGCGTAGGATGGGGCACAACAGGTCCCCATCGCTACGCCTTGTACCTGGAGGAAGTGGGAGTCGTTGAAGGAAAAATAGTTGTGGTAAAGTATATATTGCAGACCGTCGAGTAAAAAGCCATTCAGACCACGATTAAGGAGAGTGCCCCAGGTGAGGACCCTCTGCACAGCAGCCAGACCCTTGGAGTGGGGAACGCTGCTGTACAGGGCCTCAACGTCGATGGCAACAAGGATCGAATGGTCCGAAATGGCAAGATCTTTGGCGATCTGCAAAAGATGAATCGTGCCCTTTTCAAAGGATGGGAGGGATAGAACATAAGGTTGTAAATAAGTGTCAATGACACGGCTCCTGGAGACTATAGGTCATCCGGGCGGTGGTGTCTGTTGCTTATGGATTTTGGGTAAGCAATAAAAGGTAGCTGTTTTGGGGTATTTAGTTCTCACAAACTCGTACAGGTCTTTAGAGATGACTCTATTTTTGAAGGCTTGGTCAACTATTGAATAGAAATCCATATTGTACTGATCAATACATTGAATAGGAATGGTGCGATACCATTCTTTGTTGTCTAGGATCTGTTCGCACATCATTGTATAATCGCAGTTGTCCATGAGGACAACATTACCCCTTTGTCGGAGGATTTCACCACTAATGTTGTATTTTTGCGTAAAGAAATTAGGGCTACCTCTTTGCCTAATGATAGGTTCTGAGAGGTGTTTTTAAGCCGGGTTAGCTTGCTAAGATCTCGCATGATTTGATTTATGAAAGTTAGTAAATTTGGATTGGTTCTATTGAGAGGAAGGCATTTTTGGGAAGGTTTTTTAAACGTTTTTATTGGGTATAATGTGCACTTATTGGCGTCATTCAGTAATGCGTCCAAGTCAATTTGATCAATTAGATCAACACAATTATTTTCTTGGTATAGGAGAGTAAGGTCCCTTAGGGCCTTAAACTCCCTCATACTATAGTTGGAATAATCTGTTATGTCTTACTCAATATCATTATTCGAGTACATACATTTAAATAGTAACTTTCGTGCAAACAGATGTGGATCTGTGATAACTCCGAAGAGGTCATAGTTCTCCTCCGGACAAAAGGTTAGTCCGCGAGACAGAACTCGAATCTCATCATGAGTCAGTGTGTGCGATGATAAATTAATAACGCTTAGTTGTTGGGTTGTATCCGTACAACAAAGGGATCCAAGCCTTTCAAACCCTGCCCCCTCCTGGGCGTTGAGGGGGAGCCAGGTTCCCGCGGGTAGTTTAAAGGCCTGTTTGAGTTTGGTTTGGAAGAACCTGTCGGTAAGACAGTGTTAGTGGTGTTGATTGGTGTGTCGGATAAACAGGAGTCCGACTCACTTGGTGCTACACTTGGTACATGATTTTTCAATTCAGTAAATGTAGTAGGTTCCTTAGTGATTGTGTTGCAACCAGATTCAGAATTGGTGTCTACCGATCCCCTATTATTATTTATTATTCCTGGTCTAAATGAATCACTATCTTTTGCTCCTTTTTTGAAAGGATTTGCCTCCGGCAAAACACAATAAAGATCTAAAACTTAAAATGCAATGTAATCCTGTTTCAGTGCTGCCTCCTTACTGCTCACTCTTCTCTCTTCTCCTTTTTCCCTTTCTCCTTTGGGGATCATATCTCAGTGTCCTTTTTAGATCATATGCTGTGTACGTCAATCCCGATTTACCAGATTTCATTATGCTCCTCAATATCTTTTTAGATAATACTACATATAATAATAAACAATGTATACTGTATGTTTTATGGGTAATAGCCCAATGTAACTCATATGGGCATATGAGAATAATATATTGTAGTGATTATCTTATGTTAATGATGTTTCTTTTCCACCAGTTGCTCCAGAACCTTCCACTGACCCTCGGCCGATTGTGATCCATGCATCAGCACCGCTGGTACACATTGTTTGCAGCTTCCCCTGCAGGGGGAGGGGAGCGCAGGGCCCTGCGCTTCCGCAAATGTTCCATTAGGTGGCAGCAGGTCTGTCCACATATGTGAGCTATCATTATCTTGCTGGGCAGAGTCTGTGATTGCTTCCGGGTGTCTTGTACCGTCCGTGCATGCGCACCCACATCGTGCGTGCGCGTGACGTCACTACACCACGTGATTACGGCGGAAGTAGCGGCAGTGGCCGGGGACACCTATCCTTCACTGACGCCGAGGAATTCACCACTGCAATGCCGCAGCAGCGGCTTGGATGACCCCATGCAATTGGTAACGCACAACAGGTGGGGGAGGGCCCTGAGTGGCAAAGCTGGCAATTAAACTAATTAAGGATACAATATATATTTCACTCTGTGCAGGGTGATATCTCAGATGATCCCCTGCATCTCAGTGTGAGCAGACAGACAATCCCTTGGGGTAAGCACACAACTATAATCTAAGATTCAAGCTATTGGCATTTTCTATCCAATTGACTTTTCTAAAGAACATCTTGCGACTGTTTTTTACTTTAGAACTACTGGCATACACCTTAAACAGACCATTTATCTGAAGGTGATCCTCTGTATAGAAATTGTTTTCACCTGGATGGAGGGGGAGGAGGGGGAGGAGGGGGGGGATGGGTGTGCATACGAAGGTGCGTGGGGGGGGGTTCTATACATTGACCACAGTTATTTTACACATACATTCTAGCTCATCACATGCCTTACATCACACAATCTTTCACACTACACACACATACAACATTATAATTTGTCTTTTTCATCACTTATGTACCACATACATAGCACACCATTCCTATTACTCACATATTAACTTTTATTTTTTCATCTACTTGTTTAACACTTATCGGCATTTTCAATGATTAAATTTACTTTTTTTAAATTTATTACTTGTGCATACAATTACGCACAGAAACGATAGATATCTCTGTGCACTTTTTATGGATATCTTATGCTCAAATGTTGGATACTTCAGTCCCCCCCTTGAGCATTGGATGTGCATACACATTAAATACATATATTACATGGACATAAACAGATAGGTGGTGCACCTCTTTGGGAGGTAATGAATATCTGTCTGCTCAATATATTAATAATTACTATTATTTTATACTGTACAAATGACACAGTGCTACGCATCGTGTACTTATGCTGTAAATGCTTTGCCGCAGGTGCCAGCTCTCTCCTATGCCTACCTCCTTGGGGATTCTCATCCCACGTTGTGAACTCTTGTAAGCTGCAAATTATCCAACGGTGTCCCATTTGTTTGGGGAGTTCACACGGCCGGGTGGCCTGTCTGGGACTCTCTGGGGCCTCTCCTAGTGGAAACTCTGGTAAAAAACGTTCAATGCCTACACACAATAAATTGGTAACTATGTTATCTATATAAAATATTTTTATAAATTTTTGTATAATTTATAACTTTTGAAATTTACTATGTCTACTTCTTTATAGCAACACCAAAACCTCTGAAGAAGACCCCTGGAAAGGGTCGAAACATGTTAGGAATTGCTACATGCTTTCATATATCATGTGTTAAGCTGTATGACAATTTTTAGTGTTTGCAACTGTGTAGAATTTTAATTGCATGGTACCAGAGCTCATATCTTAACTTGTATCAGTGCTTTGAATTTTATTCAATAAAACCTTTTAAACATACATTGTTACCAATCTTTGAATACAGCTGCCCAAAAACCCCACTGGGGGAACATCCCATTCTTCTCATAATCGGGGTGAGCAGCAACATCCCTCTCCTTCAAACAGTCCTGTTGCTTCCCCTGGCCCCCAGCTAAGCAGAAGTTTTTTTTATAATTGCTGCAGACAAGGGGGGCTCTCTGGGGACCCTGATGCAAGGAAGGAGCTCTCTGGGGACCCTTATGTAAGGGGGGGCTCTCTGTGGCCCTGATGTAAGGAATGGGCTCTCTGAGGACCCTGATGTAAGGAGGGGGGCTCTCTGGGGACGCTTATGTAAGGGGGGCTCTCTGGGGACCCTGATGTAATGAGAAGGGCTATGAGGACCCTTATGTAAGTGGGGGGGCTCTCTGGGGACCCTGAAGTAAGGAAGTGGCTCTCTGGGGACCCTGATGTAAGGGGGGGGGCTCTCTGGGGACCCTGATGTAAAAGGAGGCTCTATGGGGACCCTGATGTAAGGGGAAGTGCTCTGGGGACCCTGATGTAAGGAAGCTCTCTGGGGACCCTGATGTAAGGAGGTGGCTATATGGGGACCCTGATGTAATGAGGAGGACTCTGGGGACACTGATGTAAGTGGGGGTCTCTCTGGGGACCTTGATGTAATGAGTGGGGCTCTCTGGTGACCCTGATGTAAGTGGGCTCTCTGGGGACCCTGATGTAATGAGGAGGGCTCTGGGGTCCCTGATGTAAGTGGGGGGCTCTCTGGGGACCTTTCTGTAAGTAAGGGGCTCTGTATGGACCCTGATGTAAGGAAGGGGTTCTCTGGGGACCTTGATGTAAGGGGAGGTGCTCTTGGGACCCTGATGTAAGGAAGGGGCTCTCTGGGGACACTGATGTAAAGAGGGGGCTCTATGGGGACCATGATGTTTAGAGGAGGACTCTGGGGACACTGATGTAAGTGTCATCACGTAGATGACGAAACGCGTCTAGGAGGACGCTCAGTGACGTCACCACACTCGAGGAGTGAGGCTCCTGGTATGCCGGCCGGCAACTATATTGTTACATGCTGTTTTTATCGTTCTACTCTGTAAGTATAACTTACGCTTTTTATTAATTTTTTGAAAACTGAGTTACACTATTGGTCTGCCCTTTTTATCTATTCTATGTTTGGGGGTCTTACGATCTGGATGTGTGTGGGGCTAACCCGAACGGAGTTCACCTGCTGACTAATGGAGGATCACTGCTACAGTATCAAAGGCCGCGGCTGGGTTACAGTCAAATGTCCCAAACCGCTTGCTTTCTGGTAAGCTGCTTCCCTATTTGGTGGTGGATACCTCACAACAAGATTTGATTAGTCACTGTGGTGCTGTACTCAGTGTTTGCCTGACATAAGGATTTGTGGACTTTTTTCAGATCATTCACGGTGCAATACTTGTTGGACTTCAATTGGTGCAACATTTGTTGGACTTTTTTATCCTGATTACCTACCTAGTCAATATTTTTTAGGTGTTGGAATGGGTTTGGGCTAAGAGGGTTGGCGCAGTTGTTTTCCTTTTAAGTACATGCATAAGCCTCAAAGATGCACCATGACTTGTTAAGAAAGCACATTAACAGTCCTATGGCTGTAAGATTGGTGATCAAGACAAGGCCTGGGCTCCCTATATTTGTTGTACATGATGTTCTATCAATCTTAGAGCTTGGTTCAGAGGAACTCAAAAGTCAATCCCATTTGCTGTCCTGATTATATAGCAAGAACAGAATGATCACAATACAGACTGGTACTTATGTCAGTGGTTTCTCTGCTAAAGTAAGAAATCAATTGAACACCCCAATCTGCCTAAAGCCTTGAGACCAGTGTCACATGAATACAATACTGTATACTGTACTGAAGACACCAGAGAAAAAGAGCTTGCAATGTATTAGACAGATATGGACAGTTACCATGATCTGGATTTTGAACTGTGTATGTCTGGTAAGCCTCATCTCATAACACAATAATAAAAAATAAAAAAAAGACTTGGTCAGGGGCTTATTTTTGTCAAAATCAAAAGCAGAACTACTGGGTTCAAGAGTGCAAGGATGGTGCTTCATATCATCATGTGCAAACATTTCTGTCTTTTGAAGCCACCAAGATGATTTAAAAGATTTTTTTGCAAAGATTGACAGCCTCATTTTCTGTACTGACATTGATAATTTATTCAAAGTCTTGGGTTGTAAGCATAGTTCACTGCTATGGCATATCTTTATTTACCCTTTCTGTTAAGCATCAAGGTTGTCTTGTTATACAATGGCAATGTACACCCTTGAATACCTGCTGGCTATGTTGCACATATAAAATAAACATATGGAAACACATAACTGTTGTTGAATCACATCTAGAACATCAAATACAAGTGAAATATTTGTAGAGATCTAAAAATTGTGGCTCTGCTGCCTGGACACCCGCTCCAATATGCCATACCAATTACTGTTGTTACATATATAAATTGGAGAGTCATGCAAGAGAGTCACATGACTTTAAAAATAAATGACCATTCCAAAATAATTTGGTTCAAATGCAGAACAATGTGGCACCTGTTGACCCAGCAAAGATATTTTTGCCTCCACTTCACAAAAAAATGTATTGAAACATTTTGTGAACAGGGAGGAGAAGTTTTTCGTTATTTGAAACAAATGCTTCCAAGAATAACTAATGACAAGATAAAGGAGGCATTTTTGTTTGTCCACAGATCAGATATGCTTTCAATGAAAAGTGGTTTGAAGATCTGTTAATGGGGCCAGAGGAAATTGCTTAGAAAGCATTTAAGGATGCCATTGAGAATTGTCTTGGCAGAGCACCAAACTACATTTAGCTGGTTGGCAAATATCTTACAGCAAACAAAACCATAAAGTGCAACATGTCACTGACGATTAATTTTCTTCAATTGCCCTTTGACTTCTTTCCCAAAAATCTAGGTATAGTCAGTGATGAATATGGTAACAGGTTTCACCAGGATATTGCCACAATAGAAAAATGGCATCAAGGCATCAATGCAGGCTGACTATTGTTGGACCCTAAATAGATTGGTGCATAAGTGACACTCTGAGGTGCTCAAAACAGTACATATAAATAAACAATCTATGTATGAAAAAATTGTGCCTTGTGTGATAAACAATTATATTGCACGGAGTTCATATTCATGGGCAAAGATGCAGCATGTAGAATCTTTTCAGACAGATTCCTGCATTAATCTCCTATGCTGAAAAGGGATGACATTTTGCAAGATGTCTACTGGATTCCACTTGTAAGTAATCTCCAATGACTAGAAATATGATGTTTCATAAAGTAAAGTTGGCCTCTTACCAGATATGGTGGATCCCTATTACAGAGATCAGACTCGCTGTGGGATATGATCGTCTGTGTCGATATCACTCTCCTAGGTTTTTTCACAACCAAACACCTCCAAAGATTGAAAGGTGATTCAAAGAACAAGGAACTGACTCAGGCCCCTTTCACACTTATACGACTTGTCCCACGATTTGTGATGGCAAAGTAGCATGACAAGTCGTTTCCCATGATTTCCAATGACAACCATTCATATTGGTACGACTTCAAGTCGTTCTGACTTCAAAGTAGTCCCTGCACTACTTTGGTCCGATTTTTATGCCACTTACACAGGCATTCCCTGAAATTGCGGCAAAATCGCGGCCGCGAATCGTGGCAAAATCGCACTGCGAAATTGCGGTAAAATCGCGCGACTTTAAAGTCGCAGTAGTGTGAAAGGGGCCTTACTTCCATAGGTGTTCAGCTCAACTACATCACAGCAATTAGCCAGTTTAAACTTCTCAGGTGCAATGATATGTAAACTTTTGCAACCATTTAAATGAAGATGGAACTCCAAGATTCAGGAAATCATATATAAGGAAAGAAAAAGCATCATAGTGTAAAACTGCATAAGTTTATTAAAATGCTTGTAAAGGTTACACTCTCTGATGCGTTTCCACAAAACTGTCATCTACTGGGAATTGACGACAGTAGACCAGTAGTCTCCCAGCAGACGATAGATTTGTGGAAACGTGTCAGATCGGAGAGTCCTTGTAGCTCCACTGGTTGGACGAATGACATCATCACCAGACAACTTTTCCATGCCTGAATTTTCTGCCTTGCTGTAAGTGTAACCTTTACAAGCATTTTAATAAATGTATGCAGTTTTACACTATAATGCTTTTTCTTTCCTTATATATGAATTCCTGGATCTTGGAGTTCCATCTTCATTTAAACAGATGCAAAAGTTTACATATCATTGCACCTGAGAAGTTTTATCTGGCTAATTTCTGTGATGTGGATGAGTTCAATCTTTGGAGGTGTTTGGTTGTGAAAAAACCTAGGAGAGTGATATCTACACAGGCGGTCATATCCAACAGCGAGTCTGATCTCTGTAATATAGGGATCCACCATATCTGGTAAAAGGCCAACTTTACTTTATGAAACATCATATTTCAAGTCATTGGAGATTACTTACAAGTGGAATCCAGTAGACATCTTGCAAAATTTCAGAGCTTTTCAGCATAGGAGATTAATACAGGAATCTGTCTGAAAAGATTCCACATGCTGCATCTTTGCTCATAAAATATGAATTTTGTGCGATATAATTGTTTATCACACATGGCACAATTTTTTCATACATAGATTGTTTATTTATATATACTGTTTTGAGCACCTCAGAGTGTCACTTATGTACCAATCTATTTAGTATCAGTCTCAATTTATCAAGGTAATTACCTTGCATACTATCGTGTACACATCAGTCACTCTTTGTTCATACAATATATTGTGTTACACACTTTAAAAACAGGGAATAGCACACCATATATATTATTAGTATTTATTTGATTCCTTCCTGGTCTTGAGTAGCAGCTGTTCCACCAATTCAGACCAGCGCAGAGATTTACATTTATACATATTGTTGGACCCTGCATTGAAATGTATCTGACACTGAGAACAAACCAAAATCAGCAGCAAACACCTTTAGCTTTGTGAACTCATGCAGAACATTGGAAACAAAATTAATTTTAGTCATTAAAATGTAATTTCATATTTCTCAATATTCAATATTCCTTTGTGATGCAATCACTCTGAAATTAAATTGTGTTAAGTTTGAAGGGGTCTATCTTAAAGACCACAAGTTTTCAAGAGGCAAAACGCCGTTTTCAAGAGGCAGTGTAGTTGGAGGATATCTCTGTTTTCACCACACAATCTCATAATCTGATCAGTCAAAATATAATCAAACTCCTAAACAAAGAATCTCAGTGCTGCCAATCAATGTAACACGACTGATAATTTTCCAACCTTGTCAATCAACTCAGTTTGATTGAATCCAAGTTAAATCCAGTCATAATAAATTGGAAGCAACGTTACTGTATGTCTTTTCAATTGTTTGCCATTTTGCACATTGCATATCTGTTGAATAATAAAAATCAAAGAGTGTATATCCACTATAAGTGTAAATATTATAAACCTAGCAAAAGATATAAATGTCCCAAACCATTATAGTTTTCCCTGTAAATTCTAAGCTTAAAGGTTAGCAATACGTTAAGAGTGAGGTTTCAAGCCAGAGATATTTTAACCTGATTTGTTTTTGGTAATTATTATTATTATTATTATTATACAGGATTTATATAGCGCCAACAGTTTGTGCAGCGCTTTACAACATCAGGGAAGACAGTACAATCACAATACAATTCAATACAGAGGGATCAGAGGGCCCTGCTCGATAGAGCTTACAGTCTAGAAGGGAGGGTCACGTGAAACAAAGGGTATTGGCTGTGGGGGATGATCAGGTGGACAGAATGGAAATATAGTTGTTATTAGGTGTGGGTGGGATAGGCTTCTCTGAAGAGGAGGGTTTTTAGGGATCCTCTAAAAGCTAATAGAGAAGAAGATAGACGGACCGATTGGGGTAAGGAGTTTCATAGGCTTGGGGAGACTCTGGAAAAGTCCTGGAAAGCCTGAAAAAGTAATGAAAGCCCTGAACCAAAATATACCAGCACCTGCTTCTAGCATACATAATGTATATTGGCATGTACAGCAATACATACCTGTATATTAAATTCAAAAAGAACATCTACTTGCAATGTATTGCAGGGCACAAACTTCACATTTAGTTGTTGAACACACCAGAGCCAAAAGTAGTTTGAGATCTGTTCTGCTTTGAATACGTTACTATCCTCATAAATGTGCCTGTGCCACTGTTTTTCATTCCAAAAAAGAAAGTATATAGTAAATTGTGTATGTTGACTGACACACAAGTAATGGGCTCTAAAGTCATGAAAAAATATTTTCAGTATTAGCTGTGGGCTCAGCTTCAAGTGGATAGTTCTCAGAGAGGTGTTCCAAGTCCCTTGTAAGGTTAAGGGCTTCCTGCCCTTGTTTATTGGTCAGTATGTACATAAAATAAGCGGATTCCCACACAGGTTTAAGAAACAGTCCCAAAAAACAAAAGTCCAGTAAAAAAAAATTAAGCCTCCTGGCTAATAAATAGACATCACTAGGTCTGCTCCAGTCCTGCAGACACATTTGCTTGTCTCCTTTTATAGAACCATCTCTTATTAACCGAGGGAAGACCCCCTGGTGGGGAGCAAGGTGTGGCCAGTGCTTCAAGGGTAAGTTCACCTTTACAGAAAAATCTGTAGGGTGAACTTACACAGGACCCCCTCCTCACCCCCCCAGTCCCGCTGACCTGGATTGCAGCGATCTCCCGCTCTGAGCTCCGGTATAGCCGTGTCAGGGGTCCGGGGCTTAGAAATCCCTGTAGCAGAATCTCCAAAATGTACTGCATTAGGAGGGACATTTCGAAGCATTCTAATTGTTCGACACCATCACATGGGTGGCGCCGACCACTCAGAACCCACGTAGCCCGTCCTGTCAGCAGGGAAGAAGACACGTGAATGCAGAGGGAATTTCTAAGCCCCGGACCCGTGAGGTGGCTATACCAGGGCTCAGAATGGGAGATCAATGCGCAACAAGTTAGCAAGACTGTGGGGGGGTCCTGTGTAAGTGGTAGATATAGGTTCCTAAAGGTCTTAAGCCTATGCCAAGTAATTATATGCATTCAAATTCCAAAGCTTAAATTACCAACCGTTTTTTTTTTTTTATGTCATTTGTTATTTTTGTATTTATTTCACACTGATAAGCTGCTTTAAATAGACAACCATTCACAAACTGGTTGTAAAATATTCACATTTCCAAAAAAATAATGCATGCTTTTAGTAATGATTTTAACGTATAGCTGCATGTAGAAATCAATTGTCTGGAGTGACTGAGCTGGTAATAATCGCATAGATTTAATGATCTATCCATTTGTAATTATAACTTAAACATCAAGGTAAAGATCACATAGGTAAAGTGTATTGTGCGGAAACAAGTGATGACTACACGGATCTTGTCTCAGTTAAAAGGGCAATGATGGTGATTTAGTGTGCTATTGATTTTGCATAATGATAGCTATTGCCATGATTGACAAAGGTACAAAACTTTCTCAGTCCCTAGGTACTGTACATAAATTGAAATGAACAATGGGCAGCATTTCAGAATACACTCACTAAATAATTCATTGCATAGCTTTGAACTGATATCACAAAGCTAAGGTTAAAGCCATTAAATGTATTTCTACATTTGTATAAATAATAACCAATATCAGTACAGAAGCAATACATATGTAGTATTTCAGTTATTGGCTCCTTAATATACAAGGAACTCTCTTTTATTGGCTGAGCATACTGCTTTAATTTGATATATTTAGCTGTGTTGCTGATCTATTAGGCCTAAAGTGAAAGAGGGTTTTATGATACAGAGGGAAGGAATGAACTGAACACTTTTACTAGGTTCCAATGATTTCTTGTTAAAATGAATAATTTGTTTGTATAAAGATTCAGCATTTTCACATTTTCCACTGAAAAAAGTATCTGGTTGGTCCCTTCCAATTTTTTTCCTTACTGAAAATATATTCTAGCCACTTCAAGACTGCAATATGTATATATATATATATATATATATATATATATATATATATATATACATACATATGTATATATATACGGTGTGGCTTTGAAGCTGTTTACAGGGATTATGGCTAAAGATATCATTGTTTTTTTTTACAGCCGGCGGCTGGCTTTTCTGCTGGTTTGCCCAAGAAAGGATCCGACGGTGTGGCCAGGTGGTCAAAGCGTAGATCCTCTTTGATCGCCTCTATGGCCTTGGAGCACCGGAGCAATGTCATGTCACTTCCAGGCCATGCTGGAAGTAAATCTTTTTAATTTTCTTAAAGCAAAAGATTAAAAAAATGTTTATTTTTTTATTTTTTATCTTTTGCTTTTAAAAATAGAGGAGAGATTTTTTTTTTTATCTCTTTTTCGATCTCTCCAAAAAAGAGAACCTGTCACCCTTATATCTATTACAAGGGATGTTTACATTCTTTGTAATAGGAATAAAAGTAATCAAAAAAATTAAAGGGACAGTGTAAAAATAAAAAGTCAAATAAATAAGACAAAATAAATAAAAGCGCCCCTCCATCCCTCCGTGCTCCTGCACATATGTAAGTTGCGCACACATATGTAAACTGTGTTTGCACCACACATATGAGGTATCTCCACAAACTTTAGAGTGAGAGCAATACTTCTAGTGCAAGACCTCCACTGTAACTCTAAACAGGTAACCTGTAAATGCATTTAAAACATTGTCTATGGAGATTTTTAAGTACTGTAGTTTGTCGCCATTCCACGAGCATGCACAATTTTAAAATGTATCATGTTAGGTATCTATTTACTTGGTGTAACATCATCCTTTATGCTTTACAAAAATAATTGGGGTATATATTGTGTTTTGTTTTTTCGTTTCATTCAATTTATTAAAGTGTATTTTTTCCCGAAAATTGCATTTGTAAAACCACTGTGCAAATACAATGTGACAAAAAAAAACCCTATCAGCAATGGCCCTTACACAAAATACTTCACCTCATCCAGTGGCCAAACTCTCTACCAAAGAGAATTTAAAATGGTGTTGGCTTTTGCCATATGATACTCGGTTGTTTTTTTCCTCTCAAGCCCTGTACACACGATAGGTTTAACCGATGAAAACAGTCCGATGGACTTTTTTCATCGGACAAACCGATCGTGTATGGGCCCCATCGGTCTTTTTTCCATCGGTGTTTAAAAATAGAACATGTTTTAAATCTATCCGATGGTTAAAAAACCGATAGCAAATTACTATCATCTGTGGGGAACTCCATCGGATAAAAAACCCACGCATGCTCAGAATCAAGTCGACGCTTGCTCAGAAGCATTGAACTTAATTTTTCTTGCCTCATCGGAGTGTTTTACGTCACGGCGTTTGGAACGGTCGGTTTTTTGACTGATGGTGTGTAGGCAAGACTGATGAAAGTCAGCTTCATCGGTTTTCCGATGGAAAAATCCATCGGTTAAATAACCATAGGAAATCCAATCGTGTGTACAGGGCTTAAGGGTAGGTCAAAGAAGCTTCTTCCATCTTCCTATATTGGAGACAACTCTTTTTTCTCAGGTGTAAACCATTATAACAAATTCCATTTAAACAGCATAATAGAAAAATTATAGATACAGTGAATAAAAGAATTCCCAATGTCCCGCTCAATCAATATTGAAGTCAAAATGAACCCAGGGTTATTGTTTGAATTGAAATGCATTATCACCAGAAAAATCCAGTTTTGATCTGTATATCCACTTTTTATGTATCATATTGTATATTATTTTTCAACAGCTGGAAGATGTGCAGAATGGCATGTTCTAAAAAATGGTAGGAAATATACCCAGCTGTGTCATTAGGCTACTCAACCACTTAGAAGCAAATAACTAGTTATTGGGAGGCGTGGCTTGGCGCGCTGCTGAGATGGCAGCGAAGTAACGGAGCTCCTGAGGACTCACAGCCTATAGCCCGTTTTTCTGCACATTAAACACCTGATAATGAGCAAGCAGAGCTACCGGACACCCCACTCCAGACCACGGCGCACATCGGCCGTGTACAGAGGCAGAAACATTGCAGATATCTTCCACAAACAGTCTCTTTCCCAGAGCAGCATGGCCGGAGGAAAAATGGCGCTGCCGCGTGCAGCAGAGGACTTCAGTGAGGATTCCCAATCAGCGCCGGAGGACAATGGTAGGGGACCCACACATCATAACCTGCCCCTTACCTATGCAGATATGTCCATAATTGCTGCAGACATAAAATCCACCTTCTCAGCAGCAATCACTGATTTGAAATCAAATCTACTGGTATTGAATGAGAAAATGGCTTCCGCTGAAGCGGCGGGGAGACACAGAGAGACAGCAATACACAGGTTGGAAAAAGTGACATCCTCACATTCTAACCACTTTATTGAGATGAACAGACACTTAGAAGACCTTGATAATAGAGGGAGAAGGTGTAACATACGAGTGCGGGGGATCCCTGAATCTGTAGAACCAGACCAAATTATACCCGCACTACAACATGTATTCAATAGCTTGTTGGAAAGGCCGGAGGACACTGAGGTAGAGTTTGTAAGGGCTCACAGAGCCCTACGAGCGCGCGGTCCAGACACCATGCCGCCGCGAGATGTGATTTGCTGCCTGCAAAGTTTTGTGTTGAAAGAGGAGATCATGCTGAAAGCGCGCAGGAATGATCAAATTGTCTTTAATGGAGAGAACATACAACTCTTCCATGACTTGTCCCAAATAACGCAGAAAAATCGCAGAGCTATACGTCCCCTATTGAATAAACTCTGTGAACAAGGCCTGCGTTACACATGGCGTTTCCCGTTTGCATTGCTGGTGACACACAATGGCTGACAGTACTCTCTGCGCACCCCTGATGACCTACCTGACTTCTGAAACGCTCTGCATCTCGGTGCAGTGGAACTCCCGGAATGGTATCAAGAATTCCGTTTACCCCCATTGGAAAGAAGCCCACCATGTTCACCCTTCATGTCTCCGGAAAAGAGACTTGCCAAAAAGCTGAAACAAGGCCGACAGGGAAGCTCAATTGCTGGCACACTGAACAACAACAGAGCACATTCATCCAGAGCCTTGAATGGCGATGATGTGTAAGTCCTGACCTCATGCTATTACAGCTTCAATCGACACATGGAATGTTGCGCTGTACACGTTACCCTCATCGGTATGTACTTATGTTGGTTCCAGTACATATTTGTTTTCTGTTTTTTTTTTTTTTTGCTTTACTTGTTTCACTAACTCGCTCAGGCACCAAGTTACGTTTGCAGGCGGGCCCTCTATTGTATCCACCTGATCTAGCAGGTTTGACATATTCTCCTTGGGGACTAATCCAGCTCTCGCCAATCAGCCTAACTAGCATTATAGAGCCTGTGCTGATGTAGGAATACATCCTATCTCCTAGAACATACTTCTAGATGCTGAACTTCATAACTAACGGATCTAAGGACACCCTGATTTGAGCGCACTCAAAGGTGACCCACCTGTAGGTGAACCTACATGAAACCACTGGCCAATTTCCATGGATGGCCAATTCAACTACCTTGATAACAGAGTCTTGAGCTCATGTCATCTACTTTAGTTTGCACAGCTACCTGCATTTAATGCTTAAAGGGCCTTGATTTTCAACTAACACTCACCTCAGCTACGTCCTTTGTTTTTGATGCAGATTTTTGATTATATCATAAACGCTAAACTGGATATCCCTGAGGTGCTGGTTCCTCACTGGTTTTACCAGGCCTGAGTTCTATGCTATCCCACAGTTACTTTTTTCAAATTTCACTATACAAATAGACTTTAAATGTAACAAGTTTAATGTTAAGTGTTGTACATCCGTGAGGGTATGGTCTGCCACTAGTTGTCTAATTCATCAATACTGTATGTGTCCATGCTACTTCCGATAACTCTACCATCTAACACTCTATACGTGCAGAAATCAAATTCTTTAGAACATATGATCAGCATATATTTAGGCTGTGAGCCTCTACCTTCCATCTATATAGACTCTACACTCTCCGGGCAATACCCAGTATTTGTCTGGTGCTGTACATCGAGACTGCTACCTCCCATTGCCTCACAAAGTATCTCTCACTGTGACATTTTATCACGCTGAGATACACAAAATATAACCTTGTTGATAGTATAACTATTTAAAAGGTATTAACCCTATAACTCACTCTCTCTTGCCTTTTCCCACTTTCCTCTATCCCACCAAACTATTTCTTTCTGGTATATACATTATACTTCTATGTCGTAGTGCGTACTCTTACTTTAATTTTTATATATACCTGTCTATCAATATCCGTGGTTATCTGTGGTTGATATAGGGAAGTGTTAATATATATACAGAAAAGTTTCACGATCCTTACTTGATATCTCACTACTATATCCTATAAAAGTACTGTATACAGGTGCAGAGTTGGACCCGCTGAGTCTCTATACTTCTGAACAATGGCGTACAAATCCCTGGGCCACTGCCCCACAGTGATCTCACACAATGTGAGAGGATTAAATATTCCTGAGAAGCGGTCAACCTTGCTACGTGAACTGAAAAAAGGTAGGCCGCATTTCGCCTTTTTGCAGGAAACACACTTCAAAACTAATAGAATACCCAGGCTCACTGATTCGTATTTCATAGAAGCACACCAAGCGAAATCAAAGGGGGTTTCAATCTTGATCAGCAGGGAAGCCACCTTTGAAATGACTGATAAACTGTCTGACCCAGGGGGTAGATATATTTTCATCAAGGGGAAATATAATGGTGCTCCCATCACATTGGCAAATGTATATTTCCCAAATTCGTCACACCTTTCCTTCTGTAGACGAATAATAGGGGAACTTGAGGGATTCAGCTCAGGATGCATAATTTTAGGGGGAGACTTTAACTTACCCCTGAACCCCTTAACGGATACCTCATCTGGGAAAACGTATATTACATACCGAATTCTAAAAAGCCTTAAAACACTGTTAACCACTTAAGCCCCGGACCATTTGGTAGCTAGAGGACCAGAGGTGAATTCAGAATTTTGCACTGCGCTGCTTTAACTGTAAATTGTGCGGACATGCAATGTTGTACCCAAACGAAATTTGCGTCCTTTTCTTCCCACAAATAGAGCTTTCTTTTAATGGTATTTGATTGCCTCTGCGATTTTAATTTTTTGCGATATAAACGGAAAAATACCGAAAATTTTGAAAAAAAATGATATTTTCTACTTTTTGTTATAAGAAAAATCGAATAAACTCAATTGTAGTCATACATTTAGGCCAAAATGTATTCAGCCACATGTTTTTAGTAAAAAAAATGTCAATAAGCGTATATTTATTGGTTTGCGCAAAAGTTATAGAGTTTACAAACTAGGGTACATTTTCTGAAATTTACACAGCTTTAAATTTATGACTGCCTATCTCATTTCTTGAGGTGCTAAAATGACAGGGCAGTACAAAACCCCCCCAAATGACCCCATTTTGGAAAGTAGACACCCCAAGGAAATTGCTGAGAGGCATGTTGAGCCCATTGAATTTTTTATTTTTTTGTCCCAAGTGATTGAATAATGACAAAAAAAAAAAAATTACAAAAAGTTGTCACTAAATGATATATTGCTCACACATGCCATGGTTATATGTGGAATTTCACCCCAAAATACATTTTGCTGCTTCTCCTGAGTACGGGGGTACCACATGTGTGGGACTTTTTGGGAGCCTAGCCGCGTACGGGACCCCGGAAACCAAGCACCGCCTTCAGGATTTCTAAGGGCGCAAATTTTTGATTTCACTCCTCACTACCTATCACAGTTTCGAAGGCCATAAAATGCCAAAATAGCACAAAACCCCCCCAAATGACCCCATTTTAGAAAGTAGACACCCCAAGGAAATTGCTGAGAGGCCTGTTGAGCCCATTGAATATAATTTTTTTGTCCCAAGTGATTGAATAATGACAAAAAAAAAAAATACAAAAAGTTGTCACTAAATGATATATTGCTCACACATGCCATGGTTATATGTGGAATTACACCCCAAAATACATTTTTCTGCTTCTCCTGAGTACGGGGATACCACATGTGTGGGACTTTTTAGGAGCCTAGCCGCGTACGGGACCCCGAAAACCAAGCACCGCCTTCAGGATTTCTAGGCACAAATTTTTGATTTCACTCCTCACTACCTATCACAATTTCGAAGGCCATAAAATGCCAAAATCGCACAAAACCCCCCCAAATGACCCCATTTTGGAATATAGACACCCCAAGCTATTTGCTGAGAGGAATGGCGAGTATTTTACAGATCTCATTTGTTTTTGAAAATGAAGAAAGAAAATATATATATATATATATTTTATTTCAATTTTCAAAACTTTGTGACAAAAAGCGAGATCTACAAAATACTCACAATACCTCTCAGCAAATAGCTTGGGGTGTCTACTTTCCAAAATGGGGTCATTTGGGGGGGGGGGGGGGTTTGTGCTATCTGGGCATTCCATGGCCTCCGAAACTGTGATAGGCAGTGAGAAGTGAAATCAAAAATTTACACCCTTAGAAAGCCTGAAGGCGGTGCTTGGTTTTTGGGGTCCCGTACATGGCTAGGCTCCCAAAAAGTCTCACACATGTGGTATCCCCGTACTCAGGAGAAGCAACAGAATGTATTTTGGGGTGTAATTCCACATATGCCCATGGCATGTTTGAGCAATATATCATTTAGTGACAACTTTGTGCATAAAAAAAAAAAAAATTGTCGTTTTTCCGCAACTTGTGTCAACATATAAAATATTCCATGGACTCGACATGCCTCTCAGTATATAGCTTGGGGTGTCTACTTTCCAAAATGGGGTCATTTGGGGGGGTTTTGAACTGTTCTGGCATTTTATACACAACATTAGGAAGCTTACATCCACTCTTCTAACCACTTGAAGACAAAGCCCTTTTTGACACTTTTTGTTTACATGAAAACATTTTTATTTTTGCAAGAAAATTATGTTGAACCCCCAAACATTATATATATATTTTTAAAGCAAAGGCCCTACAGATTAAAATGGTGGGTGTTGCATTTTTTTTTTCTACACAGTATTTGCGCAGCGATTTTTCAAACGCATTTTTTGGGTTAAAAAATACACTTTTTTTAATTTTAATGCACTAAAACACACTATATTGCCCAAATGTTTGATGAAATAAAAAAGATGATCTTAGGCTGAGTACATAGATACCAAACACGACATGCTTTAAAATTTCGCACAAACGCGCATTGGCGACAAACTACATACATTTTTAAAAGCCTTTAAAAGCCTTTACAGGTTACCCCAGTAGATTTACAGAGGAGGTCTACTGCTAAAATGATTGCCCTCGATCTGACCTTCGCGGTGATACCTCACATGCATGGTGCAATTGCTGTTTACATATGACGCCAGACCGACGCTTGTGTTCGCCATTGGGCAAGAGCAGGGCAGGACAGGGGTGCTTTTTTTTTTTTTTTTTTTTTTATTAATTTTGCTTTTTTATTTTATTTTTAAATTGTTCCTTCCAAGTATTTTTTTTTTTTATCATTTTTATTGTTATCTCAGGGAATGTAAATATCCCCTATGATAGCAATAGGTAGTGACAGGTACTCTTTTTTTGAAAAAACTGGGGTCTTCTAGACCCTAGATTTTTCCTCTGCCCTCAAAGCATCTGACCACACCAAGATCGGTGTGATAAAATGCTTTCCCAATTTCCCAATGGCGCTTTTTATATCCGGGGGGGGGGGTCATTCCCTCCCACTGCTTGTAAAAGCAGTCCAGAGGCTAATTAGCCACTAGGATTGCTTTTAAATGAAAGCCGGCCGCAGGCTGAAAAGAATGATACCAACATGATACCTAAACCCGCAGGTAGTGATGAGCCGAACACCCCCGGGTTCGGTTCGCACCAGAACCCGCGAACGGACCGAAAGTTCGTACGAACATTAGAACCCTATTAAATACAATGGATGCGAACGTTCGAATTCTAAAGTGCTAATTATAACAACTATTATGCATGTTATTGTCCTAAAAAGGGTTTGGGAACCCGGGTTCTGCACCAGGGGACATGTATTAATGCAAAAAGAAGTTTTAAAAACGGTCGTTTTTCGGGAGCAGTCATTTTAATGATGCATAAAGTGAAAAAAAAAAAGTCAAATATTCCTTTAAATATCGTACCTGGGGGGTGTCTAAAGTATGCCTGTGAAGTGCCACGTGTTTCCCGTGTTTAGAACTGTCCCTGCACAAAATGACACTTCTAAAGGAAAAAAAAGCCATTTAAAACTGCTTGCGGCTTTAATGTAATGTCTGGTCCCGGTAATATGGATGAAAATCTTTAAGAAAAATGGCATAGCTACCCCATGACCCCCCCCCCCCCCACCCCAGCCCATTACCAGCCCCTTTGGGTCTTGTATGGATATTAAGGTGAACCCCGCACATAAAATAAAAAAGGCCCTATATACTCTGAACAGCCGTATACAGGCGGTGCATACAAGACAGGGACTGTAGGTTTGTTCTTATGTAGAATGTGTTTGTAATTTTGAACAGGTACATTGTTGAAGTGTAGCTCCAGCCCAAAAATCTATTTTTAAACTTTTTGGAAAACATAGGTAAGGGTTATCACCCCTGTAACATTTGTTTTGCTGTCTGTGCCCCTGTTCAGAACATTTCACCTCACTTTCCGTCCCAATGACAACTGTTTTTGAAATGTGGAGTTTTTCTTGAAACAAGGATTGCTGATAAAGCATCAGTACAGAGGAGACACCTTTCTCCCATATTTATTCTTACAGGAGAGAATTTTCCTTCCTAGGGGTAGATTTCCTCTCACTTCCTGTTGTCTTCTTGCGTTTGCAAGTAGGAGTCGTTTGTAAGTTGGATGTTTGAAAGTAGGGACCTGCCGTATATACTCTGCAGAAATAGGCCCCTTAGTTGTTGGTGTTGGCACAACACTGTAAGCACTCACAGTTACTCGTGGTTGGTGCTGGAACGCCCTGCTGTCAACTATTATATCAGGAATTTTAATTACATATAATTGTTGAACAGTGGTAGTAAAAATTGGGGCTTTGATGGTGGTGCTGGTGCCACAACACTGTAAGCCCTGACAGTTACTCTTGGTGGGTGCAGCAATGGGCCCTGCTGTGAATTATTAGATCAAGAATTGTAATTACATGCCCCTTTTGAACAGGGGCTGAAAAATTGGGCCTTTCGTGGTGGTGGTGGTGGTGGCGTTGCCACAACACTGTAAGCCCTCAGACTTACTCTTGGTGGGTGCAGGAATGGGCCCTGCTGTGAATTATTAGATCAAGAATTGTAATTACATGCCCCTTTTGAACAGGGGCTGAAAAATTGGGCCTTTCGTGGTGGTGGTGGTGGTGGCGTTGCCACAACACTGTAAGCCCTCAGACTTACTCTTGGTGGGTGCAGGAATGGGCCCTGCTGTGAATTATTAGATCAAGAATTGTAATTACATGCCCCTTTTGAACAGGGGCTGAAAAATTGGGCCTTTCGTGGTGGTGGTGGTGGTGGCGTTGCCACAACACTGTAAGCCCTCAGACTTACTCTTGGTGGGTGCAGGAATGGGCCCTGCTGTGAATTATTACATCAAGAATTGTAATTGCATGCCCCTGTTGAACAGGGGCTGAAAAATTGGGCCTTAGGCACTGGTGGCACAACACTACAACCCCTCACAGATACTGTACTTGGAGCACAGCAATGAGCCCTGTTGCAAAGTATTGCTTCAAAAATTGTAATGACACGCCCCTGTTAAACAGGGGCTGAAAAATTGGGCCTTAGGCACTGGTGCCACAACACTCCAACCCCTCACAGATACTGTACTTGGAGCACAGCAATGAGCCCTATGGCAAATTATTGCTAAAAAAATTGTAAGTACACGCCCCTGTAAAACAGGGGCTGAAAAATTGGGCCTTAGCCACTGGTGGCGGCACCCATAAACAAAAATGATCTTCCAAGCTATCATCATCAATCGTATCATTGAGGACTCGGAGGAGGAGGATAGCCAGTCAACATAACAGCACAGGCACTCAGCATCAGCATCAGTCTTGAAGGGATGTGACATGTTAAAATCAATTAGTCTGTTATATCAGCATCAGGTGTGTGGTAGCTGGTGGTGATCCAAGACTGGTTCATCTTGATGAAAGTCAGTCGATCAACCGAGTCGGTGGACAGGCGCACCCTGTGATCCGTGACAAATCCTCCAGCAGCACTGAATGTGCGTTCCGAAAGAACGCTGGATGCAGGACAGGCCAGTAGCTCAATTGCATACTGTGCAAGCTCTGGCCAGTGATCCATCCTCAAGACCCAGTAAGCCAGAGGATTTCCGGTGGGGAAGGTGTCCAAGTCTGACCTTGCCCCTAGATATTCCTGCACCATGTTTATCAGACGCTGGCGATGGTTGCTGGAACCGATCATACTTTGGGGCTGCGGACTAAAGAATTGTCTGAACGCATCGGTCAGACGGCCACCTTCCCCACCGCTCCTTCTTTGACTGCCCGAAGCCTCAGCAACTCGTTGTCCAGGACCAGGAGTTTGTAACCTCCCAGTCTCTGGGAACGCGTTGCACAGACCTTTCTGCAAGGCCTCCCGGAGTTGTCTCATCCTCTGCTCCCTCTGCGACGGTAACATAAGGTCCGCAACCTTACCCTTGTACCGTGGATCAAGGAGAGTGGCCAGCCAGTAATGGTCCCTCTCCTTGATCCGAAGAATACGAGGATCCTTCCGCAGACTTTGCAGGATCAGGGAGGCCATGCAGCGTAGGTTTGCTGAGGCATTCGCTCCGGAGTCCTCTGGGTCACTAAGGACGACATGATCCGCAGTCACCTCCTCCCAGCCACGTACAAGTCCACTGGTTTCTTGGGACTGTAAATCATCCCTAAAAGACTGCTGCTGATGATGCTGAGTGCCAGCCTCCACCTCCATGCTGACACAATCCTCCTCCTCCTCCTCCTCCTCCTCTTCCTCTTCCTGTGCGATGGGTGGGACAGAAGGAACACTGTCTGGGTAAAGGGGGCCTTGAGAGGCAAGGAAGTCCTCCTCTTCCTGCCTCTGTTCTGCCTCAAGTGCCCTGTCCATTATTCCACGCAGCGTGTGCTCCAACAGGTGGACAAGAGGTACAGTGTCATTGATGCATGCACTGTCACTGCTCACCATCCTCGTGGCCTCCTCAAATGGTGCCAGGACAGTGCATGCATCCCTGATCATGCCCCACTGGCGTGGAGAAAAAAAACCAAGCTCCCCTGACCCTGTACTGGTGCCGTAGTCGCACAGGTACTCATTGATGGCCCTCTGCTGCGTGTGCAGCCGCTGCAGCATGGCCAACGTTGAGTTCCACCTGGTGGGCATGTCACATATAAGGTGGTTCTTGGGCAGGTTCAACTCCTTTTGCAGCTCAGCCAGGCGAGCACTGGCATTATAAGATCTGCGGAAATGCACACAGACTTTCCTGGCCTGCCTCAGGACATCCTGTAAGCCCGGGTACCTGCCCAAGAACCGCTGCACCACCAGGTTAAGGACGTGAGCCACACAGGGCACATGGGTCAGTTGTCCCTGTCGAAGGGCGGAGAGGAGGTTGGTGCCATTGTCGCAAACCACCATTCCTGGCTTAAGCTGGCGTGGCGTCAACCACCTCTCGGCCTGGCCCTGCAGAGCAGACAGGACCTCTGCCCCAGTGTGGCTTGTGTCCCCCAAACACACCAGCGCAAGCACGGCATGGCATCTTTTTGCCTGCGTACTTGCGTAGCCCCGTGAACGGCTACGGAGCACCGCTGGTTCATAGGACAAACCACAGGAAGAGGCCATGGAGGAAGAAGAAGAGGAGGGGGTGGAGGAGAGAGGTGTGTCACAACCAGTAGTAGCATTTTGGAGGCGTGGCGGTGGGACAACCTCCAACACTACTGCAACTTGTCCTGCATCCTTCCCAGCTGCCAAAAGAGTGACCCAATGGGCCGTGAAAGAAAGGTAACGTCCCTGTCCATGCCTGCTGGACCATGAGTCAGCGGTAATATGCACCTTACCGCTGACCGCCCTGTCCAGCGAGGCCAAGACATTGCCTTCCACATGCCGGTAGAGAGCCGGAATAGCCTTCCGTGAGAAAAAGTGGCGTTTGGGAACCTGCCACTGAGGAACCGCACATTGCACAAACTCACGGAAGGGGGCCGAGTCTACCAACTGAAAAGGCAGCAGTTGAAGCGCTAGCAATTTAGCCAAGCTAGCATTCAACCGCTGGGCATGTGGATGGCTGGGAGTGAACTTCTTTCGACGGTCCAGCAGCTGGGGCAGGGAAATTTGCCTGCTAGAATCGGACGTCGGTGTACTGCTAGCAGAGTGGCCGCAAGTACTTGGCTGTGACACACCTAATTCTACACCTTCATTCCTCTCAGTGCATGTTTCAGAGAGGACTGAAGTTATAGTGGGGTTGGAGATCCCAGCTGATGCGGTGCAAGGAGAGGTCCGCTTTGTTCTTTGGTGTGGGTCTTTGAGGTAGGCTTGCCAACGAGCTGCATGGCAGGTCAACATATGTCTGGTCAGGCATGTGGTACCCAAGCGGCTGATGTTTTGGCCACGCGATATACGCTTGAGACATATGTTGCAAACAGCAGCTGTGCGATCTGATGCACTAGCCTCAAAAAAGGCCCACACCAAGGAACTTTTTGAATGACGGGCAGAGGCAGCGCCCTGCACAGGCGGAGCTCTGCGGTGTGATTCCGTCGGTGTACTGCCCTTACGCTGGCCACCAAAGGGCATCCTGCCTCGTTGGAGATGTGCCTCCTCCTCATCCTCCTCCTCCTCTCTCCTATTAGGCACCCACGTGGAGTCAGTGACCTCATCATCCCCTCCCTCCTCATCACTGGAGCCAATCTGGCAGTATGCTGCAGCTGCTGGAACATGACTGCCAGATTGGTGTCCTTCTTGAGCATCCCCTCTGTCTGCTCTCACCCTACTGCCTTCCTGTAGCTGGGTTTCATCATCAGACCCTTCGAAACGCTGGGCATCCTCCTGAAGCATGTACCCAACACTGTGCTCAAACAGTTCGGGGGACTCCTCAGGAGGAGGACATGGTGGGTCTAGGGAAGGAGTGACTGATGATGAGTCTGACATTGATAACAGGGAAGAGGACGCTTTGGCAGCTGCTTTGCCAGTACCCTGAGCCTGGGTGAGAGAGGATGAGGAGGAGGAGGAGGGCTTGGTCATCCACTCTACCAAGTCTTCGGCATGATGTGGCTCAACATGTCCAGCTGCCGAAAAGAAGGACAAGCGTGTCCCATGGCCATGTGCTGATGACAATGCACCGCGTCCACGACCAGCACTGTTGCCCCCAGACACAGAGCCTGCTTGCCCTCTTTTATTGCCTCCTGACTGTCTGCCTCTCCTTGTTTGCCTTCCAGACATTCTAATAGATGGCCTGCAGGGAGATGGGAAAAAAGCAATAAGGGCTACCTTCAGGTGTCCTTCTCTGTCCCTTTACTTAAGGATTTCTAAATATGGTTGAGGATGATTGCTTTTGCACAGAATAGCACAACGACAATTTCCCTGACTGTCCAAAAATCAAGGATTTCAAAGATGGTTGATGAGGAATGCTTTAGCACACTATAGCACAAGGAGAATTCCCCTCACTTTCCTTCTTTGTCCCTAGAAACAAGGACTCGCACAGTGAAAGAAACTGACACTCTCCCTACCTAGAGTTTTCTGTCCCTAGAAAAAATGTTTTTTTTAAGCACACTATAGCACAAGGAGAATTCACTCACTGTCCTTCCCTGTCCCTGGAAACAAGGACTTGCACAGTGAAAGAAACTGACACTCTCCCTACCTAGAGTTTTCTGTCCCTAGAAAAAATGTTTTTTTTAAGCACACTATAGCACAAGGAGAATTCACTCACTGTCCTTCCCTGTCCCTGGAAACAAGGACTTGCACAGTGAAAGAAACTGACACTCTCCCTACCTAGAGTTTTCTGTCCCTAGAAAAAATGTTTTTTTTAAGCACACTATAGCACAAGGAGAATTCACTCACTGTCCTTCCCTGTCCCTGGAAACAAGGACTTGCACAGTGAAAGAAACTGACACTCTCCCTACCTAGAGTTTTCTGTCCCTAGAAAAAATGTTTTTTTTAAGCACACTATAGCACAAGGAGAATTCACTCACTGTCCTTCCCTGTCCCTGGAAACAAGGACTTGCACAGTGAAAGAAACTGACACTCTCCCTACCTAGAGTTTTCTGTCCCTAGAAAAAATGTTTTTTTAAGCACACTATAGCACAAGGAGAATTCACTCACTGTCCTTCCCTGTCCCTGGAAACAAGGACTTGCACAGTGAAAGAAACTGACACTCTCCCTACCTAGAGTTTTCTGTCCCTAGAAAAAATGTTTTTTTTAAGCACACTATAGCACAAGGAGAATTCACTCACTGTCCTTCCCTGTCCCTGGAAACAAGGACTTGCACAGTGAAAGAAACTGACACTCTCCCTACCTAGAGTTTTCTGTCCCTAGAAAAAATGTTTTTTTTAAGCACACTATAGCACAAGGAGAATTCACTCACTGTCCTTCCCTGTCCCTGGAAACAAGGACTTGCACAGTGAAAGAAACTGACACTCTCCCTACCTAGAGTTTTCTGTCCCTAGAAAAAATGTTTTTTTTAAGCACACTATAGCACAAGGAGAATTCACTCACTGTCCTTCCCTGTCCCTGGAAACAAGGACTTGCACAGTGAAAGAAACTGACACTCTCCCTACCTAGAGTTTTCTGTCCCTAGAAAAAATGTTTTTTTTAAGCACACTATAGCACAAGGTGAAAACACTCACTGTCCTTCCCTGTCCCTGGAAACAAGGACTTGCACAGTGAAAGAAACTGACACTCTCCCTACCTAGAGTTTTCTGTCCCTAGAAAAAATGTTTTTTTTAAGCACACTATAGCACAAGGAGAATTCACTCACTGTCCTTCCCTGTCCCTGGAAACAAGGACTTGCACAGTGAAAGAAACTGACACTCTCCCTACCTAGAGTTTTCTGTCCCTAGAAAAAATGTTTTTTTTAAGCACACTATAGCACAAGGAGAATTCACTCACTGTCCTTCCCTGTCCCTGGAAACAAGGACTTGCACAGTGAAAGAAACTGACACTCTCCCTACCTAGAGTTTTCTGTCCCTAGAAAAAATGTTTTTTTTTAAGCACACTATAGCACAAGGAGAATTCACTCACTGTCCTTCCCTGTCCCTTGAAACAAGGACTTGCACAGTGAAAGAAACTGACACTCTCCCTACCTAGAGTTTTCTGTCCCTAGAAAAAATGTTTTTTTTAAGCACACTATAGCACAAGGAGAATTCACTCACTGTCCTTCCCTGTCCCTGGAAACAAGGACTTGCACAGTGAAAGAAACTGACACTCTCCCTACCTAGAGTTTTCTGTCCCTAGAAAAAATGTTTTTTTTAAGCACACTATAGCACAAGGAGAATTCACTCACTGTCCTTCCCTGTCCCTGGAAACAAGGACTTGCACAGTGAAAGAAACTGACACTCTCCCTACCTAGAGTTTTCTGTCCCTAGAAAAAATGTTTTTTTTTAAGCACACTATAGCACAAGGAGAATTCACTCACTGTCCTTCCCTGTCCCTGGAAACAAGGACTTGCACAGTGAAAGAAACTGACACTCTCCCTACCTAGAGTTTTCTGTCCCTAGAAAAAATGTTTTTTTTAAGCACACTATAGCACAAGGAGAATTCACTCACTGTCCTTCCCTGTCCCTGGAAACAAGGACTTGCACAGTGAAAGAAACTGACACTCTCCCTACCTAGAGTTTTCTGTCCCTAGAAAAAATGTTTTTTTTAAGCACACTATAGCACAAGGAGAATTCACTCACTGTCCTTCCCTGTCCCTGGAAACAAGGACTTGCACAGTGAAAGAAACTGACACTCTCCCTACCTAGAGTTTTCTGTCCCTAGAAAAAATGTTTTTTTTAAGCACACTATAGCACAAGGAGAATTCACTCACTGTCCTTCCCTGTCCCTGGAAACAAGGACTTGCACAGTGAAAGAAACTGACACTCTCCCTACCTAGAGTTTTCTGTCCCTAGAAAAAATGTTTTTTTTAAGCACACTATAGCACAAGGAGAATTCACTCACTGTCCTTCCCTGTCCCTGGAAACAAGGACTTGCACAGTGAAAGAAACTGACACTCTCCCTACCTAGAGTTTTCTGTCCCTAGAAAAAATGTTTTTTTTAAGCACACTATAGCACAAGGAGAATTCACTCACTGTCCTTCCCTGTCCCTGGAAACAAGGACTTGCACAGTGAAAGAAACTGACACTCTCCCTACCTAGAGTTTTCTGTCCCTAGAAAAAATGTTTTTTTTAAGCACACTATAGCACAAGCACAAAACACACTGACACTCTCCCTACCTATCCTTCTCTTTCCCTAAACTAAAGGAATCCAGGTTAAGCAAGAAAGAAATAAAAGTCACTGTCCCTGCCTATGCTGCTCTTTCCCTGCTCCGGAACACACTACACTAGGCCGCCGTGCTGGCGGCCTTTTATAGTGTGGGGCGTGTACTAAACCCCCTCAGCAATAATTGGCCACAGGCATCCTGCCTGTGGCCAATCATTGCTCTCCTCGCTGCCGGCGCTGTGATTGGCCAAGCATGCGGGGTCACAGTGCATGCTTGGCCAATCACAGCGCCTGGATGACACTGCGATGGCGTAGTGCATTGTGGGCCGTTCGCGTCACTCGAATTTGGTGCGAACGGCCCAAATCGTTCGATCTTCGTCGAACGATCGAACAGCCGATGTTCGAGTCGAACGTATGTTCGACTCGAACACGAAGCTCATCCCTACCCGCAGGCATCATTCTGGTATAAACATTCAAAGTCCAGCAACATACCAGTACGTTGCTGGTCCTTGTTGGACATGTATTGTAATCTTTTTATTTCATGCAGCCAGTTGGCTGAACGAAAAAAGAGATTGATCGGTGGGTATGCCCACCATTAGAATACCGCCCTTCATCCACCCACTTCCAATGATGGGCATACACGCACCATTTATATATGCCGAAGCATGGGGGCATCCTCCCGCAAAAAAGTTATGCCGCACACACATGGTCGGACTTTTCCACCGGCAAGCCTCCGTCGGAATTTCAACCGTATGTACGCGGCATTAGGAGCAAAATCGCTCCTCCGCCCCTGCTGCCCCAATGCTTCGGCATATTTGCTTTTTTTTTTTAACTGTGGTGGTGAAATCACCTCCTACAGCACTGGAGTCGCAGGGATCAGGCCTGTCTCTGCGAACGCTGCAGCTTTGTGTGTTTTTGTTTTGTAAGTGACAGTGATCGATCGATAATGCACTTGGGTGGCCTGGGCTGGACGGAGGGGCAAAACGCAGGTGCCAGCAGGTATCTGGGCTGATCCCGCTAACACTGCGTTTTTGGGAACCCTAAACTGCTGGGGACGCTAGTATAGATCTGATCAGATCAGATATTGATCTGTTCAGATACTATACCACTAAGGGGGGTGTATGCTTCACGCGTGGGTGTTAGCGTTACTGGCACTAACCTGGCGCTGCCTGGGGTGTGACTCAGACCCTCTCTGACGCTAAAACCTAATTGATATCACCCGCCGGGCGATCAGGGGGTTAAACCTTTATTGGGTTATATACACGGCGGGTGCCCTGACACTATAAAAAGCAAACTAACTAACCAGCGTCACCCGTAACACTTATATGGTGATCACTGGTGAAAGGGTTAACTAGGGGCAATCAGGGGGTTAAAACCTTTATTAGATAATATATGGGGGTACCTGACGCTATAAAAACCTGCGGCGAACCTAAAAAAAATTACCAGCTACCGATCTGCATCACCGACACTAAGACAGCGTTTAGAAAAACGATTGCTTAGCGACAGTGGTGATGGGGGTGAAAGGGTTACCTGGGGGGGCGATCAAGGGGGTTAAACCTTTATTAGATAATATATTGGGGTACCTGACGCTATAAAAACATGCGGCGAACCTAAAAAAAAATACTGGCTACGATCTGCATCACCGACACTAAGACAGCGTTTAGAAAAACAATTGCTTAGCGACAGTGGTGATAGGGGGTGAAAGGGTTACCTGGGGGGCGATCAAGGGGGTTAAACCTTTATTAGATAATATATTGGGGTACCTGACGCTATAAAAACCTGCGGCGAACCTAAAAAAAATTACCGGCTACCGATCTGCATCACAGACACTAAGACAGCGTTTAGAAAAATGATCGCTTAGTGACAGTGGTGATAGGGGGTGAAAGGGTTACCTGGGGGGCGATCAAGGGGGTTAAACCTTTATTAGATAATATATTGGGGTACCTGACGCTATAAAAACATGCGGCGAACCTATAAAAAAATTACTGGCTACGATCTGCATCACCGACACTAAGACAGCGTTTAGAAAAACAATTGCTTAGCGACAGTGGTGATAGGGGGTGAAAGGGTTACCTGGGGGGCGATCAAGGGGGTTAAACCTTTATTAGATAATATATTGGGGTACCTGACGCTATAAAAACCTGCGGCGAACCTAAAAAAAATTACCGGCTACCGATCTGCATCACAGACACTAAGACAGCGTTTAGAAAAACGATCGCTTAGTGATAGTGGTGATAGGGGGTGAAAGGGTTACCTGGGGGGCGATCAAGGGGGTTAAACCTTTATTAGATAATATATTGGGGTACCTGACGCTATAAAAACCTGCGGCGAACCTAAAAAAAATTACTGGCTGCCGATCGGCATCACTGACGCTAAGACAGCGATCAGAAAAATGATCGCTAAGCGACAGTGGTGATAGGGGGTGAAAGGGTTATCTGGGGGGTGATCAGGGGGTTAAACCTTTATTAGGAGGGGGGTTAGGGGGCTACACTGGACCTAAGACTAAACTTTGGTGACACTTTTACAGTCACAAATGTCACTGATTGCAGTGATCACTAAATAAATGGTCACTGCAATCAGTGACACTGTGACTGGGGGCTGGGGGGGTGATCTGGGGGGTTATCTGGGGTGTCTGGGGGGGCCTGGGGGGGCGATTTATGTCCCTATGCGTCCTGGTGTCACTGTAGTGTTGTGTGCACTGACCTGATATCTTCTCTTGTACGGCGCTCGGTATATGTGAGCGCCGCACCAGAGATGACATCACTTCCTCCTGCTCCCTCTGTCTGACACAGACAGAGGGGGCATTTCTATTCGCCGGGAGCGATCGCGAGGAGGTGGCCAGAAACGAATGGCTGCCCCCTCATCCCGGAACGCTCCCGGACACTTAGCCACCGCTCACTGTATAGAAGGGGGGTCCGATTGGACCCCCCAACTGTACAAAGGCAATCACGTACACTCTACGTGATTGTGCCTGTCGGTGCCATTCTGCCGACGTATATATACAGTGAGCGGTCGTTAAGTGGTTAAACTCCTTACACCTTATTGACTCATGGCGGTACTTACACCCTAACGATAGAGACTATACCTTCTATTCTATACAGCATGCCAGATACTCCAGGATTGACTACCTATTTGTCTTGCGTAGAGATCTGTGCATAATGACGGATGCGAGCATAGGCCTTCAATCCATATCGGATCATGCACCTATTTCCCTTACACTAGACGTGACACCGCCCAAGCACACTACTCCCACCTGGAGACTGAACTCGTACTTATTGACAGACCCCGAGCTGCTGCCGCAACTGTCATCCCAAATTACAGAATTTTTTGAACACAACGTCTCCCTTGACGTTCATCCTCTGATGACATGGGAAGCACATAAGTGCTTCATCAGGGGAGAGCTCATTAAACTAGGTGCTAGACGAAAGAGAGAGAGGGAAAAGGTCATCTCGGAACTTACTGATAAAATTCTTAAATTAGAAAACCAACACAAACAATCACTGACAACGAAACTGGCAGACGAATTACTAGACACCAGGAAAACACTACAACAGACACTGAATGCCACCACCAAACGCTTCCTATTCTTTAAAAAGAAAATTTATTATGAACACGGAGACAAGACGGGCAAATTTTTGGCCAGAGCGGTGAAAAGACCCAACGTTCGATCGTGTAGCTTGGGACTATATGTTGGAGGTGTGCAGATTTGTCGGACTGGGGAACCACATGATGACATGGATATCAGTACTTTATAAGAATCCGTCAGCCCGATTGCAGATAAACGGCACCCTGTCGGAAACTGTTCACATTACGAACGGTACACGACAGGGATGTCCTTTTTCGCCGCTTCTCTTCATCCTTTCGCTGGAACCTTTTATCAGGAAGGTGGTGGCGGAACAGGCGATAGAGGGCTTCCGAGTAGCGAATACAGAATTTAAAATAGCAGCGTATGCGGATGACCTCTTGTTTTTTCTGATTAAGCCGCTGACCTCGATCCCCTTACTAATAAAAGAATTTGCCCTATATGGTTATATCTCCAATCTAAAAATTAATTATACAAAGTCTGAGGCAATGAACATTACCATTCCTGATTCGGTACTGAAAGACACACAAAATATTTGCCCCTTTAAATGGGAAACCTCAGCTCTCAAGTATCTAGGGGTACGGCTCACTCCCCAACTCTCCCAAACCTTTGATAGAAACTTTCTGCCCCTTCTTAAAAAGATAGAAACAGATATGTTATATTGGCATCAAAAAAACTTCTCCTGGTTCGGCAGAGCAGCCATATGTAAAATGTCCATTTTGCCCAGACTTTTATACCTACTTAGGACACTACCTATAAAAATCCCCCATAGTTTTTTCAAGGCCTTACAATCCATTCAGCTTAAGTTCATTTGGGCCCACAAACGCCCGCGCATTAGGTTTAATCTTCTAACTAGACAAAAAGGGGGAGGTGGAATGGGTCTGCCAGACTATAGACAGTATTATTATGCCTCCCACGTCATTAGAATTATAGGCTGGCACTGCCATGATAATACCAAGGACTGGGTTCCCCTAGAAAATGAACTATGCTCAGTACCACTTAAATTCTCACCCTGGATATCCTGGGCAAATTACCCAGCCACCCTGAAACATCACCCATTAGTGAGCACCACCCTCTCAATATTTCACCTACTAACGAAGCAGCCCAAATTCTCTACGCAACTGAATCCACTCACCCCGCTGAGGGACAACCCAGACTTCCCACCGGGAATGAGGAATCGCCTTCTGCATTCCCCAGACGAAAGTGCCCCTCTGCTAGCGAAACACTGCTTTCAAAACGCCCTGTTTAAGGACTTCCACATTCTTAAGTCAGAAAATCTTTGGACATACTTCCAGATACGCAGCTATGCTAACAATGCACAACGTAAGGGAGATTTCACCAGACAACTAACTGAGATGGAATCAGTGTGCCTGGAGGGAAAGCCTATCCAAAGGGCCACATCACTGTCGTACGCCTGGTTACAGAACTCTAGCCACAATACCACGGATACATTTAGAGAGGCTTGGTCAAAGGATCTTGAGATGGTACTAACTGAAAAACAATGGCACAGAGCGTGCGTATTCACACACAAATGCTCTCTTAGCACCAGAATGCAAGAAACAGCATTCAAATTGCTCACGAGGTGGTACGCAACTCCCGCCAAACTGCATAAATGGTTCCCACAAACTTCTGACGTGTGCTGGAGATGCCAAAAAGATGTAGGGACCCTTATCCACATTTGGTGGAAGTGACCTCTGATAGCCCTATACTGGTCCGAAGTCAGAAGAATCATTTGCATCATAACAGAGACTACGCTGGAGCTTGATGCCCTTTGCTGCCTACTCCATGTCACCGGCTTCTCATTTAAAAAGTACAAACGATCCTTATCTAAACATTTACTGAACGCGGCCAAGTCCCTCATACCATTACATTGGAAGTCAACTAGCACTCCATCCATCCGGGACTGGCTACACAAAATCCAAGATATCTGTGACATGGAGGAAACAGTGGCACAAGCAGATGACGCGGTTGAAAGATATCATGCGACTTGGTCCCCATGGCTTGTCTTTAGGTACTCACAGGAATTCGAACAGCTCAGATCAACTCCAATAGGGTGATAAATTGCATGATCTTATTCTCAGGAAACAATCTGTGGTCCTCAAATAACACTTCTCCTTTATAGCCCATAAAATACTTAAGTACTCCTCTGCAATATATGCTTATAGTGTTGTCTGATGTAAAAACATAATAAATGCATATCAAACGGAAACCGCACTTTTGACCTGCCAAACTCACTACCTTCTTCTTTTTTTTTTTTTTTTTCTTCTCTATCTTTCTCCTTTCTCCTTCCCCCCCCCCCTTGACTTATCTCTGACTTTCTATTTTTATTGCTATATCCAGAAAATACGACAACTCAATCTATATACATGGTCAATCACACAACCAACTGCTTGTGTTTACTGTAAAAGCGAAGTGTATACAGTCTAATCTATCCCACTTTTGCCCATAATTGTATCATCACTGTATTAATATTATGATGTTGTATGCATGTACAATTTGTTCTTTTCAATAAAAAACTTTTGAATGACAAAAAAAAAAAAAAAAAACTAGTTATTGACGCTAGCACATTTCTGCTGTTATTTTTTTGCTGCAGAACTGTGGACACTAGACACAGTTAGTATTCATAGAATGGAATTAAAAATATATGTGTTGCTATAATGTTTAGTTTCTATTAGAAATTAAATTAGGTTAGCACATTTATATTTCTGGGAAAATGAAAAAATGTTGTCATTCTGGGTGGACGTCATATTATATTCTCCCAGGTTACCCCTCTAGCATGGCCACGGTGCCGCACAGCAGCACAATCAGTCACCAGCTATGTCACTATACTGCCTCTTGCCAGTACTATGTGATCGCTGTGACCAATCACAGCACATCACATGACAATAGTAAACAATGGATGGCTTCCTTTCATGCCATTCATTGTATACAATTGTGTTGCTAGCTGTGATTGGTCACAGTGATTACATGGTACAGACAGGGCCAACCACAACCCATCTGTATCATGTAATTAGCTTTGACCAATCACAGCTAATTTCTTAATTTTCCCAAAAATTATGAGAAAAAATTGCAACTTCACAAAACTCGCCATGCCTTTTTACAGACCAAGGTATTTACCTTGGACTGTCTACTTTCCAAAAAGGGGTCATTTGGGGGTATTTGTACCGTCTTGGTATTTTCGGGCCTCAAGAAATGAAACCGGGTGTCAGTACATCAGGATTGATAACTTTTTTTAGATATACAGTAAAACCTTGGATTGAGAGTAACTTCTGAGAGTGTTTTGCAAGATAAGCAAACATTTTTATATAAATTTTTACTTAATAAACGAGCAATGTCTTGATATACAAGTAGCGTCATGTCAATACTGAGTATAAAAGAGAAGAAAGGTGCCTCTAAGTGCAGCAATATGGTTATATTTAACCACTTAAGCCCCGGACCATTTGGTAGCTAGAGGACCAGAGGTGATTTCAGAATTTTGCACTGCGCTGCTTTAACTGTAAATTGTGCGGACATGCAATGTTGTACCCAAACGAAATTTGCGTCCTTTTCTTCCCACAAATAGAGCTTTCTTTTAATGGTATTTGATTGCCTCTGCGATTTTAATTTTTTGTGATATAAACGGAAATAGACCGAAAATTTTGAAAAAAATGATATTTTCTAATTTTTGTTATAAGAAAAATCGAATAAACTCAATTTTAGTCATACATTTAGGCCAAAATGTATTCAGCCACATGTCTTTAGTAAAAAAAATGTCAATAAGCGTATATTTATTGGTTTGCGCAAACGTTATAGCGTCTACAAACTAGGGTACATTTTCTGGAATTTACACAGCTTTTAGTTTATGACTGCCTATCTCATTTCTTGAGGTGCTAAAATGGCAGGGCAGTACAAAGCCCCCCCAAATGACCCCATTTTGAAAAGTAGACATCCCAAGGAAATTGCTGAGAGGCATGTTGAGCCCATTGAATATTTTTTTTTTGTATCAAGTGATTGAATAATGACTAAAAAAAAAAAAAAAATACAAAAAGTTGTCACTAAATGATATATTGCTCACACATGCCATGGTTATATGTGGAATTGCACCCCAAAATACATTTTGCTGCTTCTCCTGAGTACGGGATTACAACATGTGTGGGACTTTTTGGGAGCCTAGCCGCGTACGGGCCCCCGGAAACCAAGCACCGCCTTCAGGATTTCTAAGGGCGCAAATTTTTGATTTCACTCCTCACTACCTATCACAGTTTTGAAGGCCATAAAATGCCAAAATAGCACAAAACCCCCCCAAATGACCCCATTTTAGAAAGTAGACACCCCAAGGAAATTGCTGAGAGGCCTGTTGAGCCCATTGAATATTTTTTTTTTGTCTCAAGTGATTGAATAATGACAAAAAAAAAAAAAATACAAAAAGTTGTCACTAAATGATATATTGCTCACACATGCCATGGTTATATGTGGAATTACACCCCAAAATACATTTTGCTGCTTCTCCTGAGTACGGGAATACCACATGTGTGGGACTTTTTAGGAGCCAACCACGTACGGGACCCCGAAAACCAAGCACCGCCTTCAGGATTTCTAGGCACAAATTTTTGATTTCACTCCTCACTACCTATCACAGTTTCGAAGGCCATAAAATGCCAAAATAGCACAAAACCCCCCCAAATGACCCCATTTTGGAAAGTAGACACCCCAAGCTATTTGCTGAGAGGCATGGTGAGTATTTTACAGCTCTCATTTGTTTTTGAAAATAAAGAAAGAAAATATATATATATTTTTTTTCAATTTTCAAAACTTTGTGACAAAAAGCGAGATCTGCAAAATACTCACAATACCTCTCAGCAAATAGCTTGGGGTGTCTACTTTCCAAAATGGGGTCATTTGGGGGGGTTTTGTGCCATCTGGGCATTCCATGGCCTCCAAAACTGTGATAGGCAGTGAGAAGTGAAATCAAAATATTACACCCTTAGAAAGCCTGAAGGCGGTGCTTGGTTTTTGGGGTCCCGTACGCGGCTAGGCTCCCAAAAAGTCTCACACATGTGGTATCCTCGTACTCAGGAGAAGCAGCAGAATGTATTTTGGGGTGTAATTCCACATATACCCATGGCATGTTTGAGCAATATATCATTTAGTGACAACTTTGTGCAAAAAAAAAATTGTCTTTTTTCCGCAACTTGTATCAACATATAAAATATTCCATGGACTCGACATGCCTCTCAGTATATAGCTTGGGGTGTCTACTTTCCAAAATGGGGTAATTTGGGGGTTTTTTAACTGTTCTGGCATTTTATACACAACATTAGGAAGCTTACATCCACTCTTCTAACCACTTGAAGACAAAGCCCTTTTTGACACTTTTTGTTTACATGAAAACATATTTTTTTTGCAAGAAAATTATGTTGAACCCCCAAACATTATATATATTTTTAAAGCAAAGGCCCTACAGATTAAAATGGTGGGTGTTGCATTTTTTTTTCTACACAGTATTTGCACAGCGATTTTTCAAACGCATTTTTTGGGGAAAAAATACACTTTTTTTTAATTTTAATGCACTAAAACACACTATATTGCCCAAATGTTTGATGAAATAAAAAAGATGATCTTAGGCCGAGTACATAGATACCAAACACGACATGCTTTAAAATTTCACACAAACGCGCATTGGCGACAAACTACATACATTTTTAAAAGCCTTTAAAAGCCTTTACAGGTTACCCCGTTAGATAGTTTTACAGAGGAGGTCTACTGCTAAAATTACTGCCCTCGATCTGATCTTTACGGTGATACCTCACATGCATGGTGCAATTGCTGTTTACATATGACGCCAGACCGACGCTTGCGTTCGCCATTGGGCAAGAGCAGGGCAGGACAGGGGTGCTTTTTTTTTTTTATTGTTAATTTTGCTTTTTTATTTTATTTTTAAATTGTTCCTTCCATATTTTTTTTATTATCATTTTTATTGTTATCTCAGGGAATGTAAATATCCCCTATGATAGCAATAGGTAGTGACAGGTACTCTTTTTTGAAAAAACTGGGGTCTTCTAGACCCTAGATCTTTCCTCTGCCCTCAAAGCATCTGACCACACCAAGATCGGTGTGATAAAATGCTTTCCCAATTTCCCAATGGCGCTTTTTATATCCGGGGGGGACATTCCCTCCCACTGCTTGTAAAAGCAGTCCAGAGGCTAATTAGCCACTAGGATTGCTTTTACATGAAAGCCGGCCGCTGGTTGAAAAGAATGATACCAAGATGATACCTAAACCTACAGGCATCATTCTGGTATAAACATTCAAAGTCCAGCAACATACCAGTACATTGCTGGTCCTTGTTGGACATGTATTGTAATCTTTTTTTTCATGCAGCCAGTTGGCTGAACGAAAAAAGAGATTGATCGGTGGGTATGCCCACCATTAGAATACCGCCCTTCATCCACCCACTTCTAATGATGGGCATACATGCACCATTTATATATGCCGAAGCATGGGGGCATCCTCCCGCAAAAAAGTTATGCCGCACACACATGGTCGGACTTTTCCACGGGCAAGCCTCCGTCGGAATTTCGACCGTATGTACGCGGCATTAGGAGCAAAATCGCTCCTCCGCTCCTCCGCTCCTGCTGCCCCAATGCTTCGGCATATATGCTTTTTTTTTTAACTGTGGTGGTGAAATCACCTCCTACAGCACTGGAGTCGCAGGGATCAGGCCTGTCTCTGCGAACGCTGCAGTTATGTGTGTTGTGTTTTGTAAGTGACAGTGATCGATCGATACTGCACTTGGGTGGCCTGGGCTGGACGAAGGGGCAAAACGCAGGTGCTAGCAGGTATCTGGGCTGATCCCGCTAACACTGCGTTTTTGGGAACCCTAAACTGCTGGGGACGCTAGTATAGATCTGATCAGATCAGATATTGATCTGATCAGATACTATACCACTAAGGGGGGTGTTTGCTTCACGCGTGGGTGTTAGCGTTACTGGCACTAACCTGACGCTGCCTGGGGTGTGACGCAGACCCTCTCTGACGCTAAAACCTAATTGATATCACCCGCCGGGCGATCACGGGGTTAAACCTTTATTGGGTTATATATACGGCGGGTGCCCTATCACTATAAAAAGCAAACTAACTAACCAGCGTCACCCGTAACACTTATATGGTGATCACTGGTGAAAGGGTTAACTAGGGGCAATTAGGGGGTTAAAACCTTTATTAGATAATATATGGGGGTACCTGACGCTATAAAAACCTGCGGCGAACCTAAAAAAAATTACTGGCTACCGATCTGCATCACCGACGCTAAGACAGCGATTCGAAAAATGATCGCTTAGCGACAGTGGTGATAGGGGGTGAAAGGGTTACCTGGGGGGCGATCAAGGGGGTTAAACCTTTATTAGATAATTTATGGGGGTACCTGACGCTATAAAAACCTGCGGCGAACCTAAAAAAAATTACTGGCTACCGATCTGTATCACCGACACTAAGACAGCGATCAGAAAAACGATCGCTTAGCGACAGTGGTGATAGGGGGTGAAAGGGTTACCTGGGGGGCGATCAAGGGGGTTAATCCTTTATTAGGTAATATATGGGGGTACCTGACGCTATAAAAACCTGCGGCGAACCTAAAAAAAATAACTGGCTACCTATCGGCATCACGACAATAAGACAGCGATCAGAAAAACGATCGCTTAGCGACAGTGGTGATAGGTGGTGAAAGGGTTACCTGGGGGGCGATCAAGGGGTTAAACCTTTATTAGGTAATATATGGGGGTACCTGACGCTATAAAAACCTGCGGCGAACCTAAAAAAAACTGGCTACCGATCGGCATCACTGACAATAAAACAGCGATCAGAAAAACGATTGTTTAGTGACAGCGGTGCTAGGGGGTGAAAGGGTTACCTGGGGGGGCGATCAAGGGGGTTAAACCTTTATTAGGTAATATATGGGGGTTCTCGACGCTATAAAAACCTGCGGCGAACCTAAAAAAAATTACTGGCTACCGATCGGCATCACCGACGCTAAGACGGCGATCAGAAAAATGATCGCTTAGCGACAGTGGTGATAGGGGGTGAAAGAGATATCTGGGGGGTGATCAGGGGGTTAAACCTTTATTAGGGGGGGTTAGGGGGCTACACTGGACCTAAAACTAAACTTTGGTGACACTTTTACAGTCACAAATGTCACTGATTGCAGTGATCAGTAAATAAATGGTCACTGCAATCAGTGACACTGTGGCTGGGGGGTGATCTGGGGGTGTCTGGGGGGGCCTGGGGGGCGATTTATGTACCTATGTGTCCTGGTGTCAGTGTAGTGTTTTGTGCACTAACCTGGCATCTTCTCCTGTACGGCGCTCGGTATATGTGAGCGCCGCAGGAGAGATGACATCACTTCCTCTGCCTGTGTAAACATTACACAGGCAGGGGAAGCTCTCTCATTCGGGAGCAATCGAGAGGGGGTGGCCGGAATCGAACGGCCGTCCCCTCATGCCTGATCGCTCCCGATCAGTTAACCACCGCTCACTGTAAAGAAGGGGTCCGATCGGACCCCCCAACTATACAAAGGCAGTCACGTAGATATACGTGATTCTGCCTGTCGGTGCCATTCTGCCGACGTATATTTACAGTGGGCGGTCGTTAAGTGGTTAATGAAGGTACAACATTTAGCAACTTACATGGTTGATGATTAAAACAAATGGTTAAAAACACTCACATGTACATGATGAAATGAGTGCATACTAAGAAACCTTTCAGGCTTTGAATTTGAGTTTTTCTAAATAAATAAGGCAGAACCCCTGCTCACTCTGCTCTCTGCTCCATCTTACAGTTTACACCCACAGGAGTTTATCAGAGCCTCTGATTCAGTCCTTTGGTTGTATCACTATACTGTACATATATGTGCGTGGACTGTATTTTTACAATGATTGAAACAGTGTTTAAATCACCAATTCTATCCTTTTTGTTTGGGTTATCATTGCCTATTTTGTTTGTTATATACAGTATTTATATAATTTAATAGGGCTGTATATTGTTTGCATTTTATTATTGTATACACATGTAAGGATATTGTTTTTTTTTTTTTTGTTTGTTTTTTTTTTTTTTTTTGATTAGTGTAGTTGGGCTGCTATAAAGTGCTATAAAGTAAGGGGAAGTTTACAAGTTAGGGGCAGTTAGGAAAACTACAAGTTTAACTTGTTCTCAATGGCAATAATCCTCTGTGTATCAAAGCAAAGACTAAACTAAACTAAAGAATAAACTATGTAGTTGTAAAATATGCCTTACAGATAACACATAGGCACCAAGCAATGTCATCATATTTTACATGTCCTGAATATTTACTGAATGTAATGTTTTAATATGTTAAATTTAAGGTGTTTGTACTATTTTTCCTGTACTGAAAATCTGTCATAACAGCTCAGGTAAAGAAACAATTTAATCAGCTAACCCATGTTATCCCCATATGTTATGTGCAGCGAAGTGTATACCCATTGTAATTGTTCCTCCAAATAAGAACTCATGCTGAGAAACAGGAATCAATTCAGCGCCATCAAAATATATTAAAATACATCTACAGTAATGTGTGATGCATCAGATCTTATAGCAAATGAACTAAGTGCATAAAATGTTCTTACACTATCATCAACTACTGAAGCTTTAATACCAATTTCAAATGAAATAAGAATATTTCTTATTTTTTTTCTTGTTACAGTATGTGCATGCATGGTAAGTTTTGTGTAAGTGTTACACTTACAGATATTTAATAATTTTCCAATGGTTTCTTTACATTTAATTTTTCATATCCATAGGCCTAAAGTTTGTTCAAAGAAGGGTATGTAATGGAGATAGCGACACATGACCCTTTCAGTAAGGTGTCTAGGGTATTTGTGTGCCTGTTGGTAACTGGGTTACTAGTTATACTTTTCCTACCTATCACATCTGACCAGCCCATGTGACTATAGAGTCACACATGTGCGTGCATACATAGTGGTAACTGACAGGCCACTCCATCCTCCTCCTCCATGCCCACTAAGGCGCTAAACACAATGGGGGCAGGATATAACATGTAGATTCATGGAGGCTTTACTCCCTCCCGTTATTCTAAGACACAGTGTCAGGAAAGGCTTCACCCGCTGGTGGTGCTGTTGGTCCTTTGGACTGCAGTGCTAGTGTCCGCCAGCAGGTGTCCTCCTGCAGCCAATATCTCTGTTGGAGGATCTCACCTGCTGGTGGTAACACATGATACATGGACTGCAGTACCGGCATCCACCAGCGGGTGTATTCTGGCAGTATGGGACAGGCAGCACTCCCTGTGGTCAGCTGTGACCTGATGCTTAATCACTGGACTTCCTTATATACCCGGCAAGTGCAAACACTCCTTGCCCTGGTATCTCTCTTCCTGACCCCCTGGACCTGTGACCCGGACTTTAACCTGTATCTTATCCCAACCTGCACCCTGCCTGATCTGATCCGACCCGACCCGATCCCTACCTTGAACCCGCACCCTGTTTAACCTGATCCTTACTTCGTGCCCATCCTGCAGCTGTCCCTTCTGTTACCTGGATCCCTGCTCTGCAGCCTATCCATCCGTCCCCTCCCTGTTCCTGTTCTCGTCCCATCCATACCCATCTGCTTGATCCCCTTGTGTATGACCTCGGCCTGGCTTTTACTACGATTCTGGTATCTCCCTTATTTGTATATATTGTTTATAGTCACTGTTGATTTATTCATTGCACCGTGTTCTGTTTGAGGTGGTTGTTTGTTGGTCACTCACCATAATAAATTGTATATTTTCACCTACACTCGTTTGGTTTCCTTTTATGCAGTCACACAGTCTGGTCTATTATCAATCTCTGACAGTATACCAGGGCCATTCCTGATCAGACGTGACTTCATTGAGGAACCATCCTGTGGTGTGTTTTTGCTGATATGGATCACGATGAGATCCTTTACTATTCTCTGCTGGCGACAGAGGAGGGTGAATATTGTCGCCAGATGTTAAAGGGATGGACGAGTGACCAGCTGAGGGAAACGATCCGATCAGCTAATTTCTGGGTGGATCAGGGTTACATGCAGCCTGAGGATGTTCTGCCGTTGACCCGGTTATGTGTAGAACCAGCCCTGTCATTTGTTCCCGAGGGAAGTGATGACTTCTCTCCCCCTTTCAGTGGTGATCAGGTTGAGTCCCTGGTTTGGCTATTAGAGGATGATCCAGCTTCTTTTGATGAGCATTATTCCCTCTGTTCCCAGCAGGTATTATCTGAATGTGTTAGTTCTGTGCAGTGTCTGATTAGACAGGGTGTGTGCGAATCAGTTTTTGTTCAGCCTTTGCTGCAGGCATGGTCAGATCTCCTCCCGAATTCAGCCAAGCCACAACATCCCGGCCCCTCCATCAATCACCTGCCTTCCCAAGAATATATCCACCCATTGCCTATGGCAACCCCAGCTACTGTCCAGTGTGTTCAGCCCCCCAAATACTACTACCCCGTCTCTACCTGTTGCACCTACCCTGCCCTCAATCCACCTGCTTCTTCCCTCCTATCCGTAGCCAATCCACAAGAACCTCCTCCAGCCACTGTCCCTGCACCTCTGCCATTTTCTTCCATTTGTTCAATCCCAACCTTTGCATATATTCCCCCCGCTACTTGCAAACCTGCAGCGACTAAATCCAAGAAAAAGCGGAAGTACTTCCCAACCCACACAATCCAACCTACCTCCACACCCACCAACCTGCTCCAGCCTGCGGTTCCCAAGCCAGCCTTCCAGCCTGCGGTTCCCGAGCCAGCCTTCCAGCCTGCGGTTCCCGAGCCAGCCTTCCAGCCTGCGGTTCCCGAGCCAGCCTTCCAGCCTGCGGTTCCCGAGCCAGCCTTCCAGCCTGCAGTTCTCGAGCCAGCCTTCCAGCCTGCAGTTCTCAAGCCAGCCTTCTAGCCTGCAGGTCTCGAGCCAGCCTTCCAGCCTGCAGTTCCCGAGCCAGCCTTCAAGCCTGCAGTCCCAGAGACAGCCTTCAAGCCAGCCTTCCAGCCTGCAGTTCTCGAACCAGCCTTCCAGCCTGCAGTTCTCGAGCCAGCCTTCCAGCCTGCAGTTCCCGAGCCAGCCTTCCAGCTTGCAGTTCCCAAGCCAGCCTTCCAGCCTGCAGTTCCGGAGCCGGCCTTCCAGCCTGTAGTTCCAGAACCAGCCTTCCAGCCGGAGGTTCCTGTGCCAGTCTGCCAGCATGAAGTTTTTGTGCCAGCCTGCCAGCCTGGGGTTCCCGTGCCAGCCTGCCAGCCTGAGGTTCCCGTGCCAGCCTGCCAGCCTGAGGTTCCCGTGCCAGCCTGCCAGCCTGAGGTTCCCATGCCAGCCTGCCAGCCTGAAGACCCTGTACCAGCCTGTCAGCCTGAAGACCCTGTACCAGCCTGTCAGCCTGAAGACCCTGTACCAGCCTGCCAGCCTAAAGACCCTGTACCAGCCTGCAAGCCTGAAGACCCTGTACCAGCCTGCCAGCCTGAAGACCCTGTACCAGCCTGCCAGCCTGAAGACCCTGTGCCAACCTGCCTGCGTGAAGTTCCCGTGCCAGCCTGCCAGCTTGAAGTTCATGTGCCTGCCTTCCAAACTGAAGTCCTGATGACGGTGTCCCAGTCGGAAGATCCGGTGCCCGTTTCCCGGCCTGTGGTTGTGGTGCCCGTTTCCCGGCCTGTGGTTGTGGTGCCCATTTCCCGGCCTGAGATTGTGGTGCCCGTTTCCCGGCCTGAGGTTGTGGTGCCCGCTGCGGTGCCCGTTCCCTGTCTTGAGGTTGTGGAGCCCGTTTCCTGGCTCGAGGTTGTGGTGCCCGTTTCCCAGCTCGAGGTTGTGGTGCCCGTTTCCCGGCTTGAGGGTATGATGCCCGTGTCCCAGTCTGTGGAGCCTACTACCCAGTCTGACATGTTCCTGTCTGCTGCCCAGCTCGATGACCCAGAGCCTGCTGCCCAGCTCGATGACCCGGAGCCTGCTGCCCAGCTCGATGACCCGGAGCCTGCTGCCCAGCCCGATGTGTTCCTGTCCGCTGCCCAGCTCGATGACCCGGAGCCTGCTGCCCAGCCCAATGTGTTCCTGTCTGCTGCCCAGCTCGATGACCCGGAGCTTGCTGCCCAGCCTGAGATGATCCCGTCTGCTGCCCAGCCTGATATGATCCCGTCTGCTGCCCAGCCTGAGATGATCCCGTCTGCTGCCCAGCCTGAGGTGTTCCCGTCTGCTGCCCAGCCTGAGGTGTTCCCCGTCTGCTGCCCAGCCTGAGGTGTTCCCGTCTGTTGCCTAGCCTGAGGTGTTCCCGTCTGCTGCCCAGCCTGAGGTGTTCCCGTCTGCTGCCCAGCCTGGTGTGCCCCTGTCCGCTGCCCAGCTTGATGTGACTATTTCCTGCCCGGATGTGCCTACTGTTTGCCCGGATGTGCCCGCTGTCTGCCCGGATGTGACCTTGCCTGTTGCCCAGCTTGTTGCTATGAACTTCCCCCAGCAGCAGGTCGTTGGAGCGTCCGGAGGCCGCTCCTTTGAGGGGGGGTACTGTCAGGAAAGGCTTCACCCGCTGGTGGTGCTGTTGGTCCTTTGGACTGCAGTGCTAGTGTCCGCCAGCAGGTGTCCTCCTGCAGCCAATATCTCTGTTGGAGGATCTCACCTGCTGGTGGTAACACATGATACATGGACTGCAGTACCGGCATCCACCAGCGGGTGTATTCTGGCAGTATGGGACAGGCAGCACTTCCTGTGGTCAGCTGTGACCTGAAGCTTAATCACTGGACTTCCTTATATACCCGGCAAGTGCAAACACTCCTTGCCCTGGTATCTCTCTTCCTGACCCCCTGGACCTGTGACCCGGACTTTAACCTGTATCTTATCCCAACCTGCACCCTGCCTGATCTGATCCGACCCGATCCCTACCTTGAACCCGCACCCTGTTTAACCTGATCCTTACTTCGTGCCCATCCTGCAGCTGTCCCTTCTGTTACCTGGATCCCTGCTCTGCAGCCTATCCATCCGTCCCCTCCCTGTTCCTGTTCTCGTCCCATCCATACCCATCTGCTTGATCCCCTTGTGTATGACCTCGGCCTGGCTTTTACTATGATTCCGGTATCTCCCTTATTTGTATATATTGTTTATAGTCACTGTTGATTTATTCATTGCACCGTGTTCTGTTTGAGGTGGTTGTTTGTTGGTCACTCACCATAATAAATTGTATATTTTCACCTACACCCGTTTGGTTTCCTTTTATGCAGTCACACAGTCTGGTCTATTATCAATCTCTGACACACAGGCTGGAGGGGCATGACACAACCTGTGACTTGTAGAAATCTTCCCACACCTTGTTATTACCAAAAAATAGTAAAGATTTGATTTCAAATATATATTTGTATGACAATTTAAAACAGTTTATTGAAATATTAATTATTTATTTTTACTCTGTATTCCAAATGCTGTTTTTTTTTTTTTTAACATGTGACCAGCAGCAGAGGACTAGAAGCTCCTCCAGCCTATGTTTCCATGCAGACAGCCTCAAAAGGAGCTGGGTCATGTGACAGCTGTATATTGATTAGGGAAAACGGTACTTAGTTGATTTTTTTTTTTTTTTTATTAAAATACTTACAGTGCCATCATCCCCATACAGAAATAGAGGGCACAATGTAAATTAAACTGTGTATGTGTTTAGTATCACCTTGACTGTCTTTCTTTGCATGGAGTATACACCCTAAGTGTGCTGGATTGATATATACTTTGTTGATGTGCCTTCTTGCAGTGTATGCATGTTTTGTCCACAATTGCTTTTTTGTCACATGTTAGTGTACACTTTTCTGCCTAACAGTGGTGTTTTAATAAATACTACACTATATATCTTATCCTTCTATGTGTGCTATTTTTCCACCATATGCATCTCTGCTGAGACAAGTAGGGACATTCTGTCTGCATTCAAGATAAATGTGCTTATTAAAACCGTATAGCCACTCATTGAAAGAGGGTCATTATTATCTGGTAAGAGGCATTGTTTGCCTTCTGAATGATCCACAGATGAACTTTAACATTTGTGTGTGGTGGACTGTAATTATTTATTCCTTCATTATATTATCATTGTATACACACATATATCACAATCACGCCATCTTGTTTGGATATTGGTTTATCACTGCACTTTTTTACGTTTATTAATGATTCCATATCATTGATCCACACAGCTGCACGGTCCACTTGACTACAGACATGTATGTAAGTATGGACAGGGATGCTATATCTTGCTCATGGCCCACTGGTTCACTTTGCAAGTGGCCAGAAAGCATGCAAGGCAGGCACACTACTGTGATCCATAATCATGCATCCCGACAGTGACAGACTAAGATGCTATGCAATGGCTCGGGCATTGCCATGCAGTTTTGCAGATGTTATGCCTAGAGGAAGAGGGCAACACGGACAGATATTCTGTCAGCTTTGCAGGAGTAGATCCAGAGGTGGCCAACCCCAAGCCATCTTGTGCCATGAAAGGTCATGTGTGATAAAGGCACCAACCTTCTGTCCACCCATTGGCAGGGAAAATTCGCACCTGTGCAGAACTTCCTGGTTACGTCTACTAGATTACAGGATCTTCTGAGGTAGGCCAGAAGAATTTGTAGCTATTTCTGGCAGTCATACCCAGCCAGTGTTTGGCTGTGGGAAATTCAACATAAACTCCATCTGCTCACAATCTGCCTGATATGTGATAGGCCCACCAAGTGGATCTCTCCCTTGGACATGTTGCAGCAGCTATACTTGCATCAGTGGACCATAAATGAGTACATGTGCAAGTGCAACACACAGACAGGAACACGGGAGCTTTTCTCTCATGTCAGTGGCTCCTCATTCAGAATGCATGCTCTGTATTGTCACAATTTGAGGAGACAATCAAAATAGTGAGCCATGACAATGCATGTATCTGTGACACCATGCCTGTAGTGCTTCTGCTGCTACCTTGGGAGATAATAGATTGGCAACTTTATCCAGACTTCATCAATGACTTCCAAACTTTATTCAGACTTCATCCATAGTAGTGGTGCACTATCCCTTTAAGTGAACATAAAAAATATATACCAAAATAATTCCCCCTACTCACAATAGTGAACATAAATAACAAACACAATTTCATACAGTGCATTTGATACAACTTAATATAATTAGTGCAAAAAAAAAAAAGCACATTTACTATATATATATACTGTATGTAACAAATCAAGCTATGAGTAAGCACTATTTAAAAGTGTGAAACGCGTCAGCTGTTCCTTTGCTTTGCTGTGACTTGTAGTGCCATTTGTTTGATGTCATTTTAAATAAAAGCCACCGAAAGGTTTTTGGAGTGCGGCAGTCCATTTTTTCATTATTTGATTTTTCAACTGCCTAGTGCATCGCCAGCACCCTCGATTTTCTTGACCACTGAGTGATCAGTGGAATCTACCCACCTGGAGCGGCAATCTTTCTTTCTCCTACTCACAATAGTGAACATAAATAACAAACACAATTTCATACAGTGCATTTGATACAACTTAATATAATTAGTGCAAAAAAAAAAAAAAAGCACATTTACTATATATATATGCTGTATGTAACAAATCGAGGTATTTTGAAACCACCCAATAACAGTGAAATAGTAACAATAACTAAATAACAAGTCTGATAGTATCAAATCAACTGTCCATAATCCAGCAATTTATTATGTGATGCAAAATGTATGTTAATAGTGACTAGGGATGAGCTTCGTGTTCGAGTCGAACCCATGTTCGACTCGAACATCGGCTGTTCGATCGTTCGACATTATGGGCTGTTCGCGCCAAATTCGAGTGGCGCGTCACGGCCCATAATTCACTGCGGCATCGCAGTGCATTGCTGGCTGATGATTGGCCAAGCATGCACTATGACCCGCGTGCTTTGGCCAATCACAGCGCGGTAATAACGGAGAGCCGTAATTGGCCGAAGCCAGGGTGGCTTTGGCCAATCATGGCTCAGAGGAGTAGGTACACGCCCCACACTATATAAGGCCGCCTGGAAGTCGGCCTTGTGTAGTGTGTTGGCGTTTGTGAAAGAGAGAGTTACAGAGAGAGAGACAGTGTCATTTATATTGAGTTAGATAGAGCAGGCAGGCGAGTCAGTTAGCTGCTGTTACAGTGTGTAGAGGATATATATGCATCCTATGTGTTGTATATATATTATACACTGTATTTAGTTTAGCTAGATCCGTTACTGCTGTTCTCTATACTGTGACAGGCAGGCAGGTGATTGTGCTAGCTGCAGCAGAGTTTCACTTAGTGTACTGCACCTAAAGCTTACCTGAATACAGTTAGTAGGTGTTCTCATAATAAAACCACAGGCAGAGTGCTGCATTCATTTCATGTAGTGTACTGCAGTACTTCTGTCCTTTGCAGAGTGTTCACTTAAAGGAACCTGAATAAAACTTGTGGTGTTCTCATAATAAAACCACAGGCAGAGAGCTGCTAGTATTTTCAGTTAGTGTACTGCGTCCTCTGCACAGTGTTCACCTAAAACTAACTGAAGACCTTTGCTGCTTTTTTCATACTAATACCACAGCAGGCAGTGGAGTCTGATAGCTGCATTATATATATATATATATATATATATATATATATATACAGAGATATATATAGATATATATATATATATACTGTACATCCCACCTTTGTGCACCTACAACTCACTGCAGGCCTTTAGTATTTCTGGAAGGCAAACAAAGAGAGGCAGACAATCACGAGGCAATAAAGGAGGGAAAGCAGGCTCTGTGTCTAGAGTAAACAGTGCTGGTCGTGGACACGGTATCCTCATCAGCACGTGGCCGTGGGACACGCTTGTCCTTTTTTTCGGCAGCTGGCCATGTTGAGCCGCAACATGCCCATGATTTGGCAGAGTGGATGACCAAGCCATCCTCATCCTCCTCATCCTCTCTCACCCATGCTCAGGGTACTTTGTCTGGCAAAGCAGCTGCCAAAGCGGCCTCTTCCCTCGGCTCAATGGCATCAGTCACTCCTTCCCTAGCCCCACCATGTCCTCCTGAGGAGTCCCCCGAACTGTTTGACCACAATGTTGGGTACATGCTCCAGGAGGATGCCAAGCATTTTGAAGGGTCTGATGATGGAACCCAGCTAGAGGAAGGCAGTAACATGAGCCCAGAGAGAGGGCTAGTAACGTGAGCCCAGAGAGAGGGGGTGCCCAACAAGGACAGCTATCTGGCAGTCATGTTCTCCCAGCTGCAGCATACTGCCAGATTTGCTCCAGTGAAGAGGAGGGAGAGGATGATTAGGTCACTGACTCCACATGGGTGCCTGATAGGAGAGAGGAGGAGGAGGAGGAGGAGGCACATCTCCAATGAGGCAGGATGCCCCCCAGGGGCTAGCTTAAGGGTAGCACACCGACTGCATCACACCACAGAGCTCCACATGTGCAGGGCGCTGCTGTCTCTGCGCGTTATTCCAAAAGTTCTTTGGTGTGGGCCTTTTTTCAGACGTGTGCAGCAGATTGCACCATTGCCATTTGCAACATATGTCTGAAGCGTATCTCACGTGGCCAAAACATCAGCCGCTTGGGCACCACGTGCTTGACCAGACATATGTCGACCTGCCATGCAGTCCATTGGCAGGCGTACCTAGAAGACCCACACCAAAGAACAAAGCGGACCTCTCCTTGCTCCTCATCAGCTGGGATCTCCAACCCCACTATACCTTCAGTCCTCTCTGAAACCTGCACTGAGAGGAATGAAGGTGTAGAATTAGGAGTGTCACAGTCACAGCCAAGTACTTGCGGGCAATCTCCTTTCGGTACACCGACGTCCGATTGAACCAGGCAAATTTCCCTGCCCCAGCTGCTGCACCGCCAAAAGAAGTTCGCTCCCAGCCATCCACATGCCCAGCGGTTGAATGCTAGCTTGGTTAATTGCTAGCACTTCAACTGCTGCCTTTTCAGTTGGTAGACTCTGCCCCCTTCCATGAGTTTGTTGAATGTGCGGTTCCTTAGTGGCAAGTTCCCAAACGCCACTTTTTCTCACGGAAGGCGATTCCGTCTCTCTGCCGGCATGTGGAAGGCAAAGTCTTGGCCTCGCTGGACAGGGCGGTCAGCGGTAAGGTGCATATTACCGCTGACTCATGGTCCAGCAGGCATGGACAGGGACGTTACCTATCTTTCACGGCGCATTGGGTGACTCTGCTGGCAGCTGGGAAGGATGCAGGACAAGGTGCAGTAGTGTTGGAGGTTGTTCCGCCACCACATCTCCAAAATGTTACTACTGGTGATTCGGACACACCTCTCTCCTCCACCCCCTCCTCTTCTTCTTCCTCCATGGCCTCTACCTGTGCTTTGTCCTCAGAACCAGCGGTGCTCCGTATGCGTTCAAGGGGCTACGCAAGTACGCAGGCAAAAAGATGCCATGCGGTGCTTGAGCTGGTGTTCTTGAGGGACAGGAGCCACACTGGAGCAGAGATTCTGTCAGCTCTGCAGGGGCATTCTCAGAGGTGGTTGACGCCACGCCAGCTTAAGCCAGGAAAGGTGGTTTCCGACAATGGCACCAACCTCCTCTCCGCCCTCCGACAGGGACAACTGACCCATGTGCCCTGTTTGTCTCACGTCCTTAACTTGGTGGTGCAGCGGTTCTTGGGCAGGTACCCGGGCTTACAGGAGGTCCTGAAGCAGGCCAGGAAACTCTGTGGGCATTTCCGCCAGTCATATAATGCCAGTGCTCGGCTGGCTGACCTGAAAAAGAATTACAACCTTCCCAAGAACCGCCTAATCTGTGACATGCCCACCAGGTGGAACTCTACGTTGGCCATGCTGCAGCGGCTGCACGCGCAGCAGAGGGTCATCAATTAATATCTGTTGCAATATGGCACCAGTACAGGGTCAGGGGATCTTGGATTTTTTTCCCCACGCCAGTGGGCCATGATCAGGGATGCATGCACTGTCCTGGCACCATTTTAGGAGGCCACGAGGTTGGTGAGCAGTGACACTGCATGCATCAGTGACACTGTCCCTCTTGTCCACCTGTTGGAGCACACGCTGCATGGAATAATGGACAGGGCACTTGAGGCAGAACAGAGGCAGGAAGAGGAGGACTTCCTTACCTCTCAAGGCCCCCTTTATCCAGACAGTGTTCCTGCTGGCCTGGCTATCACACCGGAAGAGGACGAGGAGGAGGAGGAAGAGGAGGAGGATTATTGTGTCAGCATGGAGGTGGAGCCTAGCACTCAGAATCAGCAGCAGTCTTCAAGGGATCAATTACAGTCCCAAGACACCCATGGACTTGTACGTGGCTAGGAGGAGGTGGCTGCGGATCATGTCGTCCTCAGTGACCCAGAGGACTCTGTACCGAATGCCTCAGCAAACCTACGCTGCATGGCCTCCCTGATCCTGCAAAGCCTGCGCAAGGATTCTCGTATTCGTGCAATCAAGGAGAGGGATCATTACTGGCTGGCAACCCTCCTTCATCCACGTTACAAGGGTAAGGTTGCGGACCTTATCTTGCCGTTGCAGAGGGAGCAGAAAATGAAGCATCTTCGGGAGGCCTTGCAGAAAGGTGTGTGCAACGCGTTCCAAGAGACTGGGAGGTTACAAATTCCTGGTCCTGGACAACGTGTTGCTGAGGGTCCGGTCAGTCAAAGAAGGAGCGGTGGAGAAGGTGGCCGTCTGACCGATGCGTTCAGAAATTTTTTAGTACGCAGCCCCAAGATATGATCGCTTCCAGCAACCATCACCAGCATCTGGTTTACATGGTGCAGGAATACCTAAGCGCAAGATCAGACTTGGACACCTATCCCACCGAAAATCCTCTGGGTTACTGGGTCTTGAGGATGGATCACTGGCCAGAGCTTGCACAGTATGCAATTGAGGTACTGGCCTGTCCTGCATCCAGCGTTCTTTCGGAACGCACATTCAGTGCTGCTGGAGGCTTTGTAACCTATCACAGGGTGCGCCTGTCCACCGACTCGGTCGATCGACTGACCTACATAAAAATAAATCAGTCTTGGATCACCACCAGCTACCAAGCACCTGATGTTGATATAACCAAAGAATTTTTTTGGAAATGTCAGATCCCTTCAAGACTGCCTATGCTGATGCTGAGTGACTATCCTGTTATGCTGAGTGACTATCCTCTTCCTCCTCAATAATCATGCTGATAGCTTGAAAGAACATTTTTGGTTCTGGGCACTGCCACCAGTGGCTAAGGCCCAATTTTTCAGCCCCTGTTTAACAGGGGCGTGTATTTACAATTTTTGATGCAATGCTTTGCAGTAGGGCTCATTTCTGTGCTCCAAGTACAGTATCTGTTAGGGGTTGCAGTGTTGTGGCACCAGTGCCTAAGGCACAATTTTTATGCCCCTGTTCAACAGGGGCATGTAATTACAATTCTTGATCTAATAATTCACAGCAAGGCCCATTCCTGCGGCCACCAAGAGTAACTGTGAGGGCTTACAGTGTTGTGGCACCAGCACCACCACCAAAGTCCCAATTTTTCCTACCACTGTTCAACAATGTCATGTAATTACAATTCTTGATCTAATATTTAACAGCTGGGCCCATTCCTGCACCCACCAAGAGTAACTGTGAGGGCTTACAGTGTTGTGGCAACACCAACACCTAAGGGCCAAATTTCTGCAGAGTATATATGGCAGGCCTCTACTTTCAAACATCCAACTTACAAATGACTCCTACTTGCAAACGGAAGGAGACAACAGGAAGTGAGAGGAAATCTACCCCTAGGAAGGGAAATTCTCTCCTGTAGGAGTTAATATGGGAAAAAAGTGTCTCCTCTCCACCAATGCTTTATAACCAATCCTTGTTTCAATAAAAAACCCAAATTTTCAAAAAACATTTGTCATTGGGACGGAAAGTGAGGTGAAATGTTCTGAATAGGTGCACAGACAGCAAAACAAATGTTACAGGGGTGATAACCCTTCCCTATGTTTTCCAAAAAGCTTAAAAATAGATTTTTTTGTCTGGAGCTACATTTAAAAAATTTACCTGTTCGAAATTATAAACAGATTCTACTTAAGAACAAACCTACAGTCCCTGTCTTGTTTGCACCGCCTGTATACTGCTGTTCAGAGTATATAGGGCCTTTTTTAAATTTGGGTGCGGGGTTCCCCTTAATATCCATACAAGACCCAAAGGGGCTGGTATTGGGCTGGGGGTGGGGGGGTGATGGGTACCCATGCCCTTTTTCTCAATGATTTTCATCCATATTGCCGGGACCAGACATTACATTAAAGCCGCAAGCAGTTTTAAATGGCTTTTTTCCTTTAGAAAGGTAATTTTGTGCAGGGACAGTTCTAAACACGGGAAACACGTGCCACTTCACAGGCATACTTTAGACACCCTCCAGGTACGATATTTAACCACTTAACAACCACCTGCCGACAAATAACGTCGACAAGGTGGTTGCTTAACTCTGGGAGGACGTTATATAACGTCCTCCCAGAATCGCGCTCCCGCTCGCCCCCTGGGGCGCGCACACGGGAAACTCCGTGACCGCCGGGTCCAGAGGACCCGGCGGATCACGAATCGCGGTAAATCGCCGCTGATAGCGGCCGTTTACCACGTGATCGCTCCGTCAAATGACGGAGCAATCACTTATAAACAGACCGGCGTCATTTGATGACGCCGGTTCCTCCCTCCCCTCTCTGTACCGATCGGTACAGTGTGAGAGGGGAGGGGGAGGGAGCGGATGGCAGCAGCAGCACTGTGGGCTGGATCTGTGACAATTGCAGTCACAGATCCATCCATCCATCCATCCCTGCTCAGCCATCCCTGTGCTATACCCTGCCAATACTCTGCAATACACCCTGCCAATACTCTGCAAAATACCCTGCCAATACTCTGCAATACCCTGGTGCAATACTCTGCAATACCCTGGTGCAATACTCTGCAATACCCTGGTGCAATACTCTGCAATACCCTGGTGCAATACTCTGCAATGCCCTGGTGCAATACTCTGCAATACCCTGGTGCAATACTCTGCAATACCCTGGTGCAATACTCTGCAATACCCTGGTGCAATACTCTGCAATACCCTGGTGCAATACTCTGCAATACCCTGCACAATACTCTGCAATACCCTGCAAAATACTCTGCAATACCCTGCAAAATACTCTGCAATACCCTGCAAAATACTCTGCAATACCCTGCAAAATACTCTGCAATACCCTGCGCAATACTCTGCAAAATACTCTGCAATACCCTGCACAATACTCTGCAATACCCTGCACAATACTCTGCAATACCCTGCACAATACTCTGCAATACCCTGCACAATACTCTGCAATACCCGCCACAATACTCTGCAATACCCTCCACAATACTCTGCAATACCCTCCACAATACTCTGCAATACCCTCCACAATACCCTGTGCAATACCCTCCGCAATACCCTGTGCAATACCCGTGCAATACCCTGCCATACACCGCAATACCCTGCCATACACCGCAATACCCTGCCATAGTCCGCAATACTCCGCAATGCCCGGCAATACTCCGCAATGCCCGGCAATACTCCGCAATGCCCGGCAATACTCCGCAATGCCCGGCAATACTCCGCAATAACCACTTCCCGCCCTCCGGTTGTCATATGACGTCCTTGACTTTGTGCGGGGATATCTGAATGATGGGAGCAGCTACAGGCATCATTCAGATATTAGCTTTTTCAGCCGGCGATTCCCTACACCATAAGAACAATCATAGCGGCTGTTCCGCCGCTTGATCATTCTTACGGGAGGCGAGAGGGGATGTCCCCCCCCCCGCCGCCCTCCGGTGCTTCTACCGACTCACCGCTACGATCAAAGCCAGGATTGTTGTTTTTTTTTATTTTATTTTTTTCAGGCTTCCCAGCCTAAAGGTGAGATGTGGGGTCTTATTGACACCCCCCCCCCCATATCTCACTGTAAAGAGGACCTGTCATGCCATATTCCTATTACAAGGGATGTTTACGTTCCTTGTAATAGGTATAAAAGTGATCAAAAAAATTTTTAGGGCGGAAAAACATGTCAAACTAAAATAAATAAAGTAAAATGAAGAATAAAATATATATTTTTTTTTTAAAGCGCCCCTGTCCCCGTGAGCTCGCATACAGAAGCGAACGCATACGTAAGTCCCGCCCACATATGAAAACGGTTTTCAAACCACACATGTGAGGTATCTCTGCGAACGTTAGAGCGAGAGCAATCATTTTGGCCCCAGACCTCCTCTGTAACTCAAAACATGTAACCAGTAAAAATATTTAAAGCGTCGCCTATGGGGATTTTTTAAGTAGCGAAGTTTGGCGCCATTCCACGAGTGTGTGCAATTTTTAAGGGCGACATGTTAGGTATCTATTTACTCGGCGTAACTTCATCTTTCACATTATGCAAAAACATTGGGCTAACTTTACTGTTTTTTTTTTTTTTAAGCACAAAACATTTTTTTTCCGTAAAAAACGCGTTAAAAAAATTGCTGCGCAAATATCGTGCGAGATAAAAAGTTGCAACAACCACCATTATATTCTCTAAGGTCTTTGCTAAAAAAACATATATAATGTTTTGGGGTTCTATGTAATTTTCTAGCAAATAAATGATGATTTTTACATGTAGGAGAGAAATGTCAGAATTGGCCTTGGTGCTCCAGAACGCCTGAAGGTGCTCCCTGCATGTTGGGCCTCTGTATGTGGCCACGCTGTGTAAAAGTCTCACACATGTGGTATCGCCATACTCGGGAGTAATAGCAGAATGTGTTTTGGGGTGTAATTTGTGGAATGCATATGCTGTGTGTGAGAAATAACCTGCTAATATGACAATTTTGTGAAAAAAAAAAGAGAAAAAAAAAATCTTGATTTTGCAAAGAATTGTGGGAAAAAATGACAACTTCAAAAAACTCACAATGCCTCTTTCTGAATACCTTGGAATGTCTTCTTTCCAAAAAGGGGTCATTTGGGGGGTATTTGTACTTTTCTGGCATGTTAGGGTCTCAAGAATTGAGATAGGCCGTCAGTACTTCAGGTGTGATCAATTTTCAGATATTGGCACCATAGCTTGTGGACTCTATAACTTTCACAAAGACCAAATAATATACACCAATTTGTACTTATTTTTACCAAAGATATGTAGCAGTATAAATTTTGGCCAAAATTTATGAAGAAAAAATAGTAATTTGCAAAATTTTATAACAGAAACGAAAAAAAAATCATTTTTTTACAAAATTTTCAGTCTTTTTTCTCTTATAGCGCAAAAAATAAAAAACCCAACAGTGATTAAATACCACCAAAAGAAAGCTCTATTTGTGTGAAAAAAAGGACAAAAATTTCATATGGGTACAGTGTTGTATGACTGAGTAATTGTCATTCAAAATGTGAGAGCACCGAAAGCTGAAAATTGGTCTGGTTATTAAGGGGGTTTAAGTGCCCAGTGGTCAAGTGGTTAAAGGAATATTTCACTTTTTTATTTTTTTCAATTTATGCATCATTAAAATCACTGCTCCCGAAAAAACGACAGTTTTTAAAACTTTTTTTTGCATTGATACATGTCCCCTGGGGCAGGACCCGGGTCACCAAACCCTTTTTAGGACAATAACTTGCATATTAACCGTTACATTTAGCACTTTTGATTTTGAACGTTCGAGTCCATTGTATTTAATAGGGTTCTAAAGTTTGCGCGAACTTTCGGTCCGTTCGCAGGTTCTGGTGCGAACCGAACCTGGGGGTGTTCGGCTCATCCTTAATAGTGACAAATGATATTCCAGTTCCAAATTCCATTGTGCCACCAATCCACCACTAAGTGCATTGCCTGCTCATCTCCAATTATTGATTTAGGTAGGTCAAATGCGCTTTGTTATATGGTACTTGCAGATCCACCACCTGGCTATTAGTGCTTGCTTCCCATAGTATGTTCCTTTAAAAGACTGGGTTAAAGGAGCAGCATGGACGTGAGGACGTGAAGCTCATGCCCTGAGGGAGGGGCCTGACCTTGCTGCTGAAGGAGATGTGTGACTGAGTGTCCCGGGAAGAGCCGTGGAAATTTTGCAGCGTGAGAGGCTGCAATCCCACAAATGAAGCCCCTGCTTCCCCCCTCCTCCCTCCCGATGACAAGCCAGTAAACGGAGCAACAAACGGGACTCGGATTACGAGTGGAGGCTATATTCCCACTCCAACGACCCCCCTGCTGACCCCCCCAGAACAGCCTGCAGCGTCGGCTGCCTGCAAAGTTACAGGACCTCACTGGGATAGGTGAGAGCTTTCCTCAAACAGCGAACCTAAGAAGCAGATAAGGTAAAGCTGAATTAATATATATAAACTATGGAAGGCTGAAACCAAATGGCACAAGCAGGTATGCTAGACTAGTCATTAAACAGCTATGATGCAGACATAGGCTTAGGAGGCAGCCTGTTTAAATGTGGAACGTGACATACTGAGAATACTGTATGGAAAGGCTGGCTCTTCCCTACTGATTGAAAGTCTCCCCTCCCCAGGATATATGGACATAAAGTTGAAGTATTTAAAGGTGGAGGAATATTGAGGAATGGTAGTTAACCTCCCATAAACTGCAATAAGTTGCTTATTGTTTATATGATAACCAGCTGGTGATGGACAATGTATAAAGTGACAAAAAAAAAAGGGAAAGGAACTTGGAAGGAGAGGGGAAGGCAGAGGAGGAGAAGTGACTGAGCGTAAAACTACACAGAAATAAAGGTCAAGCCAGTTCAATCCTATCAGGATAGTACATGTGCACGCAAATGTGTGCTGTTATTTGATGTTTCCTGCAAACTTACCTAGCACCCAGAGTGGGGAAGGACTATGGAACAAGTACTTGTATAGAATCCTGGCACCTGCTTTTCCCTTATGTGGATAAATTATATGGGTAGCATGTGAAACATCAGAACAGAAACTTTGGTAAATTAAATGCGCTGAAATAATTATTGGATGACGTGTATGGAAGCTGGAGGCTGAAGCAACCAGTAAGAGACATGGATGGATGTGGACATGTACTTGAGCGATTAACCTAAGCCTAAGCACTGGCCAGTTAGCCTTTATGTTTGTATATACAGGTGCTTAGCATGGTATAAATGTAGTTTACATCCCTCCTCACTTCCACTTAGTCTGGTATGTTCATCGGACAGTATCCTTTTTTATTTACTAAAAAGTAGAGCCATATAACTACCAGCTTCTGAAATAGGCCTGCCACCCCCCAGAGATACCGTGTAAATTATAAAAGCCAGTTGGCATACTCATTTCCTTTGGGCTAGCATTGCTTGTGTCAGCAACTCAGGGTAGAGGTACCCCAGTAAGGAAGATTGCAGGACTATAAGATCATTTGAAAGAAGGCTGGTCCACATAAACCTCTGAATAAAGTGTTCAACAAACAGCATAGAGTATACACCGAGATTTGCATACCTACCCATAGGAGTTATCTACCCCCCCCCTTTTTTTTTTTTTTTTTACACTTTTGAATCCAGAGTATTAGCCGGTTGGCTATAATAAATTTAGACCAGACCTGGGTTTAAAATTGCTATATATACACACACATCTACCCGGGAGTGACTGGGAAACAGTACGATATTGGAGAGAAGAGGGGAATAGCTTGAAAGCCTCTAGACTGCAGCAGCTGAATAAATAGTAAAACTGGGTAAACGAATAAGAGCGGTCAATAAAAGCAAAATGAGCAGGAGTACAAGTAAAACCACAAAGGGTACGGCTCCTAAAACCCCTAAAAGTGCAGCAAATAGCACGATCAAACAATATATGACCCAGGAAGCAAGCCTAAAAAGCCCAGGATCAGGAATGCAACAGCAAGATAAAAAGGATAAGACAACAGAGAAAGGGACGGGGAAGATGGAAAAACAGAAGGGAGGTGTAGCAGACCAATCCAAAAGTGATCTAACAATAGAAAGTGAACTAGAAATAAGCAGAGCAGACGAGTTATGGGCAGATGCACAAATACCAACAATGGGAGAAATGAACGAGATGCTTATGAGATTAGAAAATGCAATAAAGGCGGAAATCAACATCCTAAGAACTGATCTTGGACACCTCTTGACAAGAGTAGAAACAATGGAAGAAAAAGTGGAAAAACAGGATCAGGAATTAAGCAAACTAAAAGAGCAAACTAAAATAATACAACAAAATCAGAGAAATATATTATACCAGTTAGAAGACCAAGAGAATCGAAATAGAAGGCAAAACTTGAGAATCCGCTCACTCCCAGAGGAAAAATGAGAAGATCTGAGAGGAAAAAGGAGAAGATTATGAATTCAATATTTAATACCCTATTGGACATGAGAGCGGAAGACTCCCTTAAAATTGAGCGTGTGCATCACATCGGTAAACAAAGGAATGGAGAAGCTGATTGGCCGAGAGATATTATTGTGAGGTTTCGGTACTATGAAATTAAAGCGGATATTTCAATGAAGCTGAGGGGGAAACCCTCCATCCAATTTCAAGGGAATGAATTACAGATCTTCGCAGACTTGGCACCAGAGACATTGTCAAGACGTCGACTTTGGAAACCCCTACTGGAGCAAATGAAGGCGCAGAATATTAAAAATAACTGGGGGTTCCCGGCATGTCTTATAGGCCAGAAAGAAGGAAAAGCAGCAAGACTAAGGTTCCCTGATGAACTAGCAGGATTCTGTAATAAATTAGACTTGCAGATACCAGATCTGCCTGGATGGATAGAGAAGGAAATTGAGATATAAAATAAAGAGGACATTAAAAATTAAGCTGCTAGTAGATGATAACAGGAGCATAGAATAATTATAGGCGAGGATTGTCTTGGGGATCTGGGGGGGGATGGAATGAGGGGGGAGGAGGAAGGAGGGACAGGGCTCTGAGGAAGGCTGACTGGGCTTCTGTGTAGCACCTTCGGGCTCCCTCACCCCCCTAATATTAAAGGGGGGTGAGGGGGCCGAGCGGCAGGGTCAGAGCCACACCTCTAAAATGGGAGAACCAAGTGGAAGAAATGGGATCACTAATGGTTCTAAGGCCAGTAAGGGGCCAAAGGGAGGGAGGGGGGAGGGGAGGGGATAGGAAGGGAGGGAGGGGGGGTTGGAGGAGGGGAGGGGGGAGATTCTACCTCAGGGATTCCGTAAAAAAGAAACGGGAAAATATATGGCAGACAGATAAAATGCAAATAGCTCAGGAAAAAAGGAAAAAAGAAAAAAAAAAGAAGAGAAAAGGAAAAGAGAGCAGATGTCAGTAATACATTTTATGTCTTATAATGTTAAAGGGTTAAACACGCCTACCAAGAGGTTAAAGATTTTGAAAGAGCTCAACATTACAGAGCAGACATGGTTTTTCTACAGGAGACCCATCTAACCTTGGAATCAAATGTTAAACTATTTTCACCCAACTACCCAAAGTGGTACTACTGGGACACTATCTCTAAGAGAGCGAGGGGGGTCGCAATTGGTTTTGCCAAGGAAATGCGGTTCACATTGGAGGAAAGGATGACGGATAAAGATGGAAGATTCATTTTTTTAAAAGGGAAGTTAGGAGAAATGAGATGCACTTTGGCAAACATCTATGCCCCCAATGTGAACCCCATTAAATATCTTAATGAAATCTTGGGAAAAATGAAGGAATTTGGGGCCGGCTATGTAGTCTTGATGGGGGATATGAACTTTTGTATGGATCCGGCAGTAGATAGTACGTCCCGGGTACAGGGGACAAATAACATACAGCGGACAAAGATAAAACAATAATTACATAGTAGTCAGATGGTGGATATATGGAGAATTATGCATCCAAAACAATAGGACTATACGTTTTTCTCCCCTGTGCATGGGACGTACTCGAGGATAGACTACATAATGGTCGAACATAGAATGCTGGATAAGGTCATGGAATCAAACATAGAAATAGCTTCACTCTCAGACCATGCCCCAATAAGTATGAAAATAAAAGTACCCGGATATCAAATGCAACCCTATACCTGGCGATTAAATGAAGAATTACTCTGGGATAAGGAAGGATTAGAGAGGGTGCAGAAGGAATTAGAACAATACTTCCTAACAAATGATACAGAAGGGATCTCAGGGGCAGCCCTATGGGAGGCAGACAAGGCCTATATCAGGGGGATTTTGATTGCGGAAGGGACAAGGAAGAAAAAAGAGAGAAGTAGAAAACTTAACTCCCTGATTGGAGAAATATTTAAAGCCGAGCAAGAACATAAAAAACAACAGGGGCAACAACAAGAGTTATACCATAAACTAGTAATGAAAAGGGATGAACTTAAAGAACTTATGGAACAAAAGACTAAAAGGACACTAAACTGCATAGAAAAAGAAAGATATATGTGTGGGGATAAGTCCAGTAAACATCTTTCAAAAATGGTACAAAAGAAAAAAGACTAGAAATTATATAGAAAAGATTTAAAAAAAGAACGGAGAGGTAGTATATGCAACAAAGGACATTTAGAAATTATTACAAAGGATTATATTCAGTGGAGCAGAAGGGATGGCGGATAGGTGAGAAACAACTAAAAACAGAGGAATTCTTAGGAAAAGCGAGGTTGCCCAAGATTAATGAAATTGAAAGATTGGCGTTAGATAAACCTATAACGGAAGAGGAAATAAGTAGAGCACTGATGGATATAGCTGCCGGAAAAAGTCCCGGCCCCGACGGGTTTACAGCGCTATACTTTAAAAAATACAAGAAGATTTTGATTCCCAGGTTATGTAAATATATGAATGGGTTAGGGTCGGAATACGAAATGGGCAGAGAGGCCTCAGTAGCGACAATAACGGTTATCCCGAAGGAGGGAAAGGATGAAATGTTATGCTCTGGATATAGACCGATCACGCTGCTAAATGCGGACATAAAATTGTACGCGAAAGTTCTAGCAGAACGAATGAAGGGACTGATGCCCACATTGGTACTTCCGGACCAGGTGGGATTTATTCCAGGAAGGGAAGGGAGGGATAATGGGGTGAGAGCATTATGCCTCCTTCAGAAGATAAAAGAGAATGGGTCCCCAGGTCTACTCCTGTCAGTAGATGCAGAAAAGGCATTTGACAGGGTAGACTGGGGACTCATGATACGAACTCTGGAAACCATGGGAATAGGATCTAGGATGATACAGTGAATTAAAACACTTTATCATCATCCTATGGGCAAGATTAAAATAAACGGCATGCTGTCTCCAGCTTTTGAGATGAAAAACGGGACTAGACAGGGCTGCCCCCTATCCCCTCTCTTATTTGTGTTGTCCCTTGAACCCCTCGTAGCTACGATACGAAATAACCCCGACGTTAAAGGTATTAAAATAGAAGAAGATGAACACAAACTCTCAGCTTATGCAGACTATGTCCTGTTCTATATTACTAACCCAAGGTTTACATTACCAAATTTACTTAAAATCCTTAAACAATATGGTGAAATATCAAACTTTAAAATTAATATAACCAAGACCGAGATCCTAAATGTCAACATTAGTAAGGGCGAAGAACGGAGCCTACGAGAGGAGTATAGTTTTCCCTGGCAGAAGGAGCTGAAGTACCTAGGGGTAAAACTGGCTAACTCAATAAAAAAAATGTATAAGATACATTATATTCCCTTATTAGATGAGATGAAAACTGAAATTAGAAGGCTGACAAACCACCCAATATCATGGTTAGGAAGAATTAACATTCTGAAGATGGTATTATTACCAAAGATCGTGTATAAATTCCAGATGATCCCGCTGGTAGTACCCCAACCATACTTCAGAGTGTTAAAAAACATGCTAATGAATTTTGTTTGGAAGAATAAAATACACAGAATCTCCTTCTCAGTATTAAAGCAGGATAAAAAACATGGAGGGCTAGCTGTCCCCGATATTAAAAAATATTATAATGCGGTGGTGCTGTCCCGAGTGGTAGAGTGGGCCAAGGATAGACACGAAAAAAGGTGGGTAAAAATTGAAAAGGCACTGGCAAAGACACAATTGGGAAGTATAATATGTATAATATGCTCAGTATAGAGCACTAGATGAAAATACTCACGTTATAACACGAAATGCACTTAAAATATGGGACAGGTTACATAAACAAATAGACAGAGATTATAACTCTCCTCTTATAGAACTAAAAGAAAATGAATATTTTGCACCGGGGAAAAAAATAGTGGGAGGAAATTGGATAAAAAAAGATAAAGCACAGTTAAGAGATATAATAAAAACAGGGAAAATCATACCATTTCAGGAATTAAGACATAATAGGGAATTAATGATTTTGGATGAATGGAGGTATCTCCAGCTGAACCACTTTGTTCAGAACTTGCCCCAGCCAATTAGGTCGGGGGAGGAGTTAACGCCGTTGGAACAGCTTTGTGCAGCTGACAACTCAAAAGGCACTATATCAAAACTCTATAAATTGTTGCTGACAGTGGATGAACTGGAGATGCCCCCATATATAAAGAAGTGGGAAAGGAAATTAGGAACACAAAGAGATAAAATTACTATAGATAAAATGATAAAATTGACTCACTCCTCTGCTATGGACAGCAGGACCGCAGAAATGAATTATAAATGTATCACAGGTTGGTACGCCACGCCAGATAAATTAAGCAAATTTCAAGTAGGACAGACCGCAGAATGCTGGCGAGGATGTAGGAAAATGGGAACAATGGCTCACCTGTGGTGGCGCTGTCCCAAAATTAAAAAATATTGGGAAAAAATCCTGGACTTTATAAAAGGAATTACTGGGAAGGAGATTAAAGGAGATCCATGGATAGTTTTATTCCACGGAGGGGAAGGAGGAGTGAAACAGTATAAAGAGTCACTGATTCCACACCTATTAAATGCGGGCAAAAGGCTGATTCCAAAAAAATGGCAAGAGGCGGAAAGCCCATCAGTATGGGAGTGGATTGACTCAGTGGAAGAAACACATAGAATGGAGGAGCTGAAGTATAGCTTAGAAGATGGGGAAACACGATTCAAAGATAAATGGGAATGCTGGAGGAAATTTAAGAAAACATGGAGTTATGCAGAAAATCTGAGATGCTAGAGGTAAAAGGAATGGAAAACAAGAGGTAGGTGAGGGAGGGAGGGGGGGTGGATAGAGGTGGGGGGAGATAGGAGGGAGAAAAGGGGATTTTAGAAATATAGGTATAAGAATATAGATTACTATGTTTCTCTTATTTATTATTGCATATATAAAATTGTATTCATGTAATATAATTGGAATTTTGATAAAATAAAATAAAGAATAAAAAAATAAATAAAAAAAGACTGGGTTAAGCTGCCTCCACTGGCTTGGAAATGAAATACAGAAACTCTCATTGCACAACACTGTAGTACAATTCCCACCATTTATTAGTAATAAAATACACTCACAGATTTAAAAATAAACTTTGAGCAATGTATAATAATGTTTGACCAGCGGCTCTCACCACACTTCCAGTTTTGTGTCCAACTGGAAGTGTTGTCACCAGTTGGTTCCAGTTGGACATCCCCATGATTAATCTCCGGGGGTGGAATGAAATGCTTTGGGGGGCATGGCCTGGTTGATGCCCGGGCTGAGGCTGTCATATACCTTCTCACAAGGTTTTTCTGTGATGTGCAACTTTTAGGACTTCCTTTCCCTAATGGATGTCTTATTTACTGGCACAGACATGTAGAATATAAGGCTTGGGTCTTCCTCGAACAAGCTCAAATGAGGATCCCAATAAAAAGTTTACCATGCTGTGAATCCCCCATTCTGAAAATCTTTAGAATCCACCCAGTCATTGGCCCAACCCTAATGACATTTCAAAAGGCAATTACAAAACATGTTTTTTTTTTTTTTTATGGCTGATGGTCAGCAAGTCTCATACACCCACACTTGAATTACCACCACTGCGCCTTAAGGAAAAACAACTGACTAACCTGCTGCCACTTTAATGATGTAGAAATGTGATTGTATTTTTTACCTCTATCTAAACTCAATAGTGAAAAAATAAGTGGCGCTAAATTGCACTTATGTGTATGGACCTCCAACCAAGTGCAAAGGAAAACCTAAAAATAAAATAAAGACAACTTCATACACGGTACACTTTAAAGTATCGCTATAAAGATGATGACAATGTGATAATTCAAATTATCAGTGTAACAATATCACCCTGTGACAAGTGAAATAGTACTACATTCAATAAAAAGTTCATAAGCATAATGAAATTCATCCGAAAAAAAGGGGTTGATCCAGTGTAAACTTTTCTGAACTTCCACCACACCCCTAAGTGCCAGTGATTTCGCTCCCTTTGGATAACACACTCACTAGATATTTATGCCTTACACACATTTCCGTTCTTTGTAAAATCGCTTTAAACCACACAGACAGGGTTAGCTGATCTCCGTTATCCAGCCGCAAGCATGAAAATAGGATCTCTCCTCATGTAAATAAAAAGTGCTCCAAATAGTGTAATATTGTAAAACCAGTTTAATAAAACGCTGTGTGAAAAACTTTTACACTCACATCACGTCACTTCAAATCCAGCAAGTAAAATCACAGCAACAACTCTTGGAGAAAACGTCTGTAGTAATGTATAGTGTGGTCACGGCAGACCCGAGGTGTACAGCTTAGATATCACTCTCACCCGTTCCTCTAGCTCTAACCGTCAGGCCTCGTACACACGACCGATTTTCTCGTCGTAAACAGTCAAGAAAAGTGCCGCGAGAGTTTTTTTGTCTAGAAAAACGTTCGTGTGTATGGTTTTACGACGAGAAACTTGACGAGAATCTCGACGAGAAAATAGAGAACCTGCTCTCTATTTTCTCGTCAGGAGTCCAGATTTCCTCGTCGTGTTTCTCGTCGGCCTGTTTTGTGACGAGAAAATGGTTCGTGTGTATGCTTTTACGACTCTTCCAAAAGCGCGCATGCTCACAAGCAACTATGAGACGGGAGCGCATCTTCTGGTAAAACAAGCCTTCATAATGGAGAGAGCACATTCGTCACGCTCATAAATATTTCATCGTTTAAATGTTCTGCATTGAATTCTTCGTTAGAATGTTACATTAATCAAAACGAGAGACCTTCTTTTGCTGCTGATATTCACACAGAGTTATGCCTTATTTTTAACCTTTTTCATGCTGCTCTTTATAAGATTTATGTGTATTATATCGTGCAAGTTTTTAGGAATAATTTAAATGGTTAGATTTTTCAAAATGATGTTAATTATAATTTCTCAATGTTTTGATAGCGATCTCCCATTTAATTTTCTAATCTATATTTTTAAAATTTCACACCATGTTTTTGAGCTAATCAGATTTAGTTATTCTTTTGGGGGGGTGATATCTGTGCCTTTTATTGTCAGTCAAATGTATCTGCTTACTCCAAAGCTTGTTTTTTTTTATTTAAAAATACACATAGTCAAGTATGAACTTAAACAAAAAACACATTTATTCATGTTTATAAATTAAATAAAGAGAAGGCAGCGCTGGAGAAGCTGCTGCCATTTGTGCATCCCAGGGACCCCAGAGCACACAGCAACCCTGTGTGGACACTAAAATTGGGAGCTTGAGAAGGCCCACATTTCAGAACACAATCTGATGCTGGCCTCCCAGAGGTCAGGAACAGCAGCAGGTGAGATATATGTCCCAAGTGTGTGGTACTACAACAGGCTGCCTTCTGTCCGACCAGTGCGACCACAATGAAGCAAGGCCATCACTTCCTCTTCTTCCTGGCAACCTTCCCTGCAGCCTTTACTGAAGCCTTCCTTCTTCGTTTAGCTGGAGGCTGGCCCACTGGAGGGGTACTCCTGTCAGGAGGAGGAGGTGGAGGTGTAGCAGAAGGGGGTGGGGCAGAAGAGGAAGGTGGAGGTGTAGCAGAAGGGGGTGGGGCAGAAGGTGGAGGTGTAGCAGAAGGGGGTGGGGCAGAAGGTGGAGGTGTAGCAGAAGGGGGTGGGGCAGAAGAAGAAGGTGGAGGTGTAGCAGAAGGGGGTGGGGCAGAAGGTGGAGGGGTAGCAGAAGGGGGTGGGGCAGAAGAGGAAGGTGGAGGTGGAGGTTGAGGTTGGGTCAGTTGGGCCACCTCACATATGGCGGTATTGGGGGTAATTTGCTCCATCACCCCCTTGTTGAGCAAGGTGATGAGCAGGGGTTCGCATAGGAGGCGTTGCTCCATGCTCATCACCTTGAACTTAGCCTCCACTAGGCCGGCAATGGCCTCTTCAGGGGATGTGGGCTCCTTGAGGGTGGCATGGGCCTCTTTAATAAGGGCCATTGCTGCCTCACTGGTGGTCCTGTCCCTCCTGCCTCTTTTGTAAAGCCTGATGGGAGGCACCTGGGATCTGGTGCTTCTCCTTTGCCCTGCCACCTCCTGTCTGCCACTGGGCCCTGCCACCTCCTGTCTGCCACTGGGCCCTGCCACCTCCTGGCTGCCACTGGGCCCTGCCACCTCCTGGCTGCCACTGGGCCCTGCCACCTCCTGGCTGCCACTGGGCCCTTCCTCCTCCTGCCTGACAGTTTCCAGACCCTCCTCCTGGCTGATTTCATCCTGTGTATGAAAAAGAAACATAGTTTAATATGTTGGTTTAATCTTTGCATCAAACTTTGTAATCCTGATGGAAGCAATTAGAATGTAAATGCATAAATCCTTGCTTTAAATTTACCACTACATCAGCTTGACTATTTACCACACAATTAAGTGCAGAATAATGTCTACAGATCATGATTTCACTTGTTGAATACAAAATAATGTATGTTTCTCATCCTGACATATTTGGGAAACATTAATTTTATCCCACTACATTTTCAGTTAATACTATACCTGGCTCCAGATGGCCAAATCAGGATCATCCAGGATGGCTGCCTCCTCTTGCTCCAGAGAAGGCTCAGGTTGGCTGCAGGGAAGTCTGGGGGGAAGAGTGGAGAGTGATGGCCTTGGCTCAATGTGGTCATCCAGGAAGGACATCCTGCTGTAGTACCACAAAACCGGGACATAAACATCATCTGCTGCTGCTCCTGACCTCTGAGAAGCCAGCACCTTAGAGCGTTCAGTCCTGTAGGTACCTCTCAAGCTCCCAATTTTAGTGTCCACTTGTTTTGCTGTGGCTGTGGGCACCTTGGTATGCACAAATGGGAGCAGCTTCTCCAGCGCTGCTTTTCTCACCCCTTTTTTTTTTATGGATGGGGTTTTTGGTCTCCCACAGAGCCGGCAGCTCCCTTACCCGGTCAATAAATTCCGCCAGGAACTCTTTGTCGCTAATAAATACATTCATATTGTATCTGCAAGTAAAATAAATTATATTTAAATATTGTGAGGCAAACAGTCTAACCTCCTTCACATCCTAGTCACCATATATATCCTCCAACAATCTCAAGACAGTATAGGCCAACAATTTTAACAAGTCTCACAAAATCACATACCTTCGTTCGCACGTCCGTCACTTGAACTCCTCTCTCCGCACACCGAACGTACTATAGTCACATGTGTGTTTGCTATATACACACCACGCATGCGTCCAAATTCGAACACGTCGCTCCGCACACGTCGCCCGCCCATGACGTTCTAACTAACATCTTTTCCCCGCCCCTTCTCTTTCGGCGCGCAGACAGATATGGCGGAGTTACAGCAGGTGTCTGATAATTCCGCAACTAGCGAGGAGACAAGCCCGGAGACCGAGGACACGTCACGATCAAGGAGGAGATTCAAGGCATCGAATATGTCTTTGGCGGAGATGGCGGAGATGGTGGACATCTTGGTCAAGGCTGATTATGATGCCAAGCATGGGCCGTATAGCAAACCAAATAGAAGGAAGGCCAAAATCCTCACTAAAGTTGTGAAGAGTCTGAGGGCGAAGTTCGGGGTGAAACGCTCAAATGAGCAGCTCAGAAAGAGGTGGTCAGACCTCAAACTGAGGGAGCCAGACCAGTTGAGGAGCATAAAGAGGATGCTCGCTAAAAGTAAGTAAAATGACGACCTTTCTGCTATTAATCTTTTTAGAAACTGACTTTTTTTTTTTTTAAAGCATATTGGACTCCCTTCCAAAATGTATTATTTTGAACTAGGTTGGGCACAGTAATCGTTCGTTACGTTACCGACACTTCGTTCGGCCACTATCCGTGGTTTTGGCTTATTTAAGACCCCCAAAAGTAATTAGACATCTGCCATTTTTGATCAAGTATTGTGGATAATTTTTAAGTCTAGATGATGTGTTTGTAAGGAGAATGAAATGCAAACTTTAATCAGTGTAAAGGAGAGGACACTCAGCAGCTGCTTCCACATCTGTACTTTGGAGCACTATAGTGTGGGCCACCAGACCCGCCTTTTTTGGGTGTCCCACACAGGTGCATCAGAGTTTATTTGTGGTGCCTCCATGTCCAAAAAATTACATCCAAATGTGAATAATAAACATATTTGGGGTCATAAAGAATGCATTTTTCTTTAAATTCCGCACAAACACACACTTGTACCCCACTTCCAAACAATTTAGCCTGTTTTAAGTTTAAAAATGAGATTTTTACAGTGTGATAAATAGACCTTTGGTTTTATTCTCATAGGGGAGAGAAGACTGGGAGGAGGACACTCCAGGGAGCACATGCACCCCACAACTTCCAAGCAACCCCAAACTCCCAAAGATCCACAACCGAAAGATGTGCAGGAAGTTGAGGTGGAGGAAGGAGAAGTGCAGGAAGGAGAGGTGGATGACGTTGTGGATCTGGTCACCACAACAGGTCAGTATCTGACACCACAGCTTAAGGTAAGCGAGGTAGGCCTGCAGAGTTTTATTAATTTTTTTTTATGGTTTTTAGGGGATGGAAATGTTGTGAAGGATAGCACACCGTTCTCTGCTGACAGTGCCCTCCGCCTCATCCAGCAAGTGATGGAATGTAGCACGGAACTGGACCTAATTAAACAAAGAATCCATGTGATGGAACAAACATTTAAAGACATTCTCGATGTTTTGGGGAGAATTCAATAAGCCATCCAAACACATTTGTTTTTACATGTTTGTTTTTATATTTTTACTAATTTTTTGAGTAACAAAGCAGCCAAAAATTGAATATGCACACAGTGTGTGAACATGTGCTATCTGCCATCAGGGGATATCCATGTACGTCTTTTGTGGGTGCAACCCCTTCCTCGTATCAAAAGTCGGTGAACTGAGGAAGGGGATGCACCCCCAAAACACATCCATTGATCACCCCTGATGGCAGATAGCACATGTTGACAATAGGGATCAGGATTGTAAACTTCCTATTTGCAAAAAAGTAAAAATGTGTGCATATTGAATTTTTGGCTGGGCAAGGGGTGGCAGGACCCCATATTAGGACGGGCACATAGAGACATAGTTTGTGTAACTGAATGTCTCAGATTGCTCAGAGGTATCCAATGTTGTCATTTTAGAAATGCAAGTGGTATTTTTGTATTTTCATAAGCCAAAATTTGACGGGTTGTGGTCAGGCCAACCCCAAAGTAAAACAAAAAAAAATGTGCAGAGAGTAAAATATTTGACCACAAACAACGTGTAGCTTCTTTTTATAATACACTCTAAGCTTATTTGGTTCTTTTGTAAGGTAACATAGTGAAATTGGTTGTTATTTACTAAAGTAAAATACACTTGCCACTACAAATGCACAAAGACAAACTAGGAGACAGGAAAGAACAAATAATTAAAGGTTTAAACAAGATTTTTATTGGGATACTTAGACATAGGCTGGCATAGGAATTGCCCCCCTACCCGTGAAATACTCCATGTATTTGTCCCGAACCACACGGGCATTTTGGGGGGGCAAGCCAAGACGGGTAGATTCCAGGCCCGGAAGGGGATTTGCAGGGGAAAGTCCAGCCTCTGGCAAAACTGAGGCCATATATGAATTCGCTTTGCGGCAAAGAAAATTGTGTAGCACACAGCAGCATAACACTACATAGTTTATTTTGTAGTCCGCCAAGTGGATGGAAGTCATAAAAAGGTGGAACCGTCTGGCCATTATGCCGAAGGCATTTTCAACGACTCTTCGGGCCCTGGCCAGCCGGTAATTGAACACACTCTTCTCTGGGGTCAGGGTCCTCTGTGGAAATGGCCTCATAAGATGCCGTCCGAGTCCGAAGGCTTCATCAGCCAAGAAAACAAAGGGGAGTCCTTCAATATTCCCTGCATCCGGTGGCAATGCAAGGTCGTCACTCTGGAGACGGAGGGCAAACTCCGTCTGGATGAAGGATCCCCCATCGGACATCCGGCCATTCTTCCCTACATCAACATAGAGGAATTCATACCGTGCTGACACCACCGCCATCAGCACAATGCTATGAAACCCCTTGTAGTTGTAGTAGTAGGATCCAGAACGGGGTGGCGGCACGATGCGGACGTGCTTCCCGTCTATGGCACCACCGCAGTTGGGGAAGTCCCACCGCGTGGCAAACTCCGATGCCACAGTCTGCCATTCCTGTGGCGTTGAAGGAAGCTGTGGAGTGAAACAAGATGAAATAATATTAGAAAAACAAAGGCATACATTACAAGCAAATTCAAGACCAAAAAATTAGAGACCAACATCAATCTAATTATACGTTTATTAAGGTGTGTAAAAAAAGTATAATGGAAGGCTCATTTATCATATTCATCACCCCCTCTGATGGGCCATTACTAAATTATTTTGGGGGGGGAGATGTGTTTGGCCACAGGATAGCATTGCAGTGGCGGTGCGTCCAGAGTGGGCGCTGGAGCACTGTCCCCTCTCTCCTGTGCCCATCACTCAGAACAATACATAGGTTCATGCGTTGCATGAACCTATGTATTGTCTATGCCGCACACTATTCAGGTGGATGGCCTCTTGTAAAGCGACCGACATATGATTAATTGCGTCATTTAGGGGGTTAAAATTGCAGAGCAGAAACAGGTATTAAAAAAGTCTTGCAAATTACAACCTGTGGGATGTAATTGGCTTCCTCAAAGAAAAATCGGGGACGCAAGGAGGGGGCATTCCTTGTGTAAACACTGACAGGCAGCTCTGGCAATCATGTTCACCAAGTCTGTTTAATGGTAACATGATTGGCTGATGCAACATGAAGGGAAGGAGAAGACATCAAGGACAGAAGAAGGATGGCGCTGACCACAAGAAGGTAAGTGCAGGGCTGGGGGGAAACTGGCTGCAATAGAGGGGACTAAATGGCTGCATTGGAGGGGACAACTGGGGGCGTTTATTAGGCAACAGAGCAAAAAAGGAGGAAGTTTATTTCCGAAATTGGGGTTGTAACCCCCCAACATTTGGAGCAACAGGCGCCCCTGCTGGAAAAGTTAGTGAGGGGAAATATTTAGGGAGGATAAAAAAGGGGCATTTAAAAACTTCCAGCATGCATGGGGACAAAGGGGACATTCTCAGCATATTACAATCATGGTAATTAGGAAAGGATGAAAGAAATACAATACATTAGCATACATGTAATACATAAAATGTGATGTGAAGGGAGAAAACTTACCCTAATATAGTCCTCCTGCAGGACTTGTATAATAGCAGAACAGGTGTCTGGGATTATGAGGCCCAGAGCCTGGGGGGAGATGCCTGTGGTGAACTTCAAGTCCTGAAGACTTCTCCCTGTCGCCAGGTAACGCAACGTGGCGATGAGCCTCTGCTCAGCACTGATGGCTTCCCGCATAACGGTGTCCTTCCTGGTAATATAGGGGGACACCAAAGCCAACAGTTCCTGAAAAACGGGGTCAGACATCCTCAGAAAATTCCTGTAGTCCTCAGGATTATTCTCGACGATCTCCCGCAGCAGAAGCATGTGGCAGAATTGGTCCCGCTGGAGCAACCAATTCTTGGTCCATGAACTCCTCCTCACACCATTCATGGACTGGTCTTGGTCCAAAACAAGCAGACCAACACCAAGCGCACGCACAGCACGAACTCGACGACGAGAACGTCCAGGCGACATGGCTAGGAAACGGTCGTCTAATCAGAACGTACAGAACAGAACGCACTTTAGAACAGCAAGGCCTATGAATAACGAACTGAAATTCAGAAACGAACAGGCAAGAACGCACTGTAAAACAGATACGACCTGCCTAGACGCCCTGAAAGTCAAGATACGAACCCACAAGCACTAGTGATGAGCCGAACACCCCCGGGTTCGGTTCGCACCAGAACCCGCGAACGGACCGAAAGTTCGAACGAACATTAGAACCCTATTAAATACAATGGATGCGAACGTTCGAATTCTAAAGTGCTAATTATAACAACTATTATGCATGTTATTGTCATAAATAGGGTTTGGGAACCCGGGTTCTGCACCAGGGGACATGTATCAATGCAAAAAGAAGTTTTAAAAACGGTCGTTTTTCGGGAGCAGTCATTTTAATGATGCATAAAGTGAAAAAAAAAAGTCAAATATTCCTTTAAATATCGTACCTGGGGGGTGTCTAAAGTATGCCTGTGAAGTGCCACGTGTTTCCCGTGTTTAGAACTGTCCCTGCACAAAATGACACTTCTAAAGGAAAAAAAAGCCATTTAAAACTGCTTGCGGCTTTAATGTAATGTCTGGTCCCGGTAATATGGATGAAATTCTTTAAGAAAAATGGCATAGCTACCCCATGACCCCCCCCCCTACCCCAGCCCATTACTAGCCCCTTTGGGTCTTGTATGGATATTAAGGGGAACCCCGCACATAAAATAAAAAAGGCCCTATATACTCTGAACAGCCGTATACAGGCGGTGCATACAAGACAGGGACTGTAGGTTTGTTCTTATGTAGAATCTGTTTGTAATTTTGAACAGGTACATTGTTGAAGTGTAGCTCCAGCCCAAAAATCTATTTTTAAACTTTTTGGGAAACATAGGTAAGGGTTATCACCCCTGTAACATTTGTTTTGCTGTCTGTGCCCCTGTTCAGAACATTTCACCTCACTTTCCGTCCCAATGACAACTGTTTTTGAAATGTGGTGTTTTTCTTGAAACAAGGATTGCTGATAAAGCATCAGTACAGATGAGACCCCTTTCTCCCATATTTATTCTTACAGGAGAGAATTTTCCTTTCTAGGGGTAGATTTCCTCTCACTTCCTGTTGTCTTCTTTCGTTTGCAAGTAGGAGTCGTTTGTAAGTTGGATGTTTGAAAGTAGGGACCTGCCGTATATACTCTGCAGAAATAGGCCCCTTAGTTGTTGGTGTTGGCACAACACTGTAAGCACTCAGTTACTCTTGGTTGGTGCTGGAACGCCCTGCTGTCAACTATTATATCAGGAATTTTAATTACATATAATTGTTGAACAGTGGTAGTAAAAATTGGGGCTTTGATGGTGGTGCTGGTGCCACAACACTGTAAGCCCTGACAGTTACTCTTGGTGGGTGCAGCAATGGGCCCTGCTGTGAATTATTAGATCAAGAATTGTAATTACATGGCCCTTTTGAACAGGGGCTGAAAAATTGGGCCTTTCGTGGTGGTGGTGGTGGTGGCGTTGCCACAAGACTGTAAGCCCTCAGAGTTACTCTTGGTGGGTGCAGCAATGGACCCTGCTGTGAATTATTAGATCAAGAATTGTAATTGCATGCCCCTGTTGAACAGGGGCTGAAAAATTGGGCCTTAGGCACTGGTGGCACAACACTACAACCCCTCACAGATACTGTACTTGGAGCACAGCAATGAGCCCTGTTGCAAAGTATTGCTTCAAAAATTGTAATGACACGCCCCTGTTAAACAGGGGCTGAAAAATTGGGCCTTAGGCACTGGTGCCACAACACTCCAACCCCTCACAGATACTGTACTTGGAGCACAGCAATGAGCCCTATGGCAAATTATTGCTAAAAAAATTGTAATTACACGCCCCTGTAAAACAGGGGCTGAAAAATTGGGCCTTAGCCACTGGTGGCGGCACCCATAAACAAAAATGATCTTCCAAGCTATCATCATCAATCGTATCATTGAGGACTCGGAGGAGGAGGATAGCCAGTCAACATAACAGCACAGGCACTCAGCATCAGCATCAGTCTTGAAGGGATGTGACATGTTAAAATCAATTAGTCTGTTATATCAGCATCAGGTGTGTGGTAGCTGGTGGTGATCCAAGACTGGTTCATCTTGATGAAAGTCAGTCGATCAACCGAGTCGGTGGACAGGCGCACCCTGTGATCCGTGACAAATCCTCCAGCAGCACTGAATGTGCGTTCCGAAAGAACGCTGGATGCAGGACAGGCCAGTAGCTCAATTGCATACTGTGCAAGCTCTGGCCAGTGATCCATCCTCAAGACCCAGTAAGCCAGAGGATTTTCGGTGGGGAAGGTGTCCAAGTCTGACCTTGCCCCTAGATATTCCTGCACCATGTTTATCAGACGCTGGCGATGGTTGCTGGAACCGATCATACTTTGGGGCTGCGGACTAAAGAATTGTCTGAACGCATCGGTCAGACGGCCACCTTCCCCACCGCTCCTTCTTTGACTGGCCGAAGCCTCAGCAACTCGTTGTCCAGGACCAGGAGTTTGTAACCTCCCAGTCTCTGGGAACGCGTTGCACAGACCTTTCTGCAAGGCCTCCCGGAGTTGTCTCATCCTCTGCTCCCTCTGCGGCGGTAACATAAGGTCCGCAACCTTACCCTTGTACCGTGGATCAAGGAGAGTGGCCAGCCAGTAATGGTCCCTCTCCTTGATCCGAAGAATACGAGGATCCTTCCGCAGACTTTGCAGGATCAGGGAGGCCATGCAGCGTAGGTTTGCTGAGGCATTCGCTCCGGAGTCCTCTGGGTCACTAAGGACGACATGATCCGCAGCCACCTCCTCCCAGCCACGTACAAGTCCACTGGTTTCTTGGGACTGTAAATCATCCCTAAAAGACTGCTGCTGATGATGCTGAGTGCCAGCCTCCACCTCCATGCTGACACAATCCTCCTCCTCCTCCTCCTCCTCCTCCTCCTCCTCTTCCTGTGCGATGGGTGGGACAGAAGGAACACTGTCTGGGTAAAGGGGGCCTTGAGAGGCAAGGAAGTCCTCCTCTTCCTGCCTCTGTTCTGCCTCAAGTGCCCTGTCCATTATTCCACGCAGCGTGTGCTCCAACAGGTGGACAAGAGGTACAGTGTCACTGATGCATGCACTGTCACTGCTCACCATCCTCGTGGCCTCCTCAAATGGTGCCAGGACAGTGCATGCATCCCTGATCATGCCCCACTGGCGTGGAGAAAAAAAACCAAGCTCCCCTGACCCTGTCCTGGTGCCGTAGTCGCACAGGTACTCATTGATGGCCCTCTGCTGCGTGTGCAGCCGCTGCAGCATGGCCAACGTTGAGTTCCACCTGGTGGGCATGTCACATATAAGGCGGTTCTTGGGCAGGTTCAACTCCTTTTGCAGCTCAGCCAGGCGAGCACTGGCATTATAAGATCTGCGGAAATGCACACAGACTTTCCTGGCCTGCCTCAGGACATCCTGTAAGCCCGGGTACCTGCCCAAGAACCGCTGCACCACCAGGTTAAGGACGTGAGCCACACAGGGCACATGGGTCAGTTGTCCCTGTCGGAGGGCGGAGAGGAGGTTGGTGCCATTGTCGCAAACCACCATTCCTGGCTTAAGCTGGCGTGGCGTCAACCACCTCTCGGCCTGGCCCTGCAGAGCAGACAGGACCTCTGCCCCAGTGTGGCTTCTGTCCCCCAAACACACCAGCGCAAGCACGGCATGGCATCTTTTTGCCTGCGTACTTGCGTAGCCCCGTGAACGGCTACGGAGCACCGCTGGTTCATAGGACAAACCACAGGAAGAGGCCATGGAGGAAGAAGAAGAGGAGGGGGTGGAGGAGAGAGGTGTGTCACAACCAGTAGTAGCATTTTGGAGGCGTGGCGGTGGGACAACCTCCAACACTACTGCACCTTGTCCTCGATCCTTCCCAGCTGCCAAAAGAGTGACCCAATGGGCCGTGAAAGAAAGGTAACGTCCCTGTCCATGCCTGCTGGACCATGAGTCAGCGGTAATATGCACCTTACCGCTGACCGCCCTGTCCAGCGAGGCCAAGACATTGCCTTCCACATGCCGGTAGAGAGCCGGAATAGCCTTCCGTGAGAAAAAGTGGCGTTTGGGAACCTGCCACTGAGGAACCGCACATTGCACAAACTCACGGAAGGGGGCCGAGTCTACCAACTGAAAAGGCAGCAGTTGAAGCGCTAGCAATTTAGCCAAGCTAGCATTCAACCGCTGGGCATGTGGATGGCTGGGAGTGAACTTCTTTCGACGGTCCAGCAGCTGGGGCAGGGAAATTTGCCTGCTAGAATCGGACGTCGGTGTACTGCTAGCAGAGTGGCCGCAAGTACTTGGCTGTGACACACCTAATTCTACACCTTCATTCCTCTCAGTGCATGTTTCAGAGAGGACTGAAGTTATAGTGGGGTTGGAGATCCCAGCTGATGCGGTGCAAGGAGAGGTCCGCTTTGTTCTTTGGTGTGGGTCTTTGAGGTAGGCTTGCCAACGAGCTGCATGGCAGGTCAACATATGTCTGGTCAGGCATGTGGTACCCAAGCGGCTGATGTTTTGGCCACGCGATATACGCTTGAGACATATGTTGCAAACAGCAGCTGTGCGATCTGATGCACTAGCCTCAAAAAAGGCCCACACCAAAGAACTTTTTGAATGACGGGCAGAGGCAGCGCCCTGCACAGGCGGAGCTCTGCGGTGTGATTCCGTCGGTGTACTGCCCTTACGCTGGCCACCAAAGGGCATCCTGCCTCATTGGAGATGTGCCTCCTCCTCATCCTCCTCCTCCTCCTCTCTCCTATTAGGCACCCACGTGGAGTCAGTGACCTCATCATCACCTCCCTCCTCATCACTGGAGCCAATCTGGCAGTATGCTGCAGCTGCTGGAACATGACTGCCAGATTGGTGTCCTTCTTGAGCATCCCCTCTGTCTGCTCTCACGCTACTGCCTTCCTCTAGCTGGGTTTCATCATCAGACCCTTCGAAACGCTGGGCATCCTCCTGGAGCATGTACCCAACACTGTGCTGAAACAGTTCGGGGGACTCCTCAGGAGGAGGACATGGTGGGTCTAGGGAAGGAGTGACTGATGATGAGTCTGACATTGATACCAGGGAAGAGGACGCTTTGGCAGCTGCTTTTCCAGTACCCTGAGCCTGGGTGAGAAAGGATGAGGAGGAGGAGGAGGGCTTGGTCATCCACTCTACCAAGTCTTCGGCATGATGTGGCTCAACATGTCCAGCTGCCGAAAAGAAGGACAAGCGTGTCCCATGGCCATGTGCTGATGACAATGCACCGCGTCCACGACCAGCACTGTTGCCCCCAGACACAGAGCCTGCTTGCCCTCTTTTATTGCCTCCTGACTGTCTGCCTCTCCTTGTTTGCCTTCCAGACATTCTAATAGATGGCCTGCAGGGAGATGGGAAAAAAGCAATAAGGGCTACCTTCAGGTGTCCTTCTCTGTCCCTTGAAACAAGGACTTTGACAGTGAAAGAAACTGACACACTCTCCCTACCTACAGTTTTCTGTCCCTAGAAAAAATGTTTTTTAAGCACAATATAGCACAAGCACAAAACACACTGACACTCTCCCTACCTATCCTTCTCTTTCCCTAAACTAAAGGAATCCAGGTTAAGCAAGAAAGAAATAAAAGTCACTGTCCCTGCCTATGCTGCTCTATCCCTGCTCCGGAACACACTACACTAGGCCGCCGTGCTGGCGGCCTTTTATAGTGTGGGGCGTGTACTAAACACCCTCAGCAATAATTGGCCACAGGCATCCTGCCTGTGGCCAATCATTGCTCTCCTCGCTGCCGGCGCTGTGATTGGCCAAGCATGCGGGGTCACAGTGCATGCTTGGCCAATCACAGCGCCTGGATGACACTGCGATGGCGTAGTGCATTGTGGGCCGTTCGCGTCACTCGAATTTGGCGCGAACGGCCCAAATCGTTCGATCTTCGTCGAACGATCGAACAGCCGATGTTCGAGTCGAACGTATGTTCGACTCGAACACGAAGCTCATCCCTAACAAGCACAAACTGAACGGCAGAAAACGATCTGAAAAGTACGAAGACTGAAAAGCGCGAATCGTCTCTTCCCAAACTTTTACTTCACACGCGGTAACACGAGATCAGCAAAAGCAGCCCAAGGGGTGGCGCCAAGAAAAAAGATCTTCCCCTTTATAGTGCCGTCGTACGTGCTGGACGTGAGCGCAGAGAACCACGAGGAAATTGGGAAATGACAGTGTGTACGCATAGAAAGCTTGACGAGAAAATCGACAAGCTTAACAAGAATCTCGTCGAAAAAAACGACGTGTTTTTTACGACGAGAAAATCGGTCGTGTGTACGAGGCCTCACTCTCTGATCTGGTGTCCAGCGTGAAGTGCTTACAGATGGTTGCCATTTAGCCACAGCAACAATCTCCAAGAGTTGTTGCTGTGATTTTACTTGCTGGCTTTGAAGTGATGTGATGTGAGTGTAATGTTTGAAGTTTTTCACACAGCGTTTTATTAAACTGGTTTTACAATATTACACTATTTGGAGCACTTTTTATTTACATGTGGAGAGATCCTATTTACATGCTTGCGCCTGTAGAATGGAGATCAGCTAGCCCTGTCTGTGTGGTTTAAAGCGATTTTGCCAAGCACGAGAGTGTTATGCCGCGTACACACGATCGGTTTTTCTGATGAAAAAAGACCGTTGGACTTTTTTCATTGGACAAACCGATCGTGTGGGGGCCCCATCGGTCTTTTTTCCATCGGTAGAAAAAAATAGAAGGAAAAAAAACTGATAGCAAATTCCGATCGTCTGTGGGGAACTCCATCAGAGAAAAATCAAAGCATGCGCAGACTAAATTACAAGACGGGAGCGCTCGTTCTGGTAAAACTAGCGTTCGTAATGAACATAGCACATTCGTCATGCTGCAAATTTTTGCATCGTTAAATGTAGCACTTTCTTTTCTTCTTTCTAAACGGTTTTCCCCAAAAAATATTTTGTTGCGGATATTCACACAGAGTTCGGACAAAATTATTTCTTTGAGATCTCATGAATCTTCGTATTTTATTTTAAAGGCAGGATTCCAAAAAAAAATATTTTGGTTGTTTTGAATCAAGATCTCCTAATTTTTTTCTGGCCTTTTAATATTTTATAGTGATGTCCATATTTTTTTATGGTCAAGTTATCACAACAACATTATTATCTCTGATTTTTTTTCCCTCAAGGAGGTTGGTGTTGGTGTCCATTGTTAATTACACATTGTATTTATGAAATGTACCTTCCTACTCACAAGAAAAACACATAGGTAACTATTTTAATTAAATCAAATATCCATTTATTCTGGAAAAAAAATAAAGATGAGGGGCAACAATTGAGAAATTAGTGGAATATATGCAGACTTTGGACCCCAAAGGAAGACATGAAGGCAAATAAAATCAATAACATGAGGAGTCCCTTGAATTGGGATCACAATCTGGTCCCCGAATCACAGAAATCAGGAGCAGCAGCAGATGTCATACATGTCCCCAAGCTGTGGTACTCCAAAAAACTGCATCTTCTGGCAGAGCAGCTTGAAGCCAGGGAATCACTTTATGGTCTTCCTTGTAGCCTTCCCTCCACGCTTCCCTGCAGTGTTCCCTCCACGCTTCCCTGCAGCGTTCCTACCACGGCTCCCTCCACGCCCCCTTGCAGGCTGTGGCTCTGGTGGTGGGAATATGGCAGGAGGAGGAGGAGAAGGAGGAGAAGGATGGGCCAGATCACAAAGATGTGTGGCCTCTGTCACCTGGCCCCTCCCCGCCCTGTGAAGGGCCCTAGATATAAGCTCCTCACAGAGGGCACGTTGGCCACTTTAAGGAGATAATCGGCCACATAGCACCCATAGGACTGGGTTGAGGGGGACCCTCATGATCTCTGCTCTTTCCCTTATTATTTGCAGGGATTCTTCCTCCACCCGAGTCATCCTCCTGGGCCTTTTCTGTCTCACCTGAAGGGAAAGCACCTGTGACTGTGTGCTGCCACTTGGCCCTGCCTCCTCCTGGCCGCCACTCTCTCCTGGCTGCCACTCACCCCTGCCTCCTCCTGGGTGCCACACTCCAGAGCCTCGTCCTCCTGGCTGACCTCATCCTGTGTATAAAAAAGGGACATAGTTTGAGTTTTTGGTTCATCAATCACACACAATTTCCAGCTCATGACTGTTGCAAATTAAATGTTAATAAATAGATAAGACACTCATTCGGACCCCAGCATTTTTCATTCTTGTCCCAAACAATTCTGCCCACTATATTTATTAATTTTTTGGGTTTATTTATTTTCTTTTTTAATAATAACATCTAGTTCCCAACAATTATTCTAGGACAATAAATATGTTGAAAAATACTATACCTGACTATAGATGTGAAGATCCGGCTCTTCGAGGTCAGCTAGCTCCTCTGCACCCTCTGCAGGGGTGGAGGGAAGGGTGGGAAGAAGAGATTACCGCTCCAGGGGAGTAAGTTCTATTAATCCTTCAACAATCAGGAAGCCGTGGGTGCTGGCAATGCACAAGGCAGACTGAGAACAGCAAATGGAGAAACGGACAGCCGCACTCCAAAAACCTTTTCGGTTGCTTTTATTGTAAGAATCAATGAAAAGGTTTTTGGAGTGCGGCTGTGTCCATTTCTCCATTTGCTGTTCTCAGTGGAGGGAAGGGTGGAGGGAATGCTGGAGGGAAGGGTGGAGAGAACGCTGGAGGGAAGGGTGGAGGGAAGGCGGGAGGGAAGGCTGGAAAGTGATTCCTTGGCTTCAATCTGGTCATCCAGAAATCGCAGTTGTTTGTAATACCACAGCTTGGGGACATGTACTTGGTCTGCTGCTGCTCCTGATCTCCGGGATGCGCGGACTTCTTTGTATTGTTTTTTGTAGCTGTTCCTCATATTATTGATTTTTTTGTTCATCATGTTATAGTCTGCCTCTGGGATCCAGGTCTTCATATATTCCGCAATTTTTTCAATCGTTGCCCTCCTAACATCACGATTGTGGAATAATGGGTTTTTAAGCTCCCATAAATTGGTGAGCTCTCTATATTTGTCAACGAAAGCTCTGAATATGACAGGATCTTTGAAACTCTGCATATTTTCTGCAAGATAAAACACAAGACAAAAACACTAGGTCAGCCTAAACTGTCCTAATATTATCCCAATCTAGCCCTTTAAAATCGTGAATCAGTATAGGCCACTGATGCCCCAACTTTAATTTTTACCTTCGTCAGTGACGCCCGGTCCTCCTTACTCCGCGTAGACAACGTCGTTACGACACATGCGTGTTATCATTATATTCCCTGCGAATGCGTGAAACTCCGCCCACATCGGACGTCCCTTACGTTCCTGCCCCTGACATTCTTCCTAGGATATTCCCCGCCCCTTCTCGTTCGACACGCCCAGTGGGAGACGACATGGCGGTGACACAGCAGGTGCGGGTTGTTTTAACTTCCGACGAGGAAAGCCCGGAGCCGTAAACGTCCCGATCCAGGACAAGATACAAGGCCAGTAATATGTCCTTTGCTGAGATGGTGGACATCTTGCGGAGGAGAGATTATGATGGGAAGCATGGGCCATACAACACCCCTAATCTCAGGAAGGCCAAAATAATGGGCAAAGTGGCGAGGAGTCTGTATCATAAATTTGGGGTCCGGAGATCCAAGGAGCAGCTCCGTAAAATGTGGTCTGACCTGAAGCTGAGGGAGCCGGAGCAGTACAGGAAGATCAAAAGAATGCTAGTAAAAAGTAAGTTTTTCTCCTGTGTTATTAATAATTTGATTATTATACTTGCATGTTTTGCTCCATGTGCTTTGATTTACTGTTTGGATATTTGAAAATGGCCACTTTCAGGGTAGTGGCCAAAGTATAATCATTCGTAGTAAACATCAATCCTCCTCAAAATGAGATATTTTGCGCAGATACAGGTAAATCACAATTGGTCAGGCCTATTTCTATTAAAACAATGTTTAGAAACATTGTTGTCTAGATGATATGTTTTGAACTAGAATGTGAAATGCAAACTTTATTCAGTGTAAAGGAGAGGACACTCAGCAGCTGTTTCCACAGCTGTACTCTGGAGCACCTGTGTGTTACACCAGAACAATCTTTTTAGGGTGTCCCACACAGGTGCTAGAGTGGATACTTTGGGGGTGTCTCCATGTGTGTAACTTGGTCAAAAAAGGTCAGGATTCCAGTTTAGAAATACATTTTAAAACATGTCTTCAGCTTGTAACTTTAACCAAAAAAGGCAATTGTACCCCACTTCCAAGCATTGTTTCATATTCCTATTTCTGACCTCAAATATCTGTGTGCTAAGTATACGTTTTGTTTCATTCTCATAGTGGAGCGGAGACTTGGAGCACACCACTCTGAGGAGGCCAGGAACCCCACACCTCAGAAAGAACAGAGGGAACCCCAACCTCAGAAAGAAGGGGACCAGAGAGAACCCAAACCTCAGGATGTGGAGGAAGGAGAGGTGGAGGAAGTAGAGGTGGAGGAAGAAGAGGTGGAGAAAGGAGATGTGGAGGAAGTGTGCGAGATTGTCACCACAACAGGTCAGTGCCATACACCACAGATTCAGGGAATAGATGCATGCATGCATGCATATTTTTAAGACATGCGTTTTTTTTTTTTTTTTTTAGGTGATGTGCTGCTTGTGGAAGATCAATCTCCTCCTTTCTCCAGTGGGAGCGCACAAATCATAATACAGGATCTCATGGTTATGAGTTGAGAAATCGACGTTATAACGCACAAACTGTATCGTTTTGACCAACAAATTAAAAACATGATTGATGTTTTGGGGAGAGTATGAAGATGTTTTTCTTGCCACCATTTCAAGTTTTTTTGGCCTCAAGCCTCGTACACACGACCGATTTTCTCGTCCAAAACCGTCAAGAAAAGTGCCGCGAGAGCTTTTTTGTCAAGAAAAACGTTTGTGTGTATGGTTTTACGACGAGAAAATTGCAGAGAATCTCGACGAGAAAATAGAGAACCTGCTCTCTATTTTCTCGTCAGGATTCCAGATTTCCTCGTCGTGTTTCTCGTCGGCCTGTTTTGTGACGAGAAAATGGTTCGTGTGTATGCTTTTACGACTCTTCCAAAAGCGCGCATGCTCACAAGCAACTATGAGATGGGAGCGCATCTTCTGGTAAAACAAGCCTTCGTAATGGAGAGAGCACATTCGTCACGCTCCAAATTATTGCATCGTTTAAATGTTCTGCATTGAAATCTTCATTAGAATGTTACATTTATCAAAACGAGTGACCTTCTTTTGCTGCTGATATTCACACAGAGTTATGACTATTTTTTTTTAACCTTTTTCATGCTGCTCTTAAGAAGATTTATGTGTATTATATCGTGCAAGTTTTTAGGAATAATTTAAATGGTTATATTTTTCAAAATGATGTTAATTATAATTTCGCAATGTTTTGATAGTGATCTCCCATTTAATTTTGGAATCTATATTAGTTAAATTTTCCACCATGTTTTTTTGCAAATCAGATTTAGTTATTATTTTGGGGGGTTGTTATCTGTCCCTTTTTTGTCAGTCAAATGTATCTGCTTACTCCAAAGCTAGATTTTTAATTTTTACAAATACACATAGTCAAGTATGAACTTAAACAAAAATCACATTTATTCATGTTTCGAAATAAAATAAAGAGAAGGCAGCGCTGGAGAACCTGCTGCCATTTGTGCATCCCAGGGACCCCAGAGCACACAGCAACCCTGTGTGGACCCTAAAATTGGAAGCTTGAGAAGGCCAACATTTCTGAACAAAATCTGATGCTGGCCTCCCAGAGGTCAGGAACAGCAGCAGGTGATATATATGTCCCAAGTGTGTGGTACTACAACAGGCTGCCTTCTGTCCGACCACAATGAAGCAAGGCCATCACTTCCTCTTCTTCCTGGCAACCTTCCCTGCAACCTTCCCTGAAGCCTTCCCTGCAGCCTTCCTTCTTCGTTTGGCTGGAGGCTGGGCCACTGGAGGGGTACTCCTGTCAGGAGGAGGAGGAGGAGGAGGAGATGTAGCAGAAGGGGGTGGGGCAGAAGAAGAAGGTGGAGGTGTAGCAGAAGAAGAAGGTGGATGTGTAGCAGAAGGGGATGGGGCAGAAGAAGAAGGGGGAGGTGTAGCAGAAGGGGGTGGGGCAGAAGAAGAAGGTGGAGGTGTAGTAGAAGGTGGAGGTGTAGCAGAAGGGGGTGGGGCAGGAGAAGAAGGGGGAGGTGTAGCAGAAGGGGGTGGGGCAGAAGAAGAAGGTGGAGGTGTAGCAGAAGGGGGTGGGGCAGAAGAAGAAGGTGGAGGTGTAGCAGAAGGGGGTGGGGCAGAAGAAGAAGGTGGAGGTGTAGCAGAAGAGGGTGGGGCAGAAGAAGAAGGTGGAGGTGTAGCAGAAGGGGGTGGGGCAGAAGAAGAAGGGGGAGGTGGAGGTTGAGGTTGGGTCAGTTGTGCCACCTCACATATGGCGGTATTGGGGGTAATTTTCTCCATCACCCCCTTGTTGAGCAAGGTGATGAGCAGGGGCTCGCATAGGAGGCGTTGCTCCATGCTCATCACCTTGAACTTAGCCTCCACTAGGCCGGCAATGGCCTCTTCAGGGGATGTGGGCTCCTAGAGGGTGGCATGGGCCTCACGAATAAGGGCCATTGCTGCCTCACTCGTGCTCCTGTCCCTCCTGCCTCTTTTGGGAAGCCGGATGGGAGGCACCTGGGATCTGGTGCTTCTCCTTTGCCCTGCCACCTCCTGTCTGCCACTGGGCCCTGCCACCTCCTGGCTGCCACTGGGCCATGCCACCTCCTGGCTGCCACTGGGCCCTGCCACCTCCTGGCTGCCACTGGGCCCTGCCACCTCCTGGCTGCCACTGGGCCCTGCCACCTCCTGCCTGACAGTTTCCAGACCCTCCTCCTGGCTGATTTCATCCTGTGTATGAAAAAGGGACATAGTTTAATATGTTGGTTTAATCTTTGCATCAAACTTTGTAATCCTGATTGAAGCAATTAGAATGTAAATCCATAAATCCTTGCTTTAAATTTACCACTACATCAGATTGACTATTTAGCACCCAATTAAGTGCAGACTAATGTCTACAGATCTTGATTTCACTTGTGGAATCCAAAATATTTTATGTTTGTCATCTTGACATATTTGTCAAACATTAAGTTTATCCCAATACATTTTCAGTTAATACTATACCTGGCTCCAGATGGCCAAATCAGGATCATCCAGGATGGCTGCCTCCTCTTGCTCCAGAGAAGGCTCAGGTTGGCTGCAGGGAAGTCTGGGGGGAAGAGTGGAGAGTGATGGCCTTGTCTCAATGTGGTCATCCAGGAAGGACATCCTGTTGTAGTACCACAAAATCGGGACATAAACATCACCTGCTGCTGCTCCTGACCTCTGAGAAGCCAGCACCTTAGAGCGTTCAGTCCTGTAGGTACCTCTCAAGCTGCCAATTTTAGTGTCCACTTGTTTTGCTGTGGCTGTGGGCACCTTGGTATGCACAAATGGGAGCAGCTTCTCCAGCGCTGCTTTTCTCACCCCTCTTTTTTTGTGGATGGGGTTTTTCGTCTCCCACAGAGCGGGCAGCTCCCTTACCCGGTCAATAAATTCCGCCAGGAAATCCTTGTCGCTTATAAAGACATTCATATTGTATCTGCAAGTTAAATAAATTATATATAACTAATGTGAGGCAAACAGTCTAACCTCCTTAACATCCTAGTCACCATATATATCCTCCAACATTCTCAAGACAGTATAGGCCAGGGATATGCAATTAGCGGACCTCCAGCTGTTGCAAAACTACAAGTCCCATCATGCCTCTGCCTCTGGGTGTCATGCTTGCTGCTGTCAGAGTCTCGCTATGCCTCATGGGACTTGTAGTTTGGCAACAGCTGGAGGTCCGCTAATTGCATATCCCTGGTATAGGCCAACAATTTGTACAAGTCACAAGATCACATACCTTCGTTCGCACGTCCGTCACTTGAACTCCTCTCTCCGCACACCGAACGTACTATAGTCACATGTGTGTTTGCTATATACACACCACACATGCGTCAAAATACGAACACGTCGCTCCGCACACATCGCCCGCCCATGACGTTCTAACTAACATCTTTTCCCCGCCCCTTCTCTTTCGGCGCGCAGACAGATATGGTGGAGTTACAGCAGGTGTCTGATAATTCCGCAACTAATGAGGAGGAGACAAGCCCGGAGACCGAGGAAACGTCACGATCAAGGAGGAGATTCAAGGCATCGAATATGTCTTTGGCGGAGATGGCGGAGATGGTGGACATCTTGCTCAAGTCTGATTATGATGCAAAGCATGGGCCGTATAGCAAACCAAATAGAAGGAAGGCCAAAATCCTCACTAAAGTCGTGAAGAGTCTGAAGATGAATTTCGGGGCGAAACGCTCAAATGAGCAGCTCAGAAAGAGGTGGTCAGACCTCAAACTGAGGGAGCCAGAGCAGTTGAGGAGCATAAAGAGAATGCTCGCTAAAAGTAAGTAAAATGTAGACTTTTCTGCTATTAATCTTTTTCTAAACTTACATGTTGCTCTTTATTTTGGTTTCTCATATTGGACTCCCTTCCAAAATGTAATATTTTGAACTTGGTTGGGCACAGTAATCGTTCGTTACGTTACAGACACTTCGTTCGGCCACTATCCGCGGTTTTGGCTTATTTTATAGCCACAAAAGTAATTAGACATCTGCCATTTTTGGTCAAATATTGTGGCGAAATTTTTAGGCTAGATGATGTGTTTGTAAAGAGAATGAAATGCAAACTTTTATCAGTGTAAAGGAGACGACACTCAGCAGCTGCTTCCACATCTGTACTTTGGAGCACTATAGTGTGGGCCACCAGACCCGCCTTTTTTGGGTGTCCCACACAGGTGCATCAGTGAATTTTTGTGGTGCCTCCATGTCAAATAAATTACATCCAAAGGTGAATACTAAACATATTCTTGGTCATAAATAATGCATTCTTCTTTAAATTCCACCCAAACACACACTTGTACCACACTTCCAAGCAATTTAGCCTGTTTTTATTTTAACATTGAGATTTACAGTGTGATAAATAGACCTTTTGTTTGATTCTCATAGGAGAGAGAAGACTGGGAAGAGAACACTCCAGGGAGCACATGCACCCCACAACTTCCAAGCAACCCCAAACTCCTGTGATATTGGGGTGTTTTAGCTCAAGTGGATAGATGCGTTTTTATGCAGTGAGTCCATATCAGACAGGCATTCTAGTTAAGGGCCTGGTAGCCCACGCTTATTGAAACAGAAAAACAAAAGCAAACTGTCCCTTCAGGATTCCCACGCAGGGGTTTAACTTCATTTAGCAGTCCAAAAATAAGAAAAACATACCAAGCCTCCTGGCTCTCTTGTTAGCAGTTCCTCTGCTTGCTTTAGGTACTGATACCTTTAAACCACCAGATCTTCAAGTCTCACAGTCTTGGATGCACACAGCTTTGGGCTTCCTAAACGTACACAGCTTGAAGTCCCTTAATGCACACAGCTTCTGGCTCCTTGGACGCACACAGCTTAAAGCCCTTCAACGCACACAGCGTTTATCCTCACACAGAGACACTCACTAGCAGCTACTGCAGTAAGCAAGCTGCTCACCATCCTTCACTCTCCTTCACTCTCACCAGCCCCTCATTATATTGGTTGTGTGCACCTGAGCACACACCATGCTGGCTGTCCACAAGACCCGGACACAGGGTTGGAGATCCCATCCCACCCAAGACTCTGAAGGATCTCCAAGCCATAGAAGCCCCATGTAGAAATAGCAAAATCTGAGAAAACTGCCAGAGCAGTTTTCTCTGTTTTTTTAAATTTACGCTCTGTAGCTCTGCACTCAGCCGATATGCAGACTCTGTGTCCACTTTAACCCTTTTTTCACTGGGACAGAGCCTCGCTCTGCCACACTCCCAAAGACCCACAACCGAAAGATGTGCAGGAAGTTGAGGTGGAGGAAGGAGAAGTGCAGGAAGGAGAGGTGGATGACGTTGTGGATCTGGTCACCACAACAGGTCAGTATCTGTCACCACAGCTTCAGGTAAGAGATGTAGGCCTGCAGAGTTATAATACCTTTTGTTTTTTGTTTTTAGGGGATATAAATGTTGTGAAGGATAGTACACGGTTCTCTGCTGACAGTACCCTCCGCCTCATCCAGCAAGTGATGGAATGTAGCACGGAACTGGACCTAATTAAACAAAGAATCCATGTGATGGAACAAACATTTAAAGACATTCTCGATGTTTTGGGGAGAATTCAATAAGCCATCCAAACACATTTGTTTTTACATGTTTGTTATTGCACATTTTAGAATATTTTTGACAATCAAACCAGCCAAAAATTGAATCTGCACACAGTGTGTCAACATGTGCTATCTGCCATCAGGGGATATCCATGTACGTCTTTTGGGGGTGCAACCCCTTCCTCGTATCTAAAGTCGGTGAACTGAGGAAGGGGTTGCACCCCCAAAACACGTCCATTGATCACCCCTGATGGCAGATAGCACATGTTGACAATAGGGATCAGGATTGTAAACTTCCTAGATGAAAAAAATCCCAAATGTGTGCATATTCAATTTTTGGCTGGGCAAGGGGTGGCAGGACCCACACATAGAGACATAGTTTGTGTAAGTGAATGTCTCAGATTGCTCAGAGGTATCCAATGTTGTAATTTTTGGAATGCAACTGTTATTTTTGTATTTTCATAAGCAAAAAATTGCCGGTTTGTGGCCAGGCCAACCCAAAAAACCAGAAAAAACTAAAAATGGTGTGAATGTGCACAGAGTAAAATATTTGACCACAAACAACGTGTAGCTTCTTTTTATAATACCCTCTAAGCTTATTTGGTTATTTTGTAAGGTTACATAGTAAAATGGTTGTTAGTTACTAAAGTAAAATACACTTGGCACGGGGGCGTGTCCTGGATAGCAATGGGATAGGTCACATGTGATGTGAGCTCCGTCTGCCCATACTCCTAACCTACCATCCTGCCTGCATCCTGCTCGGTTCCTGCCATCCCCTACATCCGAGGACGTGTCCTGCTCTCCCTGCGGTTCCTGAAGCCTGTTAGCCCGCTGGTCTGCCGCCACTGCCGTCGCGGCGCTTCCCGGTCCTCTGCTTCAGGAAAGGCCCCGGCTTCGGCCTAGCTCCTGGTTCGGCGGCCATCTTGGCCCTCCCGACGGCGGCCCTGGACACTTCTCCTTGCCTCCCTGGGCGCACTGGGCTCCATCCTCTTCTACATCGGCCCCCGGATTACCTGCTGCAGCTGCTGGGGTGTCTTTGCACTCTACACCTGCTGTGTGAGCGGACCACGGTCTCGGCCTGACTCCCGGAACGGCGGCCATCTTGCTCCACCCGGAGACATCTTTGGCAAGTATTACAGGTCTCCCTGACTCCCCTGAGCTCAGATTCCCCTGCATACAGCCTGTTGCCATTACAGCTGCTTGAGAGTGACCTGCTGCCTACGTTGGGCCGTCCCTGGGCAGCGGAGGGGGGGAGGTTGTGGAGGACCCGGCCTCCTTAACAGCGGCCATATTGGTGCACCCAGGGATCTTCCCTGTCGCCTTACAGCATGTCTCCGTCTAAAAATAATTCTGAAGCCATTGATAAACTGGCCAGATACCGCAGGCTTGAGGAGGGGGATCGGCAGGTCAGAGACGGCGCTGCTGCTATCCTGGATGCGGATCACTCTGTGGTGGCTACTAACAAATTACTGGATGCCATCGCCATGTGCCAGAGCACGCTTACCACCAAGATCGAGGAGGTAAAAATTGATGTGTCCCTTATCCGGCAGGATCTCTCTACCCTCAGGGACCGCGTGACGGAGACGGAGACCCGTATTAGCAGAGCAGAGGATATCTTACACCCTTTAGAACATACCACCGATGAGGTGCGCCGCCAGTTACAACAGATTAGCGCAAAACAGGATGACATGGAAAATCGCCTTCGGAGATGTAACCTCCGCTTCATCGGTCTTCCTGAGTCTTCTGAGGGCACCGATCCGGAGAGCTTCCTTGAAAACCTCCTAACCTCAACCTTCGGCAGAGACGCATTTTCGGTAATGTTTGCAGTGGAGAGAGCTCATCGAATCCCTGGCCGCCCTCCTCCCCAAGGAGCTCCACCGCGTACCCTGATAGCGAAGTTCCTTAATTTCAGGGATCGCGACAAGATCCTCCGCCTAACCAGAGAGAAGGGGAGTATCCCCCATACCAATGCTCGTGTTGCCGTCTTCCCGGACTTCTCCAATGAGGTGCAACGGCAGCGGTCCAGGTTCCAGGATGTTAAGAAGCGCCTCCGCACTCTACACCTCAAATACGCCATGCTGTACCCTGCAAAGCTTCGTGTGGAGTGCGACGGTCGGACCCACTTCTTCGAGGACCCAGAGTCTGCATCCACTTGGATTGACCGGAGAGATCGGCGAGATTGAGCATACCGCACTGTCTGGGAGCTGTGAGTACTTTTCTTTTCTCTCCCCTGCCGCCCCCTGTGCCGGTGGCACTCCCTGTTCGTGCCCTGGTGATTCGCCTCACGGTTGCTCTGTTGCTAGTGAGTGCCCTCCGCCGGGACGGGGGAGACAGACCTATAAGCCTTTTCCGCCCCTCCTCGGATCTCACAGCGTGCTCGCCACCTTCGGGTGATCTAACTGTTAATTCCCCGTTCTCCCCACGCATGGGAGATGCTTGTAGAGGGCAGCTTACCGAACGTTGCTGGAACTTCCTATCCTACTTTACGTACCACCCTGATGGCAGGCGGGGCTCCCTTCTGCACGGCTGCAATGGTGTTGTGCTTTTGTGGCCCCTACACCCCATGCACTTCTCAGAGAAGAAGTCGTCCCCCTAGGCTCTCTATGGACTTTTTTCACTCCCCCCGTTTACCTGATTGTTTTTTCCTCTTTTTTTGTTTTCTGTTCATCACAGGTATCTATGTCCCTTTGAAATTAAGTCCCTCGCCTCCAATGCTTTTTTCACGTTGGATGTCCCCGGTTGATACCTGGTTTTGGGATACTATGTTCATGCCGAGTTGGGGTGGCACTGGACTGGGAGGGAGGGGAAATGTTTTGGCTGTTTTTTATTTGCCACTATGTTCACAATTGTTCATTTCTGCTAAAGGTACTATGTCATTGTCATACATGCACTATCAATATTGGTTGCTGATATGTTCTGTACTGTCTGATGTGTCCTTATCTGCTCTGCTGGTCCTGGTTTGGCTGCGGTCTATTATACACACCATATACCCACCATGAGTTCCCTGAAGTTCCTCACGTGGAATGTTAGAGGCTTACGCAATAAGATCAAACGCACAGCGGTCCTGACATTTCTCAAATCTCAGAGAGCTGACATTATCACACTGGTCGAGACCCACGTCACGGGCCACTTGCAATCCTCCCTTAAAAAACCTTGGGTGGGGTGGGCTTATCATGCCACTCACACCTCATATTCCAGAGGAGTATCGGTCCTGGTTGCTAAACGGGTACCTTTTGAGCTTATACTGCTCCGCATGGATCAGCAGGGCAGATATGTGTTTATGCACGCCACCATTAATGGGTCTCCTATCCTGCTACTTGCCTGCTATATTCCCCCCCGTACAACTCAGCTGTAATTCAGGAAGGCCTTGCCTTTATGACACAATACCCCTCCGTACCGGCAGTGTGGATGGGGGACTTTAATATGACCCTGATCCCCGCTCTGGACCGTCTGGGCACACTGGATCCCCCCCTTAACCCACCGACCCATACCAGACTGCACCGCATAATGACCGACTTTGCTCTTGTCGACACTTGGCGCCACAGACACCCGCACACTAAAGTCTTCTCATGCTTTTCAGCCAGTCATAACACAATGTCACGAATTGATTTTGTTTTTATCTCAATGTCCCTGCTGCCTAAGTTAGGAGATGTGGGCTTTGCTCCGAGAGTACTCTCGGATCACGCCCCCTACTGGGTCACGATTCAGCTCCTGAGGGCTTCCCCTGCTCCTTCTTGGCGGCTAAACCCGTTCTGGCTGACTGCCCTGCGGGACCAGGATGACATCCCCACAGAATTGCAATACTATTTTACGGCCAACAGGGACACTGCCGCGCATGATGTGGTGTGGGAAATGTTTAAACTTCACGCTCGTTCCCTACTTTCCACACGTATTAACAGGCTTAAACGGTCATCAACATTTATTGTCCAGCAGGCTGCGGAGTACCTGCAGGTGCTGGAGGAGGCGTTCCACCGGGACCCCTCGCCCAGCGCGGCCAATAATCTAAAGATTCAGGCGCGCCAGGTCTCCCAATTGCACATGGAGAAGGCTAAACAACGTATCTTCTTCTGTAGACAGAGGGTGTTTGAGTATGGAGAGAGATCAGGCAAATTGCTCGCATATCTCGCCCACTTGGATATGCGTCCCCCTGTGGTGGTGTCCTTGACCGACCCGCAGGGGAACGACATCACCGATCCGCAATTGGTGGCGGAGGAATTTGGGAGATTCTACCGTGCACTTTACACTTCTAGGGTCGCCCACACTCCCCAAGACACTAGGGACTACCTGGCGGGAGTTCAATTCCCTAAACTGACAGACGACCAGCTTGAAATTCTGGAAGCCCCTATTACTGAGGAGGACATCTCCGAGGCCATTTCCTGTCTGGCCTCATCCAAGGCCCCAGGATTGGATGGCCTACCTCTTGAATTCTATGCCACCTACTCCGAAATCCTAATCCCTGAACTTAAGTACCTGTATAAATCTATATTTGACTCAGGAGTTCTACCCCCATCTATGCGAGAAGCCCAAATAGTCGTAATTCCCAAACCCGGAAAGGACCCTAAATACCCGGAGTCGTATAGGCCCATTTCCCTGTTACAGGTAGATATTAAAATATTAGCTAAGATTCTAGCCTCCCGCCTTAACCAGGTTATTCTGTCATTGATACACCCTGACCAAACCGGCTTTATGCCAGGGAAGAACACGGCCATGAATATTCGCCGCCTATTTATGAATATTCAGGGGTCCCATGATGAAATTGGCTCGAGGGTTGTGGTGGCGCTGGATGCCGCCAAGGCCTTCGACTCCGTGGAGTGGAACTACCTGTGGGAGTGTCTCTCAAGATTTGGATTTGGCCCCAGCTTTATTCGCTGGGTCCAACTCCTCTATCAATCCCCGAGGGCCAGAGTGTTTGTGAACGGTTGGCTTTCTGACCAGTTCCCGCTGGAGAGGGGGACCCGGCAGGGCTGCCCCCTTTCCCCCATGCTTTACGCATTGGCTGTGGAGCCGTTGGCCATAATGGTCCGTGCGGACACTTGCATCCGAGGTCTCAGGATGGGGAAACTGGAAGAAAAGATTGGGATGTATGCCGACGACACACTTTTGTATCTGGCGGACTCCGGTCCTTCTCTTATAGCAGCCCTCCAGTCCATAGAACGTATGGGTGGCCATTCGGGTCTGAGTATTAATTGGGCTAAGTCCCAGATCCTTCCGATTGACCATTTCCCCTCCTCGTTCGCGTCCCCTCCTCTGGCTCTTCCAAGGGTCTCCCAGATTAAATACCTCGGCGTACAGGTCACCAGATCGCTCTCAGATTATAAACTACTGAACATTGAACCCCTGTTTGCTCTGATCAAGAACAAGACGCAGACTTGGGCCAGACTACCCCTGGGTGTTATGGGTCGCGTCAGCTTGGTTAAGATGATACTCCTTCCCAAGATACTCTATTTGGTCTGGCATGCTCCCCTCTATATACCACAAAATTTTTTCAGGACAATTGAATCCATCCTGAATTCATTTATTTGGGGTCATGGCAGACACAAATTGTCCTGGAGAATCCTGAAGAACCCTGTGACGTTGGGAGGAGCTGCTCTCCCTGACTTTCAGGATTATTATTTTGCCTCCCAGCTGTCCCACTTCTATTATTTTCATAAACATGAACTAACGAGATACCAGACACTACTCTGTGAGCACCCGGATGACTCGGCCCATACCCCACTTCAATCGGTCCTGAGAGCCCCATTGACTAGACGCCCCCCCCAACACACAGCAGACATGTTGACTCACCACCGGAGGGTATGGCGGGCGGCACTGCAGAGAACTGGGACCCCAAGGGTACACTCTCATACCCCTCTCTGGTACAATACATGCTTGCCAGAATTATTGTCCATTCCGGACCCCGCGGCGTGGATACGCCATGGGATCTTATACATACACCAGATCATGACTAATTCAGGCCTTAAATCATTCCAAATGCTGAAGGACGAATTTTCCCTCCCCAATTGCCTTTTTTTCAGGTATTTGCAACTCCGCCACGCCATACAGGCCCAGTTTTCTGGCTCTTGCCCGTCCCTGGCAGTTCCCTCCATAGTGGACACAGTCACGGGTAATGTGCCTGCTAAGCTCATCTCCACTTTGTACTCCGCCATTCGTCTCCCTAGCACCACAGCATTGGCCTATACTGCTAAGACTAGATGGGAGGTGGATGTTGGACTTATAGAGGATGGGGACTGGGGCGAGATTTTGGAGGACGTGAAAAAGGTTTCCCCCAAGCTGTCGGACCGCCTCACACAGCTGTACATTATACATAGAACATATCTGACCCCTCAGAGAGTGGCACGTTTCAGGCCCACGTACAATCCGGGATGCCGCCTCTGTGACCATACCCCGGGCTCCTTTTACCACATCATATGGTTCTGTCCCACCATTCAGGCATATTGGACACAGGTGATACGCTTCCTACACGATCAGATGGGCTCCCCTGCTACCCTTGACCCAAAGATGTGCCTACTTGGCCTGTTGCCAGACTTGGATGCCGACAAACCCCTCCGTACCTTTTTACATGAGACGCTATTCTTGGCAAGAAAAGTAGTGGCCCGTAATTGGATGCAGGCCCTGCCCCCTACAATTCAGTGCTGGAAAAAGGCGGTTAACGATGCTCTCCCATATAAAAAACTGATTTATGTACATAGAGGGTGTCCGCTAAAGTTTGAGAAGGTCTGGGACAGATGGATGGCGGATGGTGAAACGTGTACTTGACATGTCGATCTTTTATTTTTGTTGTATACCGGTTTTACTTTCACTGCTGTTATTATCTTTGTGACACACAGATGCTTCACTGTGTTCATGTATGTACTATTATATTGGCCATACTGGCTTATGTTGATTTATGTACCATGCATACTTTTCAATAAAGTTGGTTTCCAATTAAAAAAAAAAATACACTTGGCACTACAAATGCACTAAGACAAACTAGGAGACAGGAAAGAACAAATAATTAAAGGTTTAAACAAGCTTTTTATTTGGATCCTTAGACATAGGCTGGCATAGGAATTGCCCCCCTACCCGTGAAATACTCCATGTATTTGTCCCGAACCTCACGGGCATTTTGGGAGGGCAAGCCAGGACGGGCAGATTCCAGGCCCGGCAGGGGATTTGCAGGGGAAAGTCCAGCCTCTGGCAAAACTGAGGCCATATAGGAATTTGATTTTTGGCTCAGAAAGTTGTGTAGCACACAGCAGCATAATACGACATAGTTTATTTTGTAGTCCGCCAAGTGTATTGAAGTCATAAAAAGGCGGAACCGGCTGGCCATTATGCCAAAGGCCTTTTCGACAACTCTTCGGCCCCTGGCCAGCCGGTAATTGAACACCCTCTTGTCTGGGGTCAGGGTCCTCTGAGGAAATGGCCTCATAAGATGCCGTCCGAGTCCGAAGGCTTCATCAGCCCAAAAAACAAAGGGGAGTCCTTCAATATTCCCTGCATCCAGTGGCAATGCAAGGTCGTCACTCTGGAGACGGAGGGCAAACTCCATCTGGATGAAGGATCCCCCATCGGACATCCGGCCATTCTTCCCTACATCAACATAGAGGAATTCATACCGTGCTGACACCACCGCCATCAGCACAATGCTATGAAACCCCTTGTAATTGTAGTAGTAGGACCCAGAACGGGGTGGCGGCACGATGCGGACGTGCTTCCCGTCTATGGCACCACCGCAGTTGGGGAAGTCCCACCGCGTGGCAAACTCTGATGCCACAGTCTGCCATTCCTGTGGCGTGGAAGGAAGCTGTGGAGTGAAACAAGATGAAATAATATTAGAATACAAAAATCATACATTACAAGGAAAATCTCTAAAAAAACATTAGAGGCCAACATCAATCAAATTCTACGTTTATTAAGGTGTTTAAAATAAGTATAATGGAAGGCTCATTTATCATATTCATCACCCCCTCTGATGGGCCATTACTAAATTATTTTGGGGGGGGGAGATGTGTTTGGCCACAGGATAGCATTGTAGTGGCGGTAGACATGTGCATTTCGTTTCGTTCCGAATCGAAATTCGGACAAATTTTTCATTATTCGGACATTCGGATGCATCCGAATTACCGAATTACAATACTAACGAATTTAACCGAATCCGAATTTTTTCAAATTGAAAAATCGCGGACGAAATTCAAATCGAATTCGAAATATTTTCGAATTGAATTCGAAATATTTTCGAATCGAATTCTAAATATTTTCGACTCGAATTCAAATCAAATTCAATCGAATTAGAAAAAATATAAATCGTTTTTAAAAAAAGAATACAATGAAATAGAATATAAAAATAAAAAGCAATAGAATAGAAATAAAAGAATAGTAGAGAATAGAATAGAATTGAATAGAATGTAATAAAATACAATAGAATATGACCGTCTATATTTTTTTATTCTATTCTATTCTTTTCTATAGTTATTATATTCTAATCTTTTCTATTCGAATTTGAATTCATTCTGTATGAATTTCGAATGTCAGAAGATAGTTATATGTATAAATATTTTGTATAGAATGAATTTGAATTTGAATAGAAAAGATTAGAATAGAAATAGAAAATAGACTAGAAAAACAATAGAACAGAATAGAATAAAATATAATATAATATATATATATATTATATTTTATTATATTCTATTGTTTTTCTATTCTAATCTTTTCTATTCGAATTTGAATTTATTCTATACTAAATTCGAATTTCGGAAGAGGGTTATATATACATATATATACATACATATAAATAACCATTTTCCAAAATTCTAATTTCATATAGAATAAAATCGAAAATGAATCGAAAATATTCTAAAATAATATAAAAAAATATCATAAAAAAAACAATGAACAATAAAAAATATATATATATATATAAAACCATGTTCCAACACTCGAATTTCATATAGAATGAATTCGAATTCCAATTAGAAAAGATTAGAATATAAATAGAAAATAGACTAGAAAAACAATAGAACAGAATAGAATAAAATATAATACGGGGGCGTTCCTACAATGAGCTGCTGAGACGTGCACGTACACCACGAGCTCTGTGTTGCCCTGCTGCTAACAGACTGACTACAGATTACTGCTGCTTATCGACGCCCGATTACTACTGCCTGAGACCTATACGCCGGCTCAGAGCCTGCACGATCAGCTGATATTACGGCCGACCTACACTACGGTGCTTCTGGAGTTCCTGGAAGGATCCATCCAATACCAGTACTTTGTTTCTGCAACCTCTCTCCTACTCTCTCCGTCAACACCGAAAATACTGACAGATACGGACAGAATCCTGCAGTAGGAAGGACAGGATGGCGTCGGGTAAGACACGATTTACCTCCTCTACTCGAGCCGCTGCTGCTGCTGCTGCCGTTGCTGCCTTTCAGTCTCTCCAACCCTTTCAACTAGATAGAGACAGTATGCTTTCAGCTGATAAGCTTGACAAGCTTGACAAGCCTGATAAATCTGTAGAGGCTGTAAAAGCAGTTAAAGAAGTAAAGGCAGTTAGGATGGATGGAGCTGATGTATTTACAACTGATAATGCGAAATTGGTTACTTCTCCAGATACAGCTATATCTCTATCTGCTATATCTATGCCCTCCTCACAAATAGGGAATGATATGGCTGTAACACAGCAGTGTATGTCAGGGGGTTCCTCAGGCTCTGAAACCTCGGCTTTAATTTCTGCTTTTCGTGCAGACTTTGAAGCTTGGGCAATAAAAATTGAATCATCTATTCACACTGAGTTGAATGCACTTAGACAACAAGTTACAGTGTCTGAAATTGCAGTATCTGAGATTGCTCATACACAAAATGATCATGCTGCACGTATTATTGCCTTAGAATCTGCATCCTCTGCAAACCTTCTTCGCCTGCGCCAGCACCAACTCCGTATTGAAGACAGCGAAAATCGCAGTCGCAGAAATAATATCCGCTTAAAAGGGATCTCAGAGGATATTTTAGGTGTTAACTTAAAACCAAAAGTGACTGCTATCCTTAATCAGGTTCTGGGCAGGGAACCTGCTTCTAGTATTGAATTAGATAGAGTACATCGAGTGGGGAGGGGGAGGAGAGACAGGGCCAGCCACCCTAGGGATGTACTATGTCGAGTGCACTATTATTCATTAAAGGAAGAAATTATGTGTAAGGCATGGAGCCATGGTCCTGTTGACTTTGAAAATTCTACTATCCACCTTTTCCCAGATCTGTCTCCGAATACACTCTATATGCGAAGGATGGTCCGTCCTTTATTAGACTTAATTCGTCAAGCAGGTGCTACTTATACTTGGGGTCACCCTTTTAGTATTCAAGTGACACGTGGATCTGAGATGTTTGTCCTTTCTGATCCGGAGCATCTCTCAGCATTATTTAATTTTCTTGAGCAAGATCAAATTTTTATTCCAAATTGGCTTGACCCTCCTGAGGAGCATCGCCAACCAGGAAGATTAGTTGTTACCGCCACTCAACTACGAGGAAGGGTTAGATCTCAACCTGGGCCGCAAGATGCTAATAAAGAGTCCAGTTAGTTAGAATAAAGTTTGAATTTTTGGACACATGAATAAAGACCTTTTAAATGCCCCCCCCTTTTTCTTCGAGCTTAATTAGGAAATAATATGTTTTAGTATGTATCCTAGTATGTATCCTAACCTACCCACTTAAAGGGGCAATGGTTTATATATTGCATTTAAAACAACTTGAGAATTAATTGGGTATATTTATTTTGTATCTATCTTTTTTGAATAATGTTACTTGCTATGTTGCAGGGAACACATCTCGTGGTTTGGATTCTTGTATATATATATATTTTTTTTCCTTTCTCTTTGTTTACCCCCTACATAGGACAGGCACAGTTAGTGCCTATTGTGTGGTGGAACACACAGTGCACTGCGTTTTGCAGGCACACTAGGGTCTCCCTGTGACACTCCTACCCCCCCTTTCCCCCCCTTTTTTTTTTTTTCCCTGGAGTGTCCCCTTTTTTCGGGAGGATTAATTAATTTTTTATATTTTCTCCCCTTTTTTTTTTCCCCTTTAGCTCCGGCTCCTCTCTCCACCATGGCTGTTACAATGGTGACTCAACCACTCTTGAATATATGCTCTTACAATGTTAAAGGTTTAAATATTGCTTCTAAGAGAGGGCAAATCTTGTACCAAATGCATAAATATAAAGTCAATTTACTTTTCCTACAAGAAACTCACTTTCAGACTGATTCTCTTCCCACCTGCTCCACCAGATACTTTAATCAGTGGTTTCATAGTACTAATCCTGTTCAGAAGGCTAAAGGAGTTTCTATTGCTTTCCACAAAACCTTGCCTATTGACTTAATGGACTATTTAGTAGATCCTCAGGGACGGTACGTCTTTGTTAAGTTCTCCCTTTGGGGAATTAAATTTACAGCGGCAAATGTATATCTGCCAAACACTAACCAAATTCAAACAGCGATGGGATATCTGGAAACATTGTTTGGTTTCATGGAAGGGAGACTCATTATGGGTGGTGATTTTAATCTTCCAATGGACCTGCAGTTGGATACCTCTTCATCAAGAACTGCGGTTCCACTATCTAGGTTGAAGATGTTGAAGCGTATCCTATACGACCACCATTTAATAGATGTCTGGAGGATATTGCACCCTAAATCAAGAGATTACACTTATTTCTCTCTGGTCCATCAATCCTATAGTCGAATTGACTACTTTTTTGTGGACCATAACTTTCTTGACTGGTCACCAACATGTGATATTGGCACTATGGTTTGGTCAGACCATGCACCTCTTTTTCTGACATTTAAAATTCCTTTGATTCCATTTAGAGAATGGACGTGGCGTCTGAATGATGCATTACTGGCAGATTCAGAATGTTCTACTTATATTACGGAAACTATCTCAAATTTCCTGGCTGACCATGCCTTAGACCCTACCACACTTCCCATTCAATGGGAGGCCCTGAAAGCAGTTTTGAGGGGGTCTTTTATTCAGTTGGGTGCTCGACTGAAAAAAAAGCGATTAGCAGATATTACAATGGCGGTCCAAAAGCTTAGAACTTTAGAAATAGAACATAAGCGCTCAAATACGACTGAAACACTACTGGAGGTTGCCTCCGCTCGGACGTGTTTGCGCAACTTATATGAATCTTCGGCCCGTTCATATGCGGGTAAATTGGCACTATATCAGTACAAATTTGGCGATAAATGTGGGAAGTCATTGGCTCGATCCTTAAATCCACAACAGATTCCTACCTTTATTTCACAGCTTCAGGGACCAAATGGAGAAATTATATCTTCACCCTCCTTAATTATGAAAACATTCAGCGATTTCTATCAGTCTCTCTACAATATACCCCCGCATCAACTACTAAGCCCATCTGTCACTGAAGAGGATAACGTGGCATCTTATATAGCAGATACTTCATTACCTTCCTTGGATGAAGATACGATAGAAGAACTAGAAACCCCAATTACTGAGGAAGAGGTCGCTAAGGCTATTGCTAACACTCCAGTGGGTAAAAGTCCAGGCCCTGATGGCTTTACGCCTAAATTTTATAAGCACTTTGCACCCTTTCTCACTCCTTTTCTGACTCGGGTATTTAACTCCATAGCAAATGGGTCTACTTTTCCTACACAAACGATGGAAGCACATATCTCACTTATCCTGAAACCAGAAAAGGATCTTTCTCTATGTGCAAATTATAGACCCATATCTTTAATTGGGGTCGATGTAAAAATTTTCGCTAAGATCTTAGCTAGCCGCCTACAACCATTATTGCCCCAATTAATACATCTGGACCAGGTTGGTTTCGTCAGCGGTCGAGAGGCTAGAGATAACACGCTTAAAGCCCTCCTGCTGACGGATTATGCCCGTACCCAAGGTATTCCTCTTTGCCTACTAACGGTTGATGCCGAAAAGGCGTTTGACCGTGTTAGTTGGAAGTTTTTAAGATCTTCTCTTCAACAGATTGGCATTGGTCCCTATATGATAGCACGGATTATGTCCTTATATCTATCACCATCAGCTAGAATTAGGGTGAATGGATCTTTGTCTCCTGCCTTCCCTATTTCCAATGGAACACGTCAAGGTTGTCCATTGTCGCCTCTGTTGTATGTTATTACGATGGAACATCTGGCAAATGCATTGCGTCAAAACCAAAATATTACAGGCATTCAGGTAGGTCCTCTACATGCAAAATTGGCTCTTTTTGCAGATGATTTGCTTTTATTTGTAACAAAACCCCATACCTCTTTTCCTTTTATACTTTTAGAATTTCAGAGATTTAGTGAAGTCAGTAATTTTAAAGTCAACTATAGTAAATCAGAACTTCTTAATATATCTTTATCGCAAACAAACATCAAGCGAATATCTAAGAACTTTTCTTTCAGGACCTGCCCAGTGTCGGTTCGATATTTAGGGATTAATATACCAGCTTCAACATCACAATTATATTCCTTAAATTTTCTCCCGATGATCCATAAAGTTCAAATGGCTTTGACATCTTATGCCTTTAAGAGACTTTCATGGTTTGGTAGAATTAATACCCTTAAGATGGATATACTCCCTCGCCTTCTATATTTGTTTCAAACTATCCCAATCCATCTTCCGGCCTTGTTTTTCCGTAAAATCCATCGGCTCTTTTCGAAGTTTATATGGAATTCAGCTCAATCTAGAATTAGCTTTGGGACATTATCCCTTCCGAAAAATCAAGGTGGGGTGGGGGTACCAGATGTTTCTATCTACCATAAAGCGACTATATTAACACGTATTATTGATTGGTTCCACCACTCCTCATCTAAGCTATGGGTACAATTAGAAGGACACATAAACCCTATAGATCTCTGTGCCCTTCCATGGACTTCGTCTATTCTACGAAAAGGCCTCTCAATTCCAGCAGATCTTACTAGGCAAACACTACATATATGGGACCACATGATACCCATCTATAAAATATCAAAACAATTGAGCCCCATGACCCCCTTCTTTGGAACACCTGATTTTTTTCCAGCCTTACACCCAACTGTATTTGGCCCTTGGAATAAACAGGAACATAGAAGAATTGCTCAAGTCCTACAGTCGGACCCATTATTAACGGTAGCCTCTTCATCTACGATACCTGCTTATAATCCTACGCATTGGCTACAGAGGCATCAAGCCTTATGTTATATACGATCTATTCCATTAAAACAAGATATATATGCCAAACCAACTGCCTTTGAATCTCTGCTTTTGCAAGAGGAGCCAATATTACACTCGGTTTCTGTATTGTACTCTATTTTGCTGTTATCAATACATTCAGATCTTCCCCCATACACACGGAAATGGGAAAAAGACCTCCAACAGACTTAACTATATCGGATTGGCAAAAAAGTTTTATTTTGACTCATAAAATGTCAATAGCTGCAAAAACTCAAGAGAAGGGATATAAACTGGTGAGTAGATGGTATAGGTGCCCCTCTACCCTCCATCGATTTAACCAGGATATATCTGATATCTGTTGGCGTTGTCATGAGTCAAAGGGAAATATGCTCCATATCTGGTGGGATTGTCCCCCAGTGAGAAGGTTTTGGAAATATATCTTTGATCTATATGGAAAATTAGTGGATACAACTATCCACGCATCACCCAAAGTGGCTCTCTTAACTATGATTCCAGGATCTTTAAAGAAAGCGAAGGAGGATGTGCTTAGACACTTCCTCGCTGCAGCCAGAGCAGTCATTCCACGACATTGGAAATCAATGAGAGTACCCTCCCTGGGGGAATGGGCAATCGAAATGGATTATATTAGAGATCTGGAAGGTCTGATGGCGCGGGAAATGGGAAGAGAAGTACAGTTCTCTCATACTTGGTCCGTTTGGTCCAAGTTTCGACATTCATCTGAGTTTCCAAATTGGGTTAAGGGAAGTTCTACCACTGTTTAGCTCTGCTGGAGTGAACATAACTGTTTTTTTCCCCTCTCTAGTGGAATAATATCCGATCCGCTCTATAAGCTAATAGGGGAGCACCCCCCCTTCTTTTTTTTTTATTTATTTATTTATTTATTTATTTATTTTTATTTTTTATTTTTTTATTTATTTATTTTTTTTATCCCTCCCTTTCCCTTTTTTTTTTTTTTCTCTCGTAGATAGGGAAGATTTGTACTGAAGATTTGTAAGAATATATACTGTATTCTGAAAGTATGTGTAGATGGTCTCCATGTGTATATATGTGTATGTGTATATATATATGTATGTGTGTATATGTGTATATGTATATATATTTGTTTAGGGTAAATCCCTGTAATATTTATATAAACTAATAAAATAATATTGAACCAAAATATAATATATATATTGTATTTATTCTATTCTGTTCTATTGTTTTTCTATTCGATTCTTTCCAATATTTTCTATTCTATTATAATCTTTTCGATTCGAATTTGAATTCACTCTATACGAAATTCTAATTTTGGAAGATGGTTTTATAAATATATAAAATACTTTGTGATGTCATCACCTCCCCCCCTCCTCCAAGAGACAATCACCTCCATACACCATCCAATCAGAGCTTAGCATCTCCATCCATCCCCCCCCACACTCACTAATACCCCTCACATTATTGTAGCACATCTCCTGTAGTCTATTAATAGCTATTTCATTTTTTTTTTCATTTTTTGCAGATTACGATCCATTTCCTTTATTTCCAGCATATCTCCTGCAGACTATTAGCATCTATTTCATTTATGAATGGAGGAACGGTTTAAGGAAGAGACAACAAGAGGGACATCATCACCGCTTATATCTCTATTCACAGGGAAATGGTTGCTAATAGTTTGCAGGAGACCAGCAAAAAATAAATAAATAAATAGATGCTTATAGTTATAGTCTGCAAATCTGATGAGAAAATTAAATATATACTAATAGTCTGCAGGAGATCTGCAAACAAATATATAAATGCTAATAGTCTGCAGGAGATCTGATGGAAATAAATAGTAATCTGCAAAAAAAATAGATGCTAATAGTCTGCAGGAGATGTGCTGAAATAAAGGAAATGGCTGCTCTAATGCAAAAAAAGAAAAAGAAAAGAAAAATGAAATAGATGCTAATAGTCTGCAGGAGATCTGCAAAACAAATACAATAGATGTTAATATACTGCAGGAGATCTAATGGAAATAAATAGTAATCAGCAAAAAAATGAAATTGATTCTAACAGTCTGCAGGAGATTTGCAAAAAAAAAAGACGTGAAATGGCTGTTAATAGTCTACAGGAGATCTGCTAACAAAAGAAATAGATGCTAATAGTCTGCAGGAGATCTGGTGAGAAAACGAAATAGATACTAATAGTCTGCAGGAGATCTGCAAAAAAATTAAATAGATGCTAATAGTCCACAGGAGATCTTATGGAAACAAATATTAATCTGCAATTTTTTTTAAATGAAATAGATAGTATCTATATTCTATTCTGTTCTATTGTTTTTCTAGTCTATGCTCTATTTCTATTCTAATCTTTTCTATTCAAATTCAAATGTGTTCTATACGAAATTCGAATGTCGGAAAAAAAATATATATAACCATCTTCCGAAATTCGAATTTAGTATATAATGATTTCGATTTTAATAGAAAAGATTTTAATAGATTATAAAAGAATAGACTAGAAAAACAATAGAACAGAATAGAATAAAATATAATATATTCTATTCTGTTCTATTGTTTTTCTAGTCTATTTTCTATTTTATTATAATCTTTTTTCTATCCAAAGTTAAAATTAATTAATGAAAAAATTTGAATTTATTCTATTCGAAATTCGAATTTCAGAAGATGGTTGTATATTCTTTCTATTTTATTCTATTAAATTATATATTTTTTTTATTCTGTTCTAATCTTTTCTATTTGATATACATTTTGGAAGATGGTTATTTGTCCACTTGCCACGTCACCTGCCACAAGTTATGGGGTTCCTAACCCCAAGTGACCCCCAGATATGGGCGATATGTCAAGTACTTTTCTGCAGCAGAGAATGACATTTTGCGACCCGATTTTGGGGCCACATATCTCAAGGCCACTTGTAGCTAGAAACCCCATATTTGGTATGCAAACACAGTAGAACTAGCACTACAACATCACCAAATTTGGGGTTTCTATCACCAAGTAACCCCGAGATACATGGACCCAAATTCGGGTTGCAAAATATTTTCGAATCCGGTTGAAATAGTATCAACATGATTCGAAATTATTTCAACTGCATTTGAAACTATTTCAACCGGATTCGAAAATATTTTGCGACCCGAATTTGGGTCCACGTATCTTGGGGTTACTTGGTGATAGAAACCCCAAATTTGGGGTTATTGTTTTTCTAGTCTATTTTCTATTTTATTATAATCTTTTCTATCCAAAGTTAAAATTAATTAATTAAAAAATTTGAATTCATACTATTCGAAATTCAAATTTATTCTATTCGAAATTCGAATTTCAGAAGATGGTTGTATATTCTTTCTATTTTATTCTTCTAAATTATATTTTTTTCTATTCTGTTCTAATCTTTTCTATTTGAATTATAAATTTTGGAAGAAGGTTATTTACTTACTTATATACATCTGTCACATAAAAAAAAAGATGTGAAATGGCTGTCATGGATGTTGATCGCAAGGCAAGTACATATGCTGTATGTCATTGTCCACTTGCCACAACACCTGCCACGAGTGCCACGACACCTGCCACAGGTGCCACGTGACCGGCCACGAGTGCCACGTGAACAGCCACGAGTGCCACGTGAACAGCCACGAGTGCCACGTGACCTGCCGCGTGACCTAGTTGTGGATTGTCTACTTGCCACGTCACCTGCCACAAGTTATGGGGTCCCTAGCACCAAGTGACCCCCAGATATGGGCGATATGTCAAGTACTTTTCTGCAGCAGAGAATGACATTTTGTGACCCGACTTTGGGGCCACGTATCTTGGGGCCACTTATAGCTAGAAACCCCAAATTTGGTATGCAAACACAGTTTGGGGTTATTGTAGTGCTAGTTGTAATGTGTTTGCATACCAAATATTTTGGGGTTTCTAGCTATAAGTGGCCCCGAGATACGAGGCCCCAAAGTCGGGTCGCAAAATTTCATTCTCTGCTGCAGAAAAGTACTTGACATATCGCCCATATCTGGGGGTCACTTGGTGCTAGGAACCCCATAACTTGTGGCAGGTGACGTGGCAAGTGGACAATCCACAACTTGGTCACGTGGCAGGTCACTTGGCACTCGTGGCCGGTCACGTGGCACTCGTGGCAGGTCACGTGGCACTCGGTCAATGACATACAGCATATGTACTTGCCTTGCGATCGACATCCATGACAGCCATTTCACATCTTTTTTTTTATGTGACAGATGTATATAAGTAAGTAACTAACCATCTTCCAAAATGTATAATTCAAATAGAAAAGATTAAAACAGAATAGAAAAAAAATATAATTTAATAGAATAAAATAGAAAGAATATACAACCATCTTCTGAAATTCGAATTTCGAATAGAATGAATTCGAATTTCGAATAGTAGGAATTAAAAAAATTGAATTAATTAATTTTAACTTTGGATAGAAACGATTAGAATAGAAATAGAGAATAGACTAGAAAAACAATAGAACATAATAGAATATAGATACTATCTATTTCATGTTAATTTTTTTTGCAGATTACTATTTGTTTCCATAAGATCTCCTGCAGACTATTAGCATCTATTTCATTTTTTTTGCAGATCTCCTGCAGACTATTCGTATCTATTTCGTTTTCTCACCAGATCTCCTGCAGACTATTAGCATCTATTTCTTTTTTAGCAGATCTCCTGTAGACTATTAACAGCCATTTCACTTCTTTTTTTTTTTGCAGCTCTCCTGCAGACTGTTAGAATCAATTTCATTTTTTTTTTCAAAGTCGGGTCACAAAATATTTTCGAATATATTTTAAATAGTATCAACATGATTTGAAATTATTTCAACCGCATTTGAAACTGTTTCAACCGCATTTGAAACTATTTCAACCGGATTCGAAAATATTTTTGACCCGACTTTGGGTCCAGGTATCTCGGGGTTACTTAGAGATAGAAACCCCAAATTTGGAGATGTTGTAGTGCTAGGTTTTCTGTGTTAGCATACCAAATTTGGGGTTTCTATAACTAAGTGACCCCGAGATACGTGGACCCAAAGTCGGGTCGCAAAATGTCAAGCACTTTACTGGAGCAGAGAATGACATTTTGCGACCCGATTTTGGGGCCACATATCTCGGGGCCACTTGTAGCTAGAAACCCCAAATTTGGTATGCAAACACAGTAGAACTAGCACTACAACATCTCCAAATTTTGGGTTTCTATCACCAAGTAACCCCAAAATACATGGACCCAAAGTCGGGTCGCAAAATATTTTCGAATCCGGTTGAAATAGTATCAACATGATTCGAAATTATTTCAACTGCATTTGAAACTATTTCAACCGGATTCGAAAATATTTTGTGACCCGAATTTGGGTCCATGTATCTCGGGATTACTTGGTGATAGAAACCCCAAATTTGGGGTTATTGTTTCTCTAGTCTATTTTCTATTTTTTTATAATCTTTTCTATCCAAAGTTAAAATTAATTAATTAAAAAATTTGAATTCATACTATTCGAAATTCAAATTTATTCTATTCGAAATTCGAATTTCAGAAGATGGTTGTATATTCTTTCTATTTTATTCTTCTAAATTATATTTTTTTTCTATTCTGTTCTAATCTTTTCTATTTGAATTATAAATTTTGGAAGAAGGTTATTTACTTACTTATATACATCTGTCACATAAAAAAAAAGATGTGAAATGGCTGTCACAGATGTCGATCGCAAGGCAAGTACATATGCTGTATGTCATTGTCCACTTACCACAACACCTGCCACGAGTGCCACGACACCTGCCACGAGTGCCACGTGACCGGCCACGAGTGCCAGGTGAATGGCCACGAGTGTCACGTGACCTGCCACGTGACCAAGTTGTGGATTGTCCACTTGCCACGTCACCTGCCACAAGTTATGGGGTTCCTAGCACCAAGTGACCCCCAGATATGGGCGATATGTCAAGTACTTTTCTGCAGCAGAGAATGACATTTTGTGACCCGACTTTGGGGCCACGTATCTCGGGGCCACTTATAGCTAGAAACCCCAAATTTGGTATGCAAACACAGTAGAACTAGCATTACAACGGGGTTACTTGGTGATAGAAACCCCAAATTGGGGGTTATTGTAGTGCTAGTTGTAATGTGTTTGCATACCAAATATTTTGGGGTTTCTAGCTATAAGTGGCCCCGATATACGTGGCCTCAAAGTCGGGTCGTAAAATGTCATTCTCTGCTGCAGAAAAGCACTTGACATATCGCCCATATCTGGGGGTCACTTGGTGCTAGGAACCCCATAACTTGTGGCAGGTGACGTGGCAAGTGGACAATCCACAACTTGGTCACGTGGCAGGTCACGTGGCACTCGTGGCCGGTCACGTGGCACTCAGACAATGACATACAGCATATGTACTTGCCTTGCGATCGACATCCATTTCACATCTTTTTTTTTATGTGACAGATGTATATAAGTAAGTAACTAACCATCTTCCAAAATTTATAATTCAAATAGAAAAGATTAGAACAGAATAGAAAAAAAAATATAATTTAATAGAATAAAATAGAAAGAATATGCAACCATCTTATGAAATTCGAATTTCGAATAGAATAAATTTGAATTTCGAATAGTAGGAATTAAAAAAATGTAATTAATTAATTTTAACTTTGGATAAAATAGATTAGAATAGAAATAGAGAATAGACTAGAAAAACAATAGAATAGAATAGAATATAGATACTATCTATTTCATGTTTAATTTTTTTTGCAGATTACTATTTTTTACATAAGATCTCCTGCAGACTATTAGCATTTATTTTATTTTTTTTGCAGATCTCCTGCAGACTATTAGTATCTATTTAGTTTTCTCACCAGGTCTCCTGCAGACTATTAGCATCTATTTCTTTTTTTAGCAGATCTCCTGTAGACTATTAACAGCCATTTCACTTCTTTTTTTTTTTTTTGCAGATCTCCTGCAGACTGTTAGAATCAAATTCAATTTTTTTTTCAAAGTCGGGTCGCAAAATATTTTCGAATCCGCTTTAAATAGTATCAACATGATTCAAAATTATTTCAACCACATTTAAAACTATTTCAACCGCATTTGAAACTATTTCAACCGGATTCAAAAATATTTTGCGACCCGAATTTGGGTCCACGTATCTCGGGGTTAGTTGGAGATAGAAACCCCAAATTTGAGGATGTTGTAGTGCTAGTTCTCCTGTGTTTGCATACCACATTTGGGGTTTCTATCACTAAGTGACCCCAAGATACGTGGACCCAAATTCGGGTCGCAAAATGTCAAACACATTTCTGCAGCAGAGAATGACATTTTGCGACCCGAATTTGGGGCCACATATCTCGGGGCCAATTGTAGCTAGAAACCCCAAATTTGGTATGCAAACACAGTAGAACTAGCACTACAACATCTCCAAATTTTGGGTTTCTATCACCAAGTAACCCCAAAATACATGGACCCAAATTCGGGTCGCAAAATATTTTCGAATCCGGTTGAAATAGTATCAACATGATTCAAAATTATTTCAACTGCATTTGAAACTATTTCAACCGGATTCAAAAATATTTTGTGACCCGAATTTGGGTCCATGTATCTCTGGGTCACTTGGTGATAGAAACCCCAAATTTGGGGTTATTGTTTTTCTAGTCTATTTTCTATTTTATTATAATCTTTTCTATCCAAAGTTAAAATTAATTAATTAAAAAATTTGAATTCATACTATTCAAAATTCTAATTTATTCTATTCGAAATTCGAATTTCAGAAGATGGTTGTATATTCTTTCTATTTTATTCTTCTAAATTATATTTTTTTTCTATTCTGTTCTAATCTTTTCTATTTGAATTATAAATTTTGGAAGAAGGTTATTTACTTACTTATATACATCTGTCACATAAAAAAAAAGATGTGAAATGGCTGTCACGGATGTCGATCGCAAGGCAAGTACATATGCTGTATGTCATTGTCCACTTGCCACAACACCTGCCACGAGTGCCACGACACCTGCCACGAGTGCCACGTGACCGGCCACGAGTGCCAGGTGAACGGCCACGAGTGTCACGTGACCTGCCACGTGACCAAGTTGTGGATTGTCCACTTGCCACGTCACCTGCCACAAGTTATGGGGTTCCTAGCACCAAGTGACCCCCAGATATGGGCGATATGTCAAGTACTTTTCTGCAGCAGAGAATGACATTTTGTGACCCGACTTTGGGGCCACGTATCTCGGGGCCACTTATATCTAGAAACCCCAAATTTGGTATGAAAACACAGTAGAACTAGCATTACAACGGGGTTACTTGGTGATAGAAACCCCAAATTGGGGGTTATTGTAGTGCTAGTTGTAATGTGTTTGCATACCAAATATTTTGGGGTTTCTAGCTATAAGTGGCCCTGTGCAAACACAGTAGAACTAGCACTATAACATCTCCAAATTTGGGGTTTCTATTACTAAGTGACCCTGAGATACGTGGATCCAAAGTCGGGTCGCAAAATATTTTCGAATCCGGTTGAAATAGTTTCAAATGCGGTTGAAATAATTTCGAATCATGTTGAAATAATTTCGAATCCGGTAGAAATATTTTCGAATTCGGTTGAAATATTTTCGAATGCGACCGATTTTCGAATTCGGTCGAAAACAAAACGAAATCCGAAAACGAATTTAACAAATTTAACGAATCGAACTAAACGAAATTAATTAATTAACGAATTAAAACGAAACAAAACTAAACAATTTTTTTCCTTTTGCACATGTCTAAGTGGCGGTGCGTCCAGAGTGGGCGCTGGAGCACTGCCCCCTCTCTCCTGTGCCCATCACTCAGAACAATACATAGGTTCATGCATTGCATTAACCTATGTATTGTCTATGCCGCCCACTATTCAGGTGGATGGCGTCTTGTAAAGCGACCGACATATGAATAATTGCGGCATTTAGGGGGTTCAAATTGCATAGCAGAAACAGGTAGTAAAATAGTCTTGCACATTACAACCTGAGGGATGTAATTGGCTTCCTAAAAGTAAAATAGGGGACGCAGGGGGGGGGCATTCCTTGGGGAAACACTGGCAGGCTGCTCTGCCAATCATGTTCACCAGTCTGTTTAATGGTAACATGATTGGCTGATGCAACATCAAGGGAAGGAGAACACATCAAGGACAGAAGAAGGATGGCGCTGACCACAAGAAGGTCAGTGCAGGGCTGGGGGGAAACTGGCTGCATTAGAGGGGACTAAATGGCTGCATTGGAGGGAACAAAATGGCTGCATTAGAGGGGACAACTGGGGGCGTTTAATAGGCACCAGAGCAAAAAAGGAGGAAGTTTATTTCCTAAATTGGGGTTTGAACCCCCAAACATTTGGAGCAACAGGCGCCCCTGCTGGAAAAGTTAGTGAAGGGAAATATTTATGGAGGAGAAAAAAGGGGCAATCTAAAGCTTCCAGCATGCATGGGGACAAAGGGGACATTCTCAGCATATTACAATCATGGTAATTAGGGAAGGATGAAAGAAATACAATACATTAGCATACATGTAATACATAAAATGTGATGTTAAGGGAGAAAACTTACCCTAATATAGTCCTCCTGCAGGACTTGTATAATGGCAGAACAGGTGTCTGGGATTATGAGGCCCAGAGCCTGGGGGGAGATGCCTGTGGTGAACTTCAAGTCCTGAAGACTTCTCCCTGTCGCCAGGTAACGCAACGTGGCGATGAGCCTCTGCTCAGCACTGATGGCTTCCCGCATAACGGTGTCCTTCCTGGTAATATAGGGGGACACCAAAGCCAACAGTTCCTGAAAAACGGGGTCAGACATCCGCAGAAAATTCCTGTAGGCCTCAGGATTATTCTCGATGATCTCCCGCAGCAGAGGCATATGGCAGAATTGGTCCCGCTGGAGCAACCAATTCTTGGTCCATGAACTCCTCCTCACACCATTCATGGACTGGTCTTGTTCCAAAACAAGCAGACCAACACCAAGCGCACGCACAGCACGAACTCGACGACGAGAACGTCCAGGCGACATGGCTAAGAAACGGTCGTCTTATCAGAACGTACAGAACAGAACGCACTTTAGAACAGCAAGGCCTATGAATAACGAACTGAAAATCAGAAACAAACAGGCAAGAACGCACTGTAAAACAGATACGACCTGCCTAGACGCCCTGAAAGTCAAGATACGAACCCACAAGCACACTCTGAACTGCAGAAAACGATCTGAAAAGTACGAAGACTGAAAAGCGCAAATCGTCTCTTTCCAAACTTTTACTTCACACGCGGTAACACGAGATCAGCAAAAGCAGCCCAAGGGGTGGCGCCAAGAAAAAAGATCTTCCCCTTTATAGTGCCGTCGTACGTGCTGGACATGACCGCGGAGAACAACGACAAAATTGGAAATTGTCAGTGTGTACGCATGGAAAGCTTGACGAGAAAATCGACAAGCTTAACAAGAATCTCGTCGAAAAAAAAGGACGTGTTTTTTACGACGAGAAAATCGGTCGTGTGTACGAGGCCTAAGTTTGTAAATTTTTGTGTGATTTAACAAGCCCAATTTGGTAGATGCACACAGTGTGTCAACATGTGCTATCTCCCATCAGGGAAAATCAATGGACGTGTTTTGAGGGTGCAACCCCTTCCTCGAAACTCAAGTAGGTGGGAGGAAGGATTTGCACCCCCAAAATACGTCCATTGATCCCCCATGATGGGAGATAGCACATGTTGACATTTGGCATGGGATCATGAGGAAAATTCCCACTCTGACACACAATTTGTGTGCATCTTCCAAATTTGGCTTGTTCAGGGGTGACATCACCCCATCTCATGAAGGCAACAACAACACATTTTTGAAATACTACATAATGTCTGATATTGCCTTCAGTTTTTCTATAAGGTTGAACTCTGTAAGTTCCATTGTTTTTACAATTTTTTTTTTTAACATGCGTGTTTATGCAAAACCAAAACCAAAACTTTTTTTGGGAGGGAAACACTGTTTAGAATGTCCCCAAAACATTTATAACGCACAAGTTGTGCACAGAGTAAAAATATTTTTCTACTCAAAAATGTGTGGCTTCTTCTTTCTATGCTCAATACCATTTTGAAAAATATGTTCTTGTTTACCGTGACAATTGTGTTTTTTTTACAAAAGACAAAGCCACTTGGCACTACAAGTGTACTAGGAGAACCTGGGAGACAGATTCAAGAAACACAAGCAATAATGAGAAATCAAGTTTTTTACAGATTTTATTTATTTTATTTTTAAAAGTTATAAAATCAGAGATTGTCTGGCATAGCAATGGCCCCCTACCCGTAAAGTAATCAACATATTTATCCCACACTTCACGGGCACTTTCTGGGGCCAAGCCAATACGGCCAGTATCCAGGCCCCTCAGGGCATTGTCTGCAAATCCAGCCTCTGGCCCAACATAAGTGAGATTAGTGGGTGCATTTCTGCGTAAATAGTTGTGCAGTATGCAGCAGGTAAAAACAATATGATTGATCTTGTATTCCGCCATATGAATAGAGGTAAGAAACAGGCGGATCCGGCTGGCCATTATCCCAAAGGCATTCTCAACAACCCTCCGGGCTCTGGCCAGCAAATAATTAAAAACCCTCCTCTCCGGGGTGAGGGTCCTCTGGGGGAATGGCCTCATCAGGTGGGGTCCCAGCCCGAAAGCTTCATCCACGATAAAAACAAACGGAAGGCCCTCAACGTTCTCCTCATCATGTGGTAGTGCCAGGCCACCACTCTGGAGACGTCTGGCAAATTCCGTCTGTGCGAAGACTCCCCCATCCGACATCTGGCCATTCTTCCCCATGTCCACATACATGAACTCATAGTGTGCCGACACCACCGCCATCAACACAATACTATTAAACCCCTTGTAGTTGTAATAGTATGACCCTGAACGGGGTGGTGGCACTATGCGGACGTGTTTCCCATCGATTGCCCCTCCGCAGTTAGGAAAGTCCCACCGCTCGCCAAAATGGGATGCCACAGTCTGCCATTCCTGTGGCGATGAAGGAAACTGTGAAGTCAAACAAAAAAAATAAATAGGACTTTTGCACATAACATTGCAAGCAGATTACACAAAACATTCTTGCCCAGCATCAGTTAAACTTTTTTTTTTTGGGGAGAAGTTATAGCCACAAATAGAAGGCACAATTATCACATTCCTCACACCCCCTCTGATGGCTCATTGCACACATTTTAGGGGGGGGGTTCTAGCTGAGTTTGGGCCTACAAAAAAAAAACACTACACCACTCTGCCTGATTGTAATGAGAAGCAAAACATTTTTACACATTTTAGGGGGGGTGGGGGGGGGTTCTAGCTGAGTTTGGGCCTACAAAAAAAACGCTACACCACTCTGCCTGAATGTAATGAGAAACAAAACATTTGTACACATTTTAGGGGGGGGGGGTAAAGCAATACAATGGAGTTGACAATATACATTGTTAAGTGACTAGGCTAGGGGTGTTTAGGCCCAAAATAGCATGCTGGAGAGGTTAGTGAAGGCAAATATGCATGTAGGCCAAAAAAAGGGTACAGCATGCATGAGGACAAAGGGGACATTGACAGCATATTACAATCAGGGTAATTAGGGAAGGATGAAAGAAATACAATACATTAGCAAGCATTATATACATAGAATGTGATGTTAAAGGAGAAAAATTACCTTAATATAGTCCTTCTGCATAACTTGTATGATAGCAGAACAGGTCTCTGGAATAATGACCCCCAGAGCCTGGGGGGAGATGCCTGTCGTGAACTTGAGGTCCTGCAGGCTTCTCCCAGTCGCCAGGTATCTCAAGGTGGCGATGAGCCTCTGCTCGGCAGTGATGGCCTGGCGCATCACAGTGTCCTGCCCTGTGATATAGGGGGACACCAAATCCAACAGACGGTGAAAAACGGGGTCCGTCATACGGAGATAATTCCTGTAGTCATCAGGATTATTTTCCTGGATTTCCTGCAGCAGAGGCATATGACAGAATTGGTCCCGCTGGAGCAACCAATTCTTGGTCCATGAACTCCTCCTCATCCTGTTCATGGACTGAGCTTGGGTCAAAGTATTAACCGCAACACCAAGCTCATACGCAGCACGAGCTCTACGATGAGAACGTACTTCCAACATGGCTTTAAACCGGTCGGCTGGTCAGAACTAACTTAAACAGAACGCACTGAGGAACAGTAAGTCCTATGAAGAATGACCTAAAAACCAGTAAACGAGCGGACAAGAACGCACTGAAAAACAGATATGACCTGACTACACGCACTGAAAGACAGATACGAACCCACAAGCACTAACTGAACACCAGAAAACGATCTGAAAAGCGAGAATCGGCTCTCACCAAACTTTTACTAACACGCGGTAACACAAAATCAGCAAAAGCAGCCCAAAGGGTGGCGCTGTTTGATTTGAACTTCCCCTTTATAGTGCCATCGTACGTGTTGTACGTCACAGCATTTTGGACGGTCGAAATTTTGACTGATGGTGTGTAGGCAAGACTGATGAAAGTCAGCTTCATCGGAAAAATCCATCGGATTTTATTCCATCGGAAATCCGATCGTGTCTACAGGGCAAATATCTGGTGAGTGTGTCATACAAAGGGAGCGGAATCACTGGCACTTAGTGGTGTGGTGGAAGATCAGAAAAGTTTACACTGGATCAACCCCTTTTTTTCAGATGAATTTCATTATGCTTATGAACTTTTTATTGAATGTAGTGTATTTCACTTGTCACAGGGTGATATTGTTACACTGATAATTTGAATTATCACATTGTCATCATCTTTATAGCGATACTTTAAAGTGTACCGCGTATGAAGTTGTCTTTATTTTATTTTTAGGTTTTCCTTTGCACTCGGTTGGAGGTCCATACACATAAGTGCAATTTAGCGCCACTAATTACAAAACATGCCCTGGCACCCCCTCATATTACATGGGGGATAGAAGTGTACTAAAAAAGAGGGAAGCAAGCATATTTCATGGGGGAAGCAGGGCACATAACAAGGTTGAGGCAGCAGGCACATTACATGGGAGCAGTACATTACATGGGAGCAGGACACATTAGAGTATCAGTTTCTTTCTCATGCAAAGTGGCACAGGAAAGCAACTGTTAAGCCCTGTACACACGATCGGTTTTGCCGATGAAAACAGTCCGATGGACTTTTTTCATCGGACAAACCGATCGTATATGGGCCCCATCGCTCTTTTTTCCATCAGTGTTAAACAATAGAACATGTTTTAAATGTATCCGATGGAAAAAAAAAACATAGCAAATTACTATCGTCTGTGGGGAACTTCATGGGATAAAAAACCCACGCATGCTCAGAATCAAGTCGACGCATGCTCAGAAGCATAGAACTTAATTTTTCTTGGCTCGTCTGAGTGTTTTACGCCACGGCGTTTGGGGCGATCGGTTTTTTGACTGATGGTGTGTAGGCAAGACTGATGGAAGTCAGCTTCATCGTATTTCCGATGGAAAAATCCATCGGTTTAAAATCCATAGGAAATCCGATCGTGTGTACAGGGCTTAATAGTTCTGGTTGTGATGCACTGTTCCCTGCCAGCCCCTCCTCTCTTGTCCATTCCATGTGATGTCACATACAAGCACCTGGGGATGGACAGGAGGGGAGGAGAGGTCAATGGGAAACAGTGTGCCACAACAAGCACTATCACAGCTGCTTCCCTGCACTGTCCTGCATGGCTATTGGTTAAGCAGGGTTGCAATCTAGCTATCAGCTGCCTGAGATTGACAGATAGATTGTGACAGAACCCTAAGGTTCCATGGAACCCCGGTTAAGAAACCCTGCATTAAATCCTGCCTTTCTTCTTCTAATCCATTCATAAAAAAACACCCTGGATACCTTTTATAAAACATGGAGACTTTGGCAAATGTTCATATTTTCTGAGGAAGAGAAATGTCTGTTGGCAGGCTTTGACTGAGGAGGATGGATCTCAACAACTGAAGGAACATTATTTAACCACTTGCTTACTGGGCACTTAAACCCCCTTCCTGCCAAGGCCAATTTTAAACTTTCAGTGCTCTCACACTTTAAATGACAATTGCGCGGTCATGCAACACTGTACCCAAAGGAAATTATTACAATTTTTTTCCACAAATAGAGCTTTCTTTTGGTGGTATTTAATCACTACTGGGGTTTTTATTTTTTGCTAAATTTTTTTTTGAAAACAGGTAATTTTTCTCCTTCATTGATGTGCACTGATGAGGCAGCACTGATGGGCACTGATAGGCTGCACAGATAGGCACTGAGAAGGTGGCACTGATGGCCACTGATAGGTGGCACTGATGAGGCAGCACAGGTGGGCACTGAGAGGTGACACTAATGGGTGGCACTAATGGTTGGCACTGATGGGGGGGACTGATGGGTGGCATTGATGGGCACTGTAAGGCGACACTGATAGGCAGAACTGATGATGAGGCACTGATGGGCACTGGTTGGCAGCACTGATGGGCATTGATAGGTAGCACTGGTGGGCATTGATAGGTGACACTGGTGGGCACTGGTAGGTGGTACTGGTGGGCACTGGTAGGCAGCACTGATATGCACCTATAGGTGGCACTTGTGGGTACTGGCAGGGGGCACTGGAGGGCACCGCATAGCAGAAGTGCCTTTCTCTGTTTGGGACCGATGTCCATGGGAGGCCTCCCGGCAACTGCTGTCTCTTGGCTGTGACAGCTGTTATAAAGGCAAGGGTGGGGTCACCCGCTGACGTAATTGGATGACCTTGTCCCTTCTGACGGCACATGCCGTTAGAAGGGGCGGGGTCACTCGGTTATGTCACTGGGTGGCCCCACCCTTACCTATATAACAGTTGTCACGCCAAAAGACAGCAGTCGGTGGGATGCCTCCTATTGATTTTTCAGGTCCGTCGGGCGGCATGATTGAAGATGGATGGACATCGTGGGAACCTTTTTTTTTTTTAATAAAGCAATTGTCAAAAACTGTCTTTTGTGGTTTTTACTTTTTGACACTTTTTTTGGTGAATGGGTATGGGGTACAATGTACCAAATACCCATTCACATAGGGAGGGTGGGATCTGGGGGCCCCCTTGTTAAAGGGGGCTTCCAGATTCTGATAAGCCCCCTGCCCACAGACCCCCAGAAGCACTGGGAAAGGGTTGTGGGGATGAGGCCCTTGTCCTCATCAACATGGGACCGCAAAGCACCCCTCCCATGTTGAGGGCAAGCGGCCTGGTATGGTTCAGGAAAGGGGCGCTCGCTCATCCCCCCCCTTTCCTGGCCTGCCAGGATGCTTGCTCAGAGAAGGGTCTGGTATGGATATTAATTTATTTTGCAGTGGAGGTCCCCTTAAAATCTATGCCAGACCCAAAGGGCCTGGTATGGACTGGGGGAGAACCCATGCCAAGTGAAAATGTCCAAATTGGGCCCTAAGTGTCAATATTTTGTATGGCTACCATTATTTTCCAGCACTGCCTTCACCCTTTTGGGCATGGAGTTCCCCCGAGCTTCTCAGGTTGCCACTGGAGTCCTCTTCTGCTCCTCCATGATGACATCACAGAGCTGGTGGATGTTAGAGACCTTGCGCTCCTCCACCTTCCGTTTGAGGGTGCCCCACAGATGCTTAATAGGGTTTTGGTCTGAAGACATGCTTGGCCAGTCCATCACCTTTACCCTCAGCTTCTTTAGCAAGGCAGTAGTCGTCTTGGAGGTGTGTTTGGGGTCGTTATCATGTTGGAATATACTGCCCTGTGGCCCAGTCTCCAAAGGGAGGGGATTATGCTCTGCTTCAGTATGTCACGGTACATGTTGGCTTTTAATGGTTCCCTCAAAAAACTGTAGCTCCCCAGTGCTGGCAGAACTCATGCAGCCCCAGACCATGACACTCCCACCACCATGCTTGACTATAGGCAAGACACACTTGTCTGTGTAATGTAAAAGTAGAGGTTCCACACTTAGGTGTGTAGAAAAGACGTTGCAGCCCCCTAAAAATCTCCCTAAGGAAAAGTAAACAATGAAAAGAAAGGTGAGGGTAGTGGCTCTGCCTACTTATGATTAACCAAGGGGTCTAAAGGGGAAAAAGACCCACAACAGGCTCAGCCTAGGCCTAACCCGTGATAAAAGGGGTAGTAATCCAGAACAAGGCTACCTGCAGGACAACAATGAGTCCTCATTAAGGGTGGGCTATCCACTAATTAGGTTAGACAAGTGTTAGTAAATGCAAGATAAGAAAATGACTAGTATGATATAAGCTAACCTAATGCACAGGTATTGAAACTAAAACAGCTAGCACAGGGTACCCAATTGATCATATGCTGATAAACATTATGTGGATGGTACGTGCAAGCCTAAACATAATCCTACAATTAAAAGAAAAGTCCACTAGATAAGTAAGTGAACCTGTGGGTACAACCCAAATGTGAGAAAAGGGAGAAGGGGCCTCCTATGTGAGTCAAAATAATGATGCTCCCTCAAGGGTGGGAGATGAATTGTAAAACACAGTAGTATTGCAATGTGCAAAAGAGGCTAAATAGCCATATAGTAATAACCAATAAAATAAAGGTGTATGGCAAAATTAACAGGTGACTTAGTCCATAAACATAAAAAGTAATGTCCAAAACTGTATATGACCCCAAAGGGTAAATCCAATTTAAAGGATGGTTAAACCTCCATAAGGCTCCCAGAGGTATCCACAAGCAGGCAGTGCATGGGTTAAGTAGTCAAGAAAAAGTTCTTTCAACAGTTCATAAAGTGACTGGTGCTCCGTGCTGACAGGGGTAAACAGGTGACTTCAGGTGCTCCCCCACGTGTGTCCCCACTCACCAGCTGCTGCAGCCCCTGCAGGGGCAAACTGCGTGTAGGATCAAATACACGACGGGCCCAGGACCTCCTAGCCACCTGTAACGGGAGGGCCCGTGGAACCCAGAAGTTCTTAGAAAGTATGAGCCAGAAAATAATGGACATTCAGAATATGTTTTGGATTGCTTTAAAATGGGTCTGTAATATTAATCCACAATATCTCCCAGGATATAAGTAAAATAACTATTTACTTGTTGTTGATTCTGAACTCAACAGGTTAATTGAAAGATGTTAATGTCATCACCTCCAACCACCTGGCTGCCTGTGTAATGTAAATGAGTCCAGGCTAACTTCTAAAGATCTTTTCATTGTGGATTGTGATAATTAACTCTGTAATTGTATAAAGGAATTAGGTAATTAGCTTGTGTAAATTAGGTCTGGTCAGAGGTGTATTTATGATATTGTAAGTTAGCAGACAGCCAGTCTGGGAAACGTAAAGGTCATGCATATTAGTAATTTAAGCTGTAAAGGGATTAGTTAATAAACTCACCTGTTGTCTGCTAAGGGATGTCAGAATTATGTGTATTGGGGGCTCGTAATGTAACCATTGTGTGATGTTGTGGGTGGAGTTGGATCATTGTTCATTTGGATTACAGTATTCTTTTGGTGTATATAAGAGCCTGCTTTTTCAATAAAGATTGTCAGACCTGCTGGAAACCTAAAGACAGAGCGTTTGTCTCGTTATTGAGGGAGAATTATTCTTATGGATCTGGTTCGCCTCACTGGAGTGTCGGTAGCTGCCTTGGTGTTCGGGAATGGCATATCATAAACAACTTTAACCCCCTCTCATACTTGGGGTGTCGTTACAATTGGTGGCAAGCAGCGGGTTGATTCCCACAGCCAGAAGGACAGCTACTGTACAAGAGGACACAGGCCAATGGAGGCATAGTATGAACAGCTAAAGCGCTCTACCCTCAAGGACTTACTGAAGAACCGGGGCAGACCGGCCAACAACCGTAAGAAGAGGGACATTATCACAGAACTAGTCGAAATGGATTGAGCCGAAAGACCCAACATAACCGAAAGGCCCAGCGTAACAGACAGGACACCCGAAGAGGCAAGTTTTGATCGGGCTGTTAACATAAGACTGGCACATTATGGTTCTAACCCTACAGCGGAGATCATAGACCGTGTTATAGCGGCTGTGGACACAAATTTGCTACCGCAAAGAGGTGCTGCAGCAGAAGAAGTCACAGCAGCACCAACTGAAAGGAGAAAGATACATTTTGCTGCATTTAAAAATTTAATCAAAACAGAAGGGGAGATTGATGGGTACCTTGCCGACTTTGAACGGCAATGCGCCCTACACCGGGTGCCCACAGAGGAATGGGTTACCATTTTGTCTGGGAAATTGTCCGGCCGGGCCAGTGAAGCATTCAGGGCCATCCCAGACGAGGATATTATGAACTATGGACTGGTAAAAGAAGCACTGTTGGCCAGGTATGCCGTCACACCGGAGGCATACCGGAGGCGGTTCTGAGAGACGAGCAAGCAGACTGGAGACTCGTATACCGAGTGGGTATGCCGCCTACACCGCACGGCATCCCACTGGGTCGCTGGATGCCAAGCAGAATCTGGGGAAGAGGTGCTGCAGGTGTTCCTGCTGGAGCACTTCTTTGACAAACTGTCCCTGAAAGTCAGTGAGTGGGTCCTGGACCGAAAACCTTTCACCTTGCCTGAAGCAGCTCGCCTGGCAGACGAATACACAGACGCCCACAAACTTGATAACCCTGTGGTCAAGACAACAGCTCGGGTGGATTATCGATCAGTGGCACCCCCTCCGGCTATCGCCTACAAACCACAGTCATACTGCCCTACAGCACCACCTCCAGCGGCCACTTATTCTCAGCAACCCAGGTTCAACACCCAGGGCTACTCACAACCCATCAGGTGTTTCACGTGTAAACAGCTAGGGCACAAAAAGCCAGACTGTCCGTTGAATCCAGCCAGGCAGTCCCAGTTATGCAGACAGCCAGCAAGGGGGAACCCCCGCACATCCATGCCTGCGGCCCACTGCGTTGAGGAGGAAGAACATTGGGGCATCCTGCACGAGGCTGATCCAATACAAGCAGCTAACCGTGACAAACGGCAGCAACACAGGCAGACTGTCTGGGTCAATGGAAAGGTAGCCAATGGCCTATTTGATACTGGCGCCACCATGACCCTACTACAGAAGAACCTCATCCCAGAGAGCCAACACACCGGAGACACTGTAGCCAAAAGAGTAGCGGGAGGCACCGTCTTCCGGCTACCCGTTGCCCGTGTTCACCTGGATTGGGGGGTTGGTTCGGGACACGTGAATGTGGGGGTGATGAAGGATTTGCCAGCAAATGTACTACTGGGGAATGATTTGGCCCCCCTCGTTTCTGCTTACGCCCCAATGGGCCCCACTGAAGCCAACCCAGTGACTACCTGTGCCCAGACCCATGCTGCTGGAACCGACCCGCTTGCTGCTGAGACCCGGGTAAGACTATCTCCCCCAACATGTACCTTAGATCAGGCACAATATCACAGTCTAAAATTGGAATGTGACAAGTTGGCCAGGGAGAAGTCGGAGATGCAACGACACTACGTCATGTATTATGAGATGTCCCATGGCTTGAACATTGAAATGCACAAACAGGCTGAAATTGCTGCTGAGACCCGGGTAAGACCATCTCCCCCGACATGTACCTTAGATCAGGCACAATATCACAGTCTAAAATTGGAATGGGACCAGTTGGCCAGGGAGAAATCGGAGATGCAACGACACTACGTCATGTATTATGAGATGTCCCATGGCTTGAACATTGAAATGCACAAATATGCTGAAATTGTCAAAAGGTTAAATGGGATTTGCGCCCAGGTTTTGCCTTACCTCTCCCAAGAGCATCAGCAACAAGTTTTGGGAGCCATTCAGAGAGCAAAGCAAGTGACTGTTCAAGAACTGAATTCCATTATTCGACCTGCAACCTTACAACGTCACCATCAGCTACCGACCCGGTAAGCAAAATGGCAATGCTGATGGGCTGTCCAAGCATTAGAGGAATGGAACTATGGACTAACTTCGGAGTCAACCCGTCTGGGGTCTCCTCCTGTGTTAGTCTCCTGCCAAAAGGGGAGAGATGTAACGGGAGGGCCCGTGGAACCCAGAAGTTCTTAGAAAGTATGAGCCAGAAAATAATGGACATTCAGAATATGTCTTGGATTTCTTTAAAATGGGTTTGTAATATTAATCCACAATATCTCACATGATATAAGTAAAATAACTATTTACTGGTTGTTGATTCTGAACTCAACAGGTTAATTGAAAGATGTTAATGTCATCACCCCCAACCACCTGGCTGCCTGTGTAATGTAAATGAGTCCAGGCTAACTACTAAAGATCTTTTAATTGTGGATTGTGATAATTAACTCTGTAATTGTATAAAGGAATTAGGTAATTAGCTCATGTAAATTAGGTCTGGTCAAAGGTGTATTTATGATATTGTAAGTTAGCAGACAGCCAGTCTGGGAAACGTAAAGGTCATGCATATTAGTCATTTAAGCTGTAAAGGGATTAGTTAATGAACTCACCTGTTGTCTGCTAAGGGATGTCTGAATAATGTGTATTGGGGGCTCATTATGTAACCATTGTGTGATGTTGTGGGTGGAGTTGGGTCATTGTTCATTTGGACTACAGTATTCTTTTGGTGTATATAAGAGCCTGCTTTTTCAATAAAGATTGTCAGACCTGCTGGAAACCTCAAGACAGAGCGTTTGTCTCGTTAAGGGAGAATTATTCTTATGGATCTGGTTCGCCTCACTGGAGTGTCGGTAGATGCCTTGGTGTTCGGGAATGGCATATCATAAATGGCTTTAACCCCCTCTCATACTTGGGGTGTCGTTACACCACCGCTCACTGGAACTCCAGGATCCTTCTCTCCGCGTCCAGAGGTGAAAGGCAAAAAGTTTGCACTTCAGTAATCCTGAAAGAAGAAAATAATTGGCTCCCATGGTGTAGTAGTGAAAAGTAATGTTTAATTATAAAAACAAAAAATCTAAAATAATTACACCAAATGTCCAAACCACTGCTGTTGTACAGCGTGGGACAGAGCAATAAGCGAGCGAGCAAGCACTGGTGGATTGCGGCGTGCGCTCCAACTGCGTTCCACCAGCTGCTCTGAAGGCGGAAGTGACGTATTGTCTTTTAATTGTAGGATTATGTTTAGGCTTGCACGTACCATCCACATAATGTTTATCAGAATATGATCAATTGTGTACCCTGTGCTAGCTGTTTTAGTTTCAATACCTGTGCATTAGGTTAGATTATATCATACTAGTCATTTTCTTATCTTGCATTTACTAACACTTGTCTAACCTAATTAGTAGATAGCCCACCCTTAATGAGGACTCATTGTTGTCCAGGTAGCCTTGTTCTGGATTACTACCCCTTTTATCACGGGTTAGGCCTAGTCTGAGCCTGTTGTGGGTCAATTTCCCCTTTAGACCCCTTGGTTAATCAAGGGTAGGTAGCGCCACTACCCCCACCTTTATTTTCACACTTGTCTTTGTACTCCTCACCTTGTTGCCACCACACACGCTTGACACCATCTGAACCAAATCATTTTCTTGGTCTCAACAGACCACAGGACATGGTTCCAGAAATCTATGTCCTTAGTCTGCTTGTCTTCAGCAAACTGTTTGCGGGCTTTCTTGTGCATCATCTTTAGAAAAGCCTTCTTTCTGGGACGACAGCCATGCAGACCAATTTGATGCAGTGTGCGGCATATGTTCTGAGCACTGACAGGCTGACCCCCCCCAACTCTTCAACCTCTGCAGCAATGATGGCAGCACTCATACGTCTATTTCCCAAAGACAACCTCTGGATATGACGCTGAGCATGTGCACTCAACTTCTTTGGTCCATGGCGAGGCCTGTTCTGAGTGGAACCTGTCCTGTTAAACAGCTGTATGGTCTTGGCCACGTGTTGCAGCTCAGTTTTAGGGTCTTGGCAATCTTTTTATAGCCACTGCCATCTTTACGTAGAGCAACAATTATTTTTTAAGATCCTCAGAGAGTTCTTTGCCATGAGGTGCCATTTTGAACTTCCAGTGACCAGTAGAGTGGGAGAGCGATAACACCAAATTTAACACACCTGCTACCCATTCAAACCTGAGACCTTGTGTTAAGTTATTTTGAGGGGACAGCAAATTTACACTGTTATACAAGTTGTACACTCACTACTTTACATTGTAGAAAAGTATAATTTCTTTAGTGTTGTCACATGAAAAGGTATAATAAAATATTTACAGAAATGTGAGGGGTGTACTCACTTTTGTGAGTTACTGAATATATACAGGTATATATATATATATATATATATATATACTAAACTGCCTGCATGCCACTAACTAACCTGCCTCTAGCTAGCATTCTCTCAATCATAACACTATATATGGTCACCGTGTAAGCAGCCTTATTTAGTGTGGGGCATGAGCTTAGCCCCCTGAGCCATGATTGGCTAAAGGCACCCTGCCTTTGGCCAATCATGGCTCTCACAGCAGAGCGCGCTGTGATTGGCCAAAGCATGCAGGTCAGATGCATGCTTTGACCAATCATCAGACATCAATGCATCTCGCAGTGCATATGGGGCGTTCCACGTTGCTCAAATTTGCCGCAAATGCCCCATAATATTCAGTATTCGCTTAAAGGGCAAACACCAGATGTTCGAGTCGAACTTACGCTCGACTCGAACATCAGGACCATCCCTAGTCTCTTTATCTCCTACACAGAAATTACCCCAATTATTCATCTTACACAGGACTTATCATAACCCTGAGAAATTATTTAAATGGCAGCGTAAAGATACACCTTTCTGTCACAGATGCAATAGGGGCCCGGCTATTTTAATACATATGCTATGGAGATGCCCCAAACTCTATTGTTATTGGCAGGGGGTTATCTCTACTATTAACTCTGTCTTTAAGACAGAATTGATGGAAGAGCCTGGTATATGCCTTTTGAGCATGATAAATGAATCTAGGCTCCAGGAAAATAACCATATACAGATAGTTAGCATTCCTTTTTAGGCCCATAAGCCTATAGCCCAAAAATGGATGTCTCCACATCCTCCAACATTAGATGAGTGGAGAATACAAATAAACAAAACTATACTTAGAGAAAAATATACATATCTACATAGAAACTGCACAGAAAAATTTGGAAAGGTGTGGGAGAGGTGGTTGGTTACCCTGGGTTCAGCAACCACTCTTCTTAATTAGATAGAGTGGTATAGTCTGTAGGAACAAAATATAAGCTGGGATGATGTGTTTTTTTTTTTTTTAATGTTTGACAATTGTGAATATTCAAATCTAAAAGTGTAAAAACTTGAACGGTTGGTTTGGGATATGAAGATATCAATAGGATATATTATGTGGGTTTTTTTTTTTTTTTGAAATATGTGTTTATTGTGATTTACAAAATAAGTGCATGAGTTTTATGTATGTTTTGTATTGATTGCAATTATAAATGTAATTTAAAAAATATGATTGAAAAAAATTAAAATCTGAGGAACCATTGTTAAACCAGGCCTAGGAGAAAACCCAAATAATCACAAAGACTATAAATCAGCCATGTTAGTTTCAACCTATTACAGCTAAATATACTAGTAGCCCCTGTTTAAGACAAGGGTGGTACATATCATATTGTCTTCACTTAAACTGCAGGTCATGTCTATTGCTTAAAAATATTATGTTTTTATATAATCAGCTAAGTAAATAAAATTAATGTGACACGCTTCTAATAAACTCTGTGTTTGCCGTAAAAACCACTTCAAAATTAAAAAAATAAATAAAATAAATCTAATACATCTCTCAAATTTTCTCATAAACAATTGTTAAATACAAAATTCACACTGATCATGCAATACTGTGTGAAGTGAAAAAAAATAAAATATATATATATATATATATATATATATATATATATATATATATAACTGTACAGTCCAGATGCAATGTATATATAAAAGAGTCCAATTCCTTATTTGTTTTGCTAGTGGTCACCACTTCTCTGTGTGCTTCATTAACCACTTAAGCCCCGGACCATTTTGTAGCTAAAGGACCGGGCCACTTTTTTTTTTCGTGCGACGTGGCTCCCAAACAAAATTGGCGTCCTTTTTTTCCCACAAATAGAGCTTTCTTTTGGTGGTATTTTATCACCTCTGCAGTTTTTTTTTTTGTGATATAAACAAAAATAGAGCAACAATTTTGAAAAAAATGCAATATTTTTCACTTTTTGCTATAATAAATATCCCCCAAAAATATATAAAAAAATTTTTTTCCTAAGTTTAGGCCGATATGTATTCTTCTACATATTTTTGGTAAAAAAATCGCAATAAGCGTTTATTGATTGGTTTGCGCAAAAGTTATAGCGTCTACAAAATAGGGGATAGTTTTAAGGCATTTTTACTAATAATATATTTTTTTACTAGTAATGGCAGCGATCAGCGATTTTTATCGTGACTGCGACATTATGGCGGAAACATCGGACACTTTTGACACCATTTTGGGGCCATTGTCATTTTTACAGCGATCAGTGCTATAAATATGCACTGATTACTGTAAAAATTACTATGGCAGTGAAGGGGTTAACCTGTAGGGGCGCTGAATGGGTTAAGTGTGACCTAATGAGTGATTTTTACTGTGGGGGGGTGTGGCTTGGCGTGTGACGTCACTGATCATCGTTCCCTATGACAGGGAACAGACGATCACTGACACTGCCACTAGGAAGAACGGGGAAAGGTTTGTGGGCGTGGTCACGGAGCTCAGGACCGGGTCGCAAGCATTTCGGCGGCGGCACGCGCGCGACCCACGGCTGGGATCTTAAAGGGGACGTACCTGTACGCCCTTGTGCCCAGCGGTGCCATTCTGTCGATGTACATCATCATGCTGCGGTCCTTAAGTGGTTAAAGTGCCCAATATAGTACAGCTGGTGATAACACCCCACTCGTGCTCCCCTTTTGGGTGTGTTCTCACTTTAATGATAGTGATCTCACAATTAAGTTTGGTCAACACTCGCATTTTTAGTCACAATCTGTCAGGAAAGGCTTCACCCGCGGGTGTATTCTGGCAATATGGGACAGGCAGCACTTCCTGTGGTCATCTGTGACCTGAAGCTTAATCACTGGACTTCCTTATATACCCGGCAAGTGCAAACACTCCTTGCCCTGGTATCTCTCTTCCTGACCCCCTGGACCTGTGACCCGGACTTTAACCTGTATCTTATCCCAACCTGCACCCTGCCTGATCTGATCCGACCCGATCCCTACCTTGAACCCAAACCCTGTTTAAACTGATCCTTACTTCGTGTCCATCCTGCAGCTGTCCCTTCTGTTACCTGGATCCCTGCTCTGCAGCCTATCCATCCGTCCCCTCCCTGTTCCTGTTCTCGTCCCATCCATACCCATCTGCTTCATCCCCTTGTGTATGACCTCGTCCTGGCTTTTACTATGATTCCGGTATCTCCCTTATTTGTATATATTGTTTATAGTCACTGTTGATTTATTCATTGCACCGTGTTCTGTTTGAGGTGGTTGTTTGTTGGTCACTCACCATAATAAATTGTATATTTTCACCTACACCCGTTTGGTTTCCTTTTATGCAGTCACACAGTCTGGTCTATTATCAATCTCTGACAGTATACCAGGGCCATTCCTAATCAGACATGACTTCATTGAGGAACCATCCTGTGGTGTGTTTTTGCTGATATGGATCACAATGAGATCCTTTACTATTCTCTGCTGGCGACAGAGGAGGGTGAATATTGTCGCCAGATGTTAAAGGGATGGACGAGTGACCAGCTGAGGGAAACTATCCGATCGGCTAATTTCTGGGTGGATCAGGGTTACATGCAGCCTGAGGATGTTCTGCCGTTGACCCGGTTATGTGTAGAACCAGCCCTGTCATTTGTTCCCGGGGGAAGTGATGACTTCTCTCCCCCTTTCAGTGGTGATCAGGTTGAGTCCCTGGTTTGGCTATTAGAGGATGATCCAGATTCTTTTGATGAGCATTATTCCCTCTGTTCCCAGCAGGTATTATCTGAATGTGTTAGTTCTGTGCAGTGTCTGATTAGACATGGTGTGTGCGAATCAGTTTTTGTTCAGCCTTTGCTGCAGGCATGGTCAGATCTCCTCCCGAATTCAGCCAAGCCACAACATCCCGGCCCCTCCATCAATCACCTGCCTTCCCAAGAATATATACGCCCATTGCCTATGGCAACCCCAGCTACCGTCCAGTTCAGCCCCCCAAATACTACTACCCCGTCTCTACCTGTTGCACCTACCCTGCCTTCAATCCACCTGCTTCTTCCCTCCTATCCGTAGCCAATCCACAAGAACCTCCTCCAGCCACTGTCCCTGCACCTCTGCCATTTTCTTCCATTTGTTCAATCCCAACCTTTTCATATATTCCCCCCGCTACTTGCAAACCTGCAGCGACTAAATCCAAGAAAAAGCGGAAGTACTTCCCAACCCACACAATCCAACCTACCTCCACACCCACCAACCTGCTCCAGCCTGCGGTTCCCAAGCCAGCCTTCCAGCCTGCGGCTCCCGAGCCAGCCTTCCAGCCTGCGGCTCCCGAGCCAGCCTTCCAGCCTGCGGCTCCCGAGCCAGCCTTCCAGCCTGCGGTTCCCGAGCCAGCCTTCCAGCCTGCGGTTCCCGAGCCAGCCTTCCAGCCTGCGGTTCTCGAGCCAGCCTTCCAGCCTGCAGTCCCAGAGCCAGCCTTCAAGCCAGCCTTCCAGCCTGCAGTTCTCGAACCAGCCTTCCAGCCTGCAGTTCCCGAGCCAGCCTTCCAGCCTTCCAGCTTGCAGTTCTGGAGCCGGCCTTCCAGCCTGTAGTTCCAGAACCAGCCTTCCAGCTGGAGGTTCCTGTGCCAGCCTGCCGACCTGGGGTTCCCGTGCCAGCCTGCCAGCCTGGGGTTCCCGTGCCAGCCTGCCAGCTTGGGGTTCCCATGCCAGCCTGCCAGCCTGAGGTTCCCGTGCCAGCCTGCCAGCCTGAGGTTCCCATGCCAGCCTGCCAGCCTGAGGTTCCCGTGCCAGCCTGCCAGCCTGAAGACCCTGTACCAGCCTGCCAGCCTGAAGAACCTGTACCAGCCTGAAGACCCTGTACCAGCCTGCCAGCCTGAAGACCCTGTGCCAGCCTGAAGACCCCGTGCCAGCCTGCCAGCTTGAAGTTCATGTGCCTGCCTTCCAAACTGAAGTCCTGATGACGGTGTCCCAGTCGAAAGATCCGGTGCCCGTTTCCCAGCCTATGGTTGTGGTGCCCGTTTCCCGGCCTGTGATTGTGGTGCCCGTTTCCCGGCCTGAGGTTGTGGTGCCCGCTGCGGTGCCCGTTCCCTGGCTTGAGGTTGTGGAGCCCGTTTCCCGGCTCGAGGTTGTGGTGCCAGTTTCCGGGCTCGAGGTTGTGGTGCCCGTTTCCCGGCTTGAGGGTATGATGCCCGTGTCCCAGTCTGTGGAGCCTACTACCCAGTCTGACATGTTCCTGCCTGCTGCCCAGCTCGATGACCCGGAGCCTGCTGCCCAGCTCGATGACCCGGAGCCTGCTGCCCAGCTCGATGACCCGGAGCCTGCTGCCCAGCCCGATGTGTTCCTGTCTGCCGCCCAGCTCGATGACCCGGAGCTTGCTGCCCAGCCTGAGATGATCCGTCTGCTGCCCAGCCTGAGATGATCCCGTCTGCTGCCCAGCCTGAGATGATCCCGTCTGCTGCCCAACCTGAGATGATCCCGTCTGCTGCCCAGCCTGAGATGATCCCGTCTGCTGCCCAGCCTGAGGTGTTCCCGTCTGCTGCCCAGCCTGAGGTGTTCCCGTCTGCTGCCCAGCCTGAGGTGTTCCCGCCTGCTGCCCAGCCTGAGGTGTTCCCGTCTGCTGCCCAGCCTGAGGTGTTCCTGTCTGCTGCCCAGCTTGATGTGACTATTTCCTGCTCGGATGTGCCTACTGTCTGCCCGGATGTGACCTTGCCTGTTGCCCAGCTTGTTGCTATGAACTTCCCCCAGCAGCAGGTCGTTGGAGCGTCCGGAGGCTGCTCCTTTGAGGGGGGGTACTGTCAGGAAAGGCTTCACCCGCTGGTGGTGCTGTTCGTCCTTTGGACTGCAGTGCTAGTGTCCGCCAGCAGGTGTCCTCCTGCAGCCAATATTTCTGTTGGAGGATCTCACCTGCTGGTGGTAACACATGATACATGGACTGCAGTACCGGCATCCACCAGCGGGTGTATTCTGGCAGTATGGGACAGGCAGCACTTCCTGTGGTCAGCTGTGACCTGAAGCTTAATCACTGGACTTCCTTATATACCCGGCAAGTTCAAACACTCCTTGCCCTGGTATCTCTCTTCCTGACCCCCTGGACCTGTAACCCGGACTTTAACCTGTATCTTATCCCAACCTTCACCCTGCCTGATCTGATCCGACCCGATCCCTACCTTGAACCCGCACCCTGTTTAACCTGATCCTTACTTCGTGCCCATCCTGCAGCTGTCCCTTCTGTTACCTGGATCCCTGCTCTGCAGCCTATCCATCCGTCCCCTCCCTGTTCCTGTTCTCGTCCCATCCATACCCATCTGCTTGATCCCCTTGTGTATGACCTCGGCCTGGCTTTTACTACGATTCCGGTATCTCCCTTATTTGTATATATTGTTTATAGTCACTGTTGATTTATTCATTGCACCGTGTTCTGTTTGAGGTGGTTGTTTGTTGGTCACTCACCATAATAAATTGTATATTTTCACCTACACCCGTTTGGTTTCCTTTTATGCAGTCACACAGTCTGGTCTATTATCAATCTCTGACACAATCAGACTAATATGTAAAGATGTTTTGATTCCCTTTTCCTCCTTCCAGCTGAATATAATCAGCTGTGTTCTGTCTCTGCTGAATTTAACACTTTTCTCAGTTTGCATAGGTTAGTGGATGCAAAGGTTGCAAAGTGAACCAAATGAACAATTTGTGGCTGACCTAAAACACTAAGACACTAACAACTATAGACTTAGCATTTGCTAATAAGACAATGTGCATACAGTAAGCAAGTAGTGCGCAGTAGTCATTTAGTATTGGTGAACGGAAGAGCAGTCTCTTATAAAGCATTGAGTACTACTGTTTACTGTGAGGTAATATTTGCCAATCCTGAGACAGACAAGGAGTAGGAAATACAGTGGTGCATGTTTGTCTCACATTTGTCTCACGCTGTAAAAGTCATCTTCATCATGTTGGAGGTGCCACATGCTATGTCCCACACAAAACATCCTGATCACGTTGAAACTGTGGCATATGACATGGGTATGGGGTGGTGCTCATGTCATTGCTCTTAGAGAATTTGAGGTGGGAAGGACTATTAATTGTGCTGCCCTTCCTCTGGTTTCTGTTTTTTTTTTATATTTTTTAAGGATGCTTTGTAGGCACTGCCCTTACTCTAATGGCATTTCTTCTGCCTCCATTATTGGGGTCCCCTATTTGTCTGTTAGCTGATATCAGATGTTTAGCATACGTGTTTTCAATTTCTTCTAGTCTTGTAATGGCTTTGTCTCTCTGCCTTGTCACAAGCTCTGCAGTTGTTAATTGTTCTGATAGGTTTAGCAAGTCTGCTTTTAAACTAGTGATGGTAGCAGAGAAAGTATTTTTTATGTCTGCAGCTAGTGTGGTCATGTCTGTGATGGTTAATGGATGGTGCGTGTAATAGCTCCTTCTCCTACTGTCTCTTACTGCATCCTTGGCTACAGACTGAGAATCCTCACTGTACTCATCCTTAGGGTGCTCAGGCTCCATCTTGCCCTAGGATATGCTGCTTCGGGAAGAGGATTAAAGCTTGAAAATGTCCAATATATTTCTAACTGCTGAAGAGTTTGTGTTGCAGGAGGTCCTGGACAGAGAGGTATTCTTTATGAATCTGTCTATAACTGCACAAGTCAGGAAAGCCAAAGAAAAGGCTGCTGTATGCTTGGAGCTCCTTCAGTAAGAGTCCATCCATGCTGAGTGCCAAACCACATCCCCCAGTTACTTTGGCTTTAGCTGTAACCAGCACACTCAAAATAATGTAGCACACTCTTGGGACATTCATGGATAGTGTTTTATTTGTTTGCTGACTGGCTGGTAAGTATGCTGGTAACATTCACCTTGCTGTTAAAAGCTAGTTATTGACTGTGTGTTGAGACTGGGGGCAGTCAGTTATCCTTTCGCTGTGCTATGCATCTGGTGTATATACACCTTTTAGGGAGAATTTTTTCTTCAGTAACACCTGTTCTATCTATATACTGTACTACTTTGTATGTCCCCAGAATGGGGTTCTGTTAGATTAAAGTGGATGTAAACCCTCCATACATCCAGTGAAGTGAACAGCCTCAGATGATGACAGAGATGAACTAAATCTCCCTACATAGGTTTTACATGTATGTAGCACTTACCCCCATTTTAAGGGACCGGCTGGTTTTGTTTTGGGTCATGCAAACTACCTCCATGGCTTCCGTTGTCAGGGTATAGAAAGTCTTTAGAAAAGTCAATGTCCACACAAATGTAAAACCTAAACAGGAAGGCTTTATTTTTCTTTTGCTGTGGGAACTTGTGTAGAAAGCATGAAACGAGAGAAGTATAGGGGAAGGTTCAGGCACGCAGCACTAAAGGCACACAGAATTTTGTCAACGTTGCCACTCAAGCCTGAGTGGGTATTGCTTACCCGGATAGTTCAGTTTCCTTCGGTCCTAGCAGCCGGAATGATGCACGGATCTATCTTTAACGTTCTCTGTTACAGACCCTGAGGTGAATCTGAGGATGCGTTCAGGAATCCTCTGCCACAGGATTATCAAAGTCCCGAACCTCCTAGCCAAGCAATAAGAGAACCTTTATGCCAGATTGGCATATTGCAAGGCCTTTAAGTTCTTGGATCCCTCCTTGAGTAGGTTGCCAGGCCTCTTCCAAGACAGCAGTACCATCACCAGTCTCCTCTGGGGAAAGGTCCTCCCCCGGCTTTCCTCCTTAAGAGAAGACTTCCTGAAGATGGGTAGCATGGGATCCTCTTTAAAAGTGTAGGCCCCAGCCAGCGGAGCTGGGCCTACCAGGCAGCGATTCAGCCTCAGGCTGAAGGTGCCCGGGGCTGGAACACACGCACGCACCCCGTGCCATGCGGGCCACGAGGCGCGCACACTAACCACCCCGAATTAATGGCGTCTGCCCCTTATGTACCCCTTCCCAGCATGCACAGCAGGCTTACAATGCCCGCCGCACAGCTGCCGAGAAAGGACACCCAACGTGGTGTGATACCCCTTTATTTCAACCTGGGCCGGTGGTGGCAGTGCCACCTACAGGCGAACAGGGAACACAACCACCAGGCAATATCACACCCAGAGCAGAAGCACAATTTAGAACAATCAGCTGGTCTGAGCCTAACTACTGACTCAGACTATCCCATGAATTTAACATAGCGTCCCAACTATTTGGAAGGGGCGCTACACGTATATCTGCTGTCTTCACATTTATATACTATTTAGAAAGTTCAGATCGTGTTAGGAAATTTTCTCTTCCTGTTTAACACAGAGTGTGATGTCTGGGCATACAGCCAAGATAGCTAAAATTGCTGATTGGAGGAAAGGCACACACCCCCTCTCCACATAGGCAGAGACTCTCAAAGGTGTTTTGTAACAGGGCTATCGCTCTGTTAATCTATTTTAGCAACCTCCCCTGACAGAAATGTCAGGCTGCTTTTATCTAAAGTGTCAGAGAATTTGTTAGGAGTTATAAGGCTGATAACAGAGGAATGGTTCAGGAGAGAGCTAAGGGGACTTAGCTCTTTTAAGAGAGATAACAAAATACTGCAGATACAGTATATGTGCCCAGCTCAAATTTCATGAATTGGGTTTACATCCACTTTAAAGTTAGGGACCACATGCAGAGAACCATGACAAGTAGTGCAATTTTCACAGAAATCTGGCCTTTTGTCCTTCCAGGCACATTTTTGCTGTGTGGCAGAGCTGTGTGAGTCCCAGGACTTGATGGCTACAATACCTAATAGTAGCCTGGACAGGCTAGAATTTTCTTGTTTACTGATTGTGAAATGGTGTGGCTTACAGGTTGATCAATTTCATATTCAGCATTAACATCAGCAAAGGAAATTAAACTAAATAGTGGTATTTTGCTTCATGCTAATCACCTTTTAAACCAGGGGTTTGCAACACTTTTATGGCAGTATTGGTTCATAAGAAAGTCCTGCACTTAAGTAATGGAAGCTATGTGACAGATTATTTAATAGTTTTGACATACAGTATACAACAAATTCAGGTAGTTATTGCTTCTGCCACTTTCACATTGTGTTGCTATGGCTGTGACAAATAAAAAAAAAAATCCTCTGACTCACAGATATCAAAACTAAAGTTAATTAGGATTAATGCTAAGCTGGCATACCTAGACAAGCCAGATTTATCAGGGAAATGGGGGAGGGGTGTTGTGTGTGTTTGTTTTTTGTTGGGAATTGTAAGTGCTTCCTTGGTTGTTAAGATGCAGGCCACTAGCATCCTAGTGTAGCGCCACCCACAAAGGAGCTGCTGGTAAACTTTTTGGTCCTCTGTCTTCCGCCTCGACTCCAAGAACAAACTCAGCTCCTCTAGAGAGACATCTGAAACCACAGATATAGACACAATTGGAAAATACCCTGCACCTGACTGTATGTTACTATAGTAAATGCACACACACACCCTTTTAGTGATAAGCAAGTTGTATATTGAAACCACTTAAAATAAAGACAGTCTAAGACAGTGATGGTGAACCTTTGGCACACGTGCCACAGCCGACACACCGAGCCCTCTCTGTGGGCATGCAGCGTGCCACCAGGATAGGGGAGGGAATCCCCCTGCCAGGCAGTCACTTGCACTGGCAGTGCAGGTGCGGAGGAGGCGTCCTTCCTATCTTCAGAGCGATTGATCTGCATGAGGGCAGCCCAGTGGGAAGGACAAGGAGTGTCTGCCCCTGTAAGCAGCACCACGATACTGAGGAAGAGAAGAATGACTCATCCCTTCCTGGACTTTGAGAGCCAATAGGAGAGCGGCTTCCTGTACAGAGGCTGGGGTGATGGGTGCTGAAGCATGGCAATGTGGAGGACTCTGGCTGTACATACACAGGTAGGACAGTGCTATGGGGGAAAGGGAGGGAGGGGAGAGGGGCGCAGAGGACACTGCTGTGTATGTGGGGGGGGGTGTGAAGGGGCAGAGGACACTGCTTTGGGAGGGGTCATCCCCATAGCAGTGTCTTCTACTGGCCTTCACATCACCCCCCTGATCCCTGTATTCTGAGCACAATGCATCTCTGATTCCTGTATTCTTAGCACAATGCATCCATCTCTGATCCCTGTATTCTGAGCACAATCCATCTCTGATCCCTGTATTCTGAGCACAATGCATCGCTGTTCCCTGTATTCTGAGCACAATGCATCTCTGATCCCTATATTATAAGCACAACGCATCTCTGATTCCTGTATTCTGAGCGGAACGCATTCCTGATCCCTGCATTCTGAGCGTAAATCATTCCTGATCCCTGCATTCTGAGCGTAATGCATTCCTGATCCCTGCATTCTGAGCATAACGCACTCCTTTAAAAAAAAAAGCACAAACGTTTTTTTCTGGCCAGAATCGTAAATTTTTGGTTCCTTAGGGCTTATTCAGAGGGATGATCAGTCCCACCCTCTGTACAGAGCTGCTGGTAGGCTTAATTCAATGTTGGCATTTTGAAATAAATAAGTTGGTTTTGTGTTGCTGTTTGGGCACTCAGGCTCAAAAGGGTTTGCCATCACTGGTCTAAGATAACATAGGCTCACTCAAGTAAATGAAACATAGTCAGATATACAGAATTTCACTATACCCAAGTAAAGTGTAATCAGTTTTTTTACTTTAAATAGAGTCAATGAGTGAAATGGCAATAAGTAACGTGAATAACTCTTATGAACAGTACAAGTTATAAATAACTACACTGTCTTAGAGTGCTCTCTAAGGAAAAGGGGGGGGGGGACCCAGCGTGTGGTACTTCTTAAAAACAAAGGGAAAGGGTTAGGGGCATTCCTTGGTCCTGACTCTTTGGCCGGCTAAGACGTTGGAGCTCTTTGAGCCAGTCTCTAAGGTGTTAGAGATAATATGTGACTAACTGTGTAGATCCTAGTGGCTCAGTCTCTGATGACAGCAGCGAATAGTGATAGTCACTGATAATGGCCGCAAGGGCCTCTCAACAATTCCAGCGACACAGCAACAACAGTTCCTCTGAACAGATGTCTTCTCACTCTCGGTTGCCCATGGCGACACCCGCAACTGGCACTGCAAGGTTGGTATCCTCACAGCCAATCTGTCCCCTGGCTAAAAGGTCACAACGTGGGGCTCCGATCTCTCTCCATTTCAGTAATGGTTCCTCTCTCTCTTTCTTTCTCTCTCCGGCTAGTGATGCTGGCACAATAACTTTCTTCCCTCTCAATTCTGTCCCTCAGCACTGTCCTCTCGCTCCTCTCTGGTGGCTCAACTTCTGGGGCTTCTGTGCTTAGTTTGTCTCTCTCTCCCTTTCAAAAACACCTCAGCCTTCTCAGCACTTCCTGAAACTTAATTTTTTCCAATGCCATTTGTGTCTCCTGATGTTCAAAAAGGAAAGGTCAGCCTCTTCCTATTTTCATCTTATGGCCAAAAGGAGAAATCCAATGACAATTAGTCTTACATTATAATCTATGAATGACAACATGCCTGCTACACTAGCAACCAATGACACAGCTTTGAATTTGGACAGTAGGAGGGGCCTAATGAGGCTGAGAGACTTGTTCCCCATCAGGTCTGCTTTCCTTGTGAATGAGAGCAGACAGCAGTGAGCATATTCCATATCCACTAACATGACCTCTAAAGGCGAATGAATCCACATATTGACATCTGCTGTTAATCACAAAGAAAGAACCTGATAGGAACCCTATGAGGATGCTGAGAGACTAGTTCCCTATCTGGTCTGTCTCTATGTGACATGTAAACTGGCTGAGCAGAAAGCTTAGTAATGCTGAGTCTAAAGCCTCGTACACACAAACGAGTTTCTCGGCAAGAAACGACAAGAAAACTGCAGAGATAGCTTTTTTGCCAAGAAAATCGTTTGTGTGTATGGTTTCTCATCGAGAAAACTGACCAGAATCTCGACGAGAAAAATAGAGAACCAGCTGGCCTCGTACACACGGCCGAGAATCTTGTCAGGAAAAAACACGTCATTTTTCTTGACGAGATTCTTGGACAAGAAACTTGTCCCGGCCGAGTGTACACACGCTCCATTCAAAGAACCCGCGGTTCTTTGAATGGAGTGAACGCGGTGACGTCATCGACTACGACGAGCGTGCGCTCATCACATTCGATGCCGTCGCCGCCAACTTGCTACACCCTACCTATGCCTAGGAAGCTACCGCGCATGCGTCAAAGTCAATTTGAGCATGCGCGGGTTTCCACGGCGACAGGTAAGTGTACACACACACACTTTTCTCGTCGAGAAACATGCCGACGAGAATCTCGATGAGAAAATAGAGAGCTGGTTCTCTATTTTTCTTGTCGAGATTCTGGTCAGTTTTCTCGACGAGAAACCATACACGCGAACGATTTTCTCTGCAAGAAACCTATCTCGGCAGTTTTCTTGTCGTTTCTTGCCGAGAAACTCGTTCGTGTGTACAAGGCTGCTCTCTATTTTCTCGTCGAGATTCTCGTCGGCATGTTTCTCGATGAGAAAAGTGTGTGTGTGCACACTTACCTGTCGCCGTGGAAACCCGCGCATGCTCGAATTGACTTTGACGCATGCGTGGTAGCTTCCTAGGCATAGGTAGGGTGTAGCAAGATGGCAGCGACGGCATTGAATGTGACGAGCACACGCTCGTCGTACTTGATGACGTCACCGCGTTCGCTCCATTCAAAGAACCGCGGGTTCTTTGAATGGAGCGTGTGTACACTCGGCCGGGACAAGTTTCTTGTCCAAGAATCTCGTCAAGAAAAACAACGTGTTTCTTCCTGACGAGATTCTCGGCCGTGTGTACGAGGCCTCAGTGTTGGTCACCTCCTGTGATGAATCCATGCACCTGTGCCTAACAGGTACGTGAATCTGTAACAAGCACCAAAAAGTCTGGTATACTGTAGAAGCATGATGGAATGCTATAGTGTCTTTGAAACTCTTTGTAAATTCCACTGACTGTGGCTAGGGTCTTTTGTACTTAGACAACATTTGAACAATGTGCATTTTATCAGGCTTAGTCAATGTGTGGGAACTTTTACATACAGTAAATGTTTGCTAATCATGAAACAGTACCTATACCTACTGCAACTTTTACTAATTGGCACTTTAAAAAAATAAATACTTCATATTAGGCTTTCATTGGCAAATTGCAAATTATTCATCTAGCTTTAATAGCACAACGGTTATAATTTATAGTTAAAAACTAGCTTAGTCTCTAACAAACTCCAGCATTTTTTATGCAACAAGGAAACAATTCTGACAATTCCTGATTAAACATGACAGTGTATGAGAAATGTTATCACAATGTTGTGAATCAGAACCATTAATATACCATATTCTATTGATAACAGTTGACTAGAAAAGCATTTAGTCATGTTTATAGATTTTTTCCATAACTGTCTCATGCACACAATGTATGGTATCATTACGATACCCGCATATACATCAGACCTCTATTGTACTACACATATTTGGAATCCTCACCTATGTTAGAGGTTTGGGAATAATTTTGTGGCTTTATTTTATTACACTACTAAATAGATGATGTACTGGAATACTGGAGTTGTAGCTTTGTGTACCTTTGATTTTAATTGTTCTGCCCAAATGCACAATTTTACATTTACACAAATTTATATTTATCTACTTAATTCAGTTTTATACTTCAAATTTAGTATATTTTTTAGGAATATGTTGTGGTTGCATGATTTTAATTTTTTATTTTACATTTTTATCAAAATTGTCATATTGGACCTGTGTCTTTGTGCTCAGTTTTTCTAGGAGAGAGTATCCACGCACTTTACCCAGAATTATGCAGAATCCCACAAATATAACAACTAACTTACATGCCTCAAACATGTTCCTAGTTCAGGCACTGAAGATCACGCATCATCCACAAAAACTGGTGAAAAACAAAAGAACCAAATTTTGACTCAGGTAGATAGATGTTCTCATCCCTTGTAAATAATGGCTAAAATATTTCCTTTTTTTTATAAATCAAGCTATATTCTCAAATATGATAACATTTATTGAAGCTTATGGCAATTGCCCTTAGGCCCTTTGTGTATCTTCTAATGTCATAAACTTAAAAACTCTTTAGATTGTGAAGTATACTGCTTGTTCATTTTCAATGCCACTGATTTTGTTTTTTGTTTAATGCAGGGAGTGCTAGATTACTTTCTAATAGTGCCAGGCATAACTCAGATTCATGCCATCATTATGTTTCATCTTCACATTCAGGAGAAGTACCATGACCATAAAACAATATCAGTACAATACCTGTTATTTTGAGTTATTTTAGAATGCTACCGTATGTCGTTGGTTCCTAATTTCTCATTTCCTTTTTCAATTGTATTTTCCATTTTGTCTTTCTTTCCAGATCTGGAACCCTATTACAGCTAGTTAAAAGAAAAGAAGATATTATTATGCAGACACTATAATGCAACATCTGAATGCAGATGGTTAGATGTGTCTTTATTCTGTATTATGAAAAGCTAGACTTCAAGAAAAAAGTCCCCAAGAGGAAAAAATAGAAAATTTAGGTTTTCAATGTGTGGCAAAGCAAGTTTAGGAGAATGCATTTAGATTCTGTTGCCACACAATAAACTTTATGACACAAAGTGGATCTATGGGAAATTTTGCATTATGCAAACTATTTGTGCTGTATAACTTACTGCAGCTGTTAGGTATTTAAATGTATATTCAATTATAATTCTAGATCTGTGAAGGGTACCATTGTGCTTTTCTAACAGATGCTACACTTTCCACCGTGAATACATTTAACCATTGAATAATATGCCTATCTTATTCATCCTGGCATACATGTGAAAGATTAAAACAGGATTTAATTAGACTGCCTAATCAATAACAGGTTACATGGGAATGTCATGGGGAATGATATTTACTCAGAAGGCAATATGCCTTCAAAAGCTATCAAAGCAAGAACACGGTCAGCGGCATCAACCCTTTGTTGTCACAATTGGTGACAATCCAGTAGAATAATTAATTTCCACTAAGCAAAAATGCAGATGGTATGGAATGTCCAGAACTGGCTTTGTCATCTCAGATGATTAATTAGTACCTATCAGCATTCTACAAGTACTGACAATATTTTTATCAGTTTGCAGACCAGCAGCTATAAAGTGATTTCTTAATATAGAATCTATGTAAAGCATATCTGCAAACTCAAAAAGCATTATATACTTCAATTATAACTGAAGGAAAAACAACTTTTTTAGTTTTAGATTGGAGAATAGAGAGGGATTAGAAAACATGTCAGGTTTTTATTGCTGTCTATGCCCCCATTAGTAAGATTCATCCTTCATCAAGTTTACTGTTATCATTAAAAGTAAAAAACAAAAAACAAATTGTGGGTTGTTCCCTGGGACAGTATCAAAGGGGAAATTTTCCAATTGGGACAATAGTTCTGGAAGCCATGGTGACAACCAGGGGTTCCTTCACTTTGGAGGGATTTCCAGCCACCTCCTGTTTTAGCTAAGGGATAGGAATTGAAGGGAAGTCTACCTTATGGGACACAAACAACATAAAAAAAAAACTGACAGGGGTTATAACTATTCCTTACCATATCCAAAATATTTTAAAAAAATGTTTTGCCTTTAGTTCTACGTTAAGCTGGCCATACACTGGTAGATTTTTGCATGAGCGTTTGTATAGAAAATCAGTGTGTTTGATAATGCCATTACAGACTAGACAGATGTACTTTGAAAGTACCTTAACATTTTGTATGCTTGAACATTTAATTTAGGGATAAATGAACTTTACTGAAAAAAAAAACATTCCCTGTTATTTTCTTTTCCTTTGTGCTCCTTTTTTTTTTGTCACTACATTGGAAAATGATTTCTGATCCCTGGTGTGTGGCCAAATTTAGGCTCTTGGTCACTTTATATGCATCTTTCAAGAATTTGTATTTTTTTTATGAAAGTTATTGTCATAAAAAGTGTTTGGGGACCCGGGTCCTGCCCCAGGGGACACGTATCAATGCAAAAAAAAGTTTTAAAAATGTCAGTTTTTTTCAGGATCAGTGATTTACTAATGCTTAAAGTGAAACAATAAAAGTGAAATATTCCTTTAAGTTTCGTACCTGGGGGTGTCTATAATATGCCTGTAAAGTAGCGCATGTTTCCCGTGTTTAGAACAGTCCCTTCACAAAATGTAATTTCTAAAGGAAAAAGAGTAATTTAATGAATTGTCGGGTCCCGGCAATACAGATAAAAGTAATTGAAAAAAAATAAAAAAGAAATGGCGTGGGGTTCTCCCCAAAAATCCATGCCAGACCCTCATCCGAGCACGCAACCTGGAAGGCTGCAGGAAAAGAGGGGGGGCGAGAGAGCGCCCCCCTTTCCTGAACTGTACCAGGCCACATGCCCTCAATATGGGGAGGATGTCCCCATGTTGATGGGGACAAGGGCCTCATCCCCACAACCCTTGCCCGGTGGTTGTGGGGGTCTGTGGGCGGGGGGCTTATTGGAATCTGGAAGCCCCCTTTAACAAAGGGGACCCCAAGATTCCGGCCCCCCCATGTGAATTGATAATGGGTTTTTTCACAAAAAAAATGTGTCAAAAATGTTAAAAACCACAGTAAACAGCTTGGGACAAGTCCTTTATTAAAAAGAAAAAAAAAAGAAAAAAATTCCAACGCTGTAATCCATTCACGAGCGATACGGAGAAAAAAAAGCCGTCACGATCCTGCCTCCATGGGAGGCAGCCGACCGATGACGCTCTCCCACTATGACAGCTCTTTTATAGCTGAGGGCGGGGCCACCTGTCATGTGCGTGGGTGACCCCACCCCCCTCTGACACAAGGGGAAATGCTGAAGTTACCCAGTGACATGTATGGGTAACCCTGCCCCCCTGACGCAACGTGGGTTTCCCGTGACACATCAGAGGGGACGGGGTCACCCATACATGTCACTGGGTAACCCCGGCATTTCCCCTTGAGTCAGAGGGGGCGGGGTCACCCACGCACGTGATGGGTGGCCCCGCCCTCAGCTATAAAAGAGCTGTCACGGCAGGAGAGCGTCATACGGCAGGTGCCTCCCATGGAGGCAGGATCATGTCGGATTTTTTTTTCTCTGTATCGCTCGTGAATGGATTACATTGGAATTTTTTTTTCTTTTTTTTCTTTTTAATAAAGGACTTGTCCCAAGCTGTCTACTGTGATTTTTAACATTTTTGACACATTTTTTTTGTGAAATGGTAGGGGTACAATGTACCATTACCAATTCACATAGGGAGGGGGCCGGAAACTGGGGGTCCCCTTTGTTAAAGGGGGTTCCAGATTCCGATAAGCCCCCCGCCCACAGACCCCCACAACCACCCGGCAAGGGTTGTGGGGATGAGGCCCTTGTCCTCATCAACATGGGGACATCCTCCCCATGTTGAGGGCATGTGGCCTGGTACGGTTCAGGAGGGGGGGCGCTCTCTCATCCCCCCTCTTTTCCTGTGGCCTGCCAGGTTGCGTGCTCAGATAAGGGTCTGGTATGGATCTTTGGGGGGGAACCCCACGCCATTTTTTTTTATTTCGGCACAGGGTTCCCCTAAAATCCATACCAGACCTAAAGGGTCTGGTATGGATTTTGAGGGGGACCCCTACGCCATTTAAAAAAAAAATTGTTGCAGGGTTCCCCTTAATATCCATACCAGACCTGAAGGGCCTGATATGGAATTTGGGGGGATCCCCACGCATTTTTTTTAAATTTTGGTTCCGTTTTTTTCAATGACTTATCTGTATTGCCGGGACCCAACAATTCATTAATAGCCGTGAGTAGTTTTAAATGACTTGTTTTGCTTTAGAAATTACATTTTGAGCAGGGACAGTTCTAAACAGACATACTATAGACACCCCCCAGGTACGAAATTTAAAGGAATATTTCACTTTCATTGTTTCAGTTTAAGCATTATTAAAATCACTGCTCCTGAAAAAACAGCCCTTTTTAAAACTTTTTTTGCATTGATACATGTCCCCTAGGGCAGGACCCAGGTCCCCCAGACACTTCTTATGACAATAACTTGCATATTAACCTTTAAAATTAGCATTTTTGATTTCTCCCATAGACTTTTAAAGGGTGTTCCGCGGCTTTCGAATTAACCGCGAACACCGCAAATTGTTCGTTATTCGGCGAACAGGTGAACAGCCAATGTTTGAGTCAAACTCATGTTCGACCTGAACATAAAGCTTATCCCTAACACACAGTAGAAACATGCAACCTGCAATATGCCAAAATGTCCCATGAGCTGCTTTGCCACATGTAGCAAAGCCCATTAAAATCAACGGGCTGCCCTATGCGTGTCACGGGAAAAATTAACCAAAAATCTTGCGCTCGGTGTGAATGAGGCCTGAAAGTGAAATTGGTTTATTTACACAAGAAAAATGAGGGTCTTTACATCTGGGCATTTCCAAATGCATGGCAAACTGCATAGAAAATGCGTGCTTCGCCTTGAATTTCAGAAAAATGCGGAAAATTCACAACAAAAGCACAGTAAAAGACACACCACACTCCGCTTTAAAAACAAAGTTCTGGAGTTTCTTTGGGGTAAATTGTTGCGTGTAGGGTAGCCCATTTAAGTGAAGAGGCTGCCCTATGTGTGACGAGCAAAAAAACTCATAAACACCCAAATAAAAAAGGAAGGAGGAATGTGAGCTACACAGAGATGTGAACATGGCCTGACAGCTGAATGTCACCATCCACTCCCTCCTTTGTACTTGTATAAATCTGGCAATACACTATGAAATCTGACTGTACAATATTTGTACAATTTCATTTAGATTTACCAGAACTATGTAATAGGATTACCTACCTGAACAATATATCAATTTGTATCAAATCAGACAGGCTCTTGCACTACATAGCTGAAGTAGATCTAAAGAAGATTGTACAATCAGATTGTACAGAAAGTGGGTGGAAGGTGGTATAGTAATGACAGAGGTGTGGTCCAGTGGGGCTCCATCATGCAGTTTTCTGTGATGCAGAAAGGCAGTGCATTCTGGGCTTCAAAGTTTTCTTGATGTCACATGACCTAGAGGAGATGATGGAAGCAAAAAAAATATTTCAAACACATATGAAATGTTAAAGCTTTCGTGGGTGAGGTAAGTGAGAGATAAGCACATTGGGATTTCTGGGCCAAAAATAACAGAAAAGGCTTCTATTTATTATGAAAAATTAGATTCTGCCTGAAAAAGGTGAACTTAGCCTTTAACACAAGGGAAATTAGCTTTATTTTTAGCCAGTGGCGTCTCCAGCTTTCATATTTAGGGGGGGCACATGGGGGGGACAGGGACAAAAGTAAGGGGGCCAACCATAAAACGCAATTATATATATATATTTCAAGAATGGAATGCACTCCAGAGGTCATCAATACAGCCTCACCAGTGCCCATCAATGCAGCCTCACCGGTGCCCATCAATGCAGCCTGATCAGTGTCCATCAATGCAGCCTGATCAGTGCCTATCTTTGCAGCCTTACCAGTGCCCATCAATGCAGCCTCACCAGTGCCCATCAATGCAGCCTCACTAGTGGCCATCAATGCAGCTTGTTCAGTGCATGGTGATTAGAGAGAGGAGAGCCGCCGGATTTCACAGAGTGGGGATCTCCCGCTTACCCGGTATGGCCGCTGTCATATGAAGTCCCGCCTCCTGGATCGCCTCCTAAGATAGACGTCACCAGTGTGCAGTCTATCATAGGAGCCCATCCAGGAGGCGGGACTATGTATGACAGTGGCTGCCGGGTAAGTGGGAGATCCCCGCTCTGTGTAATCTGGCGGTGCTCGTCCCCCCTTCCCCTCTGAGGCAGCCAAATGGGCCCAGTGGAACCCATGGTAGGGTTGGCCCTGGGGGCCCCCCTCTGCCCCAGCTTCCAGGGGCAGATTTGATCTGGGGACAGTGTCCTTAGTCCGAGGACTGTGCCTGGAAAATGAGGACTTCTGGTCACCCTAGGCTAGTGGCCAGCAGGACCCACAGGTCAGTGGCCAGCAGGACCCACAGGTCAGTGGCCAGCTCCCAGCAGGACCCACAGCTTGTGGGTCCTGCTGGGAGCTGGCTGCAGACCTGTGAGTCCTGCTGGGAGTGGAAAATACCCTATGGGTCCTTCTGGCCTGTGGGTCCTGCTGGGAGTGGAAAATAGCCTATGGGTCCTGCTGGGAGCTGGCTGCTGGCCTGTGGGTCCTGCTACCCACTGGCCTGTAGGCCATGGCCAGCTCCCAGCAGGACCAATAGGCCAGCGGGCAGCTCCTAGCAGGACCCACAGGCTATTGTCTGCTCCCAGCAGGACCCACAGGTCTGCACCAGCTCCCAGCAGGATCCACAGGCCATGGGCACTTGGGCAGCTCCCAGCATGAGTGGACCCACAGTGTTGAGGGCTATTTTGAGATTAATGGGTAGGCATTGGGGCAGGGTAAATTAGGTGTATGGGGGGGATAGATGGGATGATAATGCAATAAAACAGAATAAAATTGATGGAATGGTCCTGACTGTAAATATGATAGTGGTATCAACATAGCTCGATGCGTTTCGTGGATGAGCTCCACTCATCAGAAGCAGATGCTTGATATATATCTATAATATAAAGTTGTACACATTAATAATCGGTCTCAATGTAAGAGGGCAGGGAAGGGGAGGAAAAACAAAAGTATGGAAAATATCCACCCATACTTACAATATAGCTATGAGTCTGAAATAGAGCGATAAGAGCAGCAGGCCAGCCGAACAATTCACTAGCCCCGGGAGATGAGGTGGGTCTTTCACTCAAACCTCTCCCCGATGGCCTTGGTGAGAAAGGTTTTACCTACAAGTGGGATCACCCATTTCTCACAGTCCGCAAAGGACCAGATACCTTCTCTTTGCGTCATCCCTTGAGAGCTTCCAGGCTTGTTTGCCTCTGCTGAAATGGATCCAATTCCAGTACCTGACTGGCTCATACCAGTTGTCTCCAAGATCCTCAGCGTCAGGCACCCCCGGGTAGACCACAAAGGGCTTGCTATAATTGCTGTGGTCGTGGGGGCCCTTCGCAAGCAAGACTAGTGGGTAATCCACGTTTCCAACCCCGAATGAAGGGGTGGCCGGATGATCCTACCAGCATACATTTAGCTCAAATCTTTTTTTTTGTTTTTCACATTGAACTTTTAGAGTCAAATTACCTTTATTGCGATTTCTGGGTGTCATACCAGGAACACTGTGTGTTGGGCCTTTGAGCTTGGGGCCCCTCTGACTTGACCTTCAGTTTACCTTTGTTCGCTGATGAGTGAAGGCCTCTTTTATGCTTCAAATATTTGACACAATTCATATCTCGTCTCTTACGTTGTCTGTTAGACTTTGTATTATGTCTGTTATTATCTATCTTTGAATACCACCTCCACATTGGTATACTCTGAGCGTTCTGTTTGAGCCATGGTTTTCCAGATTATGCTCAGGAGAATTGGTTCTCCCTTGGGATGGGTTAGGCTGCCGTATAGCCCCATAGTAGTGGCACGGTGCTAGCGATCTCTCCCGAGCTCAGAGAATTAGACCAATGTGAAGAAGGCAGTCAATTGTACGTACAACTGCAGACTGCCAGCATACTCTCTGTAACAAATATTTAACGTAGTTGATAACTTGTTTATAATGCTGTTCGTCAGATTGCGTATTATGTTTATTGTTACTATTTTTCTTTAACTAATGCCTTCACATTGACTTGGTTTAGGTGCGTTAATTATGGGGCCGTGTTGTCGGTCTGTCTCGGGCCTGGAACACTGGGCCAGTGCTGATTCCAATTATTCTCCTGTGGGTTTTCAGTCCATTGCTATCGCGGTTACTTTGCAATTAGGGTTTATTGGACAGTCTTAATCACTTCACTCTCTCGGGTAACACTGGTGCCTTAAACGCATGATTAAGATGGCTGCGGGGGCCCCAAAGGCTGGGGCCAAGAGCTTAGCTGTGCCTTACTACTTCCCGCACTAGGAATACTTTGCCCTGATGGCAGTAGCTTCTCTCAGCGGAGTCTATAGCCTTAACTAGGTTTCTTCTTACCTTCTACCATCACTTTTTTTTTTTTTTTACATTTCCTTTTCTTTCCTCTCCCCCTCCCGTCCCTCCCTTCCCATATCCCTCCTCCCCTCACATCCAAGGAGCTAACAAAAGCTGTTACGATGATTTTTTTTGACAGTATTACTGTTAAGATCCTCTCTTGGAACATTAAGGGGCTGAATTCCCCGAAGAAGCGCACTAGCTGTCTTGCCGAGCTTTGGAGACACAGGGCTCATATTGCATTTCTCCAAGAGACTCACTTTAGGGCAGACAGGATACCCAAACTATCAACCAAACACTTTCCGGCAGCCTATTATAGTCAGTCGATATCCTCTAAATCTAAAGGGACAAGTATACTCATATCTAAGTCCCCCCACTGGCAATTCCTTGACGAGTACCGTGATCAGGAGGGCAAATTCCTGCTTCTAAAGGGAAAAATTTATTCTCAGACCTTCACTGTTGTGAACATTTAATCTTCTGAATTCCAATCCATTTCCCACCCTTGAGGCTTTTCTATCCACTCTTGACTCTTTCCTCGAGGGAACCCTTGTCTTAGAAGGGGATTTCAATTTAACTCTAGACCCTCATAGAGACTTCTCCTCGAACTTGTCTTCCCTGCCACAGGGAACCCGACTTCACCTCAAAGATCTTTTGCAATCACATCAGCTAGTCGATATCTGGAGAATAGTCCATCCTCAAGAGCAGGATTATACCTTTTACTCTACCGTCCATGGGTCCTACTCTAGAATCACCCTTTTTCTCCTAAAACACTCAGCAATTCCCCTGGTCACCAAGATGGATATCGGCCACATTTCACTCTCTGACCACGCCCCCCTCCTGCTGAAACTGGCTATTTTGCAAACGTCCCCTAGGACCTCTACGGATATATACCTAAGCGCCGGATAAGTGACCCTTGTTTACTTCTTTTGCTCCATTTCCTTCTCCAGAACTAGCAGAGACTTTTCATGCTTTCTACTCCAAATTATATAATTTGGACACAACTTCTACTTTCCTGTTGATGCCTTAAAACTCTCTAGATATCTGCAATTATCTTTGAGAAACCGAACTTCCTGCGTTGACGATGGAAGAGCGAGAAGACCTGTCTAAGCCTATTACAGTGGAGGAATTTGCATCTGCCATAGCTGACAGATTCACCCTCCCTTACTATAAAACGTGCCAGCACTCTTTGGCACCTTACCTTCTTGCGGCCTTCAATGCTGTGATGGACAGACACAGCTTTCCTGCAGATATACTGCGCGCCTCAATATCCATGATCCCTAAGCCGGTAAGGACCCACTACTATGTGCCAGTTACAGGCCCATTTCACTTCTGAACTGTGATGTGAAACTATTCACTAAAATCCTTGCCTCTAGGATGAATGTCTTATTGCAATGTCTAATTGTAACAGATTAAGTTGGCTTTATCCAGACTAGAGAGGCCAGGGACAACACTATTCAGACACTGAACATAATAGAAAAAGCAAAACGATCCCGTATTCCCCTACTGCTCCTGTCCACAGATGCCAAGAAGGCTTTTGACAGGATGGACTGGACTTTTCTCCAGAAGATGCTCAAATTCGTGGGAATGCCAGATCCCATCCTGTCATGGATATTGGCCATTTATGGAATCCCACAGCTACAGCACGGGTAAGTGGCTACAACTTCAACCCTTTCTCCATTTCGAACGGCACCAGGCAGGGCTGCCCCCTGTCTCCATTGCTATTCGTTCTTTCCCTGGAACCTTTTCTACACCATATCAGAGGTAATCAATCCATTAAAGGTATTCAATCCGGTCAATACCAAAACAAAGTGGCAGCCAAAGCCAATGACCTTTTTTTTTATATTACTAAGCCCCTTACTTCTTTGCCCTCCCTGTTACAGGAGCTGAAGCGCTATTGTACCCTGTCTAATTTTAAGGTTAATCTGCAAAAGTCAGAGGTCCTGAATGTCTCCTTGTCAGACTCTACCATTTCAAACCTATGCCCCTTTTTCTTATTCAAGTGGGCTGCCCACTACATTCATTACTTGGGAACAAAAATTTCTGTGAATCTGCATGACATTATTCCCCTCAACTACCAGCCGTTGTAATATACTCAAAATGAATGCAATGCCTACACTTTTGTACTTATTGCAGGCACTGCCTGTCAAAATACCCCAGATGTTTTTTCGCGCCATACGTTCGATTTATCAGATTCATTTGGCGCGGTAAACACCCACGTCTCAGCAGAGCATTATTACTACGACCAAAGATTAAGGGCGGTCTCGGGTTTCCGGACCCAGCCCTATATTATACCATGGCCCAACTGGTGCTGACACAGAGACTTGAAACTCTGGGTATTGCTGGAACAAAAGACTTCCCAGGCCCCACTCGCTGGTCTACTTTGGGCAGGCAAAACTCATCTCACCCACTTGACTACTCATCCGCTGATTGGCCCTACTCTTGTGGAACTGAACGGGTTTTTCTGTTTATCCTGACTGAAAAGTTTTCCATCCCCAATGACTTGTTGGCTATCCAGACTTTATACCTGGTCTCACTGACCAATCTCTTTCTCAGTTTAGATCCATACGTATTCTTCTACATATTTTTGGTCAAAAAAATCTCAATAAGCGTTTATTGATTGGTTTGCGCAAAAGTTATAGTGTCTACAAAATAGGGCATAGTTTTATAGCATTTTTATTAATATTTTTTTTTTTTTTACTAGTAATGGCGGCGATCAGCGATTTTTATTGTGACTGCGACATTATGGCGGACACATCGGACACTTTTGACACCATTTTGGGACCATTGTCATTTTTACAGCGATCAGTGCTATAAAAATGCACTGGTTACTGTAAAAATGACACTGGCAGTGAAGGGGTTAACACTAGGGGGCGAGGAAGGGGTTAAATGTGTGCCCTGGGAGTGATTACTACTGTGGGGGGAGGGGACTGACTGGGGGAGGTGACCGATCTGTGTCCCTATGTACAAGGGACACAGCATCGTTCTCCTCTCCCTGACAGGACGTGGATCTCTGTGTTTACACACAGAGATCCACGTCCTTGTCTGTGTAACGGCCGATCGCGGGAGCCTGGCGGACATTGCGGCCGCCAGGCACGCGCATCGGCATGTCAGTGACGTGCCGGGCGTGCGCGCGCGCCCCCCAGTAGCCGGAGGGGCCGAGGACGTCTATTGACGGCCTCCCGGATATCTAGAGCCACCTTGGGGCCGTCATTCGTCTATGGCCCGGGCTCCATCTAGTTAAGATGACCTGGTGTGATATACATAAGATTAAAAATACAATATAAATATGTAACAATATAACATTAGTGGAATGGATATGGTGCCAGTGAAAAAAATTGAATGGTATAAATATGTGCTGAAAGAAATATATAGTTGCTGTCAAAGGTATAAAATTATATAATGATAAAATCATACATATGGGAATAAAATACAAATCCGTGATAAAATAGTCTGTGGTAAAACAACTAATCTGTGATAAGAAATCCGTGGTGAAAAATATATGGTGATGTGACTCAAATCAGCAACCGTAAAAAACTTTAAGTATGAGTTCATAGGCTTGATTTAAAAGTGCTTATTGCAATTATCCTTAGTGGTGTTCACAGCAAACCGTGGCTCATCCGTGCTCTGATATAAATCGCACTCACCAGATTATCCTTACCCTCAAGGGGTATGTGACATTCACAGTGTTAGCCACTGGGAGGCTCTGTGGCGAATCCCTATGTTCCTCACAGCTTTACTTTTTGCCAAATAAAGCTGTGTACATACGGTATCACACTATTGGGAGCATTCCCCTTTTTTCTTTCCTTCCCCATCTGGCTAGTGTTGGAGTTCAATCACCAAAACAGAGGAACATAGGGATTCGCCACAGAGCCTCACAGTGGCTAACACTGTGAATGTCACATACCCCTTGAGGGTAAGGATAATCTGGTGAGTGCGATTTATATCAGAGCACGGATGAGCCACGGTTTGCTGTGAACACCAATAGGACAACCCTAAGGATAATTGCAATAAGCACTTTTGAATCAACATATGAACTCATACTTAAAGTTTTTTACGGTTGCTGATTTGAGTCACATCACCATATATTTTTCACCGCGGATTTCTTATCACAGATTTGTTGTTTTACCATAGGCTATTTTATCAAGGATTTGTATTTTATTCCCATATGTATGATTTTATCATTATATAATTTTATACCTTTGACATCAACTATATATTTCTTTCAGCACATATTCATACCATTTAAATTTTTTCGCTGGCACCATATCCATTCCACTAATGTTATATTGGTACATATTTATATTGTATTTTTAATCTTATGTATATCACACCAGGTCATCTTAATAACTTATTGTATTTTTAAGCCAACACTAAACAGCACCACTTCTACTCACCCCCTCTTTTTTAATCTCATTGCCACATCTAGGTGTTGGCAATCAGTAGAGGCAGCAGTTTGTGTTGTCTTGTTTATTCTCCTGTCAGTACTTTCTTTCCTTAGCGCGGATTCATTTACTTTTTCATTTTCAACCTCTTACAAATCCCTGCTAGATCTTCACTCCACGATAGACACCACATTCTTTGCAAAATGGGAGAGGGACCTGCAAGTCACCTTCACTGAACCCCAAAAAGAATGCATACTTTTATTTGCACAGAAATCTTATCTATGTAGCAAACATCAGGAAACCACCTACTGTATAAAATAATGACACGTTGGTATAGAACCCCTTCTGTTCTGGCTAAGCTATTTCCTCAACAAACTGATCGTTGTTGGTGCTGTGACCTACACCCAGGTACCCTCTTACATATTTTCTGGGATTGCCCTGTGCTCCAAACTTTGTAGCAACTCATACATAAATTCAGAGATATCTCCTTACAAGATAACTCAGCTGCGGTCCTACTTAACCACATCAATACTGGGCACTTTCGCCCCCTTCCTTCCCAGACCAATTTTCAGCTTTCAGCGCTCTCGCATTTTCAATGACAATTGCGCGGTCATGCTACGATGTACCCAAATTACATTTTTATCATTTTGTTCACACAAATAGAGCTTTCTTTTGGTGGTATTTATTCACGACTACGTTTTTTTTTTTTTGCGATATAAGCGAAAAAAGAGCGGAAATTAGAAAAAAATAAAATATTTTCGTCTTTCTATTTAAAAAAAATCCAATAAAATTAAATGTTGTCATAAATTTAAGCCAAAACGTATTCTACTACATGTTTTTGGTAAAAAAAAATCTGTTAAGTGTATAATAATTGGTTCGCGTGATCACGGACATATGTACGCAAATGATCATGTACAGATGTGCGCAGGTGATCACGGACATATGTGTGCAAATGATCATTGGGACATATGATTTTATTGTCACATATGTGGGGGACAGGTGTTTTTACTATGTGGGGACATGTGTGTGTGTGTGGGGACATGTGTGTGTGGGGACATGTATTTTGGGGACATGTATGTTTACTTTCTGTGTTTTAGACTGTGTGGGGACACTAGGCTGGTGATCAGTGAGTAAAAAGCTCAAAAAAACAGCCCATACTCACTGATCACCAGCCAGGCTGCAGCGATCCGCTCTCCTCTCCTCACCGACAACTTCTGTGTGAGGAGAGGAGAGCTGATTGCCTAGCAACCGGCTCTCTGTTTACATCACATGACGGCTGTGATTGGACACGGCCGTCATGTGATCAGAAGGGCCAATCACAGAGCCCTCCTGCCGAATCGAGATGCGCTGTGTCTGGGTGACACAAGTGCATCGGGATCGCGCTGCTGCGCGGGAACGCGCGTGCGCGATCCCCCTCCTTCTGAGGGACGTTCCTGAACGTCCACTCAGAAGGAGAGAGTGCCCACCCGGCTGTATATGTACAGTGGCCGGGTGGGAAGTAGTTAACCATACCCCTTTATCAAGAAAACATTATCATAAATCCCTTCTCAAACATCTCCTTAATGCTGCACGGGCCTGCATTCCACCTCTATGGAAGCAACAGTCCATGCCAACGGTGGCCCAATGGCTCGCAAGAGTGAAAGACATTGAGCAAATGGAAGATCTAACCTCTTCTTTGCGAGATAAGTCAGAGAAACATATGTTCAGATGTATTTATTGGGATATCTTCCACTTCTCTGATGAAATCCTCCAATACACATGTTAGACTAAAATAGTGTATAAAAAGAAATAAACTGCCCTCTTCTTCCCTTATACACTCCACTGCACTTCGGGAGCAGGTCTGCTGAATGCAGACCAGAAAAACGTTACTAGCTGCTACTTTACAAAAAAATACAATAAAAAAAGCCCATTGGAAGAAGTCCTATGCGACAAAACTAGTTTTAGGAGAAGCTACACGGCGCTCTTTTATAGTGTGTGGCGTTCGGTTTTTTCGACCACTCATCGAATCTACAGTCCAGTGTTTGGACGGAAGATCACGGTGTTTTCGATTGGAGTGGAGAGACGGGCATATATGAAGGAGGGTGAGACACAAATGATTGATTGGTCCGCCGAGACCGCAATACATCACGGCTACCTGTCGTATGCCTGTCTGGCATTTTGAAGTGGTTTTGCTGAAGTGCCTAACTTTGATTTGCTAGATGTGAGTGAAACTATTGAAGGTTACCTGTGCTGTGTTTAACCACTTAACGACCGCCCACTGTAAATATATGTCGGCAGAATGGCACCGACAGGCAGAATCACGTACAGATACGTGATTGCCTTTGTATAGTTGGGGGGTCTGATCGGACCCCCCTTCTTTACAGTGGGTGGTCGTTTTACCTTCGGGAGCGATCCGGCATGAGGGGACGGCCGTTCGATTCCGGCCACCCCCTCTCGATCGCTCCCGGCGAATGAGAGAGCTTCCCCTGCCTGCCAGGCAGGAGGAAGGGATGTCATCTCTCCTGCGGCGCTTACATATACCGAGCGCCGTACAGGAGAAGATGCCAGGTTAGTGCACACAACATTACACTGACACCAGGACACATAGGCACATAAATCGCCCCCCCCCAGACACCCCAGATAACCCCCCAGATCACCCCCCAGCCCCCAGTCACAGTGTCACTGATTGCAGTGACCATTTATTTAGTGATCACTGCAATCAGTGACATTTGTGACTGTAAAAGTGTCACTACATTTAGTTTTAGGTCCAGTGTAGCCCCCTAACCCCCCCTAATAAAGGTTTAAACCCCTGATCACCCCCCAGATAACCCTTTCACCCCCTAGCACCGCCGTCGCTAAGCAATCATTTTTCTGATCGATGTCTTAGCGTCGGTGATGCTGATCGGTAGCCAGTAATTTTTTTTAGGTTCGCCGCAGGTTTTTATAGCGTCGGGTACCCCCATATATTACCTAATAAAGGTTTAACCCCCTTGATCGCCCCCCAGGTAACCCTTTCACCCCTATCACCACTGTCACTAAGCGATAATTTTTCTGATCGATGTCTTAGCGTCGGCGATGCTGATCAGTAGCCAGTAATTTTTTTTAGGTTCGCCGCAGGTTTTTATAGCATCGGGTACCCCCATATATTACCTAATAAAGGTTTAACCCCCTTGATCACCCCCCAGGTAACCCTTTCACCCCCTAGCACCGCCGTCGCTATGCGATCATTTTTCTGATCGATGTCTTAGCGTCGGTGATGCTGATCGGTAGCCAGTAATTTTTTTTAGGTTCGCCGCAGGTTTTTATAGCGTCGGGTACCCCCATATAATACCTAATAAAGGTTTAACCCCCTTGATCGCCCCCCAGGTAACCCTTTCACCCCCTATCACCACTGTCACTAAGCGATAATTTTTCTGATCGATGTCTTAGCGTCGGCGATGCTGATCGGTAGCCAGTAATTTTTTTTAGGTTCGCCGCAGGTTTTTATAGCGTCGGGTACCCCCATATATTACCTAATAAAGGTTTAACCCCCTTGATCACCCCCCAGGTAACCCTTTCGCCCCCTAGCACCGCTGTCACTATGCGATCATTTTTCTGATCGATGTCTTAGCGTCGGTGATGCTGATCGGTAGCCAGTAATTTTTTTAGGTTCGCCGCAGGTTTTTATAGCGTCAGGTACCCCCATATATTATCTAATAAAGGTTTAACCCCCTGATCGCCCCCCTGGTAACCCTTTCACCCCCTATCACCACTGTCGCTAAGCGATCGTTTTTATGATCGTTGTCTTAGTGTCGGTGATGCCGATAGGTAGCCAGTAATTTTTTTTTAGGTTCGCCGTCAGGTTTTTATATAGCGTCAGGTACCCCCATATATTACCTAATAAAGGTTTTAACCCCCTAATTGCCCCTAGTTAACCCTTTCACCAGTGATCATCATATAAGTGTTACGGGTGACGCTGGTTAGTTAGTTTGCTTTTTATAGTGTCAGGGCACCTGCCGTATATAACCCAATAAAGGTTTAACCCCCTGATCGCCCGGCGGGTGATATCAATTAGGTTTTAGCGTCAGACAGGGTCTGCGTCACACCCCAGGCAGCGTCAGGTTAGTGCCAGTAGCGCTAACACCCACGCGTGAAGCATACACCCCCCTTAGTGGTATAGTATCTGATCAGCTCAATATCTGATCTGATCAGATCTATACTAGCGTCCCCAGCAGTTTAGGGTTCCCAAAAACGCAGTGTTAGCGGGATCAGCCCAGATACCTGCTAGCACCTGCGTTTTGCCCCTCCGTCCAGCCCAGTCCACCCAAGTGCAGTATCGATCGATCACTGTCACTTGCAAAACACAACACACATAACTGCAGCGTTCGCAGAGACAGGCCTGATCCCTGCGACTCCAGTGCTGTAGGAGGTGATTTCACCACCACAGTTAAAAAAAAAAAGCATATATGCCGAAGCATTGGGGCAGCAGGAGCGGAGGAGCGATTTTGCTCCTAATGCCGCGTACATACGGTCGAAATTCCGACGGAGGCTTGCCCGTGGAAAAGTCTGACCATGTGTACGCGGCATAACTTTTGCGAGAAGATGCCCCCATGCTTCAGCATATATAAATGGTGCATGTATGCCCATCATTAGAAGTGGGTGGATGAAGGGCGGTATTCTAATGGTGGGCATAACCACCGATCAATCTATTTTTTTCGTTCAGCCAACAGGCTGCATGAAAAAAAAGATTACAATACATGTCCAACAAGGACCAGCAATGTACTGGTATGTTGCTGGACTTTGAATGTTTATACCAGAATGATGCCTGCGGGTTTAGGTATCATCTTGGTATCATTTAGTGATGAGCCGAACACCCCCGGGTTCGGTTCGCACCAGAACCCGCGAACGGACCGAAAGTTCGAACGAACATTAGAACCCTATTAAATACAATGGATGCGAACGTTCGAATTCTAAAGTGCTAATTATAACAACTATTATGCATGTTATTGTCCTAAAAAGGGTTTGGGAACCCGGGTTCTGCACCAGGGGACATGTATCAATGCAAAAAGAAGTTTTAAAAACGGTCGTTTTTCGGGAGCAGTCATTTTAATGATGCATAAAGTGAAAAAAAAAAGTCAAATATTCCTTTAAATATCGTACCTGGGGGGTGTCTAAAGTATGCCTGTGAAGTGCCACGTGTTTCCCGTGTTTAGAACTGTCCCTGCACAAAATGACACTTCTAAAGGAAAAAAAAGCCATTTAAAACTGCTTGCGGCTTTAATGTAATGTCTGGTCCCAGTAATATGGATGAAATTCTTTAAGAAAAATGGCATAGCTACCCCATGACCCCCCCCCCCTACCCCAGCCCATTACCAGCCCCTTTGGGTCTTGTATGGATATTAAGGGGAACCCCGCACATAAAATAAAAAAGGCCCTATATACTCTGAACAGCCCTATACAGGCGGTGCATACAAGACAGGGACTGTAGGTTTGTTCTTATGTAGAGTCTGTTTGTAATTTTGAACAGGTACATTGTTGAAGTGTAGCTCCAGACCAAAAATCTATTTTTAAACTTTTTGGAAAACATAGGTAAGGGTTATCACCCCTGTAACATTTGTTTTGCTGTCTGTGCCCCTGTTCAGAACATTTCACCTCACTTTCCGTCCCAATGACAACTGTTTTTGAAATGTGGTGTTTTTCTTGAAACAAGGATTGCTGATAAAGCATCAGTACAGAGGAGACACCTTTCTCCCATATTTATTCTTACAGGAGAGAATTTTCCTTCCTAGTGGTAGATTTCCTCTCACTTCCTGTTGTCTTCTTGCGTTTGCAAGTAGGAGTCGTTTGTAAGTTGGATGTTTGAAAGTAGGGACCTGCCGTATATACTCTGCAGAAATAGGCCCCTTAGTTGTTGGTGTTGGCACAACACTGTAAGCACTCACAGTTACTCTTGGTTGGTGCTGGAACGCCCTGCTGTCAACTATTATATCAGGAATTTTAATTACATATAATTGTTGAACAGTGGTAGTAAAAATTGGGCCTTTGATGGTGGTGCTGGTGCCACAACACTGTAAGCCCTGACAGTTACTCTTGGTGGGTGCAGCAATGGGCCCTGCTGTGAATTATTAGATCAAGAATTGTAATTACATGCCCCTGTTGAACAGGGGCTGAAAAATTGGGCCTTAGGCACTGGTGGCACAACACTGCAACCCCTCACAGATACTGTACTTGGAGCACAGCAATGAGCCCTGTTGCAAAGTATTGCTTCAAAAATTGTAATTACACGCCCCTGTTAAACAGGGGCTGAAAAATTGGGCGTTAGGCACTGGTGGCGGCACCCATAAACAAAAATGATCTTACAAGCTATCATCATCAATCGTATCATTGAGGACTCGGAGGAGGAGGATAGCCAGTCAACATAACAGCACAGGCACTCAGCATCAGCATCAGTCTTGAAGGGATGTGACATGTTAAAATCAATTAGTCTGTTATATCAGCATCAGGTGTGTGGTAGCTGGTGGTGATCCAAGACTGGTTCATCTTGATGAAAGTCAGTCGATCAACCGAGTCGGTGGACAGGCGCACCCTGTGATCCGTGACAAATCCTCCAGCAGCACTGAATGTGCGTTCCGAAAGAACGCTGGATGCAGGACAGGCCAGTAGCTCAATTGCATACTGTGCAAGCTCTGGCCAGTGATCCATCCTCAAGACCCAGTAAGCCAGAGGATTTTCGGTGGGGAAGGTGTCCAAGTCTGACCTTGCCCCTAGATATTCCTGCACCATGTTTATCAGACGCTGGCGATGGTTGCTGGAACCGATCATACTTTGGGGCTGCGGACTAAAGAATTGTCTGAACGCATCGGTCAGACGGCCACCTTCCCCACCGCTCCTTCTTTGACTGGCCGAAGCCTCAGCAACTCGTTGTCCAGGACCAGGAGTTTGCAACCTCCCAGTCTCTGGGAACGCGTTGCACAGACCTTTCTGCAAGGCCTCCCGGAGTTGTCTCATCCTCTGCTCCCTCTGCGACGGTAACATAAGGTCCGCAACCTTACCCTTGTACCGTGGATCAAGGAGAGTGGCCAGCCAGTAATGGTCCCTCTCCTTGATCCGAAGAATACGAGGATCCTTCCGCAGACTTTGCAGGATCAGGGAGGCCATGCAGCGTAGGTTTGCTGAGGCATTCGCTCCGGAGTCCTCTGGGTCACTAAGGACGACATGATCCGCAGCCACCTCCTCCCAGCCACGTACAAGTCCACTGGTTTCTTGGGACTGTAAATCATCCCTAAAAGACTGCTGCTGATGAGGCTGAGTGCCAGCCTCCACCTCCATGCTGACACAATCCTCCTCCTCCTCCTCCTCCTCCTCTTCCTGTGCGATGGGTGGGACAGAAGGAACACTGTCTGGGTAAAGGGGGCCTTGAGAGGCAAGGAAGTCCTCCTCTTCCTGCCTCTGTTCTGCCTCAAGTGCCCTGTCCATTATTCCACGCAGCGTGTGCTCCAACAGGTGGACAAGAGGTACAGTGTCACTGATGCATGCACTGTCACTGCTCACCATCCTCGTGGCCTCCTCAAATGGTGCCAGGACAGTGCATGCATCCCTGATCATGCCCCACTGGCGTGGAGAAAAAAAACCAAGCTCCCCTGACCCTGTCCTGGTGCCGTAGTCGCACAGGTACTCATTGATGGCCCTCTGCTGCGTGTGCAGCCGCTGCAGCATGGCCAACGTTGAGTTCCACCTGGTGGGCATGTCACATATAAGGCGGTTCTTGGGCAGGTTCAACTCCTTTTGCAGCTCAGCCAGGCGAGCACTGGCATTATAAGATCTGCGGAAATGCACACAGACTTTCCTGGCCTGCCTCAGGACATCCTGTAAGCCCGGGTACCTGCCCAAGAAGCGCTGCACCACCAGGTTAAGGACGTGAGCCACACAGGGCACATGGGTCAGTTGTCCCTGTCGGAGGGCGGAGAGGAGGTTGGTGCCATTGTCGCAAACCACCATTCCTGGCTTAAGCTGGCGTGGCGTCAACCACCTCTCGGCCTGGCCCTGCAGAGCAGACAGGACCTCTGCCCCAGTGTGGCTTCTGTCCCCCAAACACACCAGCGCAAGCACGGCATGGCATCTTTTTGCCTGCGTACTTGCGTAGCCCCGTGAACGGCTACGGAGCACCGCTGGTTCATAGGACAAACCACAGGAAGAGGCCATGGAGGAAGAAGAAGAGGAGGGGGTGGAGGAGAGAGGTGTGTCACAACCAGTAGTAGCATTTTGGAGGCGTGGCGGTGGGACAACCTCCAACACTACTGCACCTTGTCCTGAATCCTTCCCAGCTGCCAAAAGAGTGACCCAATGGGCCGTGAAAGAAAGGTAACGTCCCTGTCCATGCCTGCTGGACCATGAGTCAGCGGTAATATGCACCTTACCGCTGACCGCCCTGTCCAGCGAGGCCAAGACATTGCCTTCCACATGCCGGTAGAGAGCCGGAATAGCCTTCCGTGAGAAAAAGTGGCGTTTGGGAACCTGCCACTGAGGAACTGCACATTGCACAAACTCACGGAAGGGGGCCGAGTCTACCAACTGAAAAGGCAGCAGTTGAAGCGCTAGCAATTTAGCCAAGCTAGCATTCAACCGCTGGGCATGTGGATGGCTGGGAGTGAACTTCTTTCGACGGTCCAGCAGCTGGGGCAGGGAAATTTGCCTGCTAGAATCGGACGTCGGTGTACTGCTAGCAGAGTGGGCGCAAGTACTTGGCTGTGACACACCTAATTCTACACCTTCATTCCTCTCAGTGCATGTTTCAGAGAGGACTGAAGTTATAGTGGGGTTGGAGATCCCAGCTGATGCGGTGCAAGGAGAGGTCCGCTTTGTTCTTTGGTGTGGGTCTTTGAGGTAGGCTTGCCAACGAGCTGCATGGCAGGTCAACATATGTCTGGTCAGGCATGTGGTACCCAAGCGGCTGATGTTTTGGCCACGCGATATACGCTTGAGACATATGTTGCAAACAGCAGCTGTGCGATCTGATGCACTAGCCTCAAAAAAGGCCCACACCAAAGAACTTTTTGAATGACGGGCAGAGGCAGCGCCCTGCACAGGCGGAGCTCTGCGGTGTGATTCCGTCGGTGTACTGCCCTTACGCTGGCCACCAAAGGGCATCCTGCCTCGTTGGAGATGTGCCTCCTCCTCATCCTCCTCCTCCTCCTCTCTCCTATTAGGCACCCACGTGGAGTCAGTGACCTCATCATCCCCTCCCTCCTCTTCACTGGAGCCAATCTGGCAGTATGCTGCAGCTGCTGGAACATGACTGCCAGATTGGTGTCCTTCTTGAGCATCCCCTCTGTCTGCTCTCACGCTACTGCCTTCCTCTAGCTGGGTTTCATCATCAGACCCTTCGAAACGCTGGGCATCCTCCTGGAGCATGTACCCAACACTGTGCTGAAACAGTTCGGGGGACTCCTCAGGAGGAGGACATGGTGGGTCTAGGGAAGGAGTGACTGATGATTTGTCTGACATTGATACCAGGGAAGACGACGCTTTGGCAGCTGCTTTTCCAGTACCCTGAGCCTGGGTGAGAGAGGATGAGGAGGAGGAGGAGGGCTTGGTCATCCACTCTACCAAGTCTTCGGCATGATGTGGCTCAACATGTCCAGCTGCCGAAAAGAAGGACAAGCGTGTCCCATGGCCATGTGCTGATGACAATGCACCGCGTCCACGACCAGCACTGTTGCCCCCAGACACAGAGCCTGCTTGCCCTCTTTTATTGCCTCCTGACTGTCTGCCTCTCCTTGTTTGCCTTCCAGACATTCTAATAGATGGCCTGCAGGGAGATGGGAAAAAAGCAATAAGGGCTACCTTCAGGTGTCCTTCTCTGTCCCTTGAAACAAGGACTTTCACAGTGAAAGAAACTGACACTCTCCCTACCTACAGTTTTCTGTCCCTAGAAAAAATGTTTTTTTTTAATCACAATATAGCACAAGGACAATTCACTCACTGTCCTTACAGGTCCCTGGAAACAAGGACTTGCAGAGTGAAAGAAAAAAAACACTCTCCCTACCTACAGTTTTCTGTCCCTAGAAAAAATGTTTTTTTTAATCACAATATAGCACAAGGAGAATTCACTCACTGTCCTTCCAGGTCCCTGGAAACAAGGACTTGCAGAGTGAAAGAAAAAAAACACTCTCCCTACCTACAGTTTTCTGTCCCTAGAAAAAAGGTTTTTTTTAATCACAATATAGCACAAGGACAATTCACTCACTGTCCTTACAGGTCCCTGGAAACAAGGACTTGCAGAGTGAAATAAACTGACACTCTCCCTACCTACAGTTTTCTGTCCCTAGAATAAATGTTTTTTTTAAGCACAATATAGCACAAGGAGAATTCACTCACTGTCCTTCCAGGTCCCTGGAAACAAGGACTTGCAGAGTGAAAGAAAAAAAACACTCTCCCTACCTACAGTTTTCTGTCCCTAGAAAAAATGTTTTTTTTAATCACAATATAACACAAGGACAATTCACTCACTGTCCTTCCAGGTCCCTGGAAACAAGGACTTGCAGAGTGAAATAAACTGACACTCTCCCTACCTACAGTTTTCTGTCCCTAGAATAAATGTTTTTTTTAAGCACAATATAGCACAAGGACAATTCACTCACTGTCCTTACAGGTCCCTGGAAACAAGGACTTGCAGAGTGAAAGAAAAAAAACACTCTCCCTACCTACAGTTTTCTGTCCCTAGAAAAAATGTTTTTTTTAATCACAATATAACACAAGGACAATTCACTCACTGTCCTTCCAGGTCCCTGGAAACAAGGACTTGCAGAGTGAAATAAACTGACACTCTCCCTACCTACAGTTTTCTGTCCCTAGAATAAATGTTTTTTTTAAGCACAATATAGCACAAGGACAATTCACTCACTGTCCTTACAGGTCCCTGGAAACAAGGACTTGCAGAGTGAAAGAAAAAAAACACTCTCCCTACCTACAGTTTTCTGTCCCTAGAATAAATGTTTTTTTTAAGCACAATATAGCACAAGGACAATTCACTCACTGTCCTTACAGGTCCCTGGAAACAAGGACTTGCAGAGTGAAAGAAAAAAAACACTCTCCCTACCTACAGTTTTCTGTCCCTAGAAAAAATGTTTTTTTTAATCACAATATAACACAAGGACAATTCACTCACTGTCCTTCCAGGTCCCTGGAAACAAGGACTTGCAGAGTGAAATAAACTGACACTCTCCCTACCTACAGTTTTCTGTCCCTAGAATAAATGTTTTTTTTTAAGCACAATATAGCACAAGGACAATTCACTCACTGTCCTTACAGGTCCCTGGAAACAAGGACTTGCAGAGTGAAAGAAAAAAAACACTCTCCCTACCTACAGTTTTCTGTCCCTAGAAAAAATGTTTTTTTTAATCACAATATAGCACAAGGACAATTCACTCACTGTCCTTACAGGTCCCTGGAAACAAGGACTTGCAGAGTGAAAGAAAAAAAACACTCTCCCTACCTACAGTTTTCTGTCCCTAGAAAAAATGTTTTTTTTAATCACAATATAGCACAAGGACAATTCACTCACTGTCCTTACAGGTCCCTGGAAACAAGGACTTGCAGAGTGAAATAAACTGACACTCTCCCTACCTACAGTTTTCTGTCCCTAGAATAAATGTTTTTTTTAAGCACAATATAGCACAAGGAGAATTCACTCACTGTCCTTCCAGGTCCCTGGAAACAAGGACTTGCAGAGTGAAAGAAAAAAAACACTCTCCCTACCTACAGTTTTCTGTCCCTAGAAAAAATGTTTTTTTTAATCACAATATAACACAAAGACAATTCACTCACTGTCCTTCCAGGTCCCTGGAAACAAGGACTTGCAGAGTGAAATAAACTGACACTCTCCCTACCTACAGTTTTCTGTCCCTAGAATAAATGTTTTTTTTAAGCACAATATAGCACAAGGACAATTCACTCACTGTCCTTACAGGTCCCTGGAAACAAGGACTTGCAGAGTGAAAGAAAAAAAACACTCTCCCTACCTACAGTTTTCTGTCCCTAGAAAAAATGTTTTTTTTAATCACAATATAGCACAAGGACAATTCACTCACTGTCCTTACAGGTCCCTGGAAACAAGGACTTGCAGAGTGAAAGAAACTGACACTGTCCCTACCTACAGTTTTCTGTCCCTAGAATAAATGTTTTTTTTAAGCACAATATAGCACAAGGAGAATTCACTCACTGTCCTTCCAGGTCCCTGGAAACAAGGACTTGCAGAGTGAAATAAACTGACACTCTCCCTACCTACAGTTTTCTGTCCCTAGAATAAATGTTTTTTTTAAGCAAAATATAGCACAAGGACAATTCACTCACTGTCCTTACAGGTCCCTGGAAACAAGGACTTGCAGAGTGAAAGAAACTGACACTCTCCCTACCTACAGTTTTCTGTCCCTAGAATAAATGTTTTTTTAAGCACAATATAGCACAAGGACAATTCACTCACTGTCCTTCCAGGTCCCTGGAAACAAGGACTTGCAGAGTGAAAGAAACTGACACTGTCCCTACCTACAGTTTTCTGTCCCTAGAATAAATGTTTTTTTTAAGCACACTATAGCACAAGCACAAAACACACTGACACTCTCCCTACCTATCCTTCTCTTTCCCTAAACTAAAGGAATCCAGGTTAAGCAAGAAAGAAATAACAGTCACTGTCCCTGCCTATGCTGCTCTATCCCTGCTCCGGAACACACTACACTAGGCCGCCGTGCTGGCGGCCTTTTATAGTGTGGGGCGTGTACTAAACACCCTCAGCAATAATTGGCCACAGGCATCCTGCCTGTGGCCAATCATTGCTCTCCTCGCTGCCGGCGCTGTGATTGGCCAAGCATGCGGGGTCACAGTGCATGCTTGGCCAATCACAGCGCCTGGATGACACTGCGATGGCGTAGTGCATTGTGGGCCGTTCGCGTCACTCGAATTTGGCGCGAACGGCCCAAATCGTTCGATCTTCGTCGAACGATCGAACAGCCGATGTTCGAGTCGAACGTATGTTCGACTCGAACACGAAGCTCATCCCTAGTATCATTCTTTTCAGCCAGCGGCCGGATTTCAGGTAAAAGCAATTCTAGTGGCTAATTAGCCTCTGGACTGCTTTTACAAGCAGTGGGAGGGAATGTCCCCCCCCCCCGGATATAAAAAGCGCCATTGGGAAATTGGGAAAGCATTTTATCACACCGATCTTGGTGTGGTCAGATGCTTTGAGGGCAGAGGAAAGATCTAGGGTCCAATAGACCCCAGTTTTTTCAAAAAAGAGTACCTGTCATTACCTATTGCTATCATAGGGGATATTTACATTCCCTGAGATAACAATAAAAGTGATAAAAAAATAAAATATGGAAGCAACAGTTTAAAAATAAAATAAAAAAGCAAAATTAATAATAAAAAAAAAAAAAAAGCACCCCTGTCCTGCCCTGCTCTTGCCCAATGGCGAACGCAAGCGTCGGTCTGGCGTCATATGTAAACAGCAATTGCACCATGCGTGTGAGGTATCACCGCGAAGGTCAGATCGAGGGCAGTAATTTTAGCAGTAAACCTCCTCTGTAAATCTAACGGGGTAACCTGTAAATGCTTTTAAAGGCTTTTAAAAATGTATGTAGTTTGTCGCCAATGCGCGTTTGTGCGAAATTTTAAAGCATGTCGTGTTTGGTATCTATGTACTCGGCCTAAGATCATCTTTTTTATTTCATCAAACATTTGGGCAATATAGTGTGTTTTAGTGCATTAAAATTAAAAAAAGTGTATTTTTTCCCCAAAAAATGCGTTTGAAAAATCGCTGCGCAAATACTGTGTAGAAAAAAAAATGCAACACCCACCATTTTATTCTGTAGGGCCTTTGCTTTAAAAATATATATAATGTTTGGGGGTTCAACATAATTTTCTTGCAAAAAAAAATATGTTTTCATGTAAACAAAAAGTGTCAAAAAGGGCTTTGTTTTCAAGTGGTTAGAAGAGTGGATGTAAGCTTCCTAATGTTGTGTATAAAATGCCAGAACAGTTCAAACCCCCCCCAAATGACCCCATTTTGGAAAGTAGACACCCCAAGCTATATACTGAGAGGCATGTTGAGTCCATGGAATATTTTATATGTTGACACAAGTTGCGGAAAAAATACAATTTTTTTTTTTTTTTTGCACAAAGTTGTCACTAAATGATATATTGCTCAAACATGCCATGGGCATATGTGGAATTACACCCCAAAATACATTCTGTTGCTTCTCCCGCGTACGGGACCCCAAAAACCAATCACCGCCTTCAGGCTTTCTAAGGGTGTAAATTTTTTATTTCACTTCTCACTGCCTATCACAGTTTCGGAGGCCATGGAATGCCCAGATGGGACAAAACCCCCCAAAATGACCCCATTTTGGAAAGTAGACACCCCAAGCTATTTGCTGAGAGGTATTGTGAGTATTTTGCAGATCTCGCTTTTTGTCACAAAGTTTTGAAAATTGAAAAAAAAAGAAAAAAAAAATGTTCTTTCTTCATTTTCAAAAACAAATGAGAGCTGTAAAATACTCACCATGCCTCTCAGCAAACAGCTTGGGGTGTCTACTTTTCAAAATGGGGTCATTTGGGGGGGTTTTGTGCTATTTTGGCATTTTATGGCCTTCAAAACTGTGATAGGTAGTGAGGAGTGAAATCAAAAATTTGCGCCCTTAGAAATCCTGAAGGCGGTGCTTGGTTTCCGGGGTCCCGTACGTGGCTAGGCTCCTAAAAAGTCCCACACATGTGGTATCCCCGTACTCAGGAGAAGCAGCAGAATGTATTTTGGGGTGCAATTGCACATATAACCATGGCATGTGTGAGCAATATATCATTTAGTGACAACTTTTTGTAATTTTTTATTTTTTTTGTCATTATTCAATCACTTGGGACAAAAAAAAAAATATTCAATGGGCTCAACAGGCCTCTCAGCAATTTCCTTGGGGTGTCTACTTTCTAAAATGGGGTCATTTGGGGGGGTTTTGTACTGCCCTGCCATTTTAGCACCTCAAGAAATGAGATAGGCAGTCATAAATTAAAAGCTGTGTAAATTCCAGAAAATGTACCCTAGTTTGTAAACGCTATAACTTTTGCGCAAACCAATAAATATATGCTTATTGACATTTTTTTACTAAAGACATGTGGCTGAATACATTTTGGCCTAAATGTATGACTAAAATTGAGTTTATTCGATTTTTCTTATAACAAAAATTAGAAAATATCATTTTTTTTCAAAATTTTCGGTCTTTTTCTGTTTATATCGCAAAAAATAAAAATCGCAGAGGCAATCAAATACCATTAAAAGAAAGCTCTATTTGTGGGAAGAAAAGGACGCAAATTTCGTTTGGGTACAACATTGCATGTCCGCACAATTTACAGTTAAAGCAGCGCAGTGCAAAATTCTGAATTCACCTCTGGTCCTTTAGCTACCAAATGGTCCGGGGCTTAAGTGGTTAATAAAAGTTTTTACGTACTTCACTATTGGAGACCTTTTTGCTTTTTCATGTGGGAAAACTTGACTGACCTAGCAACATCGTTTGGATCTATCTTTTATACCCTGAGGGGTGTTTAAGCTGTGAAGCCGAGCATGAGAGTGCAAGGCAAATCCTAGTGGTGAGTGCAAGTCCTTAGGGAGTGGAGTCACTAATCACGCTGGTGTGGTGAAGGTTTATTCAAGAGAACACAGGAAGATTTTTATGCAAATTTTAGTTGAAGTTACTATTATTGGAACACTTATCTCACTGATGGACTTTTTTTAAATGTTTTTTCACAACTGGTTTGGAAACATTATTTGAATGCTATGGACACTTATTAATTTATTGTATGTGCACATATATATTTTTAGAGTATATGTTTTATAGTTTTTCACATATATGTATTTCTTCACGGGACATATATATATTTTCTATAGTATTTAGATTTGTGCTGTGATACACAGAAGCACTACTAATTTTGTTTATTCAAAATACTTTTTTTAATACACATGTTAGGATACACCATCTGGGATCTCCATTGCTTATTTAGTGCTATTGATCTTGGCTCCTTGGGGGTAATTCACCCCCCCTCCCTTTTTTTCTTTATTCTTGCCGCTATCTCTCTCTTATCTTTTCCCTCTTCTCTTTCTTTCCCTTCTCCTTTTAAACGAAAAAATAAATAAAAGTGATGGACCTAGAAGCATATATTTACCCTGTATTAGACTTTAATTGGTGGTGTGAGCCTAATTCAAGGGTTCCCTTCACTCACATGCAATTGTTATGTATGGTTGTGCTTATTGTGCTCGTTACCATTTCTATGCAATGCAAAGTTGTCTCTATATTTGTATCTGTGTCACATCTTTAAAAAAATATATATATATATTAAACATTTATTATTCTAAAACGAAAGACATATTTCAAGGTTGTGTAAATAAATATACTTTGGCATGTTACCAAATGGTGTAGCTATAACCATAGCAAATCTTGAGACTGCTATAAGGCCTAGAAGTACGGAGACGGGGGGGTCGGTATATCAGTAGCTTTTGCAAATACTTTTGGATAAGTTGAAAAAAAAAATGTTAGGGAACCTCCATATAATTGTTTTGAAAAAAGTATCACTAAAGTAATAAGATCGCTAATGCATCACTAAAAAAAGAAATTAGAGAGACAAGGGAGTCCCACAAAGTGTACAGTATGTATGGCCAAAACATATATTTTTTTATTTTTTTTTGTTGATTTGGATAAAATAGGGTGCCTTTTCATGGTGGTGGTAATATTTATTTATTTATTTATTTATTATAAGTTAGAGGTAGATATTTTTATGGTTACTGTGGCTTGAATACCAAATTTTAAAAACAATTAGGTGACCAAAACGAATGGGATTGGATAAAGGAGTTGAACTATTTTTTAGTTTCAATAGATTTTTATTAAAATATTAAGGTACAAAAATCTGATTCAGAGGAGGAGAAAAGAAACAACAGGGTCATATGTCTCGTAGGGCAAAATAATATCTGTAGTTACAATGCCAAGCCATACAAAGATACAGTAGGACAGAACAATACAGCATTCATGAGTTATCTTTTTGGAAACCATTGTGTCCACGGAAGCCATGCCTTTTTAAAGGTCTTTAATGAGTAATTTCTTACAGCTAATTTTTTTTAAAGGCGTGATAAAATTATACAGTTAGGAGGACATTTGATAGGTGCGTTGCCATCTCTCTCTCTTCCAATGTCTTTTTATGACAAGTCTGGCAGCCAGTAAAATGCTAGAGATTATTTTCCTGAAGTTAGGAAGGTAGTCATCTATAGCTATATTTAGTATAGCAAGCCCTGGCCTGGGATCAGTGGAAGATTCACGTGACATCAGAGAGAAGATTGAACACGTTCCTCCAGAAGCTTCTCAGGTTTTTACTTGACCAACATGTAATTAATAAATTGCCAGTTTGGCCACATCCACGCCAACAGAGAGGGGATCCTGCCGGAAAAGAATTTGCTATTCGGTAGGGTGTAAGATATCTTCTAGTCACTATTTTTTGTGTCAGCTCCCACTGGTTTGCACAATGTGATATGTTGTAAGAATACCTAAGTGTGCTATGCCATTTGTTGGTTGTGAAAGTAGACTGGAGGTCCTTCTCTCACGCTAAGATAGGAGGCATTTTGGAGAAAAGCATTTTATTTCAAAATAGGTTTTAGAAAAACAATATACTCTTAGTTACACTGGACATACCCTGATAAAAGTCCCATACTTACGAGTGAATTGATATAGGGTGAAAGGGAGTAGAGGTCAGGTATTGGCAGATGCTAAATAGCTGGAAAATTTTAGTCATAGGCAAATTAAATTCCTTGTCTAACTTGAAGATGCCCTTGAGTTTACCTTTGTCGCAAAGATCAGTCACCCTACAAAGGGTATGGCAGGTCTGGTTGTTTCAAGTGAGGTATAAGCACTTTGAATATGAAGATGGAGATTTTGACCGCAACATTATGTTTGGATTGTTGCAAGATGGTCTGGAGTGACCTTCAAGCCAGCATATAGGCCGTAATGGTGGGAGGCAAGGTTTCTATAGCAATGGGTACCCACTTATCTGCTAATAATAGTAGCTGCAGGTTTTTGTCAGGGGCTAGGGTGGACTTTATGTCTACTCATAAAATCTCCTTAGGGGATTGGAACCAGTGGCGCATTTGATCCAAGAGAGTCACATGGGAGTATGGTGACAACAGCAAACCCAGCCTAGTGCCATCAGACATCAGGAATGAATGTGACAGGATGGAAGACAATTGAACCTGAGATGAAGGATGGGAATACAGGGCCTTTAAAGTTTTAATAAATGGATAATTGAAACCATACCATAACAAGAGAGAGTTGCATGCATATATGGCCAGCTTAATCTTTTACAAGCTTTTTGAGCATCCAAACTCAATATAAGGGCTGGGCGGTCAGTCCTACACAATACATCAATAAGATCAATAGTTAATCTAGTATTGTCTCCTGCATGTCTAGCAGGGACAAAGCCAATTTGATCTTTGTTGATGAGTTTAGGGAGAAACTGGGTTAGTCTATTAGCCAAATCTTCATTAAAAAATCTTATATTCTGAGTTTAGCAAGGCAATGGGCCTGTAATTCTCAGGGACAGATGGATATTTCCTAAGTTTCGGTATACCAGTGATAAAGAAATGGATAACGTGAGGGTGAGGAGCAGTGATGGGTGAACGGTTTGGGCGTGGCATCGGTTCTCCCCCTAACAGTGCCCATTCGGGTGTACACCAAACACCGGAATTTGCGGGGCGCTCGGTGGGATGTTCGCATGCTGCACAGTGCATTCTAAGCCATGATTGGCTGAAGCAATGCACCTGACCGCTGGTCAAGTGCAAGGCTTTGCCCAATCAGGATACTGTAAATAGCTGGTCAAGGAGCTGGCCGGGAAGCCAGCTGCCGCATCCTTAACAACAGATGAGTCATCAGCTGTCAGCGGCCTTCCCCGAGGACAGCTAAATGAACAAACAAAAAAACTCATTGCTGGCAATACAAAAATGTGAAAAAAATGGCGTGGGGTCCCCCCCCTTTGTCTGGTATGGAGATTATAGGAAACCCAATGCCTATTTTTTTTAAATGGCGTGGGGTCCCCCCAAGACCCATACCAAACCCTTATCCAAGCATGCAGCCTGGCAGGGCAGGAAAGGGGGGGGGGGGCAATAGAGTTCCCCCCTCCTGAACTTTACCAGTCCACATGCCCTCAACACGGGGGTGCTTTGGGGCAGGGGGGGCTCTGTTCCCATGGAATACAAAATCTATTATACATACACTGGATTGCTGGCTTTTAATCAGTAAAGTATAATAACTGCTTTCCGCCCGGCCTATAGACAAATGGCCAGGTTGGAGCTCTCTTGTTTTGAGTCAATGTCATATAACTTCCTCCCCAGAATGCACTGCGCCGTGATCTGTCACTCCATGTTTCCGCCGGACACAGCCGATAACAGATCAGTGTACCAGCCTGCTGCTGGAACCATGTGATCGCTATGAACAACCACTGCAGATCCAATGGCAATAGGATGGCTTCCATTCTTGCCATTCATTATGTACATTTGTATTGATTGCTCACAGTGATCACATGGTATATACAGGGCCACCACAGCCCATCTGTACCATGTGATTAACTGTGGTCAATAGCAAACATTAATGCAAAATCATGATCACCTCTACAGAGTTCTACAGTGTTGCAATGGTAACACTGTATTGCTCTGGTCACAGTATTTAAAATAAAAATGAAAAAAAAAACAGTATTAAAAAAAGAAATAACATAGAATTGTTTTTATAAATGTTTTTTTTATTTTATTACTTTTTTTTTTTTTTTTTTACTGTCACCATTTAGTGTCCTTGATCACTACTATACTAGTTATAAGATAACATACTTGTGGCAGTATGTAAAAGCTTAAAAAAGGAAGTTGTGAAAATCCAATTATTTTTAAAATTTCTTATTTTTCCCAAAAATTTGGACAAGAAATTACAACTTCAAAAAACTCTCCATGCCTCTTACTAAATACCTTGAATATCATTTTGGGGATATTTTTACTGTCCTGGCTTTTTTGGGCCTCCAAAATGAGAAAGGCCCTCAGTACATCAGAAATGATTGATTTTCATATATATAATATATATATATATATATATATATATATATCCCCGTATATACTCGAGTATAAGCCGACCCGAATATAAGCCGAGGCACCTAATTTTACCACAAAAAACTGGGAAAACGTATTTACTTGAATATAAGCCTAGGGTGTCCATCTGCATGCCTCACTGTGCCTCACTTTGCCTCACTGTGTCCATGTGCATGCCTCACTTTGTCCATGCCTCACTGTGCCCATGCCTCACTGTGCCCATGCCTCACTGACTGTGTCCATGACTAGACTGACGTTTAACATGTGAATCTATGGAAGGGATGCCCGGGTTTGAAAAATCGGTGCTCCCTGGCTGTAGGTCCCCCAAACAACAAACTTGAGGCTACATGTGTGCCAAGGTTCGGGTCCAGGAAACCTACGAGTGGCCGGTACCGGGTCCCCAAATCACCGAAGAAATTACCGTTTAACATGGGAGTCTATGGAAGGAGTGCCTGGCTTTGAAAAATCGGTGCTCCCCGGCCGTCAGTTCCCCGGACAACAAACTTTGCACACTTGTAGAAGAAGAATGGGGCTACATGTGTGCTAAATTCTGGGTCCATGGGGACCTAATACCAGCCGGTACCGGGTCCCCAAAGTCCGGGAGATCAGGCGCAAAAAGGAGACTCGAGTATAAGCCGAGGGGGGCATTTTCAGCACAAATTTTTTTATATACACCTTAGTTTGTGGACTCTAACTTTCCTACAGACTAAATAATATACACTGATTTGGGTTATTTTCACCACAGAAATGAAGCAAAATACAGTTTGGCCTAAATTTACGAAGAAAGATTATTTATTTGCAAAAAATTATAACAGAAAATAAGAAAAATGTGCGTTATTTTCAGTGTTTTTTAATTTATTTGGTAAAATTTCTTAAAACCTAGTGGTCATTAAATACCACCAAAAAAAGCTCTATCTATCTAAAAAAAAATATAAAAATTTCATATGGGTATAGTGTTGCATGACCGCGCAATTGTCATTCAAATGTGACTGCTCTGAAAGCTAAAAATTGGCCTGGGCAGGAAGGGGGTGAAAGTACCCTGTATTGAAGTGGTTAAAGATCTTAGATGGACTTCCGCTATGTATCTGCTTGAAGTGTATGAAACAGGAGCCTGGTTGTGGAAACCGATATTCCATGAGCCAAAGTAGTATAGAGGTAGAGATGATCTTTGCGTGCTTGGTGTACGGTGGAGACATTGATCCTCAAAGTTCACTACAGGGGCTCTAAAACCACATCTCATCTCCACTTGTTTGCTCTAGTATCAGGGAACTGAGAGTGTACCAGACTTCCAAAATAAAAACTGATACCTGATTTTAGAGGTCACTGGGGGCCTAATTTAAAATGTATTTACTGGCTGTTAATATGTAAATACTATAATGTGCATAGACTGGCAAAAGTTGAACTTTTACTCTTACCCTAAACTAACCCCATAACATACTTATCTTATCAGGTGCTGGAAGCATCAGTCCTGAAAGAACTGATCTTAAAGGGGTTGTAAAGCTTCCGGATCCTATGCATAAAGGTGAAAAAACATCTGATACTTACAACCCCCCAGGCCCCCCCCCCCCGTTTACTTACCTGAGCCCTCGAAAGTCCTGCGTCGTGAACGTGCTGGCTTCTCGGCCCGGGCTTCTCGGCTCTTCTTTGAACAGATTGATAGCAGTGCAGCCATTGGCTCGTGCTGCTGTCAATCAACTCCAATGATGCGAGAGCCGTGGGGCCGGGGCCGAGTCCTGAAGTTGCCGGCTATGGACGCCGAATACAGGACTCGGGATCGCGCCCGCAAGGTAACCGCCTTGGGAGAGTGCTTTCCAGAGGGGGTTATCAGAAGCGGGGAGGAGCCGAGACAGCCGCCGAGGGACCCCAGAAGACGAGGATCGGGGCCACTCTGTGCAAAAGGAACTGCACAGTGGAGGTAAGTATGATATGTTTGTTATTTAAAAAAAAAAAATACTATCACTTTAAGGTTAGATGCCTTCTTTTTTTGGGAAGCATGTTGTCAAATTGTTGACAGAATGAGGTCAAGCAGGAATCCCATTAAGGGTAATCTGTTTCTTATACATTACAAGTTGTTTGGAATAATAGTCTCAGTCTGACTCTTTAGTGAAAAGTGTATAACTTTTAGTTTCTGTGCACTGATTCAGACAAATGCTTTGGGTTTAAATTAAGTTCTATTAGTCTTATTTCTTTGACTGAGTTGATGTGATTTCCAACTGTGAGTTCTTACACAGAAAATTATATTGCCAGCAATTACAAGGCCCAAATTTTAATAAGTGCAGCAATCAAAGCTACAATTCATGAAATGTAATTAGAATATTCACTTTCCAGAGAAAATCTTTTGTTTTTATAAAATCATATTAACATGAATAATTTATTTGCTTTAATTGCAAGCTGGTAAATGGAATAAAGAACGCATGAAAGAAAAATACTGTTACATGGTCCCAAAAAAAACATCTCTAAACAGCTCATAATCTAGATGTTGTGTAGAAAGCATTTAGTGTTCCCAAGAGCAGTTTAGAAAGTACTGACAAGTGAACATTCAGCATTTGTAATGTATTCAGAACTGTCAGTTTCCAATAGCACATGTGTTGTCAGTAGGGATACATGTCCATACTGTTACCAGCTTTGAATAAAGTGTGTCCAAAGGGAAAGCTTCAAATCCACATATAAACCATACAAATGACCTTTTGGGTAAATGTTTTTAAGTGTTTGTTAAGCCAGCATTTCGTATTCCTGATATGTGCCTGTTGTACCATGTACTTGTATGAAATAGTATCATATTCTCTTTGTATTGCTTCCTTTGTGTGAAATACCTGGTGTTTGTGCCAGTCCCTTTGCTTTCCAACAAAAAAACTGACCACACTAGGCAGGAGAACACACCATGGTCAGTTCTCAAGCTATACTGGGAACTCAGCCGGCTCTCCTCCATTAATCAGACTTGTCCTGAGATGCCCCCACTGCACAGCCTTTCACTGGGAAGCTCAGTGTACTGTTGCTTCTCCTCCCCCCAGCTCTTATGCAGCTGAGAACAGAGGGAGCAGATTTTTATGATCACTTAAAAAAAGGGGGAAAAAAAGGTATGTATAATGTTTTTGTTTTCTTTTTTTAATATCTATACACAAATGTTTTGCCTTTTGTTTCAACTTTAACCTCCCTAGCGGTAATCCCGAGCGTGACTCGGGGTTGTTTTTTTATGCTAGGATCGGTAACCCCGAGTCACGCTCGGGGTAGACATTGCAGAGCTCGCAGCGGAGTTTCCCTACCTTCTCCTGGCGATCCAGCGATGATGTCCTCTGCTGTGATCGCCAGCGAGATCTCCGGCGAGTGTCGGCACTTTCGACCCCATCTGACTTCCTAGTTCCGTTCCCTGCGAGCCGCAGCGGCGCATGGGAGCGGAACTGGGCGGCAAATTCAAAAAGTTAAACACATAGTATACATACAGTATACTGTAATCTTACTGATTACAGTACTGTATGTAATAATTACACACCCCCTTGGTCCCTAGTGGTCTGCCCAGTGTCCTGCATGCACTTTTATATAATAAAAATCGTTCTTTCTGCCTGGAAACTGGAGATTGTCCATAGCAACCAAAAAGTGTCCCTTTATGTCAAAAGTGGTTTTAGACCAACTAGAAAGCAGCGATAATAAATTAGAATCACTCGCAGAATTGAGCGATAGCGATTTGTGGGGAAATTCGTCATCAAACACTAAATCTAATGACAGCGACAATTCTGCAACTGAGCAAATTTCAGTGTTTTTGATTTGATTACATTATTGAATAATTTTTATTATAATTAGATTACTATTTTTTATAATTATTTATAGTTATTTATTATATTATAATTTATAATTTTGTGTTTCATATTTATCATACCCGGGATGTCTACTAGACTCTTGTTTGGTCAGGTTTAAGTAAGTAATTACTAAGAATCGCAGGCCTATAATACATAACACCAAATTTTCATGCAAAATAATTGTACCGCTTTTGGTACATAATTCCAGAAAGAATCATACCGCCAGGGAGGTTAAACCAAATGGGCTGTTTTACAAGGTGGTCATTTACAATCACTTTAAGGGCCAGTTCACACCACATGCAGTCCAGTGCGTTTTTTTATGCATAAAAAATGCATGGAAAGTAGATTATATGGTTTTCAACGGCATAGTTCACACCAATGCTTGCAGTTCCACTCACTGGAACGCATCAAAAACGCCTCAATAACGTGCATGCAGAAAAGCATCTGGAACGTATCCGGACTGCCTTTTTATGGTGTGAACTGGCCCTAAATGTCTCTTTTTGGACAGTTGCCTTTCATTCTCCTCAATTAAAGTTGAAGTTTATTCTGCTTATATTATAACTTCCCTGGTCCCTCAATCACCCTCTAATCACATTTTTAAATAAAACCTCTCTTTCTGTTTTCATTGTATACTATGCTATTTTAAACTCACTGAATTCATCACTGGGTCTATTGTGCTTCCCTATGTAACGCAGGCAGTTTATGACCAGAAGGATGTTATAAATGGCTTCTTGAAAACATCACAGCATCCTTCCTCTGTACTTCCAAATACCCCCAGCCCTAATGAAAGTAATGAGGAGTTATCCAAAATATCAAAATACTTTGATGGGTGGATATCAGTCTGGAGGAGAGGGCATTCCCAGTAGATTAAATTTGCATGCACACTGCACTAGAAAATGCCAACATACAATCCTGAGCCCCCATGCCTAAAATAACTGAAATCTAATGAATGAAACGGACAGATGAGAGACAGTTATGCCTCGTACACACGATCGCGATTTCCAAAGAGAAAAGTGCGATGTGAGGTTTTTGACGCAAATTCTGACCGTGTGTATGCTCCATCGCACTTTTTTTGTGAGAATTTCCAACAAGAAAAGATTGAGAGCAGGTTTTCTATTTAAGTGACGGGAAAAATTCCTATCGCAATCGTCTGTATGCAATTACGACGCGCAAAAAAACACGCATGCTCAGATTTAAGCAGAAGAGCCGAACTGCCTATTGAACTTCATTGATCTCAGCTCGTCGTACATGTTGTACGTAACCGCGTTCTTGACGGTCGGAATTTCAGCCAAGATTTGTGTGACCGTGTGTATGCAAGACAAGTTTGAGCCGTTTTCCGGATGAAAAAAAACACAGTTTTCTTGTCGGAAATCACAATCGTGTGTACGAGGCATAAGACTGGGGAGGAAAGGACTAGATGATCCTGAACATCCTCCAAGAGCTTCTAGGCTCGCTGTATGCCATTTCAGCACAGGAGAGGAGCCTGCACAATTTTGAAAGACTCAAGGTATAACCAGCATTCAGATTTAATGGGAATAACATTTGAGTTCATAGGCCATTGATAAATATACAATTGGGCCTCAGCTGAGGTAGAAATACAACATTTGACGAACATAACATCCATTGGCCAGATGCCCTGCTTTTTGGTGAGCAAGTTCATTAGGAATGTTGGAAACTGACAAATTCTGACAAATTGCAAAGCCTAAAGCCCTGTACACACGATTGGATTTCTGATGGAATAAAATTTGATGGATTTTTCCATCAGATTTCCGATGAAGCTGACTTCCATCAGTCTTGCCTACACACCATCAGTAAAAAATCCGACCGTCCCAAGCGCCGTGACGTAAAACACTCCGACGAGCCGAGAAAAATTAAGTTCAATGCTTCTGAACATGCGTCGACTTGATTCTGAGCATGCGTGGGTTTTTTCTCCGATGGAGTTCCACACAGACGATCGGAATTTGCTATCGTTTTTTTTCCCATCGGATAAATTTAAAACATGTTCTATTTTTAATCATCACCAATGGAAAAAAGACCGATGGGGCCCATACACGATCGGTTTGTCCGATGAAAAAAGTCCATCGGACTGTTTTCATCGGTAAAACCGATCGTGTGTACACGGCATTAGAAACTGATATAAATTATGCTTCTGATTCAAAAATACCTATGTTGCTAAAGCGAGTATTTCTATTTCTCTCTCTCTCTGACCACCTCCACTTCATTCACTCCACTCTACTTTATCACTTCTGTTTACAGTTTAACTATTTTATAGTTTTTTTTTTCATTATCAATAAGCACTGAGGCAAAAAATCAGGACAACTGTATGACTTGAAGCTAGCTTAGAATGTAAACAGATCTGTAAATTACAGTGCTAGTTCTTATTCTGTTTCAATAAATATTCTCTCCAACTTTTGTGCATATACAACAGTTTTTATTATTCACAGTTTTAGAAAATCCTGTGAGATTCAAAACTGAGCATAAAATAAAAAATACAAATAAGCTAAGGTTATCTTCAATGAAAATCATTAGATATGGAGACAAAGGCAACTAAAGTTGCATGCAAATCAATGTCCACACCTGTCAAATTAAAGGATGAACAGGGAGGCTCAAGGGTAGGGCTAAGCTTGACCTTTACAAGAAAAGTCAGGATTTGCATGTAACTGCAGCTGTCTATATCTTTGGATCTAATGAGTTTTTTTTTGATAATTTTAACCTCTGCTTAAGTAATGTTTCATTATATGCACACTTAAATAATTCCAACACTTTGGAACAAACTGCATTTACTAGCATGTTTAAATTGCTGTATATCTAAAGGCAAAACTTTTTTTGTTGTTGTTTTGGATTAAGTAGGAATGGTTAGATATCTCTTGTCAGATTGTTTTTTGCTGTTTTTGTCCTTTCTGGGGAGCTCTGTGTTCATTCTGAACATAAGTTAGGACTGAACACTGACACATCTGAACACCGAACATATACTGTAGGGAATTCTGTGTGAATTAATTTTACAGCTTTGGGCTGTCAATGCTTGCTAAGGGCATTTCATTGGCACATCCCTACCAACCACTGACATTACCTGGCTGGGAATCCCTGGCCAGCTAAAACAAATGGGTGGAGATTGGAGGTGTTACAAAAGGTTATATCATTGCCTAAATATAGCCAAATGATCATTTTGGGAAATTACCTGGCCTAAGATGGCCTTTCAGCAGTAGGTGAATGAACAACATTTTTTGGGGATATTTACTGTGTTGTTTAATAAAAAACCTGTCAAACATGCGGGTGTGTTTATTTCTAGATTACGTTTTTTTTTTGTGAATGAGTGGGGGTACAGTGTACTCATTCACATAACAGGGTGCATGCTTACCCCCCCCCTTTCTTGACCAGCCAGGCTGCATGGTCAGATTAAGGGTCTGCTATGGATTTTTAGAAAGCATGCTTTTTTTTTTTTGCATTGAGATCTCTCTTAAAATCTATACCAGTCTAAGCTATTTTTTTTCCATTCTTGCTCTAGGATGACCTACAGCAAATGTAACATTTACAAAGAAATACAGACCCCTCCAAAAGTCCCCCAAAATACAAAGCAGACCCTTAGAGAGGTCTATGTGCTGTTTTAAAAAAAAAAAGCCAGCAATGAAATATCTTTTGCCAACGATTTTAAGCACTTTATTTTCCTTGGAACTGTCAGTGCTGCTTCAGTATTTTATTTACATTGCAGGAATGCACTAATTCACAGTTAGGATTAGGGCACTTCAGGCACATTATTTACCACTTCCTTCCCACCGTACGACTATATATGTCCTCTCTTTGAAGAGGAATACCATTGTTATAGTAGCAGCTAGCTACCATAAACCCAGTATCCTCTTCAAGAGTCGGCGGTTCTCTTTCAGATAAAAGTGGTCTCTGCGGCAGATTCGCTCCGGTGCCCTCCACCACTTACCGTGGCCGTCAGTAGCGGCGGAGGCGATCGGATCCTCTTCCTAGCCTGACTTGGAGACGAGTGAGGGGAAGATGGTCCCCAACCGTCTCCAAGTTATTGCAGGGCGGAAGAGATGTCAAAACGTCAACTCCGCCCATAGCTCTTAAAGGAACATTTTTATTTTTATTTTCAAATGACAATTTATTTTTTTTATTGCATTTTGGTGTAAGTATGAGATCTGAGGTCTTTTTGACCCCAGATCTTACATAAAAAAAAAGTGCTTGTGTTGGGACTTTGAATGAGGCAGGAACCCAGTCATGCCTCTATCCCTTTGGATATGATGAAACTAAGAATGCAGGGTGGGACTTTAAATGAGGTACGCAGTCCAAGTGATTAATGGAATTGGTATTTATTATGTGTCAATTTTGAGCAATAATACAAATTCATGATCATTGACACAACATACCTTCTATATCATACATAGAGAGCATAAAAGACACATATCCATGGGGAAGAAATTATGGGTATGTGTTACCCCTTGACTTCCCATTATTTTAAGGACTAAATACCAAATTGTATACATAAAAACATTTACACATCGATTAATTGATTACAAAAAATACATAATTTGTATAAAACAGTAAAAGCACATAATCAGTTAAAACATAATGCGAAATCCCGACGCGTTTCATGGAATTACATCCATTCTTCAGGGGCTATCATGTGTAAATCTGTAACAAAGTAAATATAAAGAAAAATAATTGTATCAGATATATGCGTCTTAGGATAACTGTCTCAAAAAAGGAGGCTAAATGGGGGGAAGAAAAAAACACCCCCCCATTTATTAAGATATACTCACAAAAATACTGTCTGCAAGAGGTGCGGAACACATGGCTGTAAACCCCTGGAAAGGGGCGTCTTATCCGGGAGCTGTGGTTGCGAGAACCGTGGAACAACCGAAACAGGGCAACAAACAGGGGCGCAGGATACCCAGCAGAACAATCTCCAGATAGTGACAATTGTTGTGTCCTATGATGGTCTTGAGAGACTGTTGAATGAAAATTGAATCTATGTATAACCAATATGAATGACAAAAATCTTATCAGTGGGGGTACATAAACAATGCATGTATCATGATAGTGTGTGTGTCTCCAACCAAAAGGATTGGAGGACACAAATAAATGTATCAATGAGTGCTGGGGTACCCACCTATTAAAAACGATATGAACAAATAAAAAACCTATATATGTGGTTTGGAACTGAAATTATGAAATACCTAATTGTAAAACCTTAGAAAAACTCAATAGTCTTGGGGGGCTGTTGAACGAAAATTAAATGTATATAAGGCCAGTATAAATAATAAATCTCTATCAAGAGAGTATAAGGAAAATGCATATGACATGATAATATATGTTCCCAATCAGAGAGATTGGGAAATGCAATTAATTTTATCGATGAGTGCTGAAGTACCCATCCATGAAAGGCTATGTAAGCCAATTAATGACCTGTGTATGTAATTTAAGGCTAAAACTAAGAGCATACCTGATTATAAAACCTTGAAAGTAATAATGAAGAGAAATAAACTGGAGATGTCTGCCGTACCAAACTGCCAACCCCAATGGTGCCCATGAAAGGTGCACACGGCACTCGCCCCCAAACGCCACGCTGGGCATGTGTATACTGGATGGGGGAGAGGAAGCCGTCGTCCGAGCGACAGCAGCGTCCGGAGCCTGGCGCCAATCCCCCTCACACGCTCCTTGGATGAAATGTGCTGTCGGCGTGGCAACGCTCTTAAGAGCATTGCACCACGTCGAGACATGTGACGTCGATGCACGGCACAGGGGCCGCCCCCCGCCCCAGGAGGAGGGAGAGGTGGGAGACCCCATGGAGTGCATCGCAGCTCCCGGAAAAACGTAAGTCACGGCTCATGACCCAAACATTGCAGCACCAAATTGTAATGCGCGTGAAATTGCATAAAGGCTAGATATAATGCGGGAAGTGACAACACTGACAGGTATCCATTCCCTTGTAGACAGAAAACCAGGGATCAATGTATATATGTGAAAATAATAGGGCCAGCTACAATGATTGCACCGGCCTTATATGGAATTTAAGTATAAATAATTGTGGACTGCGCACCTCCATCCCTAATTTGGTAGTAAAAAAAGTGCTTGTGTTGGGACTTTGAATGAGGCAGGAACCCAGTCATGCCTCCATCCCTTTGGATATGATGAAACTAAGAATGCAGGGTGGGACTTTAAATGAGGTACGCAGTCCAAGTGATTAATGGAATTGGTATTTATTATGTGTCAATTTTGAGCAATACTACAAATTCATGATCATTGACACAACATACCTTCTATATCATACATAGAGAGCATAAAAGACACATATCCATGGGGAAGAAATTATGGGTATGTTACCTCTTGACTTCAAATTATTTTAAGGACTAAATACCAAATTGTATACATAAAAACATTTACACATCGATTAATTGATTACAAAAAATACATAATTTGTATAAAACAGTAAAAGCACATGATCAGTTAAAACATAATGCGAAAGTCCGACGCGTTTCATGGAATTACATCCATTCTTCAGGGGCTATCATGTGTAAATCTGTAACATAGTAAATATAAAGAAAAATAATTGTATCAGATATATGCGTCCTAGCATAACTGTCTCAAAAAAGGAGGCTAAATGGGGGGAAGAAAAAAACACCCCCCATTTATTAAGATATACTCACAAAAAAACTGTCTGCAAGAGGTGCGGAACACATGGCTTTAAACCCCTGGAAAGGGGCGTCTTATCCGGGAGCTGTGGTTGCGAGAACCGCTGAACAACCGAAACAGGGCAACAAACAGGGGTGCAGGATACCCAGCAGAACAATCTCCAGATAGTGACAATTGTTGTGTCCTATGATGGTCTTAAGAGACTGTTGAATGAAAATTGAATCTATGTATAACCAATATGAATGACAAAAATCTTATCAGTGGGGGTACATAAACAATGCATGTATCATGATAGCGTGTGTTTCTCCAACCAAAAGGATTGGAGAACACAAATAAATTTATCAATGAGTGCTGGGGTACCGACCTATTAAAAACTATATGAACCAATAAAAAAACTATATATGTGGTTTGGATCTTACATATTTAAGAGGACCTGTCATGCTTTTTTCTATTACAAGGGAAGTTTACATTCCTTTTTAAAAGAACAGTGAAAAACATAAAAATAAAAGGTAAAATAAATAAGAAAAAAAATAAAAAAATTTAAACGAGGTATCGCCGTGATCGTTAGAGCGAGAGCAATAATTATAGCCCTAGACCTCCTCTGTAACTCAAAATATGCAACCTGTAGAATTTTTTAAATGTCGCCTATGGAGATTTTAAAGGGCGAAAGTTTGTCAGTTTGTCGCCATTCCATGAGAAGGCGCAATTTTAAAGCGTGACATGTTGGGTATCAATTTACTCGGCATAACATTATCTTTCACAATATAAAAAAAATATTGGGCTAACTTTACTGTTGTCTTATTTTTTAATTAAAAAATAGTGTATTTTTTCCAAAAAAAGTACACTTTTAAGACCGCTGCGCAAATACGGTGGGACAGAAAGTATTGCAACGACCGCCATTATATTCTCTAGGGTGTTAGAAAAAATATATAATGTTTGGGGGTTCTAAGTAATTTTCTGGCCAAAAAAATGTTTTTTACTTGTAAACACCAAATCTCAAAAAGAGGCTTGGGACTGTATTTGTTAACCACTTAAGCCCCGACCATTATGTTGCTAAAGGACCAGGCCCCTTTTTGCGATTCGGCACTGCGTTGTTTTAACTGACAATTGCGCGGTCGTGCAAAGGTGGCTCCCAAACAAAATTTACGTCCTTTTTTTTCCCACAATTAGAGCTTTCTTTTAGTGGTATTTGATCACCTCTGCGGTTTTAATTTTTTGCGCTATAAACAAAATTAGAGCGACAATTTTGAAAAAAAAAAAATATTTTTTACTTTTTGCTATAATTAATATCCCCAGAAAATATATAATTTTAATTTTTTTCCTCAGTTTAGGCCAATATGTATTCTTCTACATGTTTTTGGTAAAAAAAAATTGCAATAAGCGTTTATTGATTGGTTTGCGCAAAAGTTACAGCGTCTACAAAATAGGGGGTAGTTTTATGGCATTTTTATAAAAAAATTTTTTTACTAGTAATGGCGGCGATCAGCAATTTGTATCATGACTGCGACATTATAGCGAACACATCGGACACTTTTGATACATTTTTGGGACCATTGTAATTTTTACAGTGATCAGTGCTATAAAAATGCACTGATTACTGTGAAAATGACACTGGCAGTGAAGGGGTTAACCACTAGATGGCGCTGTAGGGGTTAAGTGTGACCTGATGAGTGCTTCTAACTGTAGGGGGGATGGGCTGTGTGTGACAAGACAGTGATCACTTCTTCCGATCACAGGAAGCGGTCATCAATGTCATTGTCACTAGGCAGAGCAGGGAGATGCTTGCTTGTTTACATAAGCATCTCCTCGCTCTATCTCTCCGTGAGACGATCGCGGGTGTCCCTGCGGCGATCGAGTCCGCAGGACCCACGGTCGGGCTCACGGAGAAAGCGCCAGGGTCGCGAGCGCTCGACCACACGGCGGCATCTTAAAGAGGACGTACCTGTACGTGCTTGTGCCTGTCCGTGCCATTCTGCCGACGTATATATACAGGAGTCGGTCCTTAAGCGGTTAAAAGGAAATGGGCATTTTTATTGTTTCACTTTAAGCATTTAATGTCTTTGAAGTTCACTGAAAAACTCTTGTACCAAACACCAGGGCAGTTTGGCTCATCCCTACTTACTACCTCTAGCATTTTAAACAGTAAGTAAATTAATCATAATTTAAAGTGGACTTTTAATACCTCAATTGTTATGACAACAGTGTCAAGTATTGTGTGAAATATTTTTTTAAGCGTTGAATATTTTGTCAATTTTTTTAAAATAAATGTGTTATGGTATTCCTTGACTTGCTCTCTTGTGCATTTTCTTCTTTTTTGTTCAATTAGAATATGTATGTACCTCAAAGTTGTCAAAAAAATCCCTTTAAATAAAAATACCAAATAAATACAGCTAAAGGTATTATTACCATGTTGACTGCAACAGACTACCACTTCTGTGCCACTATGTCTGTAACAACTAATTTCAAAATTTAGAGTTTTAGGTCTTGTATACTGTATTGCTCCATCAACAGGTTGAAAATAGAATTTGTAACTATTTACTACAATGCAACATGGGCAAATATCAAACCACATTATCCCTGTTTATTAGCATCAACTGTAGTAGGGAGGAACTAACTGATACTTGGAAGGAACCTAAAACATATTGGAGAGCCACCAAGCAACTAAATGTGCACATACTGTATGAAAGCCAAATGGGACAAATTATTTTGACACAGATCAGTTTCACATATCTCTAAGGCCTCTTTCACACGGGACGGATCAGTAATAATCCGCCCCGTGAACCTCTGCTTGCTCAGTGGGGATCGCTCCGTTGATCCCCGCTGAGCCGGTGGATAACAGGGCTGTACCCGCACACTGTGCAGGGACCGGCCCTGTCAGATCTCCGCTCTCCCCTATGGGGGGAATCGGATTAACACGGACCATCTGTCCGTGTTCATCCGATCCGCTCCGCAGACGGAAAGAAAAATAGGAATTTTTCTATCCAGAAAAACTGAGCATTGCGGACACGGAGGAGATCGGGTGTCAGCGGATGTTTCATCCGCTGACACCCGCGATCTCATAGGGACCAATGTATGTCCCTTTTTCATCCATAAACGGATGGATGAAAAAGCGGACATACGGTCCGTACGTGTGAAAGGGGCCTTACTGTGAATAATTGGATACATGCTGTTTTTTTTTTTGTTTCATTATTTTTCAATGTAATATTCATTTTTTGTCACATTTTGTTTTTAAGTCGACACACTCCTTATTCTAACCCCACTCCCTTCCTTGGGAATACAGTGGTATTATATCTATATTTATGTATGAACCATCACTTAACGTGTCCCATTTCATTATATAATTCATTACTACACCTGTATTCAATCACACATTTTGTTTTCACCCATTCATTCACACACTCATGCAGGTTTTAATATATTCATTTTTTATATATACATATTTATCCTTGCATTCTATATATTTGTTATTTATTTTTTATTTTTTAGGTTCACCACTTAGTATAGCACGCATTCGACACATACATGTGGGGGTTGTGGTGGTGTGGTGGCCATAGGTCTCTCGGCTGTTTCCCTGGGTCAACATCAGAATTCCCCCAACCCCATATGGGGGGAAGGGGGTGGGGGAATCCCCCATCTTAACCCCGGGTGAGACACCCTGCCTGGACCCCCTGCCTTTCCATCACGGAATTGGGCCTAGTCCATGAGCGGAACCGTAAGTCTCTGATTAAATGTGTGTTCCCTCTTTCATAGTTGTGTCACTTTGAGGACATTATGTGCTATTGGTCCTCTTTTTAATTATAGTTCAATCAATTCATCCCACTCCTGATGAGTAGCTTCAGGCTACGAAACGCATAGAGTCTACAACAAGGGTGCCTAGACAAGCTTGTCATAATTTGGGATGAGCTGAACACCCCCGGGTTCGGTTCACACCAGAACCCGCGAACGGACCGAAAGTTCGCACGAACGTTAGAACCCTATTAAATACAATGGATGCGAACGTTCGAAATCTAAAGTGCTAATTATAACGACTAATATGCATGTTATTGTCCTAAAAAGGGTTTGGGAACCCGGGTTCTGCACCAGGGGACATGTATCAATGCAAAACAAAGTTTTAAAAATGGACGTTTTTCGGGAGCAGTCATTTTAATGATGCATAAAGTGAAAAAAAAAAGTCAAATATTCCTTTAAATATCGTACCTGGGGGGTGTCTAAAGTATGCCTGTGAAGTGGCACATGTTTCCTGTGTTTAGAACTGTCCCTGCACAAAATTAAATTTTCTAAAGGAAAAAAAGCCATAAAAAAATGCTTGCGGCTTTAATGTAATGTCTGGTCCCGGTAAAATGGATGAAAATCTTTGAGAAAAATGGCATAGCTATCACATCACCCCATCTACCCCAGCCCATTACCAGCCCCTTTGGGTCTTGTATGGATATTAAGGGGAACACTGCACACAAAATAAAAAAGGCCCTATATACTCTGAACAGCAGTATACAGGCGGTGCAAACAAGACAGGGACTGTAGGTTTGTTCTTAAGTAGAATCTGTTTGTAATTTTGAACAGGTACATTGTTTACGTGTAGCTCCAGCCAAAAAATCTATTTTTAAACTTTTTGGAAAACATTGGGAAGGGTTATCACCCCTGTAACATTTGTTTAGCTGTCTGTGCCCCTGTTCAGAACATTTCATCTCACTTTCCGTCCCAATGACAACTGTTTTTGAAAAGTGGGGTTTTTATTGAAACAAGGAATGGCGATAAAGCATCAGTAGAGAGGAGACACCTTTTTCCCATATCAACTATTACAGGAGAGAATTTCCCTTCCTAGGGGTAGATTTCCTGTTGTCTCCTTCCGTTTGCAAGTAGGAGTCGTTTGTAAGTTGGATGTTTGAAAGTAGGGGCCTGCCGTATATACTCTGCAGAAATTTGCCCCTTAGGTGTCGGTGTTGCCACAACACTGTAAGCCCTCACAGTTACTCTTGGTGGGCGCTGGAACGCCCTGCTGTGAACTATTATATCAGGAATTGTATTTACATGCCATTGTTGAACAGTGGTAGGAAAAATTTGGCCTTTGGTGGTGGTGCTGGTGCTACAACACTGTCAGCCCTCACAGTTACTCTTGGTGGGCGCATGAATGGGCCCTATTGTAAATTATTAGATCAAGAATTGTAATTGCATCCCCCTGTTGAAGAGGGGCAGAAAAATTGGTCCTTTGGTGGTGGTGGTGGTGGTGGTGTTGCCACAACACTGTAAGGCCTCACAGTTACTCTTGGTGGGCGCAGGAATGGGTCCTGCTGTGAATTATTAGATCAAGAATTGTAATTACATGCCCCTGTTGAACAGGGGCAGAAAAATTGGGCCTTAGGCACTGGTGCCACAACACTGCAACCCCTCACAGATACTGTACTTGGAGCACAGCAATGAGCCCTGTTGCAAAGTATTGCATCAAAAATTGTAATTACACGCCCCTGTTAAACAGGGGCTGAAAAATTGTGCCTTAGGCACTGGTGCTGGTGCCACGACACTGCAACCTCTCCCAGATACTCTAGTTGGAGTGCAGGAATGAGCCCTGCTGCAAAGCATTGCATAAAAAATTGTAATTACATGCCCCTGTTAAACAGGGGCTGAAAAATTGGGCCTTAGCCAGTGGTGGCGGCACCCAGAAACAAAAATGTTCTTTCAAGCTATCATCAGGAATCGGATTATTGAGGAGGAGGAGGATAGTCAGTCAACATAACAGGACAGTCACTCAGCATCAGCATCATCAGTCTTGAAGGGATGTGACACTTGAAAAAAAAATATTCTGTTATATCAGCTTCAGGTGCTTGGTAGCTGGTGGCGATCCAAGACTGGTTCATCTTTATGAAGGTCAGTCGATCAACCGAGTCGGTGGACAGGCGCACCCTGTGATCCGTGACAAATACTCCAGCAGCACTGAATGTGCATTCTGAAAGAATGCTGGATGCAGGACAGGCCAGTAGCTCAATTGCATACTGTGCAAGCTCTGGCCAGTGATCCATCCTCAAGACCCAGTAAGCCAGAGGATTTTCGGTGGGGAAGGTGTCCAAGTCTGACCTTGCCCCTAGGTATTCCTGCACCAGTATATCAGACGCTGGCGATGGTTGCTGGAACCAATCATACCTTGGGGCTGCGGACTAAAGAATCGTCTGAACGCATCGGTCAGACGGCCACCTTCCCCACCGCTCCTTCTTTGACTGACCGAAGCCTCAGCAACTCGTTGTCCAGGACCAGGAGTTTGTAACCTCTCAGTCTCTGGGAACGCGTTGCACAGACCTTTCTGCAAGGCCTCCCGGAGTTGTCTCATCCTCTGCTCCCTCTGCGACGGTAAGATAAGGTCCGCAACCTTACCCTTGTACCGTGGATCAAGGAGAGTGGCCAGCCAGTAATGGTCCCTCTCCTTGATCCGAAGAATATGAGGATCCTTCCGCAGACTTTGCAGGATCAGGGAGGCCATGCAACGTAGGTTAGCTGAGGCATTCGGTCCGGAGTCCTCTGGGTCACTAAGGACGACATGATCCGCAGCCACCTCCTCCCAGCCACGTACAAGTCCACGGGTTTCTTGTGACTGTAAATCATCCCTAAAAGACTGCTGCTGATGATGCTGAGTGCCAGGCTCCACCTCCATGCTAAAACAATTCTCCTCCTCCTCCTCCTCCTCCTCCTCCTCTTCCTGTGTGATGGGTGGGACAGAAGGAACACTGTCTGCGTAAAGGGGGCCTTGAGAGGCAAGGAAGCCCTCTTCTTCCTGCCTCTGTTCTGCCTCAAGTGCCCTTTCCATTATTCCATGCAGCGTATGTTCCAACAGGTGGACAAGAGGTACAGTGTCACTGATGCATGCACTGTCACTGCTCACCATCCTCGTGGCCTCCTCAAATGGTGCCAGGACAGTGCATGCATCCCTGATCATGCCCCACTGGCGTGGTGAAAAAAACCCGAGCTCCCCTGACCCTGTCCTGGTGCCGTAGTCGCACAGGTACTCATTGATGACCCTCTGCTGCGTGTGCAGCCGCTGCAGCATGGCCAACGCTGAGTTCCACCAGGTGGGCATGTCACATATAAGGCGGTTCTTGGGCAGGTTCAACTCCTTTTGCAGCTCAGCCAGCCGAGCACTGGCATTATATGATCTGCGGTAATGCACACAGACTTTCCTGGCCTGCCTCAGGACATCCTGTAAGCCCGGGTACCTGCCCAAGAACCGCTGCACCACCAGGTTAAGGACGTGAGCCACACAGGGCACATGGGTCAGTTGTCCCTGTCGGAGGGCGGAGAGGAGGTTGGTGCCATTGTCGCAAACCACCATTCCTGGCTTAAGCTGGCGTGGCATCATCCACCTCTCGGCCTGCCCCTGCAGAGCTGACAGAACCTCTGCCCCAGTGTGGCTCCTGTCCCCCAAACACACCAGCTCAAGCCCGGCATGGCATCTTTTTGCCTGCGTACTTGCGTAGCCCCTTGAACGCCTACGGAGCACTGCTGGTTCCGAGGACAAAGCACAGGAAGAGGCCATGGAGGAAGAAGAAGAGGAGGGGGTGGAGGAGAGAGGTGTGTCACAACCAGTAGTAGCATTTTGGAGGCGTGGCAGTGGAACAACCTCCAACACTACTGCACCTTGTCCTGCATCCTTCCCAGCTGCCAAAAGAGTGACCCAATGGGCCGTGAAAGAAAGGTAACGTCCCTGTCCATGCCTGCTGGACCATGAGTCAGTGGTAATATGCACCTTACCGCTGACCGCCCTGTCCAGCGAGGCATGGACATTGCCTTCCACATGCCGGTAGAGAGCCGGAATCGCCTTCTGTGAGAAAAAGTGGCGCTTGGGAACCTGCCACTGAGGAACCGCACATTGCACAAACTCACGGAAGGGGGCCGAGTCTACCAACTGAAAAGGCAGCAGTTGAAGTGCCAGCAATTTAGCCAAGCTAGCATTCAACCGCTGGGCATGTGGATGGCTGGGAGTGAACTTCTTTCGACGGTCCAGCAGCTGGGGCAGGGAAATTTGCCTGCTAGAATCGGACGTCGTTGTACTGCTAGCAGAGTGCCTGCAAGTACTTGGCTGTGACACACCTAATTCTACACCTTCATTCCTCTCAGAGCAGGTTTCAGAGAGGACTGAAGGTATAGTGGGGTTGGAGATCCCAGCTGATGCGGAGCAAGGAGAGGTCTGCTTTGTTCTTTGGTGTGGGTCTTTAAGATAGGCTTGCCAACGAGCTGCATGGCAGGTCAACATATGTCTGGTCAAGCATGTAGTGCCCAAGCGGCTGATGTTTTGGCCACGCGAGATACGCTTGAGACATATGTTGCAAACAGCAGCGGTGCAATCTTATGCACTCTACTCAAAAAAGGCCCACACCAAAGAACTTTTGGAAAAACGGGCAGAGGCAGCGCCCTGCACAGGCGGAGCTCTGCGGTGTGATTCAGTCATTGTGCTGCCCTTACGCTGGCCCCATGAGGGCATCCTGCCTTGTTGGAGATGTGCCTCCTCCTCATCCTCCTCCTCCTCCTCCTCTCTCCTATCAGGCACCCACGTGGAGTCAGTGACCTCATCATCCCCTCCCTCCTCATCACTGGAGCCAATCTGGCAGTATGCTGCAGCTGCTGGAACATGACTGCCAGATTTCTGTTCTTCTTGAGCATCCCCTCTCTCTGCTCTCACGCTACTGCCTTCCTCTAGCTGGATATCATCATCAGACCCTTCGAACTGCTGGGCATCCTCCTGGAGCATGTACCCAACACTGTGCTCAAACAGTTCGGGGGACTCCTCAGGAGGACACGGACATGGGTCTAGGTAAGGAGTGACTGATGATGACATAGATACGAGGGAAGAGGACGCTTTGGCAGCTGCTTTGTCAGTACCCTGAGCCTGGGTGAGAGAGGATGAGGAGGATAAGGAGGGCTTGGTCATCCACTCTACCAAGTCTTCGGCATGATGCGGCTCAACACGTCCAGCTGCCGAAAATAAGGACAAGCGTGTCCCATGGCCACGTGCTGATGACGATGCACCCCGTCCACGACCAGCACTGTTGTCTCTAGAAACAGAGCCTGCTTGTCCTCTTTTATTGGCTCCTGACTGTCTGCCTCTCCTTGTTTGCCTTCCAGACATTCTAAAGGCCTGCAGGGAGATGGGAAAACCAGCAATAAGGGGTAGCTTCAGGTGTTTAATGTGCAGGAGGCACACTACACCCGCTGTAAGTGCTGCAGATGCCTGCCTGTTACTCAACAGGAAATCACAGCAATAAGGGCTAGCTTCAGGTGTATATTTTGCAAGAAGCACAATACGCCTGCTGTAAGTGCTGCAGATGCCTGCCTGTGTTACTCAAAAGGAAATCACAGCAATAATGGCTAGCTTCAGGTGTATATTTTGCAAGAAGCACAATACGCCTGCTGTAAGTGCTACAGATGCCTGTTAGTGTAACACAAAAGAAAAAAAACTATGAGCAATAAGGGGTAGCTTCAGGTGTATAATGTGCAGGAGGCACACTACGCCTGCTCTAAGTGCTGCAGATGCCTGCCTGTGTTACTCAACAGGAAATCACAGCAATAAGGGCTAGCTTCAGGTGTATATTTTGCAAGAAGCACAATACGCCCGCTGTAAGTGCTGCAGATGCCTGCCTGTGTTACTCAACAGGAAATCACAGCAATAAGGGCTAGCTTCAGGTGTATATTTTGCAAGAAGCACAATACGCCTGCTGTAAGTGCTGAAGATGCCTGCCTGTGTTACTCAAACAGGAAATCACAGCAATAAGGGCTAGTTTCAGGTGTATATTTTGCAAGAAACACAATACGCCTGCTGTAAGTGCTGCAGATGCCTGTTAGTGTAACACAAAAGAAAAAAAACTACGAGCAATAAGGGGTAGCATCAGGTGTATAATGTGCAGGAGGCACACTACACCTGCTGTAAGTGCTGCAGATGCCTGCCTGTGTTACTCAAACAGGAAATCACAGCAATAAGGGCTAGCTTCAGGTGTATATTTTTCAAGAAGCACAATACGCCTGCTGTAAGTGCTGAAGATGCCTGTTAGTGTAACACAAAAGAAAAAAAAACTACGAGCAATAAGGGGTAGCTTCAGGTGTATAATGTGCAGGAGGCACACTACGCCTGCTGTAAGTGCTGCAGATGCCTGCCTGTGTTACTCAACAGGAAATCACAGCAATAAGGGCTAGCTTCAGGTGTATATTTTGCAAGAAGCACAATACGCCCGCTGTAAGTGCTGCAGATGCCTGCCTGTGTTACTCAACAGGAAATCACAGCAATAAGGGCTAGCTTCAGGTGTATATTTTGCAAGAAGCACAATACGCCCGCTGTAAGTGCTGCAGATGCCTGCCTGTGTTACTCAAACAGGAAATCACAGCAATAAGGGCTAGCTTCAGTTGTATATTTTGCAAGAAGCACAATACGCCCGCTGTAAGTGCTGCAGATGCCTGCCTGTGTTACTCAACAGGAAATCACAGCAATAAGGGCTAGCTTCAGGTGTATATTTTGCAAGAAGCACAATACACCCGCTGTAAGTGCTGCAGATGCCTGCCTGTGTTACTCAAACAGGAAATGACAGCAATAAGGGCTAGCTTCAGGTGCATATTTTGCAAGAAGCACAATACGCCTGCTGTAAGTGCTGCAGATGCCTGCCTGTGTTACTCAAACAGGAAATCACAGCAATAAGGGCTAGCTTCAGGTGTATATTTTGCAGGAAGCACACTACGCCTGCTGTAAGTGCTGCAGATGCCTGTTAGTGTGACACACACGGAAAACACAGCAATAAGGGCTAGCTTCAGGTGTATACTGTGCAGGAGGCTTAGCAAAAATATCACTGACACTGTCCCTGCCTATCCTTCTCTCTCCCTACACACAAGGTTTAGCAGAATTCACTGACACTGTCCCTACCTATCCTTCTCTCTCCCTACACACAAGGTTAAGCAGAATATCACACTGACACTGACACTGTCCCTACCTATCCTTCTCTCTTCTCTCTCAGCTATGAGTAAGCGTCAATTCGTGACGTGAAACGCGTTAGCCACCCTTCCCTGCATGCACACTATCTGCATTTGTTGTTTTGGATTTATGGATTTATTTTGAATTTGGATTTTTTACCTGAAATTTTGGAATAAATAACTGTCTATACAGAGTGCGGCAGTCCAGGGTTTCTTTTTCTCCCATGCATCAGTGCAGAGCCAGCACCTGTGTGAGTGACCGGGCGGAAGCAGCTATTTGGTGAATTCTCAAGCTTTTGAGCGGTACGTTTTTCCTTTCCTCTATCCTTCTCTCTCCCTACACACAATTTCACTAACACTGTCCCTGCCTATCCTTCTCTCTCCCTGCACGCCGGAACACACTACACAAGGCCGCCACGCTGGCGGCCTTTTATAGTGTGGGGCGTGTACTAAACCCCCCGAGCTATAATTGGCCACAGGCATCCTGCCTGTGGCCAATTATGGCTCTCCTTGCTGCCGGCGCTGTGATTGGCCAAGCATGCAGGGTCACAGTGCATGCTTGGCCAATCACAGCGCCGGGATTTTGGGCCGTTCGCGTCACTCAAATTTGGCACGAATGACCCAAAACGTTCGATCTTCATCGAACGATCGAACACACGATGTTCGAGTCGAACGTATGTTCGACTCGAACGCGGAGCTCATCCCTAGTCATAATCATGGATTTTAATTTAATATTTTATTATAACGTCATATACTGAGGTGTATATTGGATGTACTGTGCTGGATCTGCTTTGTTGATCATGTCTATGTGATCATACATACTGTATATGCTCTTCCTTGATTATAAATTTTAAATTTTTGTATCAACAATGCCTTTTATTATCCGATTATGAATTGATGTGTTTCTGATTAAAGCGTATCGATGTTAGAGTCAATGTTAAGATCATTTTTATTATCATTATTATGAGTATTATTATTATCATGAGTGTAGCGGCCTCACCCCCTCTTTCTGGTCTAGGGGTATATTGTACGTGAGGGTGAGATGCGCTACGGCCCATGTCCTCCCCATTGCAGCGGGTGAGGTGAAGACCAGTACCTGTTATTCTCTTCGGGCCTGTGTGTCTCTTTAAGAACCAAGTCTTGCAGTGCTGACACTCCCCTCGCTCCCATTAACCAGAATTCCACACACCGATAAAGGGTCCAACTCTTGTTTATTATAGCACACAAATAAACAGTCCTTTGCCAACTGACTGGTTGGGACCCATAAAACAGTTCAATACGGTGGGGTGAGCAGGTCGAGGCACAGTCCTAACAATCAATCTAAACCATTGTGGTTTCACCAGCGGTTGCTACAGCCATCGGCTAGAGAGATAACTTGAATCTTTGGAGTCTCTATCAGCGACTCTAGAGAACATGAACTGGAGTACCTTCGCTGCGTTGTGGCCCCTGTCAGGTGGCTTTGCATAAATTTGCGAAGCCACTGCATTACATCATATCATCATCAAATCTCATTACAGAATATATACCGTTCATTTCAATTATTAAATGCACAGACAAGCCTCATGTAAAGTCCCAATTCTTCTCTTCTTTTGACACAGATGTATTCAGGGATGGAGGCGTGTAGGTGCTGGTTGTGGCAGGTCACATTTGTTTTATTTAGCTGTGAATAATTGGAAATATTTTCCTTTTTAGAACATAATGAATCATTATACAGTATATGTAGATTTCAAAGTAATTATAGATCATATTTATTAAGAAACAATATACAGGCATACCCCACTTTTAAGTACACAATGGGGTTTATTTACTAAAGCTGGAAAGCGCAAAATCAGGCTCACTTCTGCATATAAACCAATGAGATTCTAAGCCCGGCTTGTTCAATTAAGCCTGGTAATAAAACCTGGAAGCTTGAAGGGTTATATGCAGAAGTGAGCCTGATTTTGCACTTTCCAGCTTTAGTAAATAAACCCCATTGTGTACTTAAAAGTGGAGTATGCCTGTACATGATGTACAAACAAAATTATTTAAATTTAAATTACACTTTTATTTGGATTATTGTATTATTGATAATGCAATTCATACAGGTTCTTATTACTATATTGGTAGAGTTGTAGCTATAAAATAGTGAGAGCTCTTGATGGTTTTTATCATGAATAAACATATCATTTTGTTTCGCACAACCCAAGTATCACGAGTCAGTAATAAAAATTGTATTAATGCTGATAATTTAATCTTTAACATGGAACATTCTTTCTGATTAAGCCTGTAATTAAATTTTCCAAATCATTTATAATATTCATGAAGTAGCATCAGAAATAAAATAAAATAATTGATTATATATGGACACATTTTGAACTGGTCATTATACTTTAGGAAGAAACATAAAATTCTTACACCACAAATGTTACAACAACATTAATGGAATTACTGTTTGAATTATTCAGGTTTTTTTGTCCAAGGTTTGCAGGTAAACTGAAGGACTTTCATAAACACTGTGTTCTCACAGTCAACTAACATATTTATATGCACAGAAGAATCAAGGTGAAATTGCACTTAGGAGAATGTTCATGCCCCTAGATTAACAAGAGAATTCCACCAGGGGTTTCCTCACAAACCCAGTCCTAAGACATCCAGGGGAAATCCCAGGAGGAGGGGAGTACTATCAGGGCCTGGATTTGAACCCAGAACCTCTGCTGTGTCAGACAATGGGGGTTATTTACAAGGGCAAATCCACTTTGCATTACAAGTGCAAACTACAAGTGCAAAGTGCACTTGAAATTACACTGAAAGTACACTTGGAAGTGCAGTCTCTGTAAATCTGGGGGTAGATCTGAAATGAGGGGAAGCTTTGCTGATTTTATTATCCAATCATGTGCAAGCTAAAATGCTGTTTTTTATTTTCCTTGCGTGTCCCCCTCGGATGTACAGCGACTGCTCTTCCAAGTGCACTTTCAGTACAATTTCAAGTGTACTTTGCACTTGTAGCGCAAAGTGGAGTTGCCTTTAATAAATAACCCCCAATGTCTCTTCTTGCTGAGCCGCCTGGAATACTGGACAGTTCTTTGGACAATTCCTTGAATGATCCTTCTTTGAACCTTATTTGTCTTGAACCTTGAACTCTTTGCTCCTCCCATGAACTTCTTGATTTAAAGTCTCTGCACTTCCTGTTTGCCAGATTATTGTGCTCTTTTCAGATTTTACCTTTCCTGCTGCCACCCATATATTTTCTACAACTTGTTACTGATCTTTGGCTTGTTCCTCAACTATGCTCAGCTTGATCCTAACCTGCAACTACTTGTTACAGACCTTTAGCTTGTTTACTGACTATGATTGTGTTTGATCCTTATCTGCTATATTCGCTACTGGACCCTAGCTTGCTCACCTCCTAGTGAACCGCGACCTGGTACTAACACACAGCTAAGCCCATCTTAACCTTTAGGAGCTCTGGTGAACACAGGTTAGTACTTAGACTCCACACCTCAGCTAAGCCTGCATTATTTGCCAGAGTGACCTGCTTGTATACCAATCCTGGTGGTCGGTGGGAGTTCCCCTACTGCTAATTTAGCTACTGGTCTCTGAGCCTGACCCCAGACTGTGACAGTTAGTGTCCCAAGTGCAATATCTTTCAATATGTGGGGTTTTTAAAAAAAAAAAAACAGTTTACACTATGGGGCTGATTTAAGAAAATGTTGGCGCATTTGCACGGGCAGGAATAATTATTGCGACATGGCGCATGCTGTCGACTTGCGCCGGATTCGCAGAATTGTTGTGCGTACGGGCGCATACACATTCTTAAATATGAAACAGACATCGGGCACTTGCTCATTGTAATGCTGATCATGTTAATGGGCTTTTCCTTATAACATGGAGAATATTGCTTCCACTTTTATTCCTTTCATTCATTTCTTTTTGAAACAATTCAATAATCATTCTAGAGATCTTCCTCCTATCAACTGTGCAGATGTTTACTGGACTTGTAATTGTGCATTTTATGGTGATAGTCTATAATCATTGGTGGAGCCAAAACTTCCATGAAAACATCTTCTCAACACATGTCTGTGTATTGTGCATTCTGGACAATTCTTTCCCCATACACTGTCCAATCTGATTGGATGACATTTACATCCACTCATTTCTCTGAGCAATTAATTTCCCCATACACTGTGCAATCTGATTGCACAGTGTATGGGGAAAGAATTGTCCAGAATGCACAATACACAGACATGTGTTGAGAAGATGTTTTCATGGAAGTTTCGGCTCCACCAATGATTATAGACTATCACCATAAAATGCACAATTACAAGTCCAGTAAACATCTGCACAGTTGTTGATAGGAGGAAGATCTCTAGAATGAATATTGAGTTGTTTCAAAAGAAGTGAATGAAAGGAATAAAAGTGGAAGCAATATTCTCCATGTGATAAGGAAAAGCTCATTAACATGATCAGCATTACAATGAGCACAAGCTCAATGTATAAGCAGCTGTGCACTCTGGAGAACGCAGATGCGCCCGTTTGCAACACACATATTTAACAAGCTAAAGCGTGTGCGCCCTGTCAGGCGAGCATAAAATGGGGTGCTTTGTCAATGCACATGTGCAGTTGAGTAAGCTGAAAGAAGGGTGTAAAAAGGCTTGATTAGTTGTAAGACAGATCTACATGTTCTGGACAGAATTTGTGCATTTAAACAATATTATATACATACTTTTTAGCCTGGTAACAGAAGATGGTAAACTAGTAAAGTTATCTACAGTATTCAGACAAAAATGTTGAAGATTACATTGGCTGCGCTTGCTAATGGTAGGCACGAAAGATTGCACAAGTGCGCAACAGCAATTCCTATGTAAATATGGTGTGGTGCAAATAAGTGCACCATAATTTTTGATAAATGTTTTGAGTCCCGTTTTTTGTGCAATTGCTCCAATTTCTCCACTGCACCACAGGCGCAGGTCTTTAGTAAATCACCCCCTATGAATGGCTTTACTTTCTTCTTTTTATAATTACCCTCACTGAGAATGGTATGATGGTCTGAGAGGACTTAAAGGGGCAGGGGAGTATTTCCTACATTTGATTGAATGTCCAGTCCATGGTGTATACAGTGGATACTGAGAGCAGCAGGATCCAGTTTATGCAATATCCAGTTTTAAGAGGCGCATTTTCACTTTATTGTAGTTTACAAAGGGTCAATAAGATCTGTTGAGTGCGTTGTCTGGTGGGGTGTTACATTATATATATATATATATATATATATATATATATATATATATACACACATTATATTGTGATTTCTTCTGAGCATGTGTGATTAGAATTTAGAAATTAGTGCACAGAACATAAGAAATGTGTGGACCCCTTACAAACACAAGCACACAGAGCACTATAAAAAACATTGGGGGTTATTTACGAAAGGCAAATCCACTTTGCACTACAAGTGTGCTTGGAAGTGCAGTCACTGTAGATCTGAGGGGAAGATCTGAAATGAGGGGAAGCCCCGCTGATTTTATCATCCAATCATGAGCAAGCTAAAAATCTGTTTTGTATTTTCCTTGTATGTCCCCCTCAGATCTACAGCAACTGCACTTGAAAGTACACTTTCAATGCACTTTCAAGCAGAGGGGGGTGACTTGAGTCACCTGTTTGAGGACTTGCGACTTGCTTGACAGAATTCAATAAATGACTCGACTTGACTTTGACTTGTCACTAATGACTTGCGACTTGACTTTGACTTGGGCTATATGACTTGCAATGACTTGGCACCACTAACACTAACCGCAAGCCGCCATCTGCCTACCTGATCAGCGTGTCATGCAGACAGACGGCAGCCATTGCAGTGTTCATAAGCCACGCCTCCTCGTCTGTGATAGGCGGAACACTCAATTTCACAGCAGGCAGTGTTCAGCCTATCACGGACATCCTCTTATCCTCGTCTGTGTTATGAGGATGAGCGGATGTCCGTGATAGGCGGAACACTGACTGCTGGGAAATTGAGTGTTCCGCCTATCACAGACGAGGAGGAGGTGCGGCTTTTGAATACTGGAATGGCCGCCGGGATGCCGCCGATCAGGTACACGGCTGACGGGCACAGTGAAGCATGGGCACAGTGAGACACGGGCACAGTGAGACATGGGCACAGCGAGACACGGCACAGTGAGGCATTGGGCACAGTGAGGCATTGGGCACAGAGAGACACGGGCACAGTGAGGCATTGGGCACAGTGAAGCATTGGGCACAGTGAGACATGGGCACAGTGAAGCACAGGCACAGTGAAGCATAGGCACAGTGAGACATGGGCACAGTGAGGCACGGGCACAGTGAGACACGGGCACAGTGAAGCATGGGCACAGTGAAGCATGGGCACAGTGAAGCATGGACACAGTGAAGCATGGGCACAGTGAAGCATGGACACAGTGAGGCATGGGCACAGTGAAGCATGGGCACAGTGAAGCATGGACACAGTGAAGCATGAGCACAGTGAAGCATGGGCACAGTGAGGCATGGGCACAGTGAGGCATGGGCACAGTGAGGCACAGTGAGGCATGGGCACATAACCAATATTATTTATTGTTATCCCTCCTATTATTTTTATACAGTATGGGGTAGATCAGTATTTTGACTTGATTTGTGACTTGACCAAAATAAATGACTTGACTTGACTTGCTTGACTTCTAGCAGGGACTTGACTCGACTTGCTTGCTTTTCGTCACAGTAACTTGGGACTTGCTTGAGACTTGAAGGTTAAGACTTGAGACTTGCTTGTGACTTGCACATGTGTGACTTACTCCCATGTCTGCTTTCAAGTGCACTTGCAGTGCACTTGTAGTGCAAAGTGGATTTGACTTTCGTAAATAACCCCCATTGACTCACTTTTTTATGTTTTACTTGTTTTGTTTATTTTGTTTTTATGTAAGTTGCACTATAATTTTTAAAGGTGGTTTTAAAAAATGTCTTCGCCTATATAAATGGTAAAGGGGTTTATGATTTTTATTTTTTATAGCTAACACTGCTCCAGGTTGTACATCATGCTATACAATCTGTACTACACACAACTCCACTGTGTGCACTTTGCTGTGCAATATACAGTATATTGCTTCCTCTGTTTTTTGTCCCTGTACACTTTGCCAAAGACTGCACTGCGTTCAACATCACAGACCCTAGCACAATTTTGCTAGTATTTATGAAGCGTAACATATGCCACTAATAAAAATAAACCCACACTTCAGAGAAATGAGAGAAAGAGAACATCCATAATGTAACTACAGGGATTGTTAAGCATGCATCTGTCACTTAGCATTTGAGGTCAGAGGGCACAGGCATAACCGGTTCACCTTGTTTACCAGCTGAGTGCTCACATTATATACTGTACAGATAATAAATATATTATTTTATAAAATAAAGCAGTATTTCCTTTCCTTCAAATCCATGTTTCTGTTCTATTACTTGATGTTTGAATCTCTAAAAACCTTATGTTAAAAAAAACAGAATCTACACTATAAAGCCCCATACACACGGTCGGACTTTTGGCCAACAAACTTCATTTTGAGCAAGTTGGACCAACAATCCGACCGTGTGTACACTCCATCGGACAAACTTTTTTGTTTTTTTTTGTGTTTTCATCGGACAAAAGTTGGGTCTGCAAACGGACAAACTTTTGGCCAACAAAAGTCCGATGGAGCAAAGTCCGACCGTTTGTACAGAAAACCATAGGACTTTTGTCTGATGGACAAAACAACTAATGTTAAAATCAACCAACAATAGCAGAAGTTGACCAAAGGGTGGCGGTAAAGAGCAGAAAAGAGCTGAAAAACCACGTGATGTTGCAACAAGTTTTGGGAAAGTTTGCAGAAAAGTCCTGTGGTGTCTATGCTATGGGTGTACTAAGAGAAGTAGAAAATATGAAAAATGGTGCCTTCGTCCCATTGAACGTTATATGGAGGGAAGAATGAGGCTAGTACATGTTTCACGTTATGATTCAGGCTGTGTGCTGTGTTTTGGAGGACACATCCATATTTATCCCACGGGCATACTAAATTCCCTCCCCACCCGGGAAGGCTGTTTTAAACAGTTCTTTGGATCCTCTGCTTCTTCTTAAAAAGATTTATTCCACTTGCTAATAGCACTAGAGAATTTGATATGATCACCGTCATATACTACAGAGATCCTCCAAAATAATCTACTTAAATAGGAACTTGGTATCTACCCATCTAGGATCTTCAAGAGACTCCGTCCACAATATGAGGGGCTCAATATCGATCCGAATTTTCTCTATATAATTCCATCTTTATGCCGTTTATTCGTGGGATGGTAGTGGATGTGTCCTCCCAGGAGATTACCTATACCTCCTGTTTCTGTGTCCTTAGTGGGGTCACTAACCACACATGACACAACGGAATTTTGGTCCGCGTTTTGGCCACCTTTGGTCTAGCACCGACGTTACGTGACAATACAATTTTTTCATATGTACATCGAAAACCTATACATATATAGCTCCTGAAGAAGCGGATTCTGTTGTGAATCATAACCTGAAACATGTAGAGCATGAATATTATGTATGTACAGTTGCATTATTCCCCATTGATTGTAATGGTATAAATCATTGAATGTCACAAAATTACCATTGTTTCTATGAAATGTAAAAAATTCTATATATATATACATTTTTGTAATAAAAATTATTTTAATTACTTACTCTCAACTGGTGATCAGTTTGCATAAGGTGCCAACACAGTCCATACTAGCCTCATTCTATGCTATGGGTGTGCCCGGCCAACTCCGTTCGGACAAAAATCCAGGGAAAAGTCAGATGGAAGTCCGACCGTGTGTATGGGGCTTTACAGTGTTTCTCAACTTCAGTCCTCAAGGTGCCCCAACAGGTCATATTTTCAGGATTTCCCTCAGATAAAACAGCTGTGGTAATTACAAAGGCAGTGAAACTGATCAAATCACCTGTGTAAAAAAAATGGAAAGCCTGAAAACATGACCTGTCGTGGCGCCTTGAGGACTGGAGTTGAGAAACACTGCACTATAATATAAAAATTAACAGCCCAAAGATTCAATTAGTATCACTATAATTTAAGTTTAAAAAACTGCCTTTCTCATATTTAATGGGGAAATGAAGTTGAAAAGAACCTGCATCAACCAAAGTTTCACATAACCCTCTTCTGATAGGATTCCCACACTTTCTTCTCTCATAAAGGTGTTCTTTTGGCTACTTCCTTTTGGAACAATAAGCAAATGTGGATGTACTGTACATATGGGTTTGCATCAACATTGCAGCACATCTGCATATCTTTTTGTGCATCAAATTGTTTGGAATATATTTCCCTTTACCCAATTCAGTCATCTTTACTTATAACCCTTGAAGCACAATACAAAACCAGCTCCTGTTGCCATATTCACCTTCAATCCAAAGATTCCCCCTGCAGTACTTTTTTCCTGCCACCAGATGTTCATTGTCTGATGTTCAAATCATTCAACCAACTTCCAGGCCTTTAACTTGACAGTGATGTGCTCATCTCTCTCATTTCTCTGCCACTATGCTTTCCCCTCCTATTAACATTCTTCTTGTTAGCATATAAACTGGTTGACAGGCTAGTTGATAGGGAGCTGGCCATGGAAACCCCACTTAAAATCTATTCCATACCCTTATTCAAGTATTCAGCCTGCCTGGCCAGGATGGGGGAAACCATGTGCACCCACCTGAACCATACCATGCTACATCCCTTCAACATGATGGGGGTATCGTGACAGGGGTGACCCCCTGGCAAAGCACCTTATCTCCATGTTGATGAGGCAAGGGCCTCTTCCATACAACCCTATTTTGGCTGTTGTTGGGTAGGCGGGTGGGGAACTTATCAGAATCTGGAAGCCATCTTTAACCCTTTAACTGCCACCGATGTATGCCATATGATACTTCCACACAGCCCTGTTACTGCACTCTCACGTGCATACCCTCCCTCAATTACTCGGGTTCCACACACCCATTAGTAAACCCAGGACCACTGAGCCCCTAAAACCCTGAGCTAGCCGATCCTGCCCCCTGCACAGCCCAGTGCACCAGTAAGCACCAGAGGGGCAGAGCAGAGTGTCGGTCACTGTGAGTCACTGCCCCTTTGCTCACTGATGGCAGAGAATTGAGCGATCAGCGGTCTTTGATTGCTCAGTTCTCAGTGTAGAGGCAGCAAGGGACAGAGGCAGCATTGGAAAGATGCTGCATCCACCTAGTATAAATGTTTTTTGTCTTAAATTCTATTTTTCTTAAATCCCCCATAAATATAAAGCCCCCCCCCCCCACATACATGCATGTACAGACATAAATGCATGCATTAGGTCACCTATACTTAAGAATGTTGATTGTTCCACACATGTTACATATCGCCGCACACACCAGAGTGAGAGCAATAATTCCATTATTAATGGTTACCTCAAAACCAGGGATGAGCCGAACACCCCCCTGTTCGGTTCGCACCAGAACCTGCGAACAGACAAAATGTTCGTGTGAACTTTAGAACCCTATTAAATACAATGGACTCGAACGTTCGAAATCTAAAGTGTTAATTATAAAGGCTAATATGCAAGTTATTGTCCTAAAAAGTGTTGGGGACCTGGGTCCTGCCCCGGGGGACATGTATCAATGCAAAAAAAAGTTTTAAAAACGGCTGTTTTTTCGGGAGCAGTGATTTTAATAATGCTTAAAATGAAAAAATAAAAGTGAAATATTCCTTTAAATTTCGTACCTGGGGGGTGTGTATGATATGCATGTGAAGTGGCGCATGTTTCCCGTGCTTAGAACTGTCCCTGCAAAAAATGTCATTTTTGAAAGAAAAAAAGTCATTTTAAACTCACTCGCGGCTATTAATGAATTGTCGGCTCCCGGCAATACATTCAAAAGTCATTGATAAAAAAAAAAAAAGCGTGGGGGTTCCCCAGAATTCAATTACCAGGCCCTTCAGGTCTGGAATGGACTTCCTTCACTATGTAAATTTAAATTACACAGTGAAGGAAGTTCCCCGCTCAAGCCAATGACGTAGGCGGGTCCGACATACCGAGGGGGCGGACCTGATGGGGAACTGCTCTCACTTTGGTAATACATGTATAGACCCGCCCCTTCTCATGTTCCGCATCTGGTCCGCTGAGCGGACCTGATGGGGAACTTTAGAAGGGGCGGGTCTATACATTTAAAATACTGAGAGGGAGTTCCCCATCAGGTCTGCTCAGGCACAACCAATGAAGGACAGCGCTGGACATCGGGATCGCCGCGGGACACTGGATTTCACCGCTGGAATGTTTTTTTTTTTTTTTAAATAAAGGACTTTTTCAAGGTGTTTGTGTGTTTTTTTAAACATTTTTTTACGCTTTCTTCGTGAAATGGTAGGGGTACAATGTACCCCTTACCAATTCACATAGGGGGGGGGCCGGGATGTGGGGGTCCCCTTTGTTAAAGGGGTCTTCCAGATTCCGATAAGCCCCCCGCCCGCAGACCCCCACAACCACCAGGCAAGGGTTGTGGGGATGAGGCCCTTGTCCCCATCAACATGGGGACATCCTCCCCATGTTGAGGGCATGTGGCCTGGTACGGTTCAGGAGGGAGGGGGTGCCGCTCTCTCGTCCCCCCCTTTTCCCCTGCGGCCGGCCAGGTTGCGTGCTTGGATAAGGGGTCTGGTATGGATTTTTAGGGGGACTCCACGCCATTTTTTTTTTAATTTGGGGTGGAGCTCCCCTTAAAATCCATGCCAGATCTGAAGGGCCTGTAATGGATATTTGGGGGAACCCCACGTCAATTTTTTTTTAAATTTGCGGCGGGGTTCCCCTTAATATCCATTCCAGACCTGAAGGGCCTGGTAATTGAATTCTGGAGAACCCCCACGCTTTTTTTTTTATATCAATGACTTTTGTATGTATTGCCGGGAGCCGACAATTCATTAATAGCCGCGAGTGAGTTTTAAATGACTTTTTTTCTTTCAAAAATGACATTTTTTGCAGGGACAGTTCTAAGCACGGGAAACATGCACCACTTTACATGCATATCATACACACCCCCCAGGTACGAAATTTAAAGGAATATTTCACTTTTATTTTTTCATTGTAAGCATTATTAAAATCACTGTTCCCGAAAAAACAGCCGTTTTTAAAACTTCTTTTTGCATTGATACATGTCCCCTGGGGCAGGACCCGGGTCCCCAAACACTTTTTAGGACAATAACTTGCATATAAGCCTTTATAATTAGCACTTTAGATTTCTCCCATAGATTTTTCGAATTTGCCGCGAACACCCCAATTTGTTCGCTGTTCGGCGAACGGGCGAACAGGCAATGTTCGAGTCGAACATGAGTTCGACTCGAACTCGAAGCTCATCCCTACTCAAAACTGATGACCTTAGGGGCTTTCAAAGCCTTGGAAAATTGATATATATGTATCTATATCTAATATAAAAGGATTCTTTTTTTTGCTTCCTCCGCCAGGACAATTAACATTACTGATTTCAAAGATTTGGCTCCCATTGATTCAATAGGATTTTGATTTGGTATCTGAACTTCGGCAAGGTTCACTAAACCACCCTGAACCAGGTAAGTTTTTCTCATCATGGCTGATGACACAGAAATATATCTCTCTACTCCTCACTTCACTCCTTCAGTTTCCTCTTGCATTTCTAACTTACTAACTGACATATAAGCATGAATGTTGCACCACTTCCTCAAACTCAATCTTTTTAAAACTGAGCTCATATCATTTCCTCCTGCTTGTGCCCTCGCCCCTGAATTCTCCATCAAGATCAATAAAACAAACATTAGTCCCTTACCTTATGCCAGGGTGCTAGGTGTAATCCTGGACTCTGACCTGTCCTTTCAGCCCCACATCCAATCGCTGTCCAAATCTTGCAGACCTCTAACATCTCCAAAATACACTCCTTTCTAACTGTTGAAACCACAAAGCAACTTATTCACTCCCTCGTTATCTCTCACCTTGACTATTGGAACTCCCTCCTCATTGGCCTACCTCTCCATAGGCTATCCCCTCTTCAGTCTATCATGAATGTTTCTGACAGACATCCACCTTACTCTTGTCTCCAAATATCACCCAAACCATCCTCTCTGCTCCTCCCAAGACCTCCTGCTTCCTAGCTCCCTTGTCTCCTCCTCCCATGCTTGCCTCCAAGACTTCTCCAGAGCCTCTATCTTCCTCTGGAACTTACTTCCCCAATATGTCCAGCTATCTACTTTTAGGCGACCCTGAAAACTCATCTCTTCAGGGAAGCCCACCCTGCCTTCAGCTAATAACCAAATCTTCTATTTCTCCCATCAGTTCATCCCTTACAGGTATTACCTTTTGTTTACCTGCCCCTCCCTATTGGATTGTAAACTCGCAGGAGCAGGGCCCTCCTAACCTTTTTGTAAAAAAAAATTGTCACTGTATTGTCTCCCTTTATATTGTAAAGCGATGCAGCTGTTGGCGCTATATATAAATCCTGTATAATAATAATCATTACTGATTGGCTCCCTGTACTGCTTCTTCTCACACACCAGCCATGCAGTACAGAGACGCTAAGAGGCTGATACCAGGTCAGTTTTAGGCAATAACTCAGATTGCATTAGAATAATACATGTATTGATGTATTAATGGTAACTGAGCTGCATCATTTTGTGTTTTAAATATCTGCCTAGATAAACAGTGATGTTAAATATAGTGATGTTTTGCATGTGTCTTTGGCAGTAAGTAACATTTCAAACTCACAATTTATGAATCAAAAAAATCTGAGGAGTCTTGGAGAAGGTTACTTTTAATTTGTTTTGCTAACCTACTAGGTTAGGTAAAATTATGCTATTTTTTTTAAAGATCTTTCCTTTCCATTCCTGCCATGGAACATAAAATTCTGACTATTTCTGAAGGGAATGCATGTTATCCCATAAACACCTAGTTCTTCTAGCTGGATTAGGGTAGTCATATGGTAGGTATGATAATAGTATTACTATAATGGAGAATACCGCGTTAACTAATTAGAAACAGAACAAAATGTAGCTGCCAGCACTACAATCTACAAACAATTCTGAACAAATATAGTGTATATAAAAGTTCAGAGCAGAGAAATTGTACATCAAATATGAACTGACTCACAAAATCATATATGGGTCAGTAGGATATCAAAACAATATAAATCATATGTGCCAAAAAAATATCATAAGTAGAGTTGAGCGGACACCTGGATGTTCGGGTTCGACGGGTTCGGCCAAACTTCGGAAAAAAGTTCGGGTTCGGGACCGAACTTTAACCCGAACCCGAACCCGAAACCGAACCCCATTGAAGTCAATGGGGACCCGGACTTCTGAGGACTAAAAAGGCTCTAAAAAAATAATGGAAAGGGCTAGAGGGCTGCAAATGGCAGCAAAATGTTGTTAAGAGCATGGCAAGTGCTCTGCAAACAAATGTGGATAGGGAAATAACTTAAAATAACATAAAAAAAAATAAAAAATATGCTGGAGGCCCCCTTTTCAGCAGAAGAGGTACGGGAAGTCATTAGGAACCTCAGAAACTCAACGGCACGATGCCACACATATGGTGGGAATGCCCCAGAATACGCCCTTTTCTGGAATAAATTATTCAATTTAATGGATAAGCTAGTGGGAAAATAAAATACTTTGAAATAAAAATGTAGTGGGGTGCTAAATTTAAGGGAAGTGTTTGAGTGGTAAATAGGCTCAAACACCCTAATTCTGTAGGATTCATGGACCATTTTGTCCTCGGGGGACAGTATTGGTGTGCAGTTCCCTGCGGTCTACAGGTGGCGCTGCCATGATAGGCGGTAGGCTAGGGTTGAACCGCGATACAGTGCTGTGCCTTTTGTGTCCCCTCTTGGCAGTAGTACAGCGGGGCGGTGAACCTGATGTGCATGCCGGGAGAGCATATAAAAGGGGCAGACCTTTGACCTGGGGGCTGATGTCCAGTGGGGTCCGCGCCCAGGTGCCTTCGGCCTGGGTGCATGTGTTCCTGTTCTATCTCGGGCACCTTTAGCCCAGGGTGAGGTACTATCCTGGAGTTCCTGCTGCCCTGGGTATGGAGGCCTAGGGGCGGGAGTAAAGCCTGGAGTCCAGAGCCTTTGTCTGGAGTCCGCTAAGGGTCGAGGAGTCTTAGGGTACCGCCTCGTGTAGGGGACCCTGTTCCAGGGAAGGGAGGATCATTCTGATGGACCGATGCGGGAGTCACGGTGAAGGAAGGGTCTGTTGACTCCCTGGAGAGATGTCTTCCCCTTGATATGGGCTAGGTACATAGAAGGAGAAGCTCAAGGTCATCTTGAGTGTATCAGAGGCCTTATTCACCCGGCCCGTGGCAGGGGCCTTATACACCCTGGTCTGTGGCAGAGACCAAAGTTCTCCAGGTCCGTGGCAGGGGCCTTGTACACCCGGTCTGTGGCAGAGACCAACCTCAAGGTCTGTGGCAGAGACCGTGCACCTAAAACTGTTTGAGAAACCTAAGCAGTGAAGTGAATGTGCTACGTTTGTGCCTGGACCTCCTCCACTCCTTAAGCTGTCCTGTTTCTTTGCTCTAACCTTTTCTATCCGTGTAGAGTTTATTTTGCCATGAGAGAATAAGAGTTGTAGTTTCAGCTGGTGTGGACATTGACTTTACTGGGAATTAAAGGACTTGCCTCTACCTACAGTAGAGGTGAGAATCATCCTCTGGAGGAGTTTTGACTCTGGCTGTGGACACGGCCCGTCAAGTACACCGCTCAACCTCTTTATATAGGAGGGTACGGGCTGGTAGTGCAGTGTGCCTTTCTCCCTCCTGCGAGGAGCCAACAACATAAAGGCAGGTTAGGGGGAAAGGATCTGTGGGCTACAAAAAAAAATTAAAATAAAAATGATAATCTTGACCTAGGAGGACGAGGTCCATATGGAGTAGGAGGTTGAAGTGGCGGTGGATGTGGCTGTGTAGGTGGAAGCGGCGGTGGAGGAGGACGAGGTAGCCAACACTGGTTCAAAAATACAACAATGGCTGGGTAAGGCCGGTGATGTGTCGAATGTTGTTTTTTTAGCATAGCACAGTAGAAGTCAAATATATAGAAATGGTTTATTTCACACGCCTCCAGATATGTATTTCACACTGCAAAATATTTTTTGTGGCCCTAAATGGCGTTTTTTGGAAGACCACAACACACCTACAGTATGTAACCGCTGAATCGCACAGCTACAGAACTGCAGAAAATGCTATTAAAAAAAAAAGTTTTTTTTTTTTAGTATAGCACAGTACAAAAAAATATATAGAAATTGTTTATTTCACACACCTCCAGATATGTATTTCACACTGCAAAATATTTTTTGTGGCCCTAAATGGCGTTTTTTGGAAGACCACAACACACCCACAGTACGTAACCGCTGAATCGCACAGCTACAGAACTGCAGAAAATGCTATTTAAAAAAAATGTTTTTTTTTAGTATAGCACAGTACAAGAAAAATATATAGAAATGGTTTATTTCACACGCCTCCAGATATGTATTTCACACTGCAAAATATTTTTTGTGGCCCTAAATGGCGTTTTTTGGAAGACCACAACACACCCACAGTACGTAACCGCTGAATCGCACAGCTACAGAACTGCAGAAAATGCTATTCAAAAATTATTTTGTTTTTTTTTAGCATAGCACAGTAGAAGACAAATATATAGAAATGGTTTATTTCACACGCCTCCAGATATGTATAACACACTGCAAAATATTTTTTGTGGCCCTAAATGAGTACATTAAAGTGCAAATTTTTATTTATTTTTTTGCCCTAAATGGGTCTTTTTTTGCACGAGCAAAATAAAATGCTATTTTTTTTTTCTTTTTTTTTGCCCTAAATGGGTCTTTTGGAAAAAAGCACAATAAAGTGCTTTTTTTTTTGCCCTAAATGGGTCTTTTTGCAAGAGCAGAATACACCCACAGTATGGAAACGGTGTATCTCTCAACGTAATATATGCAGTGCTGGTGCACTGAGCTTGCAGATAAAAGTTAGATTTTCTCTGACACTGGGCTCATGGCAGTGTAAAAAGACTGTGCACTGCAACACAAACAGGTAAACCTATGCAGATCGCTGAGTTATATCTCTGAATCTGGACTCCTATATAATAAATCTCTCTCCCTGAAAGCACCAACAGGAACCTGGCCCTACACTACACTATCTCTCTATCTTTTCCCTCAGATTGCAGAATCAGGACTACCTCATGTATTTTACAATCTCTCCCTATTAGCAACAGCAGCAGCCAAGATCCTCTCCCTATCTATTCTGAAGCAGAGTGACGTGTGTGCTGTGTGCCTCTAGCTTATATAGAAGCTGGGTCACATATTGCACTGACCAATCACAGCCATGCCATTAGTAGGCATGGCTATGATGGCTTCTAAGGGCACACCAGCTAATCAAAAGGTGATTGGCTGGCTCCTGAAGCATTTCTAACTGCGCCAGTAGATTGCCGAACCCGAACCCGAACTTTCGCGCAAAGTCCGGGTTCGGGAAAAAGCTAAAGTTTGGTATGAACCCGAACTTTACAGTTCGGGTTCGCTCAACACTAATCATAAGCATGTAGGATTTTAAATCAATACAGTGCAACACTTTTATTTCATTAAAAACATATGTATAGGAAAAAGTCCAAAGTAAAAAGTTCCATTGCATCAAAATGTGATTATAGATGGCATTGGTGACAGGCCATAACCACTAGACATGTGCACACTGAAATATTTTGTTTCGGAATTTCGTTTTCGTCCGAAAAATAAATTTATTAAGTTACTCCTGAAATTCGTTTTGATTTATTTTGTTTAGTTAAAAAATGCATTAGTCTGAAAATCCGAATTAATTAAGGTTGAATCTGTCAATTGAAGGCTTAGGCCTCTTGCACATGGACAAACAGTTCAGGTCTGCCTGTCAGATTTTTAGGCGGACCTGAACAGGCGCTCCATAGAGGTCTATGGAGCCACGGATGTCAGCGGTGACATGCCCGCTGACATCTGAACCGCTTCGATCCGCCAAAGTGTGACGGAAGAAACCCCTATTTTCCATCCGTCTGGCGGATCGGATGACAACGGACTCTATGGTCCGCCGTCATCCGATCCCCCATAGGGGAGAGCGGCACTCTGACAGGTCGGTCCCTGTCATCTGCCTGCTCAGCGGGGATCGACGGAGCGATCCCCGCCGAGCAAAGCGGAGCCCGCACACGGACACGGACTGTGTGAAAGGGCCCTCATGGTGTCTGTCGAATGTTCTAAGATGATTCGACGAAGCAGCTAAACTGTACGACGCCGCAATCGTACATATCCGGATGAATGCTCCACACACAAGCTATAGTAGAATTCTAGTGTTGTATGACTAGTAATAATTATATTTATTAATTATTATTACTAGTCAACCAACATTAGAATTCTTCTATAGCCTATGGGCGGAGCATTTGACCATAAATGTCTGCTCGCGGCGATCGTATGTTTTAAGCTGCTTCGTCGAATCTTCATGTCTCTATAATATCAAATCTTTTCTCTCTATGTCGTATTATCTTGGACTAATAGAGTTAGGTTAGGCACATTCAACCGCAGATTCGATAGACACAGATCGCTATTGTCACCGTCATGTCGAATCTTCATGTCTCTATAATGTCAAATCTTTTCTCTCTATTTCGAATAATCTTGAACTAATAGAGTTAGGTTAGGCACATTCAACCGCAGGTTCGATAGACACAGATTGTTATTGTCACAGTCTTGTCGAATCTTCTATCTATATCGAACTGTTGTCGCAACAAAATGAAAATAAAGCATTTTTTATGTCGGATCTATCGGGTTTCGGATTCTGCACGTTCGTTATCATTTGTTAAAACAAATGCAAAAATCCCAGAAATTCGGACGGAAATGCATTCGGTCGAAAATTAATGCACGTGTCTAATAACCACCCTCGTGTGAATATCCACCACCAAAACGGAATATTGCGCTTACCAGAGTGCTAGATAAGCAAAGCATGTATACTCCAAATATTGAGTATGGAAGCAGTTCAGAAGATCCAGCATCACCAGGAGTCTGCACACACACACACGGTAGGTAGCTCCGCACACATGGTAGATTATTCTGCTGTTTCTGTCTCTCTTCTCATCTGAGTAACTTACTGTGTGCAATATTCGGTTTCTGTGGTGGATACTCACACACAAGGGTGGTTATGGACTGTCACCAATGCCATCTCAGTTGTGTCATGACGCTACTTGTATATCAAGACATCGCTTGTATATCAAGTCAAAATTTATTAAAACATTTTGCTTGTCTTGCAAAACGCTCTCAAATCAAGTTACTCTCAATCCAAGGTTTTACTGTACATATGTTTTTAATTAAATATGTTATGTTATGGTGTTGATCTGTATTGATTAAAAATCCTACATGCTTATGATATTTTATTGGCACATATCATGTATATTGTTTTGATATTCTACTGACTTATATATGATTTTGTGAGTCAGTTCTTATTTGATAAACAATTTGGTTAACAAAATCATTTGTGAGCTTGTTTCTGTACCCAGTGCTACATAGCAAGTGATTATGCTCATATCAGTGATTTTTAAACTGTCAGTGGTCATGTTTTACTTCATAACTATAGGGCTATACTGCATTTATGTCTATAATTAGGTCTAACAAATAGAATTTTGCAATGAGGCAGGAATTTTTCTGTCAACATTGTTATATAGGCAATGACATAGTTGGAGAGGTGCCCTAAATATATAACTTAGGATAACATATCTTTGTCTTGTTTGTTTCTTTTGTCTATCACTAATGTGACAGTGGCTGCATTATTTTAGATATACTTTTCATGATGTCCTAGTTTTTGATGTTATACACATACGTATATTGATTATAAAATTGATATTGTGATTCTGATATTTGGAAAATCTCTAAGGCTGCTTTCACATTTGGCGGAGGTAAAGCGCCGCTATTTCTTGTTCATACATCACGGGACACAGAGCAGCATAGTCATTACTATGTGGGTTATATAGAATTACCTTCAGGTGCTGGCACTGGCAACTTCCAAAACAGGAAGTACCCTCCCCTATATAAGCCCCTCCCATCCGGGAGTACCTCAGTTTTTTGCCAGTGTCTAAGGTGTTGGCCAAGGTTAACATGTATTCATCTGGGCTTGTGTACAGGTTCTCTGGGCCTTAGCAAGCTATTTCGGATCCGACCAAAAAAGCTTCATAGCTAAACGGTCGGTACCCGGGCCTTGCAGAGAAGAGCAAGGTTTTGCCTGTAATGCCTCTCTTAGGAGGGCTGGACCCTGGGATCCAGAGCTCTGGTCATACCCAAAACCAAGAGGCTATCTGTGCAGGGTGCTATACAGGTCCAGGGGAGTGGAATCCTTGGGAACCCGGTCCCTGAAGGTCTAGTACAATGCCTGCCGTGAAAGGTGAAGTTTGGGCTTCTGTGGACCAAACAAAGTCCTGCGGCGGGGAAAAGGTAAGTGGGGGCCCCTCAGGAACTTGGTTCTATTGAGGGGACCCCCAAGCCTAATATGTCTTTCTGCCTGTTACCTAAAAGGTATTCCCGCTAATAGCTGTATATGCCTAAGAAATCCTAGAAATGTTTTTTCATAAAGGAAGTTTTAAAAACTGTAAACCTGGAAATGTTTTTCATAAAGGAGGTTTTAAAAAAAAAAAAAAAAAAGACAAAAGTGCGGTACCTGTGTTTGTCCACTAGAGGCCGCTGTGGAACGTCTTTTTTCTTGGGACTATTCCTTCCATGGTGAAAGTCCAGGCAGATGAGTGAGCTCTCTATCAGGGAAGCTGCATTCCTCTGTCATGCTGCCAAGTAGTTTCCTTCCATCCCCGAGTCCTGGTGAAACAGGGACCCTGGCTCCTCTCCCTACATGGCGCCAAGAGCGCACACGTGCACGCACGCGCGCGCGCACACACGCTTTCTTTTTATAAGATTTAGCTTCAAAAAAGGGGGCGGAGCCTGGCGGATGACGCACTCTGTGCGCCCAGCGCTTCTGCGCATGTGCGGGCGTCCCAGCAAGATAAAAGGACTCAGTCCACGCTGCTTGCTATGGACACAGAGCATAAAAAGGAGCTGGTAGCATGGTATAGGGGCTTACAGCGGGCGGTTGATACAGGCATCCCCAGAAAGACGCATTAGTAGACACCCACTGATGTACATAGCAGCAAAATTGCATTAGACTATTTCAGTAAGGGGTGTATTGCGGCTGGAATACCTCAGCTTTGAACTAAGGAATATGCCGCCTAAAAAACTCCGAGATATACCTCTCAGGAAGTGTAGGGGGTCTCCATCGGGCTCTGAGGATCTGGAGCAGTCATCTGCACCCTCCTCCCCTGAGAAATCAGAGGTTAATACCCATAAGGAACCCCCGGGAGTGCCAGGTACTGCGGCTGTCCTCAGTCCACCTGCTCCTGCATATATAACAGAGGAGGTTTTTTCCTCAACTCTGGAGGGATTGGAGCAGAGATTGGCAGCATTGATCGCTTCTTCTCTACAGGAAAGAAAGCGCGCCAGATCTCCATCACCTCCATTAGAGTGCCTGTTGGCAGAGCAACAGTCCCAGGAAGGGACCGACCTACTGGATGTTAAAAAAACTCCTGCAAGCAGCATCTTTTGAGCGGTGAAGGAGCTGTGTATACACCGCTCCTAAAGCGCCCCTGCCCATTGAAATTAATGGGCAGCGCTGCCAAACCGCCGGAAAAGCCCCGCTGCAGCAGCGATTTGTGGGCGGTTTTAACCCTTTTTCGGCCGCTAGCGGGGGTTAAAAGCACCTCGCTAGCGGTCGAAAACCTCTGCAAAAACGATGGTAAAGCGCCGCTAAAAAGTAGGATTTTTAAAACAGCTTACCTGTAAAATCCTTTTCTTGGAGTACATCACGGGACACAGAGCAGCATAGTCATTACTATGTGGGTTATATAGAATTACCTTCAGGTGCTGGCACTGGCAACTTCCAAAACAGGAAGTACCCTCCCCTATATAAGCCCCTCCCATCCGGGAGTACCTCAGTTTTGTAGCAAAGCAATACGTGTCCCCAAAAGAGGGGTGGGAGCTCTGTGTCCCGTGATGTACTCCAAGAAAAGGATTTTACAGGTAAGCTGTTTTAAAAATCCTACTTTCTTGTTCATACATCACGGGACACAGAGCAGCATAGTCATTACTATGTGGGACGTCCCAAAGCAATGCCAAATGAGGGGGGGGGATACACCATACATAAGCTGGGCGCCATCAGGCATGAGGATCTTTTGCGGCCTGCAACACACTCCGCCCAAAGGCGACATCCTCCTGACTTCTAACGTCCACCTGGTAGAACCTAGTAAACGTGTGTACTGAAGACCATGTTGCGGCCTTACAAATTTGAGCCAGGGAGGCCTGGTGATGCACTGCCCATGAAGTTCCAACTGCTCTCGTGGAGTGCGCCCTAACTTTGAACGGAGGCGGTCTACTTCTCAAGCCATAGGCTTGTATTATGACCTGTCGAATCCACTTGGCTAAAGTAGATTTTGATGCTGCCTGACCCTTTCTGGGGCCTTCCGGCAGAACAAACAAAGAATCCGTTCTACGAATCTGAGCAGTGGCTTTTAGATAAGCTTTAACTGCTCTTACTACATCCAAAGAATGCAATAACTTTTCCTCTACCGAGCTTGGTTTGGGGAAAAAAGAAGGAAGAACCACATCCTAGTTCAAGTGAAACCTCGATACCACCTTAGGAAGAAAGGCTGGGTGAGGGCGTAATACTACTCTGTCCTTATGGATAACCAGATATGGCTCTTTACAGGACATGGCGGCTAATTCTGACACTCTTCTAGCCGAGCATATGGCTACTAAAAATATCAATTTTCTGGTGAGTAGAACCAAGGAAATGTGCCGCAAAGGTTCAAACGGCTGCTTCTGCAGAACCGACAGAACCAAATTTAGATCCCATGGGCATATGGGAGCTTTAATCGGTGGAATAATACGAGTCACCCCTTAAAGGTTTTGACAAGTGAATGCATAGCCAGGGGCCTTTGAAATAGTATTGATAAGGCCGAAACCTGGCCCTTGATAGTACTTAAGGCAAACTTCCTGTCTACAGCCCACTGCAGGAAGTCCAGAATTCTGCCTATAACGTACTTACGTGGATGCCATTTTCTGGCCTCGCACCAAGTGATGTACGCCTTCCAAATTCCGACCAAACAAAATGCGGTGACGTACAACACGTACAACGGCACTATAAAGGGGAAGTTCAAATCCAACGGCGCCACCCTTTGGGCTGTTTTGCTGATTTCGTGTTACCGCGTGTTAGTAAAAGTTTGGTGAAAGCCGATTCACGCTTTTCAATCTCTGTGCTTTTCAGATCGTTTTCTGCTGTTCAGTTGGTGCTTGTGGGTTTGTATCTGTCTTTCAGGGCGTTTAGTCAGGTCGTATCTGTTTTTCAGTGCGTTCTTGTCCGCTCATTTCTGTTTTTCAGGTCATTCTTCATAGGACTTTCTGTTCCTCAGTGCGTTCTGTTTAGTTCGTTCTGACCAGCCGACCGGTTTCTAGCCATGTTGAAAGTACGCTCTCGTCGTAGAGTTCGTGCTGCGTATGATCTTGGTGTTGGGGTTCTTGCTTTGACCCAAGCTCAGTCCATGAACAGGGTGAGGAGGAGTTCATGGACCAAGAATTGGTTGCTCCAGCGGGACCAATTCTGTCATATGCCTCTGCTGTGGGAAATCCAGGAGAATAATTCTGATGACTTCAGGAATTATCTCCGGATGACGGACCCCGTTTTTCTTTTTTTTTCCATAAAGTTTTATTGAGCAAATTCACAGGGATCACAGTACAAGGTTTGAAACAGAACAAGTGCATTCAAAGAGAACCAGTTTTTGGTACAACTTAAACAAACATTACAGGCAGGTGTGAAATTGTCTCCAGCTTTTGTATAAGTGAGAGTGAAGGTGCGGATGGGCCGGAGCCTTTATTAGTTTTATTCGCATTCCGACCGCCTGCTAACTTTGCTACATTACTTGTTGTTTCCAACACCAAAGAGATGGTGTCTAAGAGATGGTGATAGGGGGATAGGATGAGGGGGACAATATCTACTCATGTTGAGGGGGTATGGGACTGGAGGGGGGGTAGGGGAAGGGGGAGAGGGATCAGAGCACAACGGGCAGCAGCGAAAGGGGGGGCGGGGGTGGGGTGGGGTTGAGGATGAGGGTGAGGATGAGGGGAGTGACCACTCGCTTGAACCTCCATAGGAGAGAGGGGGATATAGAGCCCCTCAGAGATCAGACTCTAGTCAGAGGGAACATGCTGTTTGTATTCAGCTGTTGTTTTGAAGTGTGACCAGCAGAACCAGGTACTCGAGAAATTCTCCAGTCTCTCTTGAGAGATGTGGATCAGCTCTTCCATGTCGCAGATTCTAGAGATGGTCGCAAACCATTCTTTAAGTGACGGTATATGGCAGGAGCGCCAGTGTTTGGGAATGCACAACCTGGCAGCATTCACCATGTGCATGGCTAGGGATTTAAAATAAACTTTTCTCGAGAGAGAAGTGTGATGCAGGAGGAATTGTGCTGGTGTGAAATCCAAGGTGTAAGTGGTGATTGATGCGATGCATCTGTGTACTTCCCTCCAAAAGGGTTGGATGTGTGAGCATTCCCACCAAATATGTACCATGGTTCCCACCTCTGTATTGCATCTCCAGCATATATTGGAGGTTGAAGGGGCAAACTTATGAAGGAGAGATGGGGTCCTATACCATCTAGTGAGCACTTTGTACCCATTCTCCTGGATGGCGACGTTCAACGACCCCCTGTGTGCGTATTCGTGAATTCTCGTCCATTCAACTGGTGTCAGGGGGGTAGGTAGATCTCTGTTCCACGAGGCCTGTGATGGCGAATGGGTGGAATCAGTAGGTTCTATGAGTAAAGCGTAGAGCAGGGAAATAAGGTGTCGTTGGGGGGTTCTACGATAGCAGAGGGTTTCGAAAGGGGTAAGTGGTCTTGTCCAGCTGTCCTGAGCTGCATGTGTGGATAGAAAGTGACATATTTGTCTGTACGTCCAGAAGGGGAAGGTAGAGGTGTTGGAAATGAGCCTGAGGTCCTCTATCGAAGCGAGCTTACCGTCAGTGTACAGTTGGGAGGCAAGGATGTCCTGAAACGGCCATTCTTGTTTGAGGAAGGTAGGTGACTCGCCTGGGATAAAGTCGGGATTTCCTCTCAGCGTAGTCAGTGGGCCGGGGTGGGTGAGAGGGAACCTCTGGTAGGGGACCACCTAAGAAGCATTAAGGAAGTGTGGATGAAAGGATGTGAGGTCAGGGGCTGTGGCCATTGTTTCAGGGATAGCCATGGGAGAAGACGTAGCGGAATGGGTGAGAAAGAGTCTTCGATAGCGATCCAGACCTTTTCAAGGGGGTGAATGGACCAGTCCGCGATTCTCATAAGGTGACAAGCCACGTAGTATTTATACAGGTCTGGGAGAGCAATACCCCCTTTAGGCTTGGGCAAGGTGAGTCTGGTGTATTTGATTCTAGGTGGGGAACCTTTCCATAGAAATGTCGAGCAGGCCTTCCGATAAGAGGAAAAGAATCCTGCGGATATATGCATCGGGATGGTTTGGATCAAGTACAATATACGTGGTAGGACAATCATTTTGATCAGAGCCAAACCACAAGACATTCAGTGAAGACCACTCCAAGAAGTGGTCTTGGGCTTTTTTCAGGGCAGGGTGGAAGTTAAGAGCATATAGATCTTTGAGGCAGGGTGGGATCCGAATCCCAAGATAGGAGATAGCAGTCTTTTCCCAGTGAAATGGGAAAGATTCCTGACAATGGATGACTTCCTGTGGTGGGAGGGTGATATTCAGGGCGTGGGACTTTGTGTAGTTAATTTTAAGGTTTGGACGGACCCCGTTTTTCACCGCCTGTTGGATTTGCTGTCCCCCTATATCACGAGGCAGGACACTGTGATGTGCCAAGCCATCATTGCCAAGCAGAGGCTAGTTGCCACGGTCAGATACCTGGTGACAGGGAGAAGTCTGCAGGACCTGAAGTTCACGACAGGCATCTTCCCCCAGGCTCTGGGGATCATTATATCAGAGACCTGTTCTGCCATAATTCAAGTTCTTCAGAAGGACTATATTAAGTTAAGTTTTCTCTTTTAACATCACATTCTATGTATTTAATGTATGCTAATGTATTGTATTTCTTTCATCATTCCCTAATTACCATGATTGTAATATGCTGTGAATGTCCCTTTTGTCCTCATGCATGCTGTAAGCTTTTAATGCTCCTTTTTTGGCCTACATGCATATTTGCCTTCATGCTATCCTTGGCCCATACACACCTTGCCTAGTCACTTAACAATATATTTTGTCAGCTCCATTGTAGTGTTTCACCCTAAACACCCCCTAAAATGTGTACAAATGTTTTTGTTCTCATTAAATTCAGGCAGAGTGTCAGAGGCTTTTTTTAGAGGGCCCAAACTCATTTAGAACCCCCCCCCTAAAATGTGTACAAATATTTTTGTTCTCATTAAATTCAGGCAGAGTGCCAGAGGCTTTTTTTGGAGGGCCCAAATTCATTTAACCCCCCCCCAAAATGTTTAAAATGGGCCATCAGAGGGGGTTAGGAATCTGATAATTGGGCCTTCTATTTTTGTCTTTAAACGCTCCTTTAACCACTTAAGCCCCGGACCATTTCGGACCATTAGGACCAAGCCTGTTTTTGGGATTCGGCACTGCGCTGCTTTAACTGTAAATTGTGCGGACATGCAATGTTGTACCCAAATGAAATTTGCGTCCTTTTCTTCCCACAAATAGAGCTTTCTTTTAATGGTATTTGATTGCCTCTGCGATTTTTATTTTTTGCGATATAAATGGAAAAAGAACGAAAATTTTGAAAAAAAAAGATATTTTCTACTTTTTGTTATAAGAAAAATCGAATAAACTCAATTTTAGTCATACATTTAGGCCAAAATGTATTCAGCCACATGTCTTTAGTAAAAAAAATGTCAATAAGCGTATATTTATTGGTTTGCGCAAAAGTTATAGCGTTTACAAACTAGGGTACATTTTCTGAAATTTACACAGCTTTAAATTTATGACTGCCTATCTCATTTCTTGAGGTGCTAAAATGGCAGGGCAGTACAAAACCCCCCCAAATGACCCCATTTTGGAAAGTAGACACCCCAAGGAAATTGCTGAGAGGCATGTTGAGCCCATTGAATATTTTTTTTTTGTCCCAAGTGATTGAATAATGACAAAAAAAAAAAAAATTACAAAAAGTTGTCACTAAATGATATATTGCTCACACATGCCATGGTTATATGTGGAATTGCACCCCAAAATACATTCTGCTGCTTCTCCTGAGTACGGGGATACCACATGTGTGGGACTTTTTAGGAGCCTAGCCACGTACGGGACCCCGGAAACCAAGCACCGCCTTCAGGATTTCTAAGGGCGCAAATTTTTGATTTCACTCCTCACTACCTATCACAGTTTCGAAGGCCATAAAATGCCAAAATAGCACAAAACCCCCCCAAATGACCCCATTTTGGAAAGTAGACACCCCAAGCTATTTACTGAGAGGCATGTTCAGTCCATGGAATATTTTATATTTTGCCACAAGTTGCGGGAATATGACAAACTTTTTTTTTTTTGTTTATTATCTGATAAAATATTTAATTTTCTTTCTTGCTTTGTGTTTATGTTAGCTGTCTCCCAGGTTCTCCTAGTGCACTTGTAGTGCCAAGTGGATTTTCCTTTAGTAAAAAACCCCCACTGTCACAGTAAACCCAAAATTTACTTTAAAAACTGGTATTGAGTACTGAAAAAAGAAGCCACACATTGTTGATTAGAAAACTATTTTTTTTTTTTTTCATAAAGAGGTTTATTGAAATTACATAGAACAGTACATATAATGTGAGTATAACAGCAAGAACATAACGTAAGCATCAAATGGTTACAATCCTGCCGATATTCTAGTCCCATTATCTGGGATTGGTGGAATGTAGCAATTGAACAGCAGATAATCATTGCAAAATCAAAGTGCTCTTACAAGAGGAGGAATAGTAGGAAAATGTAGGAAAGAGGGAGAAAAATAGAAAGAAAGAGAAGGCGAAAAAGAGAGAAAGGGAAAAAGAGAGGAGGGGGGTACACCGATGGGAGAGGAGAGAGGACAAACAAAACGAAAAACAAAAAACAAAAAAAAGGGGGGTGGGGGGAAAGGGGCCTAAAAGATACCGGGACCAGTGTTCATTTTCCAGTGTAGCCATACCACTTGAATCTATTTTCTTTCACTACCTATAACCAAGAGAGTAGTATCTTTTGTTCAGGCTCTATAGGTTTGAAAACGCTGGGTTGATTTAAAGTGAGTCCAACATGCCCACGTGGTCATAAATTTTGGGGTACGCTCTTGAGAAATGTGAACTAGCTCTTCAATTTCCTCTATTTTGGAGATCCTCAGGAACCATTCCTCAATCGTTGGAGTGTGTGTGAATCGCTAGTGTACCGGTATGCAAAGTCTTGCCGCATTTACCAAGTGCATGGCCAGGGACTTAAAATATTCAGATTTAGTTAGGTGTGTATGGTGTAGGAGATAATGGACAGGGGAATAGTCTAACGTATATGTAGTGATATGTGTAATGAGTTCATGTACCTCCTTCCAGAATGGTTGAAGGGACTCACAGTCCCACCAGATGTGTAGCATGGTCCCTTTTGCTTTTCCACACCTCCAGCATGTATCTGGGATGGCAGGGGAAATTTGTGTAGGCACGTTGAGGTCCTGTACCAGTGCGTTTCAATTTTGTAACAGTTTTCCTGTATGGGGACATTGAGGGAGCCCTTATGGGCATATTTATTATGAAGGGCCCACTGCTGAAATGTGAGCCAGCATGCAAGGGCGAAGGCCGATTGTCTTCAGCACTTAATGCATGTAATCCCAGGCCACCCTGTCAAACACCTTCTCTGCCTCTAGGGAGAGAAGAAAACCTTGGGTTTTTGATGTCGTGAGCCAGTGGTGCAAATTTAATGCTCTGATGGTGTTGTCTCTGGCTTCTCTGCCAGGGACAAAACCGACCTGGTCATTGGAGATAAGGTTGGGTAGCAGTGGGGATAACCTATTAGCTAAGAGCTTGGCATAAAGTTTAGTATCCACATTAAGCAGGGATATAGGCCTATAGTTCTGTACTAATGTGGCATCTTTACCCTCTTTTGGTATAACTGTTATGTGTGCTTCTAACATACGTCCTACCAAAGCTTCAGGACATGACATGGCATTAAAGGTGGTTATTAATTTAGGGGATAAAACAGTGGAAAAGCACTTATAATTTTGAAGTGTGAACCCATCCGGGCCAGGGCTCTGTGTCAAGGCGACCTGGAGCTCTTCTATAGAAAGGAGTTGTTCCATTTCCTTAGCTTGCGCCTGGGAAAGTGGGTTTGGGCAGTGTTGGGCTAGGAAGTCCCTAATTTCTTCCATTCTTCTATCAGCCTGAGCAGGGTTCTGACTGGCAGATTTCAAGTTATATAGTTTCTCGTAATATTGTTCAAAACATTTTGCAATGTCCTCATTTTTAGAAAGCGGTGTACCATGCTGATTCCGAATTTGGTGAATTGTGTTGGAAGGCCTGGAGGCTCATACCACCTGGGCCAAGAGTCTCCCACATTTGTTGCCCTGTTCATAGAAGACTCTCTGATGGAGTACATAGCATCGTCTTTTAAGCTTTCCAAGCTCTTCCAGAAGCAGGGAACGAGTATGTAAGAGTTCTTGTAGTGATTGCTGTGAAAGGGAGGATTTATGAGAAGCTTCTAGTCGCTTAATTTTGTCAATTAAACTCACTATAGTCTCCTGATGATGTTTTTTGATTTTCGCTGCCTGAGCCATAAGTTCCCCTCGAATAACACATTTGTGGGCTTCCCATAAGGTGATTGGAGAAATACCTGGGTAGGCGTTCTCCCTGAAATATTCGCCAATTCGGGATTCTAAGCGTGTGATAAATTCTGCATCTTTGAGCAAGGACGAGTTTAATCGCCAGGTTTTGGTCCTGGGAGTTGTTTCCGGGAAAGTCAGGGTGACCGATATTGGGTGATGGTCCGACAGAAACATTGGATCTATTGTAGCTTGCGTAAGGTAGGTTAGGTCAGGTTGGGAAAGAAAAAAATAGTCTGTGCAGGAGTATTTTTGAAATGGAGCGTAATAGAAAGTATAGTCCTTGACCAAAGGAAATAACGTATGCCACGTATCATGTAAAGCAAGTCCCTGAAGCTGTGATTTGATTTGGCGGAGGACTCGGTAAGATAACATGGAGGTATCTGAGAAAGTATCAATTTCTGGGTTCAGTGGAACATTAAAGTCTCCCTCCAGAAGAACCATACCTTCCTTAAAGGAGAGTAGAATGTCACTGATTTTCCTAAAAAAAGAGACTTGATGCTCATTTGGCGAGTAAATGTTTGCCAATGTCAATGGTTTAGATGCATATAGGCCCTTAATGAAAACAAACCTGCTTTCTGGGTCCACCAAGGAATCCAATAATTGGAAGGGTGCGTGTTTGGATATTAATGTGGAGGTCCCTTTGGTCTTTGCGGTGAGATTTGTGGAATGAATGGCTGTATGATAGAGATTATTAGTAAGTTTAGGAATGGAATCGGAGCGGAAGTGGGTTTCCTGAAGGAGAATAAACTGGGCCTTCTGCTTAGTAAGGGCGGACATAACTTGTGACCGTTTTTCCGGGACATTTAGGCCTTTTACATTTAGCAACACACACTTCAGCGATAAGGAGTCACGGGATCTCGAGTCTTTCTGCATGGTTAGGTTGGAGGTAGAATACGAGAGAAATACGTTCACTGTCCTACAGTTTAGAGTGCAATTACAGGTATCAGCGCGGCTAGACTGGAGAATGAGCTGGTGTGTGGTAGGGAGGAGGGGGTAAAAAGAAGTCAGGGGTAGGGGGGAGGGGTAGAGAGAGATAAAAAAAGGGGGGTAGTGACCCGAAAAGTAGGAAGAGAGAGAAGGAACTTGTAAGTATCACAAGTTATAGAAAGGAGGAAAATACCAGAGGTGAAGATAGAAATACTATTCCACCTGATAGATAGTAAGCTGGATGGTCAGTAGACTAATCAATAGAACTACTGCAGGGAAATAGTGGAAATGTCTGGAATCACACTCTGCTGCAATGTAGAGGATCTAGTAAGTAGTAGTGTAATTGGGAGCAACAAGAAGGAGAGGAGAATACACTAAACTGCCTTGAGGCAAATCACTAGCATCAGAAGGGGAGGTGAGCAACATCACTACCAACCTACAAGTGTCGTACAATGTTAAACAGTAATCTTATTGCTTATAGCCTTACTTAAAACTGAGTCTATCCTAATTACATAATAATAACATGTTGTTTAAACCAAATAGCAAACAATGTCTTCAATTCCTTCAAACCCTGGTAGAAAACTTATTTTACTCTGTGCACATTCACATGTGCGTTATAAAATTTCAGGGTAGATGCAAACATATTTGTTAATCCAAGTGTTTTCACCAATATTTTGGGGTTCCGCATAAACAGGCATGTTTCAAACCATAAAACATATTCAACTTTGGAACTTACAAAGTTCAACCTTGAAAAACTGAAGGTAATATCAGACATTATTGTATGTAAAAAATGTGTTGCTGTTGCCTTTATCAGATGGGGTGATGTCACCCCTGAACAAGCCAAATTTTGAAGATGCACACAAATTGGGAGGCAAAATGGGGATTTTCATCCTGATCCCATGCCTCATGTCAACATGTGCTATCTCCCATCATGAGGGATCAATGGACGTGTTTTGGGGGTGCAATCCCTTCCTCTCACCTACTTCAGTTGCGAGGAAGGGGTTGCACCAACAAAACACATACATTGATTTCCCCTGATGGGAGATAGCACATGTTGACACACTGGGGGTAATTTACTATAACTCCAGGAAGTACTGAGCACTATTGCAAATAATAGCTCCCATTTTAGCCAATTAAAAATTCAATGCGCAAATTTACGAATGAAAAAGAGCGCTATTAGCAGCAAACAAGTGTTAGTAAATATGGAATCAGCGCTAATTAGCGAATCCGCATACATGCAAATGCCAATTTCCACTAAGTTTTTATATAGCACTGCACTGTAACCATGATCTATGCATGTGAAAGAAACATTTTTGATGTATATTGCAATTAGTATTCCTAGTTTTTTTCCTTCTTTTGCTAACGAATGCAGTTATGAATGATTATTACATAGTAATGTCTGATATTCTGTAAAGTTACATGTATTAAACATTTAGGTTACCTATTTGTTGTATGTTGTTTTTTTCATGTATTTTTTTTTTTAATTTAGGTGGCTATAAAGCGGTAATTATTTATGTTCATTCTTTAATCATACTACACTATTATGCAGGTCTTGTACTTAGCACAATGGCTTAGTGGTCTGCTCATATGTCTCCACAGCTCTCATGGTACAAGTTCAAATACCAGCCAACCTACCATTCAAAAGCTATGTTTATTTTTTGCACAAGCATATTAAAATAAACAAACAAAGAAATGTAAACTGCCCGTTAGCTACTGTGTGATGTTTGGAATTCCACACCATAATATTATTGAATAAAAGTGCATTGGCTAATTAGCATTCACCTATTTTCAGCATATGCTGCTTTGGCTAATTGTCATTTGCCTTTTTTTCACCAATACAATCTTTTAGTATCTCTCTGTGGGATTTGAACCCATGAGTGCTTCAAAGCCTGAGTTTTTCAAGGTAGAAGTGCTGACCACTAGCCTATTGAGCATAGCACAAACATCTACAAGTGTGTGATGTTTCTTCTCCCCGAGCCGTCTCTCCTGCCACCGCCGTCTTCTACCGGTGCTGTGTTCTTCCACGCAGTTGGTTACCCGCTAATAAAAAAAAAAGTTGCTCTTCTTCTGTGGCCATCCGATAACGTCACCCGGAGAGTCTGCTCCATGGCTATGTAAGAGACGCCACACAGCGGGTGACAACACAGAGGAGGAAGACCGCCACAGAAGAAGAGCGGCTTTTTTATTATTAGCAGGTAACTGACTGCGCGGAAGAACACAGCAATGGGAGAAATATGCTGCTGAGTTAAATACACACTTTCAGGAGGTGCTGCCGTCAGTAGGATTTGAACTCATGGCTTAAACCAGGGGTCTCAAACCTGCGGCCCTCCAGCTGTTGCGGAACTTCAAGTCCCATCATGCCTCTGCCTGTGGGAGTCATGCTTGTAACTGTCAGCCTTGCAATGCCTCATGGGAATTGTAGTTCTGCAACAGCTGGAGGGCCGCCAGTTTGAGACCCCTGGCTTAAACCTTTGAGGGCAGCAGGGAATAGCACTATGCTACAGAGCTGAGCACATAGCTATGGAGAAAATACATTTACTAATGTTTAATTCTAATTCAGGCATTAATATTATAGTAACAACCATGCTTATGCTGATGTGGCATTGGCTAATAGGCATTCGCCTCTTTTCAGCATATGCTGCTGAGTACAATGTAAGCTTTCAGTAGGTGATACCATCTGTGTGATTTTCAGCCATTTGAGCACAATTATATTGAGAACATACGTTTACTAGTGTTTGATGAAGGGACTACTTTATATTCTAGGTATAATTGTACTCAGCACAGTGACTTAGGCCCCTTTCACACTTGTGCGACCTGAAAGTTGTGCGATTTTGATGTGACTTTAAGCAATGCCTGTGTAATTTTGAGGTCTATTGACGCAGGAGTCGCAGGGAAAGGCGCGCAAATTTCTGTCTGCAATTTTTCCGCAATTCCAGGGAATGCCTGTATAAACTTAAGGTCTATGAACCTCAACTCGTATCAAAGTCAGACCAAAGTAGTACAGGGACTACTTTGAAGTCGGTGTGACTTGAAGTTGCACAGATATAAATGGTACACATTGAAATTCATGGAGTATGACTTGTCCTGCGACTCTGATGACCAAAGTCGCAGGAAAAGTCGCTCAAGTGTGAAAGGGGCCTCAGCCCAACTTTGTGAGCGATTTCAGAGACATCAGTGCACTTTCCTGCACAGATGTCTAGTGAAATCACATAGGTCTCAACTGTCCCTGATTTGGAACAAAGTCCCTCTGTCCCTCTTTCCTCCTTATTTGTCCAACATTTTGTTCTGATCTGTATAGTTTTATATAAAATGCAATTTTTATCTTTCAAAAAGGGTTTCCCAGCGCTAAACCTTTCATCTAATTTCTAAAATGCTTTGTTTGTAAATTCCCAAAGCCAATCTAAAGGGATATTATTGTTAAAAAAAAAAAAAAAGCACTTGGGGGTTTAACTAATCTTTTTTTTTTTTTTGGAATAATTCTCCTTTAAGAAGGTGTTTTAGGATGTGTTTCCTATGCCTACATACTTTTGCTAATAGGTGTCCCTTATACCCATCTCAAAAACTTGGGAGGTAAGAAATCGCCTCCTGAAGTCGCCCAAAGTAGTGTAGAACCTACTTTTGGGAATCTGTGTGGCGTCGCATCAATTCGGACAGTTCTATTGCCGTCAATAGGCGCCGATTTGGCCTGTAATTTGACATGTCAATTTAGAGCTATGTGAACATGGGTGAAGTTGCATAGATATGAATGGAACTCATGGGGGGTGACTTTTAATGCGACTGAGGTCCAAAGCTGCATGAAAAGTCACATACAGTAAGTGTGAAAGTAACCTAATGAGATTAAATGATAACACCTTTGAATAAAGCCCCATTTGCACTTGTGCGACCTTAAAATTGCACAGCTTTGCCATGACTTGAAGCAATGTCTGTGTATTCTTGTGGTGTATGGACCTCAAATCGCATCAAAGTCAAACCAAGGTAGTGCTGGGATGAATTTGCCCCACTTTCAGGATGCACAAGTGACAATAGGGCCAAATTCAAAGATATCCTTGAATCTCTTTCACACTGCTGCAACCTGAAAGTCACACTAATTTGCTGCCACTTTGCCGCTGCAACTTGGCCCCAACTTCTGGGAATGCCTGTGTAAAATTGCGCCCTATGTATCTCAAGTCACATGAGGCTCTGTTTCCACTATTGCAACCCTAAATTGGCATGATTTTGCCGCGATTTTGATGCGACTTTGATGCGACCGGGCAAGGGTTGTGGGGATGAGGCCCTTGTCCCCATCAACATGGGGACATCCTCCCCATGATGAGGGCATGTGGCCTGGTACGGTTCAGGAGGGGGGGCGCTCTCTTGTCCCCCCTCTTTTCCTGCAGCCTGCCAGGTTGTGTGCTCGGATAAAGGGTTTGGTCTGGATTTTTGGGGGTACTCCACGCCATTTTTTTTTTATTTGGGGTGGAGTTCCCCTTAAAATCCATGCCAGACCTGAAGGGCCTGGTATGGATATTTGGGGGAACCGCATGCATTTTTTTTTTAATTTGCGGCAGGGTTCCCCTTAATATCCATACCAGACCTGAAGGGCCTGGTAATTGAATTTGGAGGAACCCCCATGCTTTTTTTTATTTTTATCAATGACTTTTCTATGTATTGCCGGGAGCCGACAATTCATTAATAGCCGCGAGTGAGTTTTAAATGACTTTTTTTTCTTCAGAAATGACACTTTGTGCAGGGACAGTTCTAAGCACGGGAAACAAGCGAGAATAGTCCTCAGAAGTTCGGGTCCCCATTGACTTCAATGGGGTTCAGGTTCGGGGTCAAGTTCGGTCCCGAACTCAAACTTTTTACCGAAGTTCGGCCGAACCCGTCGAACCCGAACATCCAGGTGTCCGCTCAACTCTACTCTTAAGGCATCAGCATACCACGACATTTTGGACAATGCTCCCAACATTGTGAGAACAGTTTGGGGATGGCCCCTTCCTGTTGCAACATGACTGCACACCAGTGCACAAAGCAAGATCCATAAAGACATGGATGAGCAAGTTTGGGGTGGATAAACTTGACTGGCCTGCACAGAGTCCTGACCTCAACCCGATAGAACACCCTTTGGCTGAATTAGAGCAGAGACTGCGAGCCTGGTCTCACAAATGCACTTCTGGAAGAATGATCAAACATTCCCATAGACACACTAAACCCTGTGGACAGCCTTCCCAGCCTTCCCAGAAGCTGTTCTAGCTGCAAAGGGTGGGCCAAATCAAATTTTAACCCTACGGACTAAGACTGGGCTGCCATTAAAGTTCATGTGTGTGTAAAGGCAGGCGTCCCAATACTTTTGGCTAAATTGTGTATCTGGCAAGATTTACAATGGTGGTGGAACCCTCCTACACATAAATACAACATTTAGACACAGTTTTAAGACCTGGGAGATGAAGCAGCATGTTTGGGATTTGAACTCAGACACTCAGGGATGCTAAGCAGAAGTTGTAACCTCTAAGCCACAGAGCTGCCACATGTGAGATCCTCATGCACATAAATACACATAAATACTGCATTTCTTTGGGCATACAGGTGATGGAATTACATTACTCAAGAGTTCTTCTTGATTTATTTTGTGATATTTGGTGTTTTTTTGTGGGTGAGTTTAGAATAGTGATATTATCCTCAAATTTTGGGGAATTACATTTTGATTTCTGATGTTGGAACACATATCAAATTTTTGGGGCTCAAATTATGTTTATTTAGAAATAATAAAAAGCACAAAAAAATGTGACTAATTTTAAATTTGCATCAACAATGGTATTGTTTGTGGTTTGTAAAGACACCTGTGTGAGTCTGAGTAAAGATTGTTGTGAGATGGAGAGTAACAAGTGAAAGTGACAGAGAAAAATATATTTTACCAAAACATTAAAGTGGTTGTAAACCCACTTTTTAAACAAAGACCTACAGGTAAGCCTAGATTCAGGCCTCGTACACACGACCGATTTTCTCGTCGTAAACAGTCAAGAAAAGTGCCGCGAGAGTTTTTTTGTCTAGAAAAACGTTTGTGTGTATGGTTTTACGACGAGAAACTTGACGAGAATCTCGACGAGAAAATAGAGAACCTGCTCTCTATTTTCTCGTCAGGAGTCCAGATTTCCTCGTCGTGTTTCTCGTCGGCCTGTTTTGTGACGAGAAAATGGTTCGTGTGTATGCTTTTACGACTCTTCCAAAAGCGCGCATGCTCACAAGCAACTATGAGACGGGAGCGCATCTTCTGGTAAAACAAGCCTTCATAATGGAGAGAGCACATTCGTCACGCTCATAAATATTTCATCGTTTAAATGTTCTGCATTGAATTCTTCGTTAGAATGTTACATTAATCAAAACGAGAGACCTTCTTTTGCTGCTGATATTCACACAGAGTTATGCCTTATTTTTAACCTTTTTCATGCTGCTCTTTATAAGATTTATGTGTATTATATCGTGCAAGTTTTTAGGAATAATTTAAATGGTTAGATTTTTCAAAATGATGTTAATTATAATTTCTCAATGTTTTGATAGCGATCTCCCATTTAATTTTCTAATCTATATTTTTAAAATTTCACACCATGTTTTTGAGCTAATCAGATTTAGTTATTCTTTTGGGGGGGGGGGGGGTGATATCTGTGCCTTTTATTGTCAGTCAAATGTATCTGCTTACTCCAAAGCTTGTTTTTTTTATTTAAAAATACACATAGTCAAGTATGAACTTAAACAAAAAACACATTTATTCATGTTTATAAATTAAATAAAGAGAAGGCAGCGCTGGAGAAGCTGCTGCCATTTGTGCATCCCAGGGACCCCAGAGCACACAGCAACCCTGTGTGGACACTAAAATTGGGAGCTTGAGAAGGCCCACATTTCAGAACACAATCTGATGCTGGCCTCCCAGAGGTCAGGAACAGCAGCAGGTGAGATATATGTCCCAAGTGTGTGGTACTACAACAGGCTGCCTTCTGTCCGACCAGTGCGACCACAATGAAGCAAGGCCATCACTTCCTCTTCTTCCTGGCAACCTTCCCTGCAGCCTTTACTGAAGCCTTCCTTCTTCGTTTAGCTGGAGGCTGGCCCACTGGAGGGGTACTCCTGTCAGGAGGAGGAGGTGGAGGTGTAGCAGAAGGGGGTGGGGCAGAAGAAGAAGGTGGAGGTGTAGCAGAAGGGGGTGGGGCAGAAGGTGGAGGTGTAGCAGAAGGGGGTGGGGCAGAAGGTGGAGGTGTAGCAGAAGGGGGTGGGGCAGAAGAAGAAGGTGGAGGTGTAGCAGAAGGGGGTGGGGCAGAAGGTGGAGGGGTAGCAGAAGGGGGTGGGGCAGAAGAGGAAGGTGGAGGTGGAGGTTGAGGTTGGGTCAGTTGGGCCACCTCACATATGGCGGTATTGGGGGTAATTTGCTCCATCACCCCCTTGTTGAGCAAGGTGATGAGCAGGGGTTCGCATAGGAGGCGTTGCTCCATGCTCATCACCTTGAACTTAGCCTCCACTAGGCCGGCAATGGCCTCTTCAGGGGATGTGGGCTCCTTGAGGGTGGCATGGGCCTCTTTAATAAGGGCCATTGCTGCCTCACTGGTGGTCCTGTCCCTCCTGCCTCTTTTGTGAAGCCTGATGGGAGGCACCTGGGATCTGGTGCTTCTCCTTTGCCCTGCCACCTCCTGTCTGCCACTGGGCCCTGCCACCTCCTGTCTGCCACTGGGCCCTGCCACCTCCTGGCTGCCACTGGGCCCTGCCACCTCCTGGCTGCCACTGGGCCCTGCCACCTCCTGGCTGCCACTGGGCCCTTCCTCCTCCTGCCTGACAGTTTCCAGACCCTCCTCCTGGCTGATTTCATCCTGTGTATGAAAAAGAAACATAGTTTAATATGTTGGTTTAATCTTTGCATCAAACTTTGTAATCCTGATGGAAGCAATTAGAATGTAAATGCATAAATCCTTGCTTTAAATTTACCACTACATCAGCTTGACTATTTACCACACAATTAAGTGCAGAATAATGTCTACAGATCATGATTTCACTTGTTGAATACAAAATAATGTATGTTTCTCATCCTGACATATTTGGGAAACATTAATTTTATCCCACTACATTTTCAGTTAATACTATACCTGGCTCCAGATGGCCAAATCAGGATCATCCAGGATGGCTGCCTCCTCTTGCTCCAGAGAAGGCTCAGGTTGGCTGCAGGGAAGTCTGGGGGGAAGAGTGGAGAGTGATGGCCTTGGCTCAATGTGGTCATCCAGGAAGGACATCCTGCTGTAGTACCACAAAACCGGGACATAAACATCATCTGCTGCTGCTCCTGACCTCTGAGAAGCCAGCACCTTAGAGCGTTCAGTCCTGTAGGTACCTCTCAAGCTCCCAATTTTAGTGTCCACTTGTTTTGCTGTGGCTGTGGGCACCTTGGTATGCACAAATGGGAGCAGCTTCTCCAGCGCTGCTTTTCTCACCCCTTTTTTTTATGGATGGGGTTTTTGGTCTCCCACAGAGCCGGCAGCTCCCTTACCCGGTCAATAAATTCCGCCAGGAACTCTTTGTCGCTAATAAATACATTCATATTGTATCTGCAAGTAAAATAAATTATATTTAAATAATGTGAGGCAAACAGTCTAACCTCCTTCACATCCTAGTCACCATATATATCCTCCAACAATCTCAAGACAGTATAGGCCAACAATTTTAACAAGTCTCACAAAATCACATACCTTCGTTCGCACGTCCGTCACTTGAACTCCTCTCTCCGCACACCGAACGTACTATAGTCACATGTGTGTTTGCTATATACACACCACGCATGCGTCCAAATTCGAACACGTCGCTCCGCACACGTCGCCCGCCCATGACGTTCTAACTAACATCTTTTCCCCGCCCCTTCTCTTTTGGCGCGCAGACAGATATGGCGGAGTTACAGCAGGTGTCTGATAATTCCGCAACTAGCGAGGAGACAATCCCGGAGACCGAGGACACGTCACGATCAAGGAGGAGATTCAAGGCATCGAATATGTCTTTGGCGGAGATGGCGGAGATGGTGGACATCTTGGTCAAGGCTGATTATGATGCCAAGCATGGGCCGTATAGCAAACCAAATAGAAGGAAGGCCAAAATCCTCACTAAAGTTGTGAAGAGTCTGAGGGCGAAGTTCGGGGTGAAACGCTCAAATGAGCAGCTCAGAAAGAGGTGGTCAGACCTCAAACTGAGGGAGCCAGACCAGTTGAGGAGCATAAAGAGGATGCTCGCTAAAAGTAAGTAAAATGACGACCTTTCTGCTATTAATCTTTTTAGAAACTGACTTTTTTTTTTTTTAAAGCATATTGGACTCCCTTCCAAAATGTATTATTTTGAACTAGGTTGGGCACAGTAATCGTTCGTTACGTTACCGACACTTCGTTCGGCCACTATCCGTGGTTTTGGCTTATTTAAGACCCCCAAAAGTAATTAGACATCTGCCATTTTTGATCAAGTATTGTGGATAATTTTTAAGTCTAGATGATGTGTTTGTAAGGAGAATGAAATGCAAACTTTAATCAGTGTAAAGGAGAGGACACTCAGCAGCTGCTTCCACATCTGTACTTTGGAGCACTATAGTGTGGGCCAACAGACCCGCCTTTTTTGGGTGTCCCACACAGGTGCATCAGAGTTTATTTGTGGTGCCTCCATGTCCAAAAAATTACATCCAAATGTGAATAATAAACATATTTGGGGTCATAAAGAATGCATTTTTCTTTAAATTCCGCACAAACACACACTTGTACCCCACTTCCAAACAATTTAGCCTGTTTTAAGTTTAAAAATGAGATTTTTACAGTGTGATAAATAGACCTTTGGTTTTATTCTCATAGGGGAGAGAAGACTGGGAGGAGGACACTCCAGGGAGCACATGCACCCCACAACTTCCAAGCAACCCCAAACTCCCAAAGATCCACAACCGAAAGATGTGCAGGAAGTTGAGGTGGAGGAAGGAGAAGTGCAGGAAGGAGAGGTGGATGACGTTGTGGATCTGGTCACCACAACAGGTCAGTATCTGACACCACAGCTTAAGGTAAGCGAGGTAGGCCTGCAGAGTTTTATTAATTTTTTTTTATGGTTTTTAGGGGATGGAAATGTTGTGAAGGATAGCACACCGTTCTCTGCTGACAGTGCCCTCCGCCTCATCCAGCAAGTGATGGAATGTAGCACGGAACTGGACCTAATTAAACAAAGAATCCATGTGATGGAACAAACATTTAAAGACATTCTCGATGTTTTGGGGAGAATTCAATAAGCCATCCAAACACATTTGTTTTTACATGTTTGTTTTTATATTTTTACTAATTTTTTGAGTAACAAAGCAGCCAAAAATTGAATATGCACACAGTGTGTGAACATGTGCTATCTGCCATCAGGGGATATCCATGTACGTCTTTTGTGGGTGCAACCCCTTCCTCGTATCAAAAGTCGGTGAACTGAGGAAGGGGATGCACCCCCAAAACACATCCATTGATCACCCCTGATGGCAGATAGCACATGTTGACAATAGGGATCAGGATTGTAAACTTCCTATTTGCAAAAAAGTAAAAATGTGTGCATATTGAATTTTTGGCTGGGCAAGGGGTGGCAGGACCCCATATTAGGACGGGCACATAGAGACATAGTTTGTGTAACTGAATGTCTCAGATTGCTCAGAGGTATCCAATGTTGTCATTTTAGAAATGCAAGTGGTATTTTTGTATTTTCATAAGCCAAAATTTGACGGGTTGTGGTCAGGCCAACCCCAAAGTAAAACAAAAAAAAATGTGCAGAGAGTAAAATATTTGACCACAAACAACGTGTAGCTTCTTTTTATAATACACTCTAAGCTTATTTGGTTCTTTTGTAAGGTAACATAGTGAAATTGGTTGTTATTTACTAAAGTAAGCATAGGAATTGCCCCCCTACCCGTGAAATACTCCATGTATTTGTCCCGAACCACACGGGCATTTTGGGGGGGCAAGCCAAGACGGGCAGATTCCAGGCCCGGAAGGGGATTTGCAGGGGAAAGTCCAGCCTCTGGCAAAACTGAGGCCATATATGAATTCGCTTTGCGGCAAAGAAAATTGTGTAGCACACAGCAGCATAACACTACATAGTTTATTTTGTAGTCCGCCAAGTGGATGGAAGTCATAAAAAGGCGGAACCGGCTGGCCATTATGCCGAAGGCATTTTCAACGACTCTTCGGGCCCTGGCCAGCCGGTAATTGAACACACTCTTCTCTGGGGTCAGGGTCCTCTGTGGAAATGGCCTCATAAGATGCCGTCCGAGTCCGAAGGCTTCATCAGCCAAGAAAACAAAGGGGAGTCCTTCAATATTCCCTGCATCCGGTGGCAATGCAAGGTCGTCACTCTGGAGACGGAGGGCAAACTCCGTCTGGATGAAGGATCCCCCATCGGACATCCGGCCATTCTTCCCTACATCAACATAGAGGAATTCATACCGTGCTGACACCACCGCCATCAGCACAATGCTATGAAACCCCTTGTAGTTGTAGTAGTAGGATCCAGAACGGGGTGGCGGCACGATGCGGACGTGCTTCCCGTCTATGGCACCACCGCAGTTGGGGAAGTCCCACCGCGTGGCAAACTCCGATGCCACAGTCTGCCATTCCTGTGGCGTTGAAGGAAGCTGTGGAGTGAAACAAGATGAAATAATATTAGAAAAACAAAGGCATACATTACAAGCAAATTCAAGACCAAAAAATTAGAGACCAACATCAATCTAATTATACGTTTATTAAGGTGTGTAAAAAAAGTATAATGGAAGGCTCATTTATCATATTCATCACCCCCTCTGATGGGCCATTACTAAATTATTTTGGGGGGGGGGAGATGTGTTTGGCCACAGGATAGCATTGCAGTGGCGGTGCGTCCAGAGTGGGCGCTGGAGCACTGTCCCCTCTCTCCTGTGCCCATCACTCAGAACAATACATAGGTTCATGCGTTGCATGAACCTATGTATTGTCTATGCCGCACACTATTCAGGTGGATGGCCTCTTGTAAAGCGACCGACATATGATTAATTGCGTCATTTAGGGGGTTAAAATTGCAGAGCAGAAACAGGTATTAAAAAAGTCTTGCAAATTACAACCTGAGGGATGTAATTGGCTTCCTCAAAGAAAAATCGGGGACGCAAGGAGGGGGCATTCCTTGTGTAAACACTGACAGGCAGCTCTGGCAATCATGTTCACCAAGTCTGTTTAATGGTAACATGATTGGCTGATGCAACATGAAGGGAAGGAGAAGACATCAAGGACAGAAGAAGGATGGCGCTGACTAGGGATGAGCTTCGTGTTCGAGTCGAACATACGTTCGACTCGAACATTGGCTGTTCGATCGTTCGACGAAGATCGAACGATTTGGGCCGTTCGCGCCAAATTCGAGTGACGCGAACGGCCCACAATGCACTACGCCATCGCAGTGTCATCCAGGCGCTGTGATTGGCCAAGCATGCACTGTGACCCCGCATGCTTGGCCAATCACAGCGCCGGCAGCGAGGAGAGCAATGATTGGCCACAGGCAGGATGCCTGTGGCCAATTATTGCTGAGGGTGTTTAGTACACGCCCCACACTATAAAAGGCCGCCAGCACGGCGGCCTAGTGTAGTGTGTTCCGGAGCAGGGATAGAGTAGCATAGGCAGGGACAGTGACTGTTATTTCTTTCTTGCTTAACCTGGATTCCTTTAGTTTAGGGAAAGAGAAGGATAGGTAGGGAGAGTGTCAGTGTGTTTTGTGCTTCTGCTATAGTGTGCTTAAAAAAAAACATTTATTCTAGGGACAGAAAACTCTAGGTAGGGACAGTGTCAGTTTCTTTCACTCTGCAAGTCCTTGTTTCCAGGGACCTGGAAGGACAGTGAGTGAATTGTCCTTTTGCTATATTGTGATTAAAAAAAACATTTATTCTAGGGACAGAAAACTCTAGGTAGGGACAGTGTCAGTTTCTTTCACTCTGCAAGTCCTTGTTTCCAGGGACCTGGAAGGACAGTGAGTGAATTGTCCTTTTGCTATATTGTGATTAAAAAAAACATTTATTCTAGGGACAGAAAACTCTAGGTAGGGACAGTGTCAGTTTCTTTCACTCTGCAAGTCCTTGTTTCCAGGGACCTGGAAGGACAGTGAGTGAATTGTCCTTTTGCTATATTGTGATTAAAAAAAACATTTATTCTAGGGACAGAAAACTCTAGGTAGGGACAGTGTCAGTTTCTTTCACTCTGCAAGTCCTTGTTTCCAGGGACCTGGAAGGACAGTGAGTGAATTGTCCTTTTGCTATATTGTGATTAAAAAAAACATTTTTTTCTAGGGACAGAAAACTGTAGGTAGGGAGAGTATTTTTTTTCTTTCACTCTGCAAGTCCTTGTTTCCAGGGACCTGTAAGGACAGTGAGTTAATTGTCCTTGTGCTATATTGTGCTGAAAAAAACATTTATTCCAGGGACAGAAAACTCTAGGTAGGGACAGTGTCAGTTTCTTTCACTCTGCAAGTCCTTGTTTCCAGGGACCTGGAAGGACAGTGAGTGAATTGTCCTTTTGCTATATTGTGATTAAAAAAAACATTTTTTTCTAGGGACAGAAAACTGTAGGTAGGGAGAGTGTTTTTTTTCTTTCACTCTGCAAGTCCTTGTTTCCAGGGACCTGTAAGGACAGTGAGTTAATTTTCCTTGTGCTATATTGTGATTAAAAAAAACATTTATTCTAGGGACAGAAAACTCTAGGTAGGGACAGTGTCAGTTTCTTTCACTCTGCAAGTCCTTGTTTCCAGGGACCTGGAAGGACAGTGAGTGAATTGTCCTTTTGCTATATTGTGATTAAAAAAAACATTTATTCTAGGGACAGAAAACTCTAGGTAGGGACAGTGTCAGTTTCTTTCACTCTGCAAGTCCTTGTTTCCAGGGACCTGGAAGGACAGTGAGTGAATTGTCCTTTTGCTATATTGTGATTAAAAAAAACATTTATTCTAGGGACAGAAAACTCTAGGTAGGGACAGTGTCAGTTTCTTTCACTCTGCAAGTCCTTGTTTCCAGGGACCTGGAAGGACAGTGAGTGAATTGTCCTTTTGCTATATTGTGATTAAAAAAAACATTTATTCTAGGGACAGAAAACTCTAGGTAGGGACAGTGTCAGTTTCTTTCACTCTGCAAGTCCTTGTTTCCAGGGACCTGGAAGGACAGTGAGTGAATTGTCCTTTTGCTATATTGTGATTAAAAAAAACATTTATTCTAGGGACAGAAAACTCTAGGTAGGGACAGTGTCAGTTTCTTTCACTCTGCAAGTCCTTGTTTCCAGGGACCTGGAAGGACAGTGAGTGAATTGTCCTTTTGCTATATTGTGATTAAAAAAAACATTTATTCTAGGGACAGAAAACTCTAGGTAGGGACAGTGTCAGTTTCTTTCACTCTGCAAGTCCTTGTTTCCAGGGACCTGGAAGGACAGTGAGTGAATTGTCCTTTTGCTATATTGTGATTAAAAAAAACATTTATTCTAGGGACAGAAAACTCTAGGTAGGGACAGTGTCAGTTTCTTTCACTCTGCAAGTCCTTGTTTCCAGGGACCTGGAAGGACAGTGAGTGAATTGTCCTTTTGCTATATTGTGATTAAAAAAAACATTTATTCTAGGGACAGAAAACTCTAGGTAGGGACAGTGTCAGTTTCTTTCACTCTGCAAGTCCTTGTTTCCAGGGACCTGGAAGGACAGTGAGTGAATTGTCCTTTTGCTATATTGTGATTAAAAAAAACATTTTTTTCTAGGGACAGAAAACTGTAGGTAGGGAGAGTATTTTTTTTCTTTCACTCTGCAAGTCCTTGTTTCCAGGGACCTGTAAGGACAGTGAGTTAATTGTCCTTGTGCTATATTGTGCTGAAAAAAACATTTATTCCAGGGACAGAAAACTCTAGGTAGGGACAGTGTCAGTTTCTTTCACTCTGCAAGTCCTTGTTTCCAGGGACCTGGAAGGACAGTGAGTGAATTGTCCTTTTGCTATATTGTGATTAAAAAAAACATTTTTTTCTAGGGACAGAAAACTGTAGGTAGGGAGAGTGTTTTTTTTCTTTCACTCTGCAAGTCCTTGTTTCCAGGGACCTGTAAGGACAGTGAGTTAATTTTCCTTGTGCTATATTGTGATTAAAAAAAACATTTATTCTAGGGACAGAAAACTCTAGGTAGGGACAGTGTCAGTTTCTTTCACTCTGCAAGTCCTTGTTTCCAGGGACCTGGAAGGACAGTGAGTGAATTGTCCTTTTGCTATATTGTGATTAAAAAAAACATTTATTCTAGGGACAGAAAACTCTAGGTAGGGACAGTGTCAGTTTCTTTCACTCTGCAAGTCCTTGTTTCCAGGGACCTGGAAGGACAGTGAGTGAATTGTCCTTTTGCTATATTGTGATTAAAAAAAACATTTATTCTAGGGACAGAAAACTCTAGGTAGGGACAGTGTCAGTTTCTTTCACTCTGCAAGTCCTTGTTTCCAGGGACCTGGAAGGACAGTGAGTGAATTGTCCTTTTGCTATATTGTGATTAAAAAAAACATTTATTCTAGGGACAGAAAACTCTAGGTAGGGACAGTGTCAGTTTCTTTCACTCTGCAAGTCCTTGTTTCCAGGGACCTGGAAGGACAGTGAGTGAATTGTCCTTTTGCTATATTGTGATTAAAAAAAACATTTATTCTAGGGACAGAAAACTCTAGGTAGGGACAGTGTCAGTTTCTTTCACTCTGCAAGTCCTTGTTTCCAGGGACCTGGAAGGACAGTGAGTGAATTGTCCTTTTGCTATATTGTGATTAAAAAAAACATTTATTCTAGGGACAGAAAACTCTAGGTAGGGACAGTGTCAGTTTCTTTCACTCTGCAAGTCCTTGTTTCCAGGGACCTGGAAGGACAGTGAGTGAATTGTCCTTTTGCTATATTGTGATTAAAAAAAACATTTATTCTAGGGACAGAAAACTCTAGGTAGGGACAGTGTCAGTTTCTTTCACTCTGCAAGTCCTTGTTTCCAGGGACCTGGAAGGACAGTGAGTGAATTGTCCTTTTGCTATATTGTGATTAAAAAAAACATTTATTCTAGGGACAGAAAACTCTAGGTAGGGACAGTGTCAGTTTCTTTCACTCTGCAAGTCCTTGTTTCCAGGGACCTGGAAGGACAGTGAGTGAATTGTCCTTTTGCTATATTGTGATTAAAAAAAACATTTTTTTCTAGGGACAGAAAACTGTAGGTAGGGAGAGTATTTTTTTTCTTTCACTCTGCAAGTCCTTGTTTCCAGGGACCTGTAAGGACAGTGAGTTAATTGTCCTTGTGCTATATTGTGCTGAAAAAAACATTTATTCCAGGGACAGAAAACTCTAGGTAGGGACAGTGTCAGTTTCTTTCACTCTGCAAGTCCTTGTTTCCAGGGACCTGGAAGGACAGTGAGTGAATTGTCCTTTTGCTATATTGTGATTAAAAAAAACATTTTTTTCTAGGGACAGAAAACTGTAGGTAGGGAGAGTGTTTTTTTTCTTTCACTCTGCAAGTCCTTGTTTCCAGGGACCTGTAAGGACAGTGAGTTAATTTTCCTTGTGCTATATTGTGATTAAAAAAAACATTTATTCTAGGGACAGAAAACTCTAGGTAGGGACAGTGTCAGTTTCTTTCACTCTGCAAGTCCTTGTTTCCAGGGACCTGGAAGGACAGTGAGTGAATTGTCCTTTTGCTATATTGTGATTAAAAAAAACATTTATTCTAGGGACAGAAAACTCTAGGTAGGGACAGTGTCAGTTTCTTTCACTCTGCAAGTCCTTGTTTCCAGGGACCTGGAAGGACAGTGAGTGAATTGTCCTTTTGCTATATTGTGATTAAAAAAAACATTTATTCTAGGGACAGAAAACTCTAGGTAGGGACAGTGTCAGTTTCTTTCACTCTGCAAGTCCTTGTTTCCAGGGACCTGGAAGGACAGTGAGTGAATTGTCCTTTTGCTATATTGTGATTAAAAAAAACATTTATTCTAGGGACAGAAAACTCTAGGTAGGGACAGTGTCAGTTTCTTTCACTCTGCAAGTCCTTGTTTCCAGGGACCTGGAAGGACAGTGAGTGAATTGTCCTTTTGCTATATTGTGATTAAAAAAAACATTTATTCTAGGGACAGAAAACTCTAGGTAGGGACAGTGTCAGTTTCTTTCACTCTGCAAGTCCTTGTTTCCAGGGACCTGGAAGGACAGTGAGTGAATTGTCCTTTTGCTATATTGTGATTAAAAAAAACATTTATTCTAGGGACAGAAAACTCTAGGTAGGGACAGTGTCAGTTTCTTTCACTCTGCAAGTCCTTGTTTCCAGGGACCTGGAAGGACAGTGAGTGAATTGTCCTTTTGCTATATTGTGATTAAAAAAAACATTTTTTTCTAGGGACAGAAAACTGTAGGTAGGGAGAGTATTTTTTTTCTTTCACTCTGCAAGTCCTTGTTTCCAGGGACCTGTAAGGACAGTGAGTTAATTGTCCTTGTGCTATATTGTGCTGAAAAAAACATTTATTCCAGGGACAGAAAACTCTAGGTAGGGACAGTGTCAGTTTCTTTCACTCTGCAAGTCCTTGTTTCCAGGGACCTGGAAGGACAGTGAGTGAATTGTCCTTTTGCTATATTGTGATTAAAAAAAACATTTATTCTAGGGACAGAAAACTCTAGGTAGGGACAGTGTCAGTTTCTTTCACTCTGCAAGTCCTTGTTTCCAGGGACCTGGAAGGACAGTGAGTGAATTGTCCTTTTGCTATATTGTGATTAAAAAAAACATTTATTCTAGGGACAGAAAACTCTAGGTAGGGACAGTGTCAGTTTCTTTCACTCTGCAAGTCCTTGTTTCCAGGGACCTGGAAGGACAGTGAGTGAATTGTCCTTTTGCTATATTGTGATTAAAAAAAACATTTATTCTAGGGACAGAAAACTCTAGGTAGGGACAGTGTCAGTTTCTTTCACTCTGCAAGTCCTTGTTTCCAGGGACCTGGAAGGACAGTGAGTGAATTGTCCTTTTGCTATATTGTGATTAAAAAAAACATTTATTCTAGGGACAGAAAACTCTAGGTAGGGACAGTGTCAGTTTCTTTCACTCTGCAAGTCCTTGTTTCCAGGGACCTGGAAGGACAGTGAGTGAATTGTCCTTTTGCTATATTGTGATTAAAAAAAACATTTTTTTCTAGGGACAGAAAACTGTAGGTAGGGAGAGTATTTTTTTTCTTTCACTCTGCAAGTCCTTGTTTCCAGGGACCTGTAAGGACAGTGAGTTAATTGTCCTTGTGCTATATTGTGCTGAAAAAAACATTTATTCCAGGGACAGAAAACTCTAGGTAGGGACAGTGTCAGTTTCTTTCACTCTGCAAGTCCTTGTTTCCAGGGACCTGGAAGGACAGTGAGTGAATTGTCCTTTTGCTATATTGTGATTAAAAAAAACATTTTTTTCTAGGGACAGAAAACTGTAGGTAGGGAGAGTGTTTTTTTTCTTTCACTCTGCAAGTCCTTGTTTCCAGGGACCTGTAAGGACAGTGAGTTAATTTTCCTTGTGCTATATTGTGATTAAAAAAAACATTTTTTCTAGGGACAGAAAACTGTAGGTAGGGAGAGTGTTTTTTTTCTTTCACTCTGCAAGTCCTTGTTTCCAGGGACAGAGAAGGACACCTGAAGGTAGCCCTTATTGCTTTTTTCCCATCTCCCTGCAGGCCATCTATTAGAATGTCTGGAAGGCAAACAAGGAGAGGCAGACAGTCAGGAGGCAATAAAAGAGGGCAAGCAGGCTCTGTGTCTGGGGGCAACAGTGCTGGTCGTGGACGCGGTGCATTGTCATCAGCACATGGCCATGGGACACGCTTGTCCTTCTTTTCGGCAGCTGGACATGTTGAGCCACATCATGCCGAAGACTTGGTAGAGTGGATGACCAAGCCCTCCTCCTCCTCCTCATCCTCTCTCACCCAGGCTCAGGGTACTGGAAAAGCAGCTGCCAAAGCGTCGTCTTCCCTGGTATCAATGTCAGACAAATCATCAGTCACTCCTTCCCTAGACCCACCATGTCCTCCTCCTGAGGAGTCCCCCGAACTGTTTCAGCACAGTGTTGGGTACATGCTCCAGGAGGATGCCCAGCGTTTCGAAGGGTCTGATGATGAAACCCAGCTAGAGGAAGGCAGTAGCGTGAGAGCAGACAGAGGGGATGCTCAAGAAGGACACCAATCTGGCAGTCATGTTCCAGCAGCTGCAGCATACTGCCAGATTGGCTCCAGTGATGAGGAGGGAGGGGATGATGAGGTCAATGACTCCACGTGGGTGCCTAATAGGAGAGAGGAGGAGGAGGAGGATGAGGAGGAGGCACATCTCCAACGAGGCAGGATGCCCTTTGGTGGCCAGCGTAAGGGCAGTACACCGACGGAATCACACCGCAGAGCTCCGCCTGTGCAGGGCGCTGCCTCTGCCCGTCATTCAAAAAGTTCTTTGGTGTGGGCCTTTTTTGAGGCTAGTGCATCAGATCGCACAGCTGCTGTTTGCAACATATGTCTCAAGCGTATATCGCGTGGCCAAAACATCAGCCGCTTGGGTACCACATGCCTGACCAGACATATGTTGACCTGCCATGCAGCTCGTTGGCAAGCCTACCTCAAAGACCCACACCAAAGAACAAAGCGGACCTCTCCTTGCACCGCATCAGCTGGGATCTCCAACCCCACTATAACTTCAGTCCTCTCTGAAACATGCACTGAGAGGAATGAAGGTGTAGAATTAGGTGTGTCACAGCCAAGTACTTGCGCCCACTCTGCTAGCAGTACACCGACGTCCGATTCTAGCAGGCAAATTTCCCTGCCCCAGCTGCTGGACCGTCGAAAGAAGTTCACTCCCAGCCATCCACATGCCCAGCGGTTGAATGCTAGCTTGGCTAAATTGCTAGCGCTTCAACTGCTGCCTTTTCAGTTGGTAGACTCGGCCCCCTTCCGTGAGTTTGTGCAATGTGCGGTTCCTCAGTGGCAGGTTCCCAAACGCCACTTTTTCTCACGGAAGGCTATTCCGGCTCTCTACCGGCATGTGGAAGGCAATGTCTTGGCCTCGCTGGACAGGGCGGTCAGCGGTAAGGTGCATATTACCGCTGACTCATGGTCCAGCAGGCATGGACAGGGACGTTACCTTTCTTTCACGGCCCATTGGGTCACTCTTTTGGCAGCTGGGAAGGATTCAGGACAAGGTGCAGTAGTGTTGGAGGTTGTCCCACCGCCACGCCTCCAAAATGCTACTACTGGTTGTGACACACCTCTCTCCTCCACCCCCTCCTCTTCTTCTTCCTCCATGGCCTCTTCCTGTGGTTTGTCCTATGAACCAGCGGTGCTCCGTAGCCGTTCACGGGGCTACGCAAGTACGCAGGCAAAAAGATGCCATGCCGTGCTTGCGCTGGTGTGTTTGGGGGACAGAAGCCACACTGGGGCAGAGGTCCTGTCTGCTCTGCAGGGCCAGGCCGAGAGGTGGTTGACGCCACGCCAGCTTAAGCCAGGAATGGTGGTTTGCGACAATGGCACCAACCTCCTCTCCGCCCTCCGACAGGGACAACTGACCCATGTGCCCTGTGTGGCTCACGTCCTTAACCTGGTGGTGCAGCGGTTCTTGGGCAGGTACCCGGGCTTACAGGATGTCCTGAGGCAGGCCAGGAAAGTCTGTGTGCATTTCCGCAGATCTTATAATGCCAGTGCTCGCCTGGCTGAGCTGCAAAAGGAGTTGAACCTGCCCAAGAACCGCCTTATATGTGACATGCCCACCAGGTGGAACTCAACGTTGGCCATGCTGCAGCGGCTGCACACGCAGCAGAGGGCCATCAATGAGTACCTGTGCGACTACGGCACCAGGACAGGGTCAGGGGAGCTTGGTTTTTTTTCTCCACGCCAGTGGGGCATGATCAGGGATGCATGCACTGTCCTGGCACCATTTGAGGAGGCCACGAGGATGGTGAGCAGTGACAGTGCATGCATCAGTGACACTGTACCTCTTGTCCACCTGTTGGAGCACACGCTGCGTGGAATAATGGACAGGGCACTTGAGGCAGAACAGAGGCAGGAAGAGGAGGACTTCCTTGCCTCTCAAGGCCCCCTTTACCCAGACAGTGTTCCTTCTGTCCCACCCATCGCACAGGAAGAGGAGGAGGAGGAGGAGGAGGAGGAGGAGGATTGTGTCAGCATGGAGGTGGAGGCTGGCACTCAGCATCATCAGCAGCAGTCTTTTAGGGATGATTTACAGTCCCAAGAAACCAGTGGACTTGTACGTGGCTGGGAGGAGGTGGCTGCGGATCATGTCGTCCTTAGTGACCCAGAGGACTCCGGAGCGAATGCCTCAGCAAACCTACGCTGCATGGCCTCCCTGATCCTGCAAAGTCTGCGGAAGGATCCTCGTATTCTTCGGATCAAGGAGAGGGACCATTACTGGCTGGCCACTCTCCTTGATCCACGGTACAAGGGTAAGGTTGCGGACCTTATGTTACCGTCGCAGAGGGAGCAGAGGATGAGACAACTCCGGGAGGCCTTGCAGAAAGGTCTGTGCAACGCGTTCCCAGAGACTGGGAGGTTGCAAACTCCTGGTCCTGGACAACGAGTTGCTGAGGCTTCGGCCAGTCAAAGAAGGAGCGGTGGGGAAGGTGGCCGTCTGACCGATGCGTTCAGACAATTCTTTAGTCCGCAGCCCCAAAGTATGATTGGTTCCAGCAACCATCGCCAGCGTCTGATAAACATGGTGCAGGAATATCTAGGGGCAAGGTCAGACTTGGACACCTTCCCCACCGAAAATCCTCTGGCTTACTGGGTCTTGAGGATGGATCACTGGCCAGAGCTTGCACAGTATGCAATTGAGCTACTGGCCTGTCCTGCATCCAGCGTTCTTTCGGAACGCACATTCAGTGCTGCTGGAGGATTTGTCACGGATCACAGGGTGCGCCTGTCCACCGACTCGGTTGATCGACTGACTTTCATCAAGATGAACCAGTCTTGGATCACCACCAGCTACCACACACCTGATGCTGATATAACAGACTAATTGATTTTAAAATGTCACATCCCTTCAAGACTGATGCTGATGCTGAGTGCCTGTGCTGTTATGTTGACTGGCTATCCTCCTCCTCCGAGTCCTCAATGATACGATTGATGATGATAGCTTGGAAGATCATTTTTGTTTATGGGTGCCGCCACCAGTGCCTAACGCCCAATTTTTCAGCCCCTGTTTAACAGGGGCGTGTAATTACAATTTTTGAAGCAATACTTTGCAACAGGGCTCATTGCTGTGCTCCAAGTACAGTATCTGTGAGGAGTTGCAGTGTTGTGCCACCAGTGCCTAAGGCCCAATTTTTCAGCCCCTGTTTAACAGGGGCGTGTCATTACAATTTTTGAAGCAATACTTTGCAACAGGGCTCATTGCTGTGCTCCAAGTACAGTATCTGTGAGGGGTTGCAGTGTTGTGCCACCAGTGCCTAAGGCCCAATTTTTCAGCCCCTGTTCAACAGGGGCATGTAATTACAATTCTTGATCTAATAATTCACAGCAGGGCCCATTGCTGCACCCACCAAGAGTAACTGTCAGGGCTTACAGTGTTGTGGCACCAGCACCACCATCAAAGGCCCAATTTTTACTACCACTGTTCAACAATTATATGTAATTAAAATTCCTGATATAATAGTTGACAGCAGGGCGTTCCAGCACCAACCAAGAGTAACTGTGAGTGCTTACAGTGTTGTGCCAACACCAACAACTAAGGGGCCTATTTCTGCAGAGTATATACGGCAGGTCCCTACTTTCAAACATCCAACTTACAAACGACTCCTACTTGCAAACGCAAGAAGACAACAGGAAGTGAGAGGAAATCTACCACTAGGAAGGAAAATTCTCTCCTGTAAGAATAAATATGGGAGAAAGGTGTCTCCTCTGTACTGATGCTTTATCAGCAATCCTTGTTTCAAGAAAAACACCACATTTCAAAAACAGTTGTCATTGGGACGGAAAGTGAGGTGAAATGTTCTGAACAGGGGCACAGACAGCAAAACAAATGTTACAGGGGTGATAACCCTTACCTATGTTTTCCAAAAAGTTTAAAAATAGATTTTTGGGCTGGAGCTACACTTCAACAATGTACCTGTTCAAAATTACAAACAGATTCTACATAAGAACAAACCTACAGTCCCTGTCTTGTATGCACCGCCTGTATACGGCTGTTCAGAGTATATAGGGCCTTTTTTATTTTATGTGCGGGGTTCCCCTTAATATCCATACAAGACCCAAAGGGGCTGGTAATGGGCTGGGGTAGGGGGGGGGGGGTCATGGGGTAGCTATGCCATTTTTCTTAAAGAATTTCATCCATATTACCGGGACCAGACATTACATTAAAGCCGCAAGCAGTTTTAAATGGCTTTTTTTTCCTTTAGAAGTGTCATTTTGTGCAGGGACAGTTCTAAACACGGGAAACACGTGGCACTTCACAGGCATACTTTAGACACCCCCCAGGTACGATATTTAAAGGAATATTTGACTTTTTTTTTTCACTTTATGCATCATTAAAATGACTGCTCCCGAAAAACGACCATTTTTAAAACTTCTTTTTGCATTGATACATGTCCCCTGGTGCAGAACCCGGGTTCCCAAACCCTTTTTAGGACAATAACATGCATAATAGTTGTTATAATTAGCACTTTAGAATTCGAACGTTCGCATCCATTGTATTTAATAGGGTTCTAATGTTCGTTCGAACTTCCGGTCCGTTCGCGGGTTCTGGTGCGAACCGAACCCGGGGGTGTTCGGCTCATCACTAGCGCTGACCACAAGAAGGTAAGTGCAGGGCTGGGGGGAAACTGGCTGCAATAGAGGGGACTAAATGGCTGCATTGGAGGGGACAACTGGGGGCGTTTATTAGGCAACAGAGCAAAAAAGGAGGAAGTTTATTTCCGAAATTGGGGTTGTAACCCCCCAACATTTGGAGCAACAGGCGCCCCTGCTGGAAAAGTTAGTGAGGGGAAATATTTAGGGAGGATAAAAAAGGGGCATTTAAAAACTTCCAGCATGCATGGGGACAAAGGGGACATTCTCAGCATATTACAATCATGGTAATTAGGAAAGGATGAAAGAAATACAATACATTAGCATACATGTAATACATAAAATGTGATGTGAAGGGAGAAAACTTAACCTAATATAGTCCTCCTGCAGGACTTGTATAATAGCAGAACAGGTGTCTGGGATTATGAGGCCCAGAGCCTGGGGGGAGATGCCTGTGGTGAACTTCAAGTCCTGAAGACTTCTCCCTGTCGCCAGGTAACGCAACGTGGCGATGAGCCTCTGCTCAGCACTGATGGCTTCCCGCATAACGGTGTCCTTCCTGGTAATATAGGGGGGCACCAAAGCCAACAGTTCCTGAAAAACGGGGTCAGACATCCTCAGAAAATTCCTGTAGTCCTCAGGATTATTCTCGACGATCTCCCGCAGCAGAGGCATGTGGCAGAATTGGTCCCGCTGGAGCAACCAATTCTTGGTCCATGAACTCCTCCTCACACCATTCATGGACTGGTCTTGGTCCAAAACAAGCAGACCAACACCAAGCGCACGCACAGCACGAACTCGACGACGAGAACGTCCAGGCGACATGGCTAGGAAACGGTCGTCTAATCAGAACGTACAGAACAGAACGCACTTTAGAACAGCAAGGCCTATGAATAACGAACTGAAATTCAGAAACGAACAGGCAAGAACGCACTGTAAAACAGATACGACCTGCCTAGACGCCCTGAAAGTCAAGATACGAACCCACAAGCACAAACTGAACGGCAGAAAACGATCTGAAAAGTACGAAGACTGAAAAGCGCGAATCGTCTCTTCCCAAACTTTTACTTCACACGCGGTAACACGAGATCAGCAAAAGCAGCCCAAGGGGTGGCGCCAAGAAAAAAGATCTTCCCCTTTATAGTGCCGTCGTACGTGCTGGACGTGAGCGCAGAGAACCACGAGGAAATTGGGAAATGACAGTGTGTACGCATAGAAAGCTTGACGAGAAAATCGACAAGCTTAACAAGAATCTCGTCGAAAAAAACGACGTGTTTTTTACGACGAGAAAATCGGTCGTGTGTACGAGGCCTCAGGCTTACCTGTAGGTGCATGAAATATCTCCTTAACCTACACGGTTAAGGAGATATGTGTATGTAAATGCGGCGATGCTGACGTCACCCCATTCACAAATTCGGCTAGGTCGCAACATTCGACTACGTAGCCGAATTCGACAGCTCACGCGCGCATGCGCGGAGTCACGTCTTCGCCGCTCCGGCCAATCACAGCGCCAGAGCGGCGCTGTGATTGGCTGCAGCGGCGATACCTGGAAGTAACATTCCGGCTATCGCCGCAGCGATGGATGCGGCTAGAGGACGGACACGGACGACTTCGGGGGCCCCGATCTAAGGTAAGTGGTACATAATGATCTAGTATGCTAGTCATACTAGCTCATTATAGCTTTGTCTTGTAGGTAAGTAAAAAAAAAAAATTTGTCTACAGGGTTTGCAACCACTTTAAGTGTCGGTTCACACTTGTGCGATGCGATTATGAGGGTTTTTTTTCATTGTTTGTTTATTAATTACCAGCGCGATTGCAATGCGAATCCAATGCGAATTTAATGCGCTTACAATGTAAATTAGGCACAGATGCGATTTCTGCTCAGGCCAATTAAAAAAAAAAAAAAAAATGGGTGTTAACTTCCTGTGCTTTTCCTGTTTTCTCTTGTGGGGAAAGTATTGTCGTTGGAGCAGTGTGGTTTTTGTGAGTAGTCAGTGAGGATTTTGTTTTTTGGTAATTATGTTTCATCATGTGCCGTTGATAATGGCAGCAGTTGTTACTGCTACTGCTGCAGTACTGATGGACAAAGCCCGGAGGAAGAGGAGGAGGAGGACCAAGAGACTGATGAGTACAAGAAGATATTGGGTCCATTCAATTATTCTAAATAGGGAAGAGAGAGGTCAGTTTAGGATCCTCTACAATCATCTCAGGCAGCATGAGGAGAAGTTCTTCAACTATTCCCGGATGTCAGTAAATAGGTTAGTACCTGTACACCACTTCCTTCTCCTCCTCCCTCCTTTTTTCTATCTATCACTGACATGCATACCACTGACCACCAATTCCAATGACCACCAATCCCACTGACCACCAATGTAAGGGCAATCCCAATGACCACCAATCCAACTGACCACCAATGCCACTGACCACCAATCCCACTGACCACCAATGTAAGGGCAATGCCAATGACCACCAATCCAACTGACCACCAATCCCACTGACCACCAATCCCAATGACCACCAATCCTACTGACCACCAATGTAAGGGCATACATGCCACTGACCACCAATGCCACTGACCACCAATCCCAATGACCACCAATGTAAGGGCATACATCCCACTGACCACCAATCCCAATGACCACCAATCCCACTGACCACCAATCCCACTGACCACCAATGTAAGGGAATACATCCCACTGACCACCAATGCCACTGATCACCAATCCCAATGACCACCAATCCCACTGACCACCAATCCCACTGACCACCAATGTAAGGGCATACATCCCACTGACCACCAATCCCACTGACCACCAATCCCAATGACCACCAATCCCACTGACCACCAATCCCAATGACCACCAATCCTACTGACCACCAATGTAAGGGCATACATCACACTGACCACCAATGCCACTGACCACCAATCCCAATGACCACCAATCCAACTTTCCATCTCTTTTATCCTTTCACTAGTACTCTTGCCTCTTACCATGTCATTTTGTATGGGCTTTAACTTGCCACTTACATTGGTTTTGTGGTTTTATTTCTTAGTTTTGATGAATTACTTCGGTTGCTTGGTACACGATTGGAGTATCAGAACACCACCTTTCGAAAAGTGTGGAGCCAGCGGAAAGGTTGCTTGTTACATTAAGGTAAATTTCATCGATATACTTTGTGAATTTTATGCTATGCACCATAGTAAGCTATAGGAATGCAAAGAATGCAGACATAAATCACAATAAAATTGTCTTCCAAAATAAGTATTTTATTTATTTTTTTCAAAAACTTCTAATCAGTTTGTGACTACATGCTTTGCACCAACCATTGGAGAAACTTTCAAATTTTTTCTTACATATCAAGAACAACATAAAGAGGAGACAACACTCTCCTTCACTTTTTTTTACTTTTTAAACACACTATGCATTTTTTTCCCCCTTTTCCATCACCTTCTAACTTCCTCTGCCTCTCTAACTTCCTCTGCCTCTCCATCTTCCTCTGCCTCTCCATCTTCCTCTGACTCTCCAACTTCCTCTGACTCTCCAACTTCCTCTGACTCTCCAACTTCCTCTGACTCTCCAACTTCCTCTGACTCTCCAACTTCCTCTGACTCTCCAACTTCCTCTGACTTTGTAACTTCCTCTGCCTCTCTAACTTCCTCTACCTCACCAACTTACTCTGCCTCTACAACTTACTCTGCCTCTACAACTTACTCTGCCTCTACAACTTACTCTGCCCTTCTAACTTCCTCTGACTTTCTAACTTCCTCTGACTCTCTAACTTCCTCTGACTCTCTAACTTCCTCTGACTCTCTAACTTCCTCTGACTCTCTAACTTCCTCTGACTCTCTAACTTCCTCTGACTCTCTAACTTCCTCTGACTCTCTAACTTCCTCTGACTCTCTAACTTCCTCTGACTCTCTAACTTCCTCTGACTCTATAACTTGCTCTCACTGTCTAGCTTTAACTTAAAGTAACTTTAATTCTAACTTACAAAACTTTACTAACTCTACCTCTCCACCTTATCCTCCCTGTCATATCCAACTCTCTCATCCTCCCTTCCTCGCATCTTCATCTACACTTTCCCCACTAACTTTTTTTCTCTCTGTCTCTTTTTCCCTGAGATATTCAAAATAGAATATATAATTTAACAAAAAACATAACGTTTACTAAGAAAGTATTGAATTTCCACATGAAGTTGGGAGTGAAATTAGCAGGTAGTCCTCTACAAATTCAAAAAACTTGGTGAACTATGTTCACCAGGCTTGTTGAAATCATGCCGTTGTAGTGTTGAAGAGCTTGGTGGTGCTAGCAAGGCTTCATCTTGTGTTGAGGGATATTTCCTCAATGGCACAGGTGGGGATATCTCAGTATCCGGTGGTACACTTGGGGGCCCATATTGTCTATAGGGCATATGCATATTAGAGGCAACTTCAATCGACTGATTGTGATATAGATAATGGTTTTGAATTATCGGTTTGTGCTGTTCCATTGGTCTTGCTACAGGTGGAAATTGCTTTGCCACGGACGGTATTTGCTCGTAGAGCTGTTGTGGTCTGTTTTGTGATGGCACATGGTAAGATGTTTACTCAAGTGGTCTCATATCCATTGGTCTAGTAATATCGGTGGTTATACTTGGGGGTGAAATTACTGAGGCAACTGGTGAAGGAATGGGATATGGGATTCGTGATCTGGGGGTCTCATAGATGCTAGTGGGTTCCGCAAAACTAGAGGGGTAAGGGTTTGGTGCAGTGTTTGAGCCGTGGAAAGACTCTGGTGCGTTGGCACAGAAACATGGCGTGGCACAGTAAATGAATGGATGCAATGTTCCACTGCAATCCTCATATTAAAGTAATAGTCTGGCAAGACCTCTTTCAGAAGAGGCACCAAACTAATGGCAAACATTGTATGAGGGCATCGCTGGGCATCAATTTGTTCAGTGATCCCTGACACAATGTGTAGCAATTTCTTGGTCTGGTCTTGGTCTTCAACCTGTTCAGCTGCCCTGCAGCTTTGCTTTCTGTGGGAAGTAGATGCCTGTCTTTGCCTTCTGCTGGAAGGTGACGAAACGTCTGTATCCTTGTTATCCAGCTCATGAGAAGAGGACTCGTGAACCTCGATCACCTCACCCTGGAGCTCCATAGCTAAATTCTCATGATTTGAGCAAGCAAATGATACTCCTTCATCAGCGTCAACAGTAGCAGCATGCTCCTCCCCCTCCTCCTTCTCTTCCTCCTCCTCCTCCCAACTTGCTTCTGTGCTGCAATACAAAAATTAGAACTCTATTTTTAAAAAAAATAAAAAGATGATAGGGGGAGAAGTAAAGGTTAGGGCTAGGACAGGATAATTAGATAGAGATGGTAGAGTGACCGATTCATGTATGATAACTTACTTCCTCAATTCTAGAACAGGCTTCAAAAAATCCATGTATCTGGCAAAGGCGTAGGGACGCTTTGGGGGGGCACAAGACCCACTCCTTGCTTCACGCTCCAGTCTCTGGTGTCTCTAAAGTGTGTCTTTAAGGTTCCGCCACCTAGTGCGTATGAGTCCTTCTGTAAAAAATAAATAACACAAATTATTTTTCTATCTTTTACAGGTACCTAGCAACGGGAAATTCATTTGCCAGCTTGCAATACGAGTTCAAACTGGGAAAATCTACGGTCAGCACAATTGTACGGGACACCTGTATGGCCATCTGGGAGGTCTTAAGAGATGTGGTCATGAGAAAACCAAACAAAGACGAATGGAACTCCAAAGCTCAGTTATTTTGGGATCGCTGCAACTTCCCTAACTGTGTGGGGGCAATCGACGGAAAGCACATCAGAATTGTTAGGCCAGTCGGTAGTGGGACAAAATATTTTAATTATAAAAAATATTTTTCTTTCGTGTTTCTGGCAGTGGCTGATGCAAACTACTTGTTCACATACATAGACATTGGTTCTTATGGGAGTAGTTCTGACTCCAGCATTTTTTCCCACTCTAGTTTTGGAAGAATGATTCGGGAGAACACACTGGACCTCCCAAACGAACGACCACTCCCTGGAACATCTGAACCCTCTCTCCCTTTAATATTTGTCGGTGATGAGGCTTTCGCTCTTTCGGAAAAAATGCTACGGCCATATGCCAACAGGTCACTGTCTGTGGAGAAAAGGGTCTTTAACTATCGGCTAACAAGAGCCCGAAGAGTTGTGGAGTGTACTTTCGGAATCATGGCAAACAAATGGCGATTTCTGCACACTCCAATTACTCTAAACATGGAAAACGCCATAATTGCCGTAAAAGCTGCCTGTGCACTCCACAATTTTGTGCGGGAAAGAGATGGATACCTTTTCGAGGACTCTTTGTTGGATGAGATGGAAGGCGCAGATTGGACACATACAAGGGGCAATTACAGAGGGGCCAGCGTCCGTGAGAAGTTTACTGACTTCTTTATGAGTCCTGCCGGTCAAGTATCATGGCAGCTTGATGCCATTGCATAAAGAGCAATAACTTTTTTACCAGTCAATGCTGCATCGTCTCATATCTTTTACTTTTTTCAATAAATGTGATAATGTTTTATTGTTCAACAGTGTGTACATGTATTTTTTCTGCTTTGTGTCAACATACTGAGCATGCAATATCATCCCACAACATTACATTGGTGGTCAGTGGGATGCATGCCCTTACATTGGTAGTCAGTGGGATTGGTGGTCAGTGGGATGCATGCCCTTACATTGGTAGTCAGTGGGATTGGTGGTCAGTGGGATTGTTTGGTGGTCAGTGGTCAGTGGGATTGGTGGTCACCTTACATTGGTGGTCAGTGGGATGCATGCCCTTACATTGGTAGTCAGTGGGATTGGTGGTCACCTTACATTGGTGGTCAGTGGGATGCATGCCCTCACATTGGTGGTCATTGGGATCGGTGGTCACCTTACATTGGTGGTCAGTGGGAAGCATGCCCTTACATTGGTGGTCAGTGGGATTGGTGGTCAGTGGGATTGTTTGGTGGTCAGTGGTCAGTGGGATTGGTGGTCACCTTACATTGGTGGTCAGTGGGATGCATGCCCTTACATTGGTGGTCATTGGGATTGGTGGTCACCTTACATTGGTGGTCAGTGGGAAGCATGCCCTTACATTGGTGGTCAGTGGGATTGTTTGGTAGTCAGTGGGATTGGTGGTCACCTTACATTGGTGGTCAGTGGGATGCATGCCCTTACATTGGTGGTCATTGGGATTGGTGGTCACCTTACATTGGTGGTCAGTGGGATGCATGCCCTTACATTGGTGGTCATTGGGATTGGTGGTCACCTTACATTGGTGGTCAGTGGGAAGCATGCCCTTATATTGGTGGTCAGTGGGATTGTTTGGTGGTCAGTGGTCAGTGGAATTGGTGGTCACCTTACATTGGTGGTCAGTGGGATGCATGCCCTTACATTGGTGGTCATTGGGATTGGTGGTCACCTTACATTGGTGGTCAGTGGGATGCATGCCCATACATTGGTGGTCATTGGGATTGGTGGTCACCTTACATTGGTGGTCAGTGGGAAGCATGCCCTTACATTGGTGGTCAGTGGGATTGGTGGTCAGTGGGATTGTTTGGTGGTCAGTGGGATTGGTGGTCACCTTACATTGGTGGTCAGTGGGATACATGTCCTTACATTGGTGGTCAGTGGGATGAATAAATAGGAATGTACTTACGTTTAATTTTGCGAACCTGAGGTGTGAAGTCATCCCAGTCTGCATACAGAGATTGACAAATTTCAACCCAGCCTTTGCGCTTCCGGGCATGATTTTTGTATTCTTCAATCCGGCTGTCCCATATATAAGGCCTGTCACGGACAAGCCTGATGAGCTCCCCATTATCAATGGTGTTCCGGCGCCTTGGGGCCATCTTCTCTGTTTACATATGGACACGAGACAGGAAACAGGAAGTGAGGGGGCAGAACTGGAAGGAGGAGCTGGAGGTGAAGTATTCGCACATATGTGAACCACCAATGCGATTCCAGAACGATTTACATTGATGTCTATGGAGACTAAATTTGCAACGCAGCGGTCTAAACTCGCACAAGACCCTTTTTTTCATCGCATCGCATTCGGAGAGGAATCGCAACGCATAGATGTGAACCACCATCATTGAAAACAATTACTTTTTGGATGACATGCGAATCTAGTTTGTGTTTGACGCATCGCATTCGGTATCAACTCGCACAAGTGTGAACCGGCACTAAAACATTCCACATTCTAGCATTCTTAAAAACAAAATATTTTAATTAGAAGCCACAATGTTGCAAAGGAAAATTTATTTCAGAGAAAGATACATTTCATCTCAACATTAAAAGGATTTATTTGTGAAAGTTACAATTGTACCATTAGAATCAATGGCTAAAACTTGCATTGGACTATAATAGCTCAGATTTTCACTTCCAAAAAATGTTCTTTAATTAGCTCTCATTTCGGTATTTACTATAAAGCCCCGTACACACGATCGGATAACCTATGGATTTTCGTCCGATGGATTTGTCCATCGGAAATCTGATGAAACTGTTTTTCATCAGTCTTGGCCACACACCATCAGTCAAAAAACCGACCGTTCCAAACGCGGTGACGTAAAACACTCCGATGAGCCGAGAAAAATTAAGTTTAATGCTTCTGAGCATGCGTCGACTTGATTCTGAGCATGCGTGGGTATTTTAACCGATGGACTTGCCCATAGACGATCGAAAATTCCCATCGGTTTTTTATCATTCGGAAAATTTTAAAACAAGTTCTATTTTTTACAACCGATGGAAAAAAGACCGATGGGTACCATACACGATCGGTTGGTCTGATGAAAACCATCCATCGGACGGTTTTCATCAGTCAAACCGATCGTGTGTACGGGGCTTAACTCTTGTGAAAAAAGACACTTGAGGTAAAATTTGAGTTATTTCAGGTCTGAGCATGCTCAGTTGTGTTGGCACCTATTTTTACAAAAACTGGAAAATTTTCACTTCTCAGACTTTTAAAGATATTTCAGTGTAGAAATCACTTTTTCACACAGTTTAAAAGCAGATTATCTTTAAATAATATACTGTAGGCTTGTGCAATTCGTTTCGTAACGAATCAAAATTCGTCCGAATTTAGCAACTTTCGGACATTCGGAAGCATTCGAATTTCCGAACAGAGCAATTACGAATAAAACCGAATCCGAAATAAATTATACCGCAAAATAGCGAATGCCCGAAGGTCTTCGGCATAATTCGTTATGAAAAAAGTTACGAATGTACGAATCCATTCGAAGCACAATAACACTCACTCTGCTCTCTGCTTCTCCCTCACCATGCTGAACTCCCTCTCAAAATGGTGTACAGGGGCGGAGGCTATAGCCGCATGAAAAAACGAAAGTAAAATACGAGATTTAAAATCCATTCGAAGCACAATAACACTCACTCTGCTCTGCTCTCTGCTTCTCCCTCACCGTGCTGAACCCTCTCAAAATGGTGTACAGGGGCGGAGCCTATAGCCGCATGTAAAAAACGAAAGTAAAATACGAGATTTCGAATCGTTACAAATAACCGCTATGTATTTAGAAAAGTACAAATCCATTCGAAGCACATTAGGCATAATAGGCAGCGTTGTTGTGAGAGAGACACGGAAAATTACGAATCAACGAACCCAAAAAAAGTTACGAAAGTAGGAGTTGTGTCCAGAATCAACGAAAAACAACGTACTCTACCGAAAGTACGAATTATAAAGCAACAAAAAATTCAACGAAAAATGTCGCTTGCAAAAATACGAATGAGTCCGAACACGAAAAATCCCGTCTAGCAAAATTACGAATGATTACGAATCAACAGGACCGGAAAGAAACGAACCGAAACGGAACAAATTTTTCCGTTGTGCACAAGTCTAATATACTGCATATTTCAGTACCATTTAGGCAATTATATCATGCTCTAAACATTATTTCCATGCGCAATTCTCCAGTCTCTTAGCAGAGTAAGGATTTGGGCGCTATTTGGATTCTGGGAGCTATAGTAAATTCGATTTTGGGAGTATTTTCTCTCCAGCGCTATAGTGAATACCGTTTTAGCGCTAATTAGCGCTAATTGCCGCGAATAGCGCTAATTAGCGCTAATTTGCGGCAATTAGTGCTAATTAGTGCTGCGGCGCTATAGTAAATCACCTCCACTGTGTACATCTTTAAAAATTGGCTTGGAAAAATACAAGAACATTTCTGAAATTAGTCCACAAAAACTTTAAATGGTGACATTTTGAATCTATTTAGATTCTCCCCAACACATCAATCATGTTCTTAATATGTTGGTCAAAATTTTTTAGTTTATTCCTTATGATGTCTATTTCCCGACTCCAAACCATGAGGTCCTGGATTAGGATTTGTGCACTTGCACTGGAGAAATTAGGAGATTCTTCTACAACCACCACATCACCTAATAAAAATACACACCATGTATTATAAATATGCAGGGCTACATCTATTACCTGAATCTGTGGTGACAGACACTGACCTGTTGTGGTGACAATTTCGCCCACTTCCTCCACCTCTCCTTCCTCCACCTCTCCTTTCTCCATCTCCTGAGGTTGGGGTTCTCTCTGTTCTTTCTGAGGTGTGGGGTTCCTGGTGTCCTCTGAGTGGAGTCCTCTGAGTCTTCGCTCCCCTATGAGAATGAAACAAAAGGTATACTTAGCACACAGATATTTGAGGCCAGAAATAGGAATATAAAACATTGCTTGGAAGTGGGGTACAATTGTCTGTTTTGGCAGAGTTCCAAGCTGAAGACATGATTTTTTTCCTTACCAAAGCTGGAATGCTTACCTTTTTTGGCCAAGTTTCACACATGGAGACACCCCAAGTATCCACTGGAGCACCTGTGTGGGACACCCTAAAAAGGTTGTTCTGGTGGCCCAGACTAGTGCTCCAGAGTCCAGATATGTAAACAGCTGCTGAGTGTCCTCTCCTCTTCACTGAATCTATAGTTTGCATTTCATTCTAGTTCCAAACACATATGTTAGAAACTTAATTTAAATCCAAATAGGCATGACCACATGTTTTTTACCTGTATGTGCCCAAAAGATCGTATTGAGTGTGCAATCTATGTTTACTACGACCGTTTACTTTGGCCACTAACCTGAAAGTTGCCATTTTAAATTGTCCAACCAGTCAATAAAAGCACATGGATCAACATGCAAGGAATATAATAAAAATAATAATAACACAGGAGAAATATTTACTTTTTTGAAGCAGTTTCCTGATCTTTCTGTACTGATCGTGCTCCCTCAGTTTCAGGTCAGACCAGCATTTCCTCAGCTGCTCCTTGGATCGTCGTACCCCAAAATTCCTGTGCAGACTTCTCACAACTTTACTCATGATCTTGGCCTTTCTGACATTTGGGTTGGTGTACGGTCTATGCTTCCCATCATAATCGCTCCTCCTCAAGATGTCCACCATCTCCGCCATCTCTGCAAATGACATATTTGAGGCCTTATATCTCCCCCTGGATCGTGACGTTTCTGGCTCCGGGCTTTCCTCGTCATTACTATAATTATCAGACACCTGCTGTGTCTCCGCCATGTCGTCTCCCACTGCGTGCCAAAAGAGAAGGGGCGGGGAATATAATCGGAAAAACGTCAGGGGCGGGCGACGCGGGCGGAGTTTCACGCATGCGCAATGTTTATTATACTAACACGCATGTGTGGTAACTACGTTCTGTGTGCGGAGGAAGGAGGACCGGAAGCGACGAACGTCATAAACAAAGGTAAAATTTCAACTTGGGGCATCAGTGGCCTATACTGCTTCATGATTGAGGCCTATATTGGGATAATATTAGGACAGTTTAGGCTGACCTAGTGTTTTGGTCTTGTGTTCTATCTTGCAGCAAATATGCAGCACTTTAAAGACCCTCAAATCCTGTCAGCTTTCATGGACAAGTACAAGGAGATGCAACATTTATGGGAGCTAAAGCATGATTTATATCATAACCCCAACGTAAGGAGCGCAACACAGGACAAATTAGTCGAATTTATGCAGACAATGATCCCCGAGGCTGACTATGACATGGTGAATAAAAAAATAAATAACTTGAGGAATATGTATAGGAAGGAGTACATAAAAATCCTCAAATCACGGACATCAGGAGCAGCAGCAGCAAAAGTGTATGTGCCCAGGCTGTGATACTACAAAAGACTGCATTTTCTGGATGACCAGCTTGAAGTCAGGGAATCACTTTCCAGCCTTCCCTCCAGCCTTCCCTCCAGCCTTCCTTCCACCCTTCCCTCCACCCAAGCAGAGGGTGACGAGGAGCAACCTGACCTGGAAGACCCGGATCTGAACATCTGGAGCCAGGTATAGAATTTGTATTATTTATTGTCCTATAATTATTGTTGGGAACTAGATGTTATTATTCCCAAATTAAGGATTAATCAAAAAAGTGATTTACATATCAATAGACAGTAGTGGCCAGAAATGATTGGGGCAAGAATGAAAACTGCTGGGGTCAGAATGATAGTCTTTTCTATTTATTATCATTCAATTTGCAACAGTCATGAGATGAAAATAATGTGTGATTGATGAACCAAAAAGTAAAACTATGTCCCTTTTTCATACACAGGAAGAGCTCTGCCAGGAGGAGGCTCTGGAGTGTGGCAGCCAGGAGAAGGCAGGGGGAAGTGGCAGCCAGGGCGAGGCCGGGCAAAGTGGCAGGCAGGAGGTGGCCGGGCCCAATAGCAGCCAGCAGGTGCCCAGGCCCAGTGGCAGCACCCAATCACAGGTACATACCCTCCGCCTTAGATCCAAAAGGCCCAGGAATGTGACTCAGACGGAGGAGTAATCCCTGAGAATCATTAGGGAGGCAAGTCAGATCATGAGAGCCCCCCCAATGCTGAAGAGGCCTATGGCTAATAATTAATTTTGGGCCACTAAGCTACAGAACGTGGAGGAGGGCCAAGGCATCTATGTGAGGGGATTTTTATATGGCCCTTCAGAAGGTGTTGAGGGCCAGCTGACTGAGACCACCCATCTATGTGATCTCGCCCATCCTTCTCCTTCTCCTCCTCCTCCTCCTGACACAAGACCACCACCAGAGCCACAGCCTGCAAGGAGGCATGCAGGGAGGCGTGGAGGGAACGCTGCAGGGAGCCGTGGAGGGAAGGCTGCAAGGAAAACAAGAAAGTGATGACCTGGCTTCAGTCTGGTCTGACAGAAGACGCAGTCTGTTGTAGTACCACAGACTGGGGACATATGTCACCTGCTGCTGCTCCTGATTTCTGTGATTTGGGGACCAGATTGTGCTCCCAATTATAGGGACTCCTCAAGTTAAATATTTTTTTTGCCACACACTTGATGTCTGCCTTGGGGTCCAAAGGCTGCGCAAATTCGACCAATTTTTTCATCGTTGCCTTCCTCTTGATTTTGCTAACCAGAATAAATGGATATTTGATTTACTTTAAATACTTGCCTATGTGTTTTTCTTAAAAAAGGACAGTTTGGTTGTAAGTAGGCAGGTACATTTAAAAAATACAATGTGTAATTAACAAGGGACACCAACCAACCTCCTTGAGGTAAAAAAATACAAGATAATAATGTTGTTGTGGTAACTTGACCATAAAATAAAAATGGAGATCACAAGAAAATATTAAAACCCCTGCAAAAAAATATGAGATCTTGATTCAAATCAGCCAAAAAAAAAGAAAAATAAGTTGATCAGAACTCTGTGTGAATATCAGCAGCAAAAAAAACCCCATTATTATAGCATTAGGCCTCGTACACACGGCCGAGATTCTCGTTGAGAAAAACATGTCGTTTTTTTCGACGAGATTCTTGGACAAGAAACTTGTCCCGGCCGAGTGTACACACGCTCGTTTCAAAGAACCCGCGGTTCTTTGAAAGGAGTGTACGCGGTGACGTCATCGACTACGTCGAGCATGCGCTCGTCACATTCGATGCCGTTGCCGCCATCTTGGTATACCCTACGTATGCCTAGGAAGCTACCGCGCATGCGTCAAATTCATTTCGAACATGCGCGGGCTTCCGGGCGGACAGGTAAGTGTACACACACTCACTTTTCTCGTCGAGAAACACGCCGAGGAGAATCTCGACGAGAAAATAGAGAGCAGGTTCTCTATTTTCTCGTCGAGGTTTCTTGTCGGTTTTCTCGACGAGAAACACGCTAGCAGCGTACACACGACCGATTTACTCGGCAAGACCTCTCTGCCAGCAAGTTTCTTGCTGGTTCTTGCCGAGAAAATCGGTCGTGTGTACGAGGCCTTAGAAAGAAGAAAAGAATGCGCTACATTAAACGATGCAATAATTTGCAGCATGACGAATGTGCTATCTCCATTACGAACGCTAGTTTTTCCAGAATGAGCGATCTCGTCTCCTAATTTATTCTGAGCATGCGTGTTTTTTTCCTCCGTCGGAGTTCCACACAGACGAACGGAATTTCCGATAGGATTTTCGGAAAAAAATAGAACATGTTCTCTTTCTAAACTCCGACGGAAAAAAGTCCGATGGGGCACACACACGGTCGGAATTTCCAGTGAAAAAATTCCGTCTGACTTTTTCCGATCGTGTGTACGTGGCATTAGAGTTGTTATAAAGCCATTCTGTTGTCTCCACATAATCCTCTCACCTGTGTAAATGTTTGCCCCTGTGTACATGCAATATAAATAAAATGCCGTTCTATAACTTATTATACTGCTCCTTTCGGCGCTCACATGACCAGCCGCCTCTCCCGATCTGACAGCTAAAGTGGGAGGGGCCAAGAATCCCCTGCTGATGTAAGTCGGGAGGGGAGGAGGAGAGGAGAAGAGAGGCGGCCGGTCACGTGAGAGCCTAGTGGTGCTCTGTAATAAGGTATAGAATGGCATTTTATTTATAAAGCACACACTCTGGGGCGCCTGTCATTTTTAAACAGAGAGGATTGTGTGGAAATGAAAAAATTATTTTCAGCAGCAGGAGGGGAGGGGTGGGCATTAACCCTAGCTGACAAGCAGGGAGGGAGGTGGGAGGAGGACAGAGGAGGACACGGAAAGCTGCGGATGATGAAGGCAGGGTTTAGTAGCCATGATCAATTGTGGTCAGTTTACAGGGGGAGGGCAGAACCAGGCAGGATCAGCCAGGTATTTTAGGCGACAGAAAAGGCCAAATTATACAGCACAAGCACTGTGCTGTATAACATGCTTTAAAGAAACAGGATCCTTTTTTTTTGTTTTTAGGATAACAAACGCTTTAATTTCATCTGAATATATAAAGAGAGCCCAAGCCCTCCATGTTTTTTGGAAGCAAGGCAAATACAAATTTAGACTCCTTTTCAATGTTTAAGATCTGCATTTAAAGCTTAAAACTGGCAATAGAAATTCAACTGGTTCAGCAGGGACTGGCCAAATTTCGATCCATATGTCTCCATGCCTGCTTAACAGAAGTCGATTGTTAGATAAACTTTCTCGAATGGGCTTCTTGGAAAAAAAATCTTGGCTGCAGCTGCTGATCAGTGTATTGTGATAATGGAAAGTCCCGCTGTCAGAAAGCAATGTCCCAGCTGGGAGGATTCCTCCATCCACCTCGCTTGTGTGGATGGAGGAATCAATTTGTTTTTATAATTTGTTTAGCCTGATGGTTGATTGAAAAAAAAATTGTTTGTATGATGTGTCCCTCATCTTGTTGATTCTTCAAAAAAAAAAAAAAGAGAGAGAAAGTGTCCAGGCAATATGTTTTTTTCTGGAACATGACTTTTCAGTACAAGGTGTAGAATAGATACCTAACGCAGCTCTGTGTGTGAATAGACACCAAGAGCCGTGGCTCGGGTGCCCCAAGTGCTCCAGGGGCATTTGGCAGAAGGGAGGGGCTGGCGGAGGACCCGAGAAGAGGAAGATTGGGGCTGCTCTGTGTAAAACTGTTGCACAGAACGGTAAGTATAACATGTCTGTTATTTATTTATTTTTAAATACTTTATTATCACTTTAACCACATATGGACATTAGGCATACAACACAAGCCCAAAAATTACATTTATCACATTTATTCATTACATAGGTATTTAGGGATGCATTAAAAACTTCACAACATTGAAAAAAAAGCTTTATTTCATTTGTAAACAACATTTCTATGTTTTTTAATAGTATCAATATTTTAGTGTCATTATACAGAGGAGAAATTATGGAATACAATGTACACTTTTTTTCTACCAGAGCACTTTTTCTTTAAACTAACATTGATCAAATTATAAAGTTTTTTTCATGCCTTTTAGTTTTAGTCTGTAGCTTTCATGGGAATAAAAAAAGTTATCGCTAAATCAATACACAGGTGCCAGTGCTGAACTGGTGAATATTATTTTAGCTCATTATTAGGGTTGAGCGGACCCGAACTGTAAAGTTCGGGTCCATACCGAACTTTTGGGTTTTTGGGTTCCGGACCTGAACAATTGACTGTATGTTCGGGTTCGGGTCCGGTGTTCGGTAATATGCATGTAAAGTCGCGCTTGTTTCCCGTGCTTAGAACTGTCCCTGCACAAAGTGTCATTTCTGAAGGAAAAAAAGTAATTTAAAACTCACTCACGGCTATAATGAATTGTCGGCTCCCGGCAATACATAGAAAAGACATTGATAAAAAATTTAAAAAAGCGTGGGGGTTCCCCCAAATTCAATTAACAGGCCCTTCAGGTCTGGTATTGATATTAAGGGGAACCCTGCCGCAAATGTAAAAAAAAATGCGTGCGGTTCCCCCAAATATCCATACCAGGCCCTTCAGGTCTGGTATGGAATTTAAGGGGAACTCCACCCCAAATAAAAAAAATGGCGTGGAGTACCCTTAAAAATCCAGACCAGACCCTTTATCCGAGCACGCAACCTGGCAGGCCGCAAGAAAAGAGGGGGACGAGAGAGCGCCCCCCCCCCTCCTGAACCGTACCAGGCCACGGGCCCTCAACATGGGGAGGATGTCCCCATGTTGATGGGGACAAGGGCCTTATCCCCACAACCCTTGCCCGGTGGTTGTGGGGGTCTGCGGGCGGGGGGCTTATCGGAATCTGGAAGACCCCTTTAACAAAGGGGACCCCCAGATCCCACCCCCCCTACATTGTACCCCTACCATTTCACAAAGAATGTGTAAAAAATGTAAAAAAAAAAATACACAGACACCATTGGGAAAGTCCTTTATTAAAAATAAAAAAATAAAAAATAAAAAAAAACATTCCAGCAATGAAATCCAGTGTCCCGCGGCAATCCCGATGTCCAGCGCTGTTCAGGCGAAATGTCATTGGCTGAGCCTGCAAGGACCTGATGGGGAACTTCCTCAGCAGTGTATTAAATGAATAGACCCGCCCCTTCTAAAGTTCCCCATCAGGTCCGCTCAGCCAATGACATAGGTGTAAGGCTGAGGACCTGATGCGGAACGTGAGAAGGGGCGGGTCTATTCATGTATTACACTGTGGAGGAAGTTCCCAATTAGGTCCGCCCCCGCCTACGTCATTGGATGAGCGGACCTGATGGAGAACTTCCTCCAGTATAATAAATGAATAGACCCGCCCCTTCTCACGTTCCGCATCAGGTCCTCAGCCTTACACTATGTCATTGGCTGAGCGGACCTGATGGGGAACTTTAGAAAGGGCGGGTCTATTCATTTATTACACTGCCGAGGAAGTTCCCCATCAGGTCCGCTCAGGCTCAGCCAATGACATTTAGTCTGGACAGCACTGGACATCGGGATCGCCGCGGGACACTGGATTTCATCGCTGGAATGTTTTTTATTTTTTTATTTTTAATAAAGGACTTTCCCAATGGTGTCTGTGTATTTTTTTTTTTTTACACTTTCTTTGTGAAATGGTAGGGGTACAATGTACCCCATTACCAATTCACATAGGGGGGGCCGGGATCTGGGGGTCCCCTTTGTTAAAGGGGTCTTCCAGATTCCGATAAGCCCCCCGCCCGCAGACCCCCTGTAAGGAAAGGTTCCATCCGCTGGTAATATTTATCATCTGGCGTGCAGTACTGAGGTCCACCAGCAGGTGTCTCCTGGCAGTTTTGAACTGTCAGGGGAACTTCTCTCTGCTGGTGTTATGTCATCCTTGGGCTGCAGTACTGGTGTCCACCAGCGGATGGATCCTGGCAGTGTGGTGCAGATGAGTAAGCGTCAATTCGTGACGTGAAACGCGTTAGCCACCCTTCCCTGCATGCACACCATCTGCATTTGTTGTTTTGGATTTATGGATTTATTTTGAATTTGGATTTTTTACCTGAAATTTTGGAATAAATAACTGTCTATACAGAGTGCGGCAGTCCAGGGTTTCTTTTTCTCCCATGCATCAGTGCAGAGCCAGCACCTGTGTGAGTGACCGGGCGGAAGCAGCTATTTGGTGAATTCTCAAGCTTTTGAGCGGTACGTTTTTCCTTTCCAGTGTGGTGCAGATGTTACTTCCTGCAATCAGGGGTCACCTGAGCCTGTTAGCAGGTATAATATAAATACCCGGCAAGTGCACACACACATTGCCCTGGTATCGTCCTCGTGCCCTGATCCGTACCTGCTGCCTGTTTACCTGAAACTGTTTCTGTATCTGCTACCTGAGTTCCTGAGTTCCTGATCCTGTCTCCCTGTCCTGACCCATCCATCCTTCCTCTCCCTGTCCTGTGTTCCTTACCCCATCTGCTGATCTCCCTGTGTATGACCTTGGCCTGGGTAACGTTTATGTTTCTGGAATATCCCTTTGTCCATCTGCCTACCTGCTGTGTATGACCCTGGCCTGGCTATTGTATATGATTCTGGCATTTCCCATTTATTGCACATATCTGTTGTTATTTGTGAGTCTCTGTCTGTTGGTTGGTTTGCTGCACTGTACCATATTGGAGGTGGTTATACTTATATTATTCACTCACCTAAATAAATCTTTATATTTTCACTTATTTGTGTTTGGTGTTCCTCTGTTGCTAGCCACACAGTTCTGGTCACACTCGGTACATGACACCCCCACAACCACTGGGCAAGGGTTGTGGGGATGAGGCCCTTGTCCCCATCAACATGGGGACATCCTCCCAATGTTGAGGGCATGTGGCCTGGTACGGTTCAGGAGGGGGGGCCGCTCTCTCATCCCCCCTCTTTTCCTGCAGCCTGCCAGGTTTGGTGTGGATTTTTAGGGGGACTCCACGCCATTTTTTTTTCATTTGGGGTGGAGTTCCCCTTAAAATCCATACCAGACTTGAAGGGCCTGGTATGGATATTTGGGGGAACCGCACGCATTTTTTTTTTAATTTGCGGCAGGGTTCCCTTTAATATCTATACCAGACCTTAAGGGCCTGGTAATTGAATTTGGGGGAACCCCCACGCTTTTTTTTTATTTTTTATCAATGACTTTTCTATGTATTGCCGGGAGCCGACAATTCATTATAGCTGCGAGTGAGTTTTAAATGACTTTTTTTCCTTCAGAAATGACACTTTGTGCAGGGACAGTTCTAAGCACGGGAAACAAACTCGAATAGTCCTCAGAAGTTCGGGTCCCCATTGACTTCAATGGGGTTCGGGGTCAAGTTCGGTCTCAAACTTTTTTCCGAAGTTCGGCCGAACCCGTTGAACCCGAACATCCAGGTGTCCGCTCAACTCTACTCATTATATTGTTTTTAATAATATTCACAACAGTCTGAAATAATATAAATAGCACAAATGTATTTAATGTTTTAATGGAGATCTGTAGTCACAGCATGTCCTTTGTTTTTTTATAAAATCAGCATTGTATTAGCAATACAAACAATGATTATATCTGACAATCTAATATAAGCTTACTTGAAAATCTCCTTTCATGTTATGAATACTGCTTGTCTGCTGGCTATCTCGTTCCACAACTTTTCAGATTCCCTACATGCTTTGCAGCTTTCCCCCTGTTGTTCACTTTCTAAGGACTACATATTTCAGGTTACCTTTCTGCTTGCAAGCAGTCATTCCAGTACTGACTCGGCCTCCTGAAACTCCCCCTCAAATCAACTCTGTAGTTCAGAAGACAGGTGCAGAAAGCTTCACAAATTAAATTTACAGATCATTCAGATTAATTGCAGTAAGCTAGAAATAATTGTAATACAATGTGAAAATTAATACATATATGATGTAACATTTTGACCATACATTCACAATCACAAGATTCAAAATAATTTAACCACTTCCAGTCCAAGCCAATTCTGGCACTTCTCTCCTACATGTAAAAAAATCATATTTTCTTTTGCTAGAAAATTACTCAGAACCCCCAAACATTATATAGGTTTTTTTTTTATCAGAGACCCTAGGGAATAAAATGGTGGTTGTTGCAATTTGTTTATTTCACATGGTATTTGCGCAACAATTTTTCAAACGCAATTTTTTTGGAATTATACAAAAACAAAACACTAAAGTTAGCCCATTTTTTTGTATAATGTGAAAGATGATGTTATACTGTAAATAGATACCTAACATGTCACACTTTAAAATTGCACACCCTCGTGGAATGGCGCTAAACTTAGGCACTTTAAAATCTCCATAGGCTACGTTTTGATTTTTTTTACAGGTTACCAGTTTAGAGTTACCAAGTAGGTCTTGTGCTAGAATGATTGCTCTCGCTCTAATGTTTGTGGCGATACCTCACATGTGTGGTTTGAATACGTTTACATATGTGGGCACGACCTACATCAGTAGGTCGTGCACGCTGTAGCCAACGGCGCAGGTGCACTGAGCATGCCGTCAGTGAATGGGGTCATGCCGTTAGTGGCGGCTCATGCGCGCATGCGTCATCGCGGCTTGGCCAGTCACAGCACTGGAGCCGCGATACCCAGAAGTCACTCATGGCGGCGACGGAGGAGGCGAATGAGGGCGGCTGCGGGGGCTTCAATCTCAGGTAAGTACTTAATATTGTGCTAATATGCTATGCATACTAGCTCATTATGCCTTTGTTTTGCATGGTGTTTTTTTTTTTTTATTTAAGGAGGCTTTACTTCCTCTTTAAGTTTGCTTATATTACCCTTGTTTATTGCATTAGAAATTGCTTGTTTTTACTAATTAGCCATAAAAGTAACTGTCGGGTCAGAAGAACAGGTTAAGATTTAACATACTGTTAACAAGACACACTGACTGTTCTGTGGTCACAAAATCACTGCTATATGTTAGTTCTTAATGAAATCAGTTTATCTGTACTGTAAACTTTTATAGTTTTCAATAATTATGTGATAAAAGAGAACAGTAGGTGCACAGTTAAACTAGGCATTCAGATGGTAGCTGATATTACATCAGAAATCCTCAACATGTAATATTATAACATAATTGAAATTTTATCACTTGTTCATAAAATACAAGTTTTTTTTTTCTTTTATTGCAGTACAAAACTTTTGTAGGTTTGAAGAGGAACTTCAGCCAAGTTCCAAAATAATAAAATGTTCAAGGTGAAAATGTAGCACCAAAAAACAATAAGTATTTATACAAATAAACAGTGTGTGAAAATTCACTTTCAAAATCAACTTCAGTGAATTTCCTTCTTCACCACAATATGTGCATCAATTGAAGATCCATAAAACTTCAATAAGCCATCAAAGTGAAAACGCACCAGAATCAATGGCAGCCTAAACTACAGGCAGCAAAAACACATGTCTTTAATAAGTAGGGTTCCCCTTTAAATCCTCTCCAGCCTCTATCCGCCACAGGTGTATCAGATTGTTGTACAGACAAAGCTCACATACCAAAGTAACAAAAGGGGGACCATAGTGTATTATTTAAATCAATCGTGAATATACTAGTTACACACACTGCCCACCAAATATAAACATGGTTATGACATAAACAAACAAAAAAATATATAGGAGATCTGCCACCGTGATCAAAAGATATCAAACCCAAAAATGCTTTCCACCTATCACCAGACAGAATACAAACTCACTAAAGATATTGCTACTTGGTAACACCCCCTTCACACTGAGGCAGTATACAGGCGTTTTAGCGCTACAAATAGCGCGTGTAAAGCATCTAAAAGCTGCCTCTTAAATAGAGTTGCCACCTCATCCCTTTAAACCCGAACACATATGAATTACACAGGTTCTGAGGCTACTTTAATGCAGATAAGGCACCAAGTGAGTTTAATTACCACCTTAATCAGCCACAGAACCTGCGTAATTAATATGTGTTCGGTTTTAAAGGGATGAGGTGGCAACTCTACTCTTAAGCCACCCCAGTGTGAAAGGCCGAGTGCTTTTACACTGGGGCGGTGCGCTTGCAGGACAGGAGAAAAAGTCCTGCAAGCAGCATCTGTGGGGCGGTGTGGGAGTGTTGTATTTTAACCCCTTCTGAAAATATGTGATGTCCCCTTTAGAGCAACTCTGACTTCCTTATCTTTCCTGCCAGGGCCAAATGGTGCAAACAGATATGTACCTGTCCAGCATCCAGTGTCATCCTCACCCGGGCTGGTTCTTTGCTGGTCCGTGGGTCCACGGCGCCATGCTGACTGTGGGAAGCTGGTTTTAAATCCTTGCGGCTGTATAGCCAGCTTCCCACTGCACATGTGCGAGTCACTTATCCTCCTGAGACCTGTGACGTGTCCCAGAAGGTTGTGGGCAGGGAAGGGGGTTGAACTTTCCTGCTCGGATTGCCTCTGTGAGTGACAGTCGGTACCTGCCAAAACTAGGTGCCCGCTCCCCCCAAAAAAATCGAAATATGAGGGGGGGGGATGAGTGACTCCTATTCATAAAACTTGCTTGAAAAAGGGGTTGGCTGAGAGCGTCAGCTGACTGCTTTCAGCCAATCAGAGGCGCCACTGGGAGATCGTCGCTGGAACACAGACTTTGGGGTTAAAACATTTGGGAACGGTTTAATCCCATAAGGTAAGACAACGCTCAGGGACCTCCTGACACCATAAAAACTTCATATCGATGAAGTCATTGTGCCTAACTGTTCCTTTAACATTTGTAGTCTTATAACAGTTAGCTATTAATATTTGATTATTATGTTCAAAGGTATCCTACTAGTTACCATGCAATGTGTTTTGAATTGTTAATTTATATTGTTATTGTTTACCCAAAAGTTTGGTAACAATAAAAAACAAAACATGCATTGAAAAGTTATATCTTATATCTTATCTTCTTAACATTTGGTAGTCATATTCCCAAAAATTCTAAGAAGTATCTTTTTTTTTATCTCATACAAGAAATGTGAGAAATAACATATATATCATACAATCATTCCATAAACACATACCATATACACTGCATACATACAGTAATCTGAGGAAAACATGCTTTTAACCACTTGAGACCCGCGCTATAGACGTCTGCAGCGCGGCTCTCAAGTGCTGAGTGGACGTCCCTGGACGTCCTGCCTTGTCCACTCCCCCTGCGCGCCGCCGAGGCCGCGCAGCGGGGAACAGCTGTGCCCCCCGTGTCACGTGTTGCCGATGCGCGTGCTTGGTGGCCACGATATCCGCCACGCACACGCGACCGGCTGTTACAGAGGCAGGACGTGGATCTCTGTGTGTAAACACAGAGATCCACATCCTGTCAGGGAGAGAGGAGACCGATGCTGTGTCCCTTGTACATAGGGACACAGATCGGTCACCTCCCCCAGTCAGTCCCCCCTCCCACACAGTTAGAATCACTCACAGGGAACATATTTAACCCCTTGATCGCCCCCTAGTGTTAACCACTTCCCTGACAGTCACATTTATACAGTAATCAGTGCATTTTTATAGCACTGTTCGCTGTATAAATGTGAATGGTCCCAAAATAGTGTCAAAAGTGTCCGATATGTCTGCCGCAATATCGCAGGCCTGACAAAAATCGCAGATAACCGCCATTATTAGTAAAAAAAAAATATATAATAAAAATGTCATAAATATATCCCCTATTTTGTAGGCGCTATAACTTTTGCGCAAACCAATTACTATACGCTTATTGCAATTTTGTAGAAGAATACTTATCGGCTTAAACTGAGAAAAAAATTGTTAAAAAAAATTGGGATATTATTATAGCAAAAAGTAAAAAAAATTGTGTTTTTTTCCAAATTTTTGGTCTTTTTTTGTTTGTAGAGCAAAAAATAAAAACCGCAGAGGTGATCAAATACCACCAAAAGAAAGCTCTATTTGTGGGAAAAAAATGATAAAAATATAATTTGGGTACAGCGTTGTATGACCGCGCAATTGTCATTAAAATTGCGTCAGCCATAGTTTGACTCGGGTATTCTGACTCTTTAGATTGGACTCCGCTCTGCTGTGGTGTTACCTGGGTGTATAGTTACCCTTGACCTGCAGGTGGCGCTGTTGCCCAGGTCTCGGGTCGAACCACAGGTGGCATTGTAGCGTGATTGGGTGTCCTCTCTCGGCGGCCGTGCAGTGGGCATGGTCTGCCTGCTGTGCATCCCGGGAGGGGGTACATAAGGGCAGGCGCCATTAGGCGGGGGGATTCCAAGGGGACCCCTGGTGGTGAAAGTCGTGCCCTTTGGCCCTGCTGGCCAGGGGTGCGTGAATTGGTCGAGAAGTCTCGGGCACCTTCAGCACGACGCTATAGTGTTCCAGGTAGGCCAAGTACCTTCAACTGGGTCTACAACCAAACCATTGAAGTCCCAGGGTACCCGAGGGAGGGTGGCCCACTCTGAAAGTGAGGAAACCAGGGGAGGAACTGTCCGGAGGATGGGTGAAGGAAGTCACTGTCTCAGGGGAGGCCTGGTTGCCTATCAGAGGGAAGGATTTCGTGAGTTGCAAAATAGCTCCTGTAATGTGCCCCACTGGCACTTATGGTCTCTAAAAGTTTCAGGCGCTAGAGAGTTCTAGATTCAGGAACTAAAGGATTCTGTGGCAGAGGATCTCCTGAACTTGTACGAAAAGTAACTGTTCATGTTTCACTCCGGCTGCTAGAACCGTGAGAGGGGACTATCCGGGTGGGCAAGACTCACTCAGGCTTGAGTGGCGACGTGTAACAATAGGTGTTGTGTGCCTGAACCTACCTCCCTATTCGACTTCTTTATTTCTTCAATTTCCCCTGTTAATGTCAAGCAAAGGAAAAATAAACTCTTTTGTTGGAGTTGACACTGTCTGGACATTGGCCTTTTTAAGGAGAAAAGATAGATTCTTCCCTACACTCTAGGGACGAGAACCAGCGGAAGGAGGTAACTCGCTGCAGGACCCAAAAATTGTATGAACACTGCTCAACATCTTATACCAGGAGGATACGGGCATGTGGCATGGTGTGCCCTACTCTGCAGGTGGAGGTAAGCAGGAGAAAAAGGGTCTGTGTGCTACACGTGGGGGCTCGAGTCCGGGATTTTTTTTGCAGCTACCCCTGGAAGTTGGACTATATTTTTTTCCTGTGTATGTGGTTCTGTGAAAGTCGGCCATTTTGGGGGAAAATTGAACTGCGTCACTTGTGAGAGAAATGGAGGTACAGGCCGGTACTAGACTTTTTCTAACTGCGTAGTTCGTGGGTGTGTCTCAAACATAGAAAAGCCCACAAGCTACGTGCAGCAAGAGAAAAGGGGGAGGAGCCTCCGCCAACTGTGAGTTGCACGTGGTGTAACTGGCGCCAAAGGACAGTATGAGCTGGATTAGTGAAGGAGAAGCAATATGGCCGCTACCCCATGGACTTCTGTTGCACCGGGACCTCGGATGTTCCCAACCAATTCAACCATGGACATTGCTCCCCTCACTGCCCCCCTGACGGACACAGGGATCCGGCTACAGCCTAGGGGCCGCTTCGCTCTGTATATCTGCCAGGATGTGGAAGCCCGGGGCATGCTCTGCCCCAAATGCCAAGGACTGGCGGTGCAATTACGGGCATTCGGAAGGTGTGCATCCTGTGGAGAGTTTCTGTTCGAAGTGGACCAGCCCACCGAGAAACCCCGGGTCTACCGGATCAGCTGCCTTACAGGTATCGTCACCTCCGAGGAAGAAACCTGTATTCCCACAGTCAAGCCCACGTGCACTGCATCGACTGCCACGGATGTGGCCAGTGAAGATGTCTCAGCTGCTGCAGAGCCATCGGCGGATACCATAGCGGATGCTGCCTCCGCCACCACCGAGACCTCCATTCCGCCCGCCAAGCGAAAGGTGGGCTATGTTAAGGCCTCCCGCGGCCACGGTCGAAGCCTACCCCAGCGCCCGCCTGAACCGGATCTTCAAGTCGGAGGGACCTCCAGGAGATCCACGTCAGGGGACGGTAAGTAGGCTGGGGGAACTGTGACATTAAGTTTGCTGGGAAAGGGAAGGAAGCTCATACCCCACACTACTGGGAATGTGTGGACAGCCAACCCGCGGGAACTTTCTATTTTTGGGGACAATGTGTCTGTGTCTACCAAAAATTATCTGTCAGCAGAAGAATATGACACTTCTGATCTGGACTCATCGTCCGATGTGGGGGATGACTATGAGATCGATGAGGTTTTTGTTAAAAAAGGTTGGGATAAAGTACCATTGACTTCACCGCGCAGCTTTACAGAGGGATCGCCTATGGACTCTGGGGAAACTACACCCCGGGTGAAAGCCCCTGCTTCGGAGGGAGAAGTTGTTCCCACACCTGCATTGTCTGTACATACTGCTACAGAGGAACGTCCGCTGTTGCGGCCGCCTTTGCCACAGTTGGAACCTGCCTCAATAACAAGGTCCCTGGATGCTATCGTTCTTCCTGGAGCAGGAGATCGGGCAACCATGCCACCCTTAGCCCGGTTGCAACGGCTCCTGAATAAAAAGATCGCCATGGAGTACGGGTGGGAATACCCTTACGTTCCCAAAGAGCTTCTCTTTGAGATCGAGGCCTACTGGGAACGGTGGTATGCTGACTTTGTATGGGACCATTTGGAAGTGCACAGAGGCCGCAGGTATTTCAAATGTTCTGTTACCATGACGGATCGCTACAAAGGTTGCCGTAAGGAATGGACTTATGATCGGCACATCCATGCGGATTGTGTAGTGATTTGAAGCAAAGAGAGAGAGGATGCTGTATATTCCATAGAGACACTGGATAAGCAGTGGAAAACTCTTGTTCTCCCAGATCCTCAATATTACCTGTAAAATGGAACTTGTGTGCTGTTTTATTATTCTGTTTCACAGGAACAGCTTGCCCTGAACTCATGACTTTGCCCTCTGCTGCAGGGGGATTTGCTCAACCGAGGAACCAGGGAACTGTTGTGTTTTTCCTCTCTCCTCAGCTCCGCAAAGGAAATAATTTTTTTCCCTCTTCTCACTGAACAATGGGGTAGATTAGTCAGGGCCAAAGTGAGCAACCATTGTGGTCAAAATGGAAAATTCATGTTAAATAAATTCATGCCCACGTGTAATATTGGAAAGTGTAATGACTTGTGCTGCCACTAGGTGGTAATGTTTGCACTGCAGAAATGTTCAGCGAAGCTAGGCTTAGCAATGCAAGTTTCAGAGGATAATCATCTCTTTCCGGAGAGATGGTTTTCTTCTGTATATCTTAAATGTAGGATGGTTTATTGTTATTACTGCTGTCAACTCTGCCGGAGTATGGGTGGGGTAGATATATTAGGAGGACTGGAATTCTAAATTGTGATGTACTGTGTTTTATACAAATTGCAATGTGTATTGTTACATGTTCTTTTTCTTCTTCCTCTGCTCTATTTTCAAAACGTTGGTTCAGGCATCTGTTGAACCAAAATTTAAAATGCTGTACATAGTTGGGAAAAGACCAGAACCCACTCAGGATTGAGGGGGATCTTTCTGATCTCTTCCAGCCACTGGGACAGTGGCTTTTTCAAGGGGGGGTATGTGTAGCGGACCCCCAAAATTGGGGTTGCTGTGCCTTTAAATTTAAGGGTAGCCAGAGCAATAGTTTGGCTCAGGTTTTATAACTCTTTAAATTTGACTCTGCTCTGCTGTGGTGTTACCTGTGTGTATAGTTCCCCTTGACCTGCAGGTGGCGCTGTTGCCCAGGTCTCAGGTCGAACCACAGGTGGCATTGTAGCGTGATTGGGTGTCCTCTCTCGGCGGCCATGCAGTGGGCGTGGTATGCCTGCTGTGTATGCCGGGAGGGGGTACATAAGGGGCAGACGCCATTAGCCCGAGGCTATAGTGTTCCAGGTAGGCCCAGTACCTTCAACTGGGTCTACAACCAAACCATCAGAGTCCCAGGGTACCCGAGGGAGGGTGGCCCGCTCTGAAAGTGAGGAAACCAGGGGATGACCTGTCCGGAGGATCAGTGAAGTTAGTCACTGTCTCAAGGGAGGCCTGGTTGCCTAACAGAGGGAAGGATTTCGTGAGTTGCAAAATAGCTCATGTAATGTTCCCCACTGGCACTTATGGTCTCTAAAATTTGCAGGCGCTAGAGAGTTCTAGATTCAGTAAACTAAAGGATTCTGTGGCAGAGGATCTCCTGAACTTGTCCTTGAAGGGGACAAATTTAAAAGTAACTTTTCGTGTTTCACTCCTGCTGCTAGAACCGTGAGAGGGGACTATCCGGGTGAGCAAGACCCACTCAGGCTTGAGTGGCGACGTGTAACGATAGGTGTTGTGTGCCTGAACCTACCTCCCTATTCGACTTCTTTCTTTCTTCAATTTCCCCTGTTAATGTCAAGCAAAGGAAAAATAAACTCTTTTGTTGGAGTTGACACTGTCTGGACATTGGCCTTTTTAAGGAGAAAAGATAGACTCTTCCCTACACTCTAGGGACGAGAACCAGCGGAAGGAGGTAACTTGTTGCAGGACCCAAAAATTGTATGAACACCGCTCAACTTCTTATACCAGGAGGATACGGGCATGTGGCATGGTGTGCCCTACTCTGCAGGTGGAGGTAAGCAGGAGAAAAATGGTCTGTGTGCTACACACATTTTAACCACTTGCCGACCACTGCACGCCAATATATGTCAGCAGAATGGCAGCGGTGGGCAAATGGACATACCTGTACGTCCCCTTTAAGAAGCTGTGCAGCGGGCAGGCGGAACGCGCCCACTGCACTCTCCGTGACTGTATATGTAGAAGAATACATACTGGCCTAAACTGAGGAAAAAAAAATGTTTTTTTTTTTATATTTTTTTGGGGATATTTATTTTAGCAAAAATTGCTTTTTTTTTCAAAATTGTCGCTCTTTTTTTGTTTATAGAGCAAAAAATTCAAACCGCAGAGGTGACCAAATACCACCAAAAGAAAGCTCTATTTGTGGGAAAAACAGGACGTCAATTTTGTTTGGGTACAGCGTTGCACGACCGTGCAATTGTCAGTTAAAGCGACACAGTGCCGTATCGCAAAAAGTGTTCTGGTCAGGAAGGGGGTAAATTCTTCCGGGGCTGAAGGAAATTTTTATTCTGCAGTTCTCTGGCAAAAGCTTAACATAAAGTAAACACCTTTACAATGAAAACAAACTACAGTATTTAATTAAATTACTATTTCTGTTTTTCAACATTTTTTCTTTTAGTTTTCTAATTATTTTCCGATTCCCTAAATTAAATGTTTAACAGTTTCTTCACCCAACTGAGTTGCTGAGTTTATAATTTTGACATATTTTCCTGAAGAATTAATTTTTTTTAGTTCTTTATTTAAAGTGACAAATTATATTAAAATAATACAAAACCATTGGGTTCCATAATACACAAAAAAGCCCACTTATCCAAATATACAATAGATTTCTAATGCATACAATATGATTGTCCAGTAATGCATCATTATTACATAACACCAAAAAATGACAAAATAAAAGATAAAGCAAATTAAGTTATATATCCAGCAAGCCTGATTAGTACAATACCTTAGAATTCTTTATAGAATAAAACTGGTGTATTATATTATATTCTGTAGTATAAGATGTATGTTGCAGGGGGATGCAATTGCAGAGCCCCTCCAAAAGTATTTTTTTTTTCATTTTTTGAAGAAGGGACTTAAGAGGAATAAAGGGTGTGGGTGGGCGTCCGGGGAGAAAGGAATAGAAATAAAAAGGGGAAAAAAAAACAAAAAAGAAAAGGAGAAAAAAAAGAAAAGAAAAAGGAGGAGAGAAAAATTAAAGGTTGAGAAAGAGAAAAAAAAAAAGACAAAACCTTTAATACACTGTTGTGTACCACTGTATTTTCTTCCACTACATCTACAAATTTGTAAGAAAGGTTTAATATCTCGCAGTCAATGTAAAGTGAGCCCACTGTGTCCAAGTTTTCTTAAAGCAAGCTCTTCCATGTTCATTATATAATTTACTGTTCTAATCCAATGGTTCACAGAGACGGGAGAAGGAGATTTCCAATGTACTGGTATGCAGGTCCTCGCCGCATTTAAAAGATGTCTCACTAGAGAATGTCAATATTTTTGTTTGGAAAAAAAACTAAGATTTAGCAAACGGGCTGCCGGATCGAGGAGAAGGAAAAGGTCTGTAAGATCTTCAATCAAAGCACCTTCATCCTGTTAGTAAGGTCAAATTTGAGGGAAAGACCACAAAATATGATAGAGCAATCCAATGGTGCACAGTGAAGGGAGAAGGAGATTTCCAATGTGCTGGTATGCCGGTCCTCGCCACATTTAAAAGATCTCTCACTAGAGAATGTAAATATTTTTGTTTGGAAAAAAACGAATGCCGCGTACACACGATCGTTTTTCACGTAGTTAAAAATGCCATTTTTTTAATTGGGCATTAAAAGCGATCGTGTGTAGGCTCCAGAGCATTTTTAACGATGTGAAAAACGGTAGTGTGTATGCTTTTACGAGGGGAAAAAAAACCTGCATGCTCAGAATCAAGTATGAGACGGGAGCGCTCGTTCTGGTAAAACTAGCGTACGTAATGGAGATAGCACATTCGTCACGCTGTAACGGACTGAAAAGCACGAGGCTGAAAAGCGCGAATCGTCGCTCAACAAACTTTACTAACATGAAGGGTGGCGCCATTTGAACGGAACTTCCCCTTTATAGTGCCGTCGTACATGTTGCACGTCACTGCGCTTTGCTCAAGCGTTTTTTTTAATGAATGTGTGTATGCAAGACAGGCTTGAGAGGAAACAAGAAAAATCACGTCGAGAAAAATTTTGTTTTTGAAAATGACAATAAAAACGATCGTGTGTACGCGGCATTAGGTGTAGCAAACAGGCTGCCGGATCGAGGACAAGGAAAAGGTCCGTAAGATCTTCAATCAAAGCACCTTCATCCTTCTAGTAGATCAAATTTAAGGGCAAGACCACAAAATATGATAGAGCATTCCCCTGTCTTTCACACATCGCCAACAGATCGGGTCGGCAGTAGGAAACTCTCTGTGTAGTCTTGCCGGAATGCTATACCATCTAATAAGGAACTTATATGCTGATTCCTACAGTCTCAAAGAAATAGAAGAATTGTGTATAAAATAAAAAATAAAGTCTCTTTGGCCCGCAGATAATGTCAGATTTAGATCTATTTCTCATACTGTAATGAAAGAGAGAATAAAAGAGTCCAGAGGGGCAACTAATGCAACATATGCTCTAGAGAGCGTTCGTATAGGTCAACTTATAATGTTCGTATAGGTCAACCAGCAATACAGAGGCGCTCAAAGATGGTAGGTATATCAGAAAGCTTCAAAAAAGGTAGTGCCTTAATTGAACTGTTTGCCATAACGGAAGGGATGGCGAGATCATGGATTCCAATCACACTCTTCCCTAAATTCTTAAAAGTGTCCACAAAAATGTGACCATAATCTGAGGTTTGTCAGGACAACAAAAATAAACAGTTCATATTTTATGGATGTAAAATATATAAAAGTTCTCCAATTCATTTTTCACCCAACTCTTGGAAACACCCATAGTGCCAATAATTCACCAATAGTAGAAACACACACTTACCAGTGGGATACGCTGTATATTACTAAAACAGCAATAAGTGCTTTGTGTAAATGGCATCCAGCATCACCACTCTCACTCCTCAGATGGCAGGATCAGACTGCTCTATTCCATTCCACCAGGGGATAGTACCAGAGTTGGAGTCATCAACCAAAAACAATATATTTGCTCATAGTGTAGTAGTTTAATATTCCCAAATATACCTTTCCAGTATAAAAACAACCAGTATAAAAAATATGTGCTTTCAAACTTACATACGTGGCTGCCAAACCTGCAGCCTAACCCTTTACAGTGTAGCTCTACGTACGTTTCACGCAAACTCGCGCCATCAGGAGCTGTCTGTTTGTTTGTCTATAGCAGCCATTATTATGTAACCTTTTCCTAGAGCTCCAATACATCACATCCTGTTTCGGCACCATTTTGTTGTGGTCTAACCAGCTAATACCCAGGACTGCATTTCATCACTTCCTGTTTCGGTGACATTTTATTGTAGCCAAACATTACATCACTTCCTGTTTTGGCGCTATTTTGTTGTGATCAAACCACTTAACCAAACGGCCACTATTTTCTAAGGGACCAGGAAGTGAATAGAATAGAATAGAATAGAATAGAATTCATGAATAGGCTCAACTCCATTAACCTGTAGCTACTAAGTAATCAAACTGAAAATAATGCTAACAAATTAATATGTTGGAGGCAGTCTATGGGGCTACAAAAAGAGTTATAATATAACAAGCCCAAAAGTTATAAAAATGATAATAATTATGATACAATTCTCCAAATTAATAATATCTAAAAATTTTAGTAATAGAATCCGACAAGTCTACATATTACAATCTTTAACAGTTTAAAAAAATAAAAATAAAATAACAATAATAATGCATCACTAGACAATAAAAATCTTGGGTTTATGTCATCAAACAAAAAAATGATAATATAATTAATAATAATCCAATAAGGCCAAATATTCAAAGTGTTTAAAATATTATTATATTAATAAAAGGATCTAAAATTTGTATAAACTATATTAACTAGCATCAATAAAACAATGTATGTCCCAATCTACATTTAGCCCCAAGGGAGTATAAGACTTTCATGCAGCCAATTAATTTCCATTTTGGATATTTCTCTCATTCTGTGACAACCTCTCCAGTGTGGTTTTAATTTGTCAATAGCCACAATTCTAAGACCACTAGGATCTCTATCATGGCTCTGTCTAAAATGGGCCAAGAAGGCTGTGTTTTTTAAAACTTGTTCTTATGTTGTATATGTGTTCTCTCAATTGATCTCTCAGCCTTCTAGTGGTTCTGCCCACATATTGTTTACGACTGGTGTACTCCAAGAAATAAACCACGTGGCATGATTCACATGATATTAACATATCTAGTGATAGTTGAAGCAAATTGATATTGTTTAAATTGTCTCTGTTCTGTGACAGTACATATTACACATGTATTGTAGGGATGGAAGCCTTTAAAGTGATTGTAAAGGCTTGTTTAACCACTTAAGCCCCGGACCATTTGGCTTGCCAAATACCAGAGCACTTTTTGCGATTCGGCACTGCGTCGCTTTAACTGACAATTGCGCGGTCGTGCAACGTGGCTCCCAAACAAAATTGACGTCCTTTTTTCCCCCATAAATAGAGCTTTCTTTTGGGGTATTTGATCACCTCTGCGGTTTTTATTTTTTGCGCTATAGACAAAAAACGAGCGCCAATTTTGAAAAAAAAGCTATATTTTTTACATTTCCTATAATAAATATCCCCCAAAAATATATAAAAAAACATTTTTTTTCCTCAGTTTAGGCCGATACGTATTCTTCGGTTAAAAAAATCACAATAAGTGTTTGTTGATTGGTTTGTGCAAAAGTTATAGCGTCTACAAAATAGGGCATCGTTTTATGGCATTTTTATTAATATTTTTTTTTTACTTGTAATGGCGGCAATCAGCAATTTTTATCGTGACTGCGACATTATGGCGCACACATCGGACACTTTTGGTGCTATTTTGGGACCATTCACATTTACACAGTGATCAGTGCTATAAATATGCACTTATTACTGTGTAAATGTGACTGGCAGTGAAGGGGTTAACCAGGAGGGGGCGCTGAAGGGGTAAAGTGTGTCCTAGGGATGTTTTATAACTGTAGGGGGGATGGGCTACGTGTGACATGACACTGATCACCGCTCCCGATTACAGGGAGCTGTAATCAGTGTCCTGTCACTAGGAAGAAAGGGGAAATTCTTGTTTACATCAGCATTTCCTCATTCTTCCTCTTTGTGAGATGATCGCGGGTATCCCCGTGGACATCGAGTCCGCGGGACCCGCAATCGCACTCACGGAGTGCGCGCCCACAATGCCGCATCTTAAAGGTGATGTACAGGTACGTTAACCTGCCTGTACATGCCATTCTGCCGACGTATATCGGCGTGAGCCGGTCGGCAAGCGGTTAAAAAAAACATTGCATACTTATCTGCTCTATGCAGTTGGCTTTGCACAGAGCAGCCTGGATCCTCCTCTTCTTGGGTCCCTATTTGCTGCTACTGGTTCCTCCTGTTAAGTGCCCCCACAGCAAGCAGCTTGCTATTGGGGCACCTGAGCCGAGTCACAGCTCTGTGTGTCCATTCAGACACAGAGCCCCGACCCGGCCCACCCCCTCTCTCCCCTGATTGGCTAACTGACTTTGATTGACAGTGGCGGGAGCCAATGGTGCCGCTGCTGTGTCTCAACCATTCAGGAGGAGAGTCCCGGATGGCTAAGACACTCTTGGGCATCGCTGGAGAGAGAGGGGGCTCAGGTAAGTAATTAGGGTGTGCTGGGGAGGCTGCTACACACAGAAGGTTTTTTTATAGAATGCATTAAGATAAAAAAACCTTTGCCTTTACAACTCCTTTAATCTCTGCAAAAAAGGGACCTTTTTACGAGGATCAAGAATATTCGGAGACAACTGATCTCTTAAACTTGGGGCTCTCCTGAATACTACCTCTGGTTTATTTGGTAGAATCTCTTTTAAAACTGTGTCACTTTTTAACCATTTCCCGCCCGGCCTATAGCAGAATGACGGCTGGGCGGTGGTTCTGTTATCCTGACTGGGCCTCATATGATGTCCAGCAGGATAACACGCCGTTGTGCGCCCACGGGAGCGTGCAGTGTGGCGATCGTTGGTGCTGTGTGTCACTCTGACACACAGCATCTCCGATCGTGGTAAGGAGCCTCTGACGGAGGCTCCTTACCACGTGATCAGCTGTGACCAATCACAGCTGATCACAGCGTAAATCAGTGCCGGTAAACAGATTTTCTCAGTTTGCGTTGACAGGGAGAGCCGATCGGCAGCTCTCCCTGTCAGAGGGGGGTCTGCGCTTATAATCAGCACATTGATTATAAGTGCAGCACCCATGAGAGATGTCCATTGGCTACCAATGAGTGCCCATCAGCTGCCAGTCTGTGCCCCATCAGTAATGCCTGTCAGTGTCCATCAAAGTGCCAATCAGTGACCATAAATGTGCCAATCATTGCCCTATCAGTAATGCCTGTCAGTGCCCTTTAGATGCCAATCAGTAATGCCCATCAGTAGCTCCTTATCAGTGCTGCCTATCGAGTGCCATCTTTCAGTGCCCATCAGTGCCGCCTATTTGTGCCACCTTTTAGTGTCCACCAGTGCCGTCTATCAGTGCCCATCAGTGCTGCATATCAGTGCCGCCTGTCAGGAAAGGCTTCACTAGCTGGTGGCGCTGTTGGTCCTATGGATTGCAGTACTAGTGTCCACCAGCAGGTGTCCAATGCAGCCAGTATCTTTGATAGAGGATCTCATCTGCTGTTGGTAATGCCTGATCCATGGGCCGTAGTACCGGCGTCCACCAGCGGGTGTATTCCGGCAGTGTGGGGCAGGCAGCACTTCCTCTGCTCAGCTGTCACATGAGGACAATCACTGCAGTCCTATAAATACCCGGCGAGCCCTTACATGCTCGCCTTGGTATCTCTCTCTCTCCTGAGCCTGCATCTAAACCTGGCTTTGTTTACGATTACGGTATCTCCCCTTGATTTGTATATACTATTCGTTGTTGGTTGTGCACTGGTTGTTTTCACTTGTTTGTCACCTTGTAAATAAACACCTTTTATTTCACTTACATGCGTTTTTGGTCTCCTCTTTGTAGTCACACAGTCTGGTCTACTAGATTCCCTGACACCGCTTATCAGTGCCCAACAATTCTATATATCAGTGCCACCTCACTAGTGCCCATTAGAGCAGCCTCTTTAGTGCCCGTCAGTGAAGGAGAAAACGAAATTTTATAACAGAAACAAATAAAAAAAAAAATCGGGATTTTTTTAGTTTGCTTAGCAAAAAAAAAAAAACGCAGAGATGATCAAATACCACCAAAATAAACTCTTTGTGGGAAGAAAATTATAATAATTTTGTTTGGGTACAGTGTTGTATGACCGCGCAATTGTCATTCAAAGTGCGACAGTACTAAAAATTGTCCTGGGCAGGAAGTGGGGAAAGTGCCTGGTATTGAAGTGGTTAATTTTCCCCACCCTTTATTCAACATTTGATGGTGTTGATTTTGATGGCACTTGATGGTGTTGGACTGAGAAATTGATAATCATAAGACAAAAATGTTATTAACCCTTTTCTCTCCTGGAGCCAATAATGTTTCTCTATCTATATTTAGAATTTCTTGTATAGATTAGTCAAATGTACTGTAGCTTCATCATAACCCTTCTCCAGGAATCTATTTTTTAAGATTGACGCTTGCTGTACATAATCATTTACAATTACGTCTCATCCTGAGTAATTGTCCTTTGGGAATACCGTTTAACCAAAGGGGGTGATGGCAGCTGTCTAGTGGGATGTAGCTGCTCCTGTCTGAGGCTTTAAAGAAGGACTTTGTGTAAATGTCTCAATTAATTACTTTCAAATTTAAATCCAGGGAATCAGACTCCATTCACACAGGGGCAACACGACTTCCAGTGCGACTTTGGGAGACAACTTGGACACGACTTGAGTATGAATCACAGCGCGACATGAGGCAACTTACAAGGCAACTTCAAGTTGCCTCCAGGACAGGAGGCTTTCCAGTGGCCAATCAAACAAGAATCAGCTCTGTGGGAGGGAGGGGGGAGGGAAGGGTTTGCCTAAGAAATGTATGTTCTCTTCCTGTATTGTTGCTTCTGTTAAGACAGTGATCCGACTTCTGAGGTGACTTCCATTGAAATCAATGGGTGCAAGCTGCCTACAAGTCGCCTAGAAGTCGGATTGAAGTAGTACAGGAACCTTTTCTGAAGTCGGAGCGACTGCAGTAGTGTGCATTAAGACGGCTCCATTCACTTACATTGATTTTCTCATGCAGCGCGACTTGAGGCGACTTGGGGCGACTTGAAGTCGGATACAAAGTCGCCCCTGTGTGAATGGGCTTCCTGTTTACTATATATATATAGAAGATAAACTTATATTATAGTCATTGCTATTAAGATAGGATATGAAGTCTATTAATGATGATCCATCCCCTTTCCATAGTAACCGGCGGACATCATCTATAAAGCGTTTTTAAAACAATAGATTATCTTTTTGTCTATCAAAAAGAACTTCACGTTCCCATTTTGACATAAAGAGATTTGCTGAACTGTGGGCAAATTTAGCCCCCATAGCAAACCAGCAAAAATTATGAGACATGGTGAAATCTAGCAGAGAAATAACAAACTCTCTTTGAGGTATTGGGATATCTGTTTTATTCAAATTCAGTGACACTGCTGCTCTACTGTCTAAATGGTCAATATTAGTATAGAAAGACGCCACACCAGCAGTAATCAAAAATGTTTGATCATCAATCTTCATATCCTTTAATTCATTTAACACCTGTTTGGTGTCTTTTAGATATGCTGGTGTGTGTGTCATTAGTTGTTGAAGAAATTCATCTATATATACCCCAATTCTTGACGTAAGGGATCCTATGCCATTTATATTGGGCCTTCCCGGTGGATTTATGGATTCTTTGTGGACCTTAGGCAGAAAATTTATCATAGAGATTCTGGGAGATGATGGAACTAAGTATGACCAGTATTATTAAATTGCTTGCATTCTCTCTTATAATATATAGTGGGATCTTTATTTAATGGTAGGTATCCCTATCATTCAGGATGTTAAATGTTTCTTTAACCACTTAAGCCCCGGATCATTTCGGGCCATTAGGACCAGGCCTGTTTTTGGGATTCGGCACTGCGCTGCTTTAGCTGTAAATTGTGCGGACATGCAATGTTGTACCCAAATTAAATTTGCGTCCTTTTCTTCCCACAAATAGAGCTTTCTTTTAATGGTATTTGATTGCCTCTGCGATTTTTATTTTTTGCGATATAAACAGAAAAAGACCGAAAATTTTGAAAAAAAATGATATTTTCTACTTTTTGTTATAAGAAAAATCGAATAAACTCAATTTTAGTCATACATTTAGGCCAAAATGTATTCAGCCACATGTCTTTAGTAAAAAAAATGTCAATAAGCGTATATTTATTGGTTTGCGCAAAAGTTATAGCGTTTACAAACTAGGGTACATTTTCTGAAATTTACACAGCTTTAAATTTATGACTGCCTATCTAATTTCTTGAGGTGCTAAAATGGCAGGGCAGTACAAAACCCCCCCAAATGACCCCATTTTGGAAAGTAGACACCCCAAGGAAATTGCTGAGAGGCATGTTGAGCCCATTGAATATTTTTTTTTTGTCCCAAGTGATTGAATAATGACAAAAAAAAAATTACAAAAAGTTGTCACTAAATGATATATTGCTCACACATGCCATGGTTATATGTGGAATTGCACCCCAAAATACATTCTGCTGCTTCTCCTGAGTACGGGGATACCACATGTGTGGGACTTTTTAGGAGCCTAGCCACGTACGGGACCCCGGAAACCAAGCACCGCCTTCAGGATTTCTAAGGGCGCAAATTTTTGATTTCACTCCTCACTACCTATCACAGTTTCGAAGGCCATAAAATGGCAAAATAGCACAAAACCCCCCCAAATGACCCCATTTTGGAAAGTAGACACCCCAAGCTATTTACTGAGAGGCATGTTCAGTCCATGGAATATTTTATATTTTGCCACAAGTTGCGGGAATATGACAAACTTTTTTTTTTTTCACAAAGTTGTCACTAAATGATATATTGCTCACACATGCCATGGGCATATGTGAAATTACACCCCAAAATACATTCTGCTGCTTCTCCTGAGTACGGGGATACCACATGTGTGGGACTTTTTGGGAGCCTAGCCGCGTACGGGACCCCAAACCCAAGCACCGCCTTCAAGGTTTCTAAGGGCATAAATTTTTGATTTCACTCCTCACTACCTATCACAGTTTTGAAGGCCATAAAATGCCAAGATGGCACAAAACCCCCCCAAATGACCCCATTTTGGAAAGTAGACACCCCAAGCTATTTGCTGAGAGGCATGTTGACCCCATTGAATATTTTTTTTTTGTCCCAAATGATTGAATAATGACAAAAAGAAAAAAAAATGTACAAAAAGTTGTCACTAAATGATATATTGCTCACACATGCCATGGTTATATGTGGAATTGCACCCCAAAATACATTCTGCTGCTTTTCCTGAGTACGGGGATACCACATGTGTGGGACTTTTTGGGAGCCTAGCCGCATACAGGGCCCCAAAAACCAAGCACTGCGAACGCTGCAGTTATGTGTGTTGTGTTTGGTAAGTGACAGTGATCGATCGATACTGCACTTGGGTGGGCTGGGCTGGGCTGGGCTGGGCGGAGGGGCTAAACGCAGGCGCTAGCAGGTATCTGGGCTGATCCCGCTAACACTGCGTTTTTGGGAACCCTAAACCGCTGGGGATGCTAGTATAGATCTGATCAGATCTGATCAGATACTATACCACTAAGGGGGGTGTATGCTTTGCGCGTGGGTGTTAGCGTTACTGTCACTAACCTAACACTGCCTGGGGCGACGCAGACCCTCTCTGGCGCTAAAACCTAATTGATCTCACCCGCCGGGCGATCAGGGGGGTTAAACCTTTATTGGGTTATATACGGCGGGTGCCCTGATGCTATAAAAAGCAAACTAATCAACCAGCGTCACCCGTAACCTTTATATGGTGATCACTGGTGAAAGGGTTAACTAGGGGCAATCAGGGGGTTAAAACCTTTATTAGGTTAAATATGGGGGTACCTGACACTATATAAAAACCTGACGGGTAACCTAAATAACTAAATAACTTACTGGCTAACCAGTGACACCAGTGACGCTTATACGGCGATCACTGGTGAAAGGGTTAACTCTAGGGGCAATCAGGGGGTTAAAATAATATATGGGGGTACCTGACACTAATAAAAACCTGCGGCGAACCTAAAAAAAAATAACTGCCTATCTAAAACACCAGCGACACGAATACAGCGATCGGAAAAACAATCGCTTAGTGACGCTGAAGTTAGGGGGTGAAAGGGTTACCTGGGGGGTGATCAAGGGGTTAAACCTTTATTAGGGGGGGTTAGGGGGCTACCCTGGACCTAAAGGGGCCTAATCCTAACTGCCCTGCAACTTTTTACAATCACAGATGACACTAAATGCAGTGATCAGTAAAATAAATGATCACTGCAATCATTGACACTGTGATTGGGGGCTTTGGGGTGACCTGGGGGGTGATCTGGGGGTGACTGGGGGGTGATTTGTGTGCCTATGTGTACCTACGTGTCAGTGGACTGTTGGTGCACTAACCTGCTTCTTCTCTGCTCGGCGCCGGGAACGAAAAGACCGCGGCGAGGGAGATGACATCACTTCCTCCAGCCTTGTTTACATCACATGGCGGAGGAAGCATTTTCATTGGCCGGGAGCGATCGCGAGGGGGGGGCGGAATCGAGCGGCCGCCCCCTCATGCCTGATCGCTCCCGAACACTTAACGGCTGGACCCCCCAACTGCACAAAGGCGATCACGCACATCTACGTGATTCTGCCTGTCCGTGCCATTCTGCCGACGTAAATCGGCGGTGGGCGGTCGTTAAGTGGTTAATATACCTATCCTTATCCATTAGGACTATATCGCCTCCCTTATCGGCAGGTCTTTTTAGTAAAGTTTTTATTCCAATATGATTATCCCTTTCTCCTCTTACTTTTTTTTACCTCAAATTTTTCCAAATATTGTATCGCCATGACTTTAACCGCTTCATCCCCGGAAGAGTTTACACCCTTCCTGACCAGAGCACTTTTTGCGATACGGCACTGCATCGCTTTAACTGACATTTGCGCGGTCATGTGACGCTGTACCCAAACAAAATTGACGAAATTTTTTCCCCACAAATAGAGCTTTCTTTTGGGGGTATTTGATCACCTCTGCAGTTTAAATTTTTTGGGCTTTAAACAAAAAAAGAGCGCCAATTTTGAAAAAAAAGCAATATTTTTGACTTTTTGCTATAATAAATATCCCCAAAAAAAATTATATATATATAAAAAAAAATCCTCAGTTTAGGCCGATATGTATTCTTCTACATATTTTTTGTAAAAAAATCACAATAAGCGTACTGTATATTGATTGGGTTGCGCAAAAGTTATAGCATCTACAAAATAAGGGATAGATTTATGGCATTTTTTTATCATTTTTTTTTTATTAGTAATGACAGCGATCTGTGATTTTTATCGTGACTGTGACATTATGGCGGACACATCGGACACTTTTGACACTATTTTGGGACCATTGTCATTTATACAGTGATCAGTGCTATAAAAATGCACTGATTACTGTGTAAATGACACTGGCAGGGAAGGGTTAAACACTAGGGGCAATGAAGGGGTTAAGTGTGTCCTAGGAGTGATTCTAACTGTGGGAGGATGGGCTACAAGTGACATGACAGAGATCACTGCTCCCGATGACAGGGAGCAGTAGATCTCTGTACTGTCACTAGGCAGAACAGGGAAATGCCTTGTTTACATAGGCATCTCCCCGTTCTGTCTCTCCGTGACACGATCGAGGGCCGCCGGCGAACATCGAGTTTGCAGGGCCCGCGGGCACGGTCACAGAAAGCGGCTTCTTAAAGGGGACGTATAGGTACGTCCATTTACTCACCGCTGCCATTGTGCCAACGTATATCGGCGTGCAGCGGTCGGCAAGTGGATAAAGACTCCTATGTAAGAATTACAATTGTTGGGAGGATTAAATAAAGAAGCATTTCTTAACCCGCCTAGCGGTATTCCCGAGTATGGCTCGGGGTGGAATTTCAGTACCTAAAGCGGTAACCCCGAGCCAGACTCGGGATAGCATCACAGGATACAGGGGAAGTTACTTACCTTGTTCCCTGGATCCTAGGATGTGTCCCTGCTGTGTGAGCGAGCTGTCATCTCGCTTGAATCACACTGCCGAGTGCCACCGAGCTCCATTCCCTGCGATGTTGCTGCGCACAGGGGCGGAGTTCGGCGCCAAATGCGATCAGCCGGCATGTAGGTAGCGAACATAACTTTGAGGCAGGAATGATTACATTCTCAGCCCTTGAACACGTACCCATACATGCAAATGGAGGTGGCATTGACCGCAAACTCCTGCAACTTGAAACCAAATGGATCCATCAATTGAAAGCAACACGCTACCCCGGCTTAAATGAGTATATTAGTTTTAAATCCTTCTTGTAAAATATTAAGATTAAACTATTGTTGAACAAAAAAATTGTTGTAAGATTATATTGGACCGTATTTGGATACTCACTATACTTACATTGTTGATCCATCGGTTCTCTACCCCTATTTTCCATCAAGGGCATATGTCATGCTCTCTCTGTGTCCTACATTCTCTTTACCCTTCCCTTACATTTTTCTTACCCTTTTTTTTTCCCCCCCCACCCCTTCCTCGCCCCCCCCTTTTCCTTCTAAATTGATTGTTGATAATTTAAGTTATTCCACTGTTTAATTCCATATGTTTTAAAAATTTGCAGATATATTATGTGCAACTTTGCATTAGATTCACTCATATTTTGTTATGTATTAGATTGTTGATAGCCTTGTTTTGTTTTTTATGTGTGCTCTTTGCATCATTGTTTCGTAATCCAGCTATAGGAGCTCATTGTTCCCTTCCTCTGCCCAGTACATGATATCACACGTGCAGTTATGTATACCCCCTTTTTTTCTTTTTGGATGTGATACTTCCTATACTGTGATATCGCGCTTTGGGGCCTTTTTTTTTGTTCTTGCCGTATGGACACCCAAGGGCTTCTGCTGCTTAGAAGCCCGTCTCTGTGCCATTATTCCTATGCCTAAGTGGTTAATATTCTCATTGACCAGCCCTCTCTACTCTTGTATCCTCCTCTCCGCCCCCTTCCTCGGGCTGACATGTACCCGTCTCAGTGCCGCCCATCAGCCTCGGCAATCACCTGTTACACCGGCCTACATCATTCTTGCCGCTGTTACTACGGCGCATGCGCGTGCCGCAGAGTACCCTGGGGATTGTAGTTTGTTGGCAGTCTCTCTCCTTATGCATAGGAACTGGTACCTATCTGTCCGCACTCCTTCGGTGATGTCAGTACGCCCGAACGAGCGGGGGGCTTTAAATGCCAGCACCATCGCCATTCCACTCTAGGCGGCTGTATGGAGGTGACCCTTCCTGGAACTTCCTTAACTTAGGTAACTCACCTCTGATATTTTAGATAGTTGTATACCACTCCTCTATGCTGCTGTACATTGGCACACTATATCTCTAGGATGCCGTGTACACCAGCAGCTCAAATATGCGTCTGTATATGCTCTCAGCATATGCAGCCGCCTACTATGTGATATCTCCCTACTCTCTTATCTCATCTACATCTTCCTGGATGTGATTCATCCAACCAGGCATTAATATGTATGTTTGAACTAATACTTCCTTTGAGATATCATTATTATTTTTCAATTTTAATTTATTTTTAGGATATACCATACTACTAGATAGATCCGTCAGTCATCTCTATCAGACACACTATGGATATTGTTCCTTTGGTCGCCCCCGCTTGCATATTTTCTTCCTAAACATATTGAACAGAGTAAGTCTCTTTTGAGCCCACTGGCCTTCCTTTTATATATCTTTTTTTATTTATTTATATATATTTCCTTAAATATATATATTATTATTATGTTCAATATAACTGTGACTTTGGAAGCAATTAGTCACTAGGAGTTATCTTCCCCTTGGCTAGGTCATTTCTGCCCCCTACGGCTGAACTCAGCTCCTTGCGTGGTCCTACAGTTGTGATACATTACCTACACCTGTTGTGGGATTCGCACGTGTGACTCTTGCTGCCTGGGTTGAGCAAGGACTGGGCTCCATATCTGGTAACTATGATGATGCAATTTATAAAGAGTTATGATATGTATATATTTATCTATATATTATATGTTTTGACTTTGTTTTTTGATTCTTTGTTAGAGCTGGGTATACAAACAATATGGGTGGTTATACGGTATTCCCCTGAAGAAGCCAGACCCGGCGAAATATATAGGGATACAACATCATACCTGACCCCCGCCACACTCTGCTTGGGTAAACCAGCAACCCAGAAAAAATTCTAATCTGTTCAAGCTGTGGTTTTATTATCATTGTTCTTTCATATATTTTGTATAATATCCATGAGATATTTTAATAAAAAATTGTAAACTAATTATGTTTATGTGATTTTGTTCTACTAAGCACCGCTATAGTCCCACTTTTCTCGCCTTTTTGATACACAATACACATTCAGTACACTGTAATCTTACAGATTACAGTACTGTATCAAATAATAACACATCCCCTTTGTCCCGATTGGTCTGTCCAGTGTCCTGCATGCACTTTTATATTATAAAAACTGTTCTTTCTGCCTGGAAACTGGAGATTGTCCATAGCATCCAAAAAGTGTCCCTTTCATCAAAAGTGGTTTAAGACCAGCTAGAAAACAGCGATAATAAATTAGAATCACTTGCAGAATTGAGCGATAGTGATTTGTGGGGAAATCCGTCATCAAACACTGAAAAACACTTTTATTATTATTATATTATTATTTGTTATAATTATTTTATAGTTATTTATTATATTATAATTTATGATTTTGTGTTTCAAACTTTATCATACTAGACTCTTGTTTGGACAGATTTAAGTGTGTTATTCCTAAGAATTGCATGCCTACATAATAAAACGCCAAATTTCCATGCAAAATAATGGTACCGCTTTCAGCACCTAAAATCTGACAGAATCATACTGCCAGGGAGGTTAAGGACGTATGATGGTAGATTGAACCTGTACTGTTACGCACAATGGGATTTTGTATAAAATGATTTTTGATACCAATTTGTCTGGTGAATTTATGAAGATCAATGAAAATTTAAAATGTGGGGGCGTGGTCTGCCAGCGCTGGTGATGGCTGCTTAGACTCAGTGCTCGTCAGCTAAGGGAGAGACAAGAAGCGATTAAGGCCCAATCTCACAGTCAATCCACGGCCATCCTGCCTCCTGACACATCGGAGATTATAGCCAGCCATGACTAGGAAGAGGATGACTGAACATCAGCCAAAAAAACTGACAGCCTTCTTCTCCACATACTCCAGCAAGGTTAGTCAGCCCCAAAATGGCGCCGGCGCGGCTGCGATACCGGAGGCCTACACGGATCTACCCGACGATATTCCGGGAGATCAAGACTCACCTCGCCCTCCCCAGTCCCCTACCCTCAGAGCAGGAGACAACCCTGTCACAGGCAGCCCAGCGAAAACGCGGTTGCGATTAGAATCACTGCCGCTGCCATCTCAAATTGAGGCCCCGGCTTTCAACCACTTCCAGGCCAACCAGGCCCTACAATCATCCATGGCCTCATTCCCCACAACGGGCCAACCAGTGATGGATACTACATTAAAGGAAATGCTACTTTCTCTCCAGTCCTCACTGATGACTGACCTTTCATCACTGTTCACTAAAATATCTACAGATATGCATCTTATGGACAATAGAGTGACGCACTTAGAAAACAGCATGGAGGAATGCACTGAAACGGTGAACGATTTAGTCGACTCATATGCTGACATTAGAGAAGAACAAGCCTGGGTGAGGGCAAAGCTGGCAGACCTAGAGGACAGGTCCAGAAGAAATAATGTAAAAATTAGAGGAGTCCCTGAAACCATCCTACCTCTGGACCTCCCTAGGTATGCCAAGGAGCTTATGCACTTAATCCTGCCCGACGCTTCACCCAGAGACTTGATTGTGGATCGAATCCACAGAATTGCAAAACCCTCTCACCTAGCTGCATCAGTCCCTAGAGATGTCCTAATGAGGGTACATTTTTTCCCAGTGAAGGAGAGGCTGCTCATGACATTGAGAAATAACCCTTCATTGCCTGAACCATACGCATGGGTGCAACTATTTCCTGACCTCTCAAAATACACCCTGCAAATGAGGAGACAGCTTAACCCGATCACCAAAAGCCTCCACAACCACAAGATCCAATTTAAATGGAGATACCCTGCAACCTTGATCATCACAAGGAATGACGATTCGCATGTGATCCACACCCTCCAAAAGGGAATGCATCTACTCCAGTCCTGGGGAATCATTCCTGACACACTGCAGAATTCAACCCCTCCGAAGGAGCAATGCAACAACAGCACGACACGTCGCTCCTCACAGGGTCGCGGCACTTGATCAAATCAGCTTATTTTTTTTATTTTTTTTATTTATTTATTTATTTTTTTCTTCTTCTTTTCCTTCAACCAGCATTTGGGCCTGATTACATCTACAAGTATGATGCTCTCCCTGGCTCTCAGCCTTTCGATTTGTTAGTAAATTGAACAGTGACAGTTGTTACCCCCTCTTAGTGGTTTAGCTGAATGCGTACATTCTCTACTCCACCTAACGTTCTATCCGGTGGTCACCCCATCGAAAAAGAATACTCTTCAAGTTCCAGTTTTTATCTGGTTTAGTTCTATAGTTAACCCTTATTGTTTTACATCAGCTTCGCCGCAAGTTTGGCAACTACAACACCCTTAGAAGGTCTATCAGAACGTATGCTTATAGACAAGATCTGTCCTCTGAACCCAGGGAACCAACACATCCGCGACGTACCGTAAGTGCTTAAACCATATCTGTTTTTCCGTGCCTCCACACAACACCTGCAATGCCGACTACAGTATTATCCATAAATGCGAATGGACTCAACCACCCAGCAAAGAGGTATTCGCTATGGAAAACGGCTGTGGACCTAAGATGCGACGTACTGTATGTCCAGGAGACGCATTTTCTTTCCACAGCTCCACCTACATGCACGAACAGACATTTTTCCCAGATTTTTTCCGCCCCCTTTACCTCTAAAAAAAGAGGGGTGATGATAGCGATACGTAACTCGGTATCATTCCAACTGCACAATGTTAACCTAGATCCAGAAGGTCGTTACATCATTCTTGTATGTACCATTAATAACAATAAGTATACTTTGGTGAATATTTACGCTCCTAATGTCAAACAAGCTCGCTTTCTTCGCAAAATTATGCGTATTATACAACCTATGAGACATGGCAACTTAATCTTGTGCGGTGATTTCAACCTAGTACCTGAAATCCACATGGATTCTACATCCGCTTTAAAACGCAGAGAATCTCCCTTGAAAAAAATCATTGTTGAGCACGACTTGTTTGACGTCTGGAGATGTTTGAATGGAGAGGAGAGAGATTATACATATTTCTCTCCTTTACATAAAACGTACTCCCGTATTGATAATTTTCTCACTGACAAATGGCTCCTCCAGAACATTAGTGCAGCTGTTATCCACTCCGCATCCTGGTCGGATCATGCCCCAATTACTATTACCGTGTCTGATTCCTCGCGACAAAACAACACATTCATATGGAGGGCGAACAACTATATCCTGCAACATCCAAATTACTTTCCAGAAATATCAGCCCAATTAAACGAATATTTCGAAATAAATTCAGGCTCTGTGTCCGACCAGTGTGTGCTGTGGAATGCGCACAAAGCGTTTATCAGAGGAATGCTAATCAAGCTTAGCTCCAGCCACAAAAAAAATAGAACAATGCAGATAGACTCCCTTCTGTCCCAAATTGAAAAATTAGAACAACGAAATAAATCCAAACCCAATTCAACATACTCAGCACAAATCCTAATATTTAGACGAGAACTACGTATCCTCCTCCTCCAGTCGTACGAACGAATCCAGAGAAGACTAAAAGCCACTTTGTACTCCACATCCAACAAAGCAGGTAAAACCCTTGCACAACGTATAAAGGGCAGGCGTATAAAAAATAAAATAGACCACATACTACATCCCCACACAAAGGAAAACCTCAGAAACCCACAAGAGATAGCGGATGCTTTCAGCGCGTACTACAGCGATCTATATAATCTACAGCGAGACCCCGACACACACCAACCCACCCTAGACGAAATCACAGACTTTCTCTCACATGTCAGTCTTCCGTCGTTAACGTTAGAGCAACTCTCCCGCCTCAATGACCCTTTCACAGCACAAGAAATAGTAGAAACTATCAACACTCTCCCCTTAGGGAAATCACCAGGTCCCGACGGGCTAACGGGAGAATACTATAAACAATTTGCGCATCACCTAGCTCCACACCTTGCGAACATGTACAATGACGCGGCCTCCTCTGCTACATTTCCTCGGAAATCCTTACAAGCATTAATTATTACCCTCCCCAAGCCAGGGAAGGACCCAGTAACACCTCAGAACTTCCGTCCAATATCTCTATTAAACCTAGACTTAAAAATTTATGCCAAGTTGATCGCCACACGACTGAATCATATCATGCCCAACCTGATCCACAAGGATCAATCGGGCTTCACAGCGGGAAGACAAGCGTCAGATGCTACAAGGAGACTAATCAATATCATACATTATGCCGAGAATAGTGGAACGCCTTCCCTGCTCCTTTCTTTGGACGCGGAGAAGGCGTTCGACAGGATCAACTGGAAGTACTTACATCAAGTTCTCCAGAAGTTTGGTTTCACAGGTCAAATACTTAACGCTATCCTAGCACTATACACCTCCCCTTCGGCCCGGGTATTCTCTGCAGACATGATCTCCCAACCATTTAACATTACCAATGGCACTAGACAAGGATGCCCATTGTCGCCACTGATCTTCAACCTACTAATGGAACCCCTGGCAGAACACATTAGACAGAATCCAAATATCTCTGGTCTCAAGATAGGACACCAAACACACAAGGTTAGTCTGTTCGCAGACGATGTCATTCTTATGACTACAAACCCGATATCATCCCTACCAGAAATACAAAATACTCTTCAGTGGTTCAGTAAAATTTCCTACTACAAGGTCAACGCTTCCAAGTCATACATATTAGACCTAGGAATAGATGCAACTTCCAGGAACCTACTCCAAACGCAATTTCCCTTCACATGGGCGGAACACGACATAACATACCTAGGGATCCAACTGCCAAGATCGACAAAAAATCTCTTTAAGTGCAACTTTATCCCGTTTCTTACCAAACTACAAACTGAGGCCCAGAAATTAGCGAAACAGGAATTATCATGGTCGGGTAGACTCGCTGCATTCAAAATGTTACTGTTACCACAGCTGATATACTTATACAGGACCATCCCCATCCCTATCCCGTCGTCTTACTTTAAATCTCTCCAAACAACTCTGAACAAATTTCTATGGAAAGGCAAACCACCTAGATGCGCAAAACATACACTTATAAAACATAAATTAGCGGGAGGAGCAGGTCTGATTGACTTTGAAGATTACTATTGGGCATCCCTACTGACACAAATACAGGAATGGTTTCACAACCCTCCTAGCAAACTCTGGAGCATTACCGAAGCTGCAGTGATTAAACATCATACATTGCAAAACTGGTTGCTGAGTACCCCTCTTGGAGCCCCCATCTCCAATGCCCTTCCTCCTACGATAAGAGCCTCTGCACAAGCTTGGAAAAAACTAATAAACCTAACTCCAACAATGGCAAACTCATTCTCTCCCCCGTTACCGTTAGTAATACTCTGTCATTTCACTACAGATCTATATCTAGCACACTGGACACGTAAAGGTATTAACCACATACAAGATCTACTACAAGGGAACACAATAATGTCGTTCCAAACACTTCAGCAGAAATTCGCCCTTCCCAATTCGGATCTATTTACATATCTACGAATCAAACATTGTCTATCTCACCTAGCTCAGGCACTCTACACACTCCCACTTAGAGCGTGGGCATACTTGACAAATCCCTCGAAGATAAAAGGAATTTCCCTTTTCTATAATATTCTACATCAGAAAATGGAAATTACTAAAACTAAACCGCACATACACTGGGACACAGACCTTGGGAAAACCTTTACTGAATCTCAGTGGAAAACAGCACTACGCTCCATATACAAGGCAACCCTGAATTCAACATTCTGGGAAATCACACAAAAAATTTCTCTGCGGTGGTATCTTACACCAACTAAATTAGCATCTTTTAACAACACCACCTCAGACGTATGTTGGAGATGCAACTCAGGGAGAGGTGACCTGTTTCACATCCTCTGGGCGTGCCCTTCAATACAAACATATTGGATAAACATCTTCCTCATCCTGTCGGACATCGCACAGGAACAAATGCCACCTTCTCCGGCATTGGCATTGCTCAACTTGACAATTGAGTCGGTGCCAGGCCCATTGAGATTGGTTATAACCAACGTCCTTCTTGCTGCTCGGCTGAGTTTGACCAAATTATGGAAAAACACCCAACCTCCTACGACTGAATATACCATTGATCTCGTTAACCTACACTTCACATATGAGATTAGGGGGGGTGGTAGATGTGGCGCTGTCCAGATATGCAATGTAATAGACAAGGAAATTTTAGGTAATGGTATACCTATGACGGTATCCACTTTAGAATACAAGAAAAATAAATATAAAAATAGAAATAAAATTAGAAAAAATATGAATTGGCTCAGCCGGGTGTTTGTTAAGAAGAATTTTTGTTAAATTGAAATATTTTGATTGGGTGTCTTTCCAACAAGACGTGTCCCTCATGTGTGAAGCGAAAATTTTATTTGAAAAAGTGAAAAAAAGTGAATAAAATACTTTTTTAATGGAAAAGCATTAGTAAGACCGATGGTCGGCCGGGTGTTTGCTAAACAAAAATTTTTTCTTTAAATTTTGTCCAAAATGTGTTAAAGATGTGTTCATAAAGAGATGTGTGATAATGGACTATGCTAGTAAAGGGGTAGATAAGCTGATATGGTCTCAGCCGGGTGTTTACTGTTCCTAATATGTTCAGAAAAAAGTGCTGCCTTATAGCATTCAAATGAAGCTTAAAACTATATAAAACATGCGATATACATAGTATAGTGATGACAGAAAAGTCCAATAATTAGGTGGCAGTGAAAAAATGTGACTTTTTCTTGGTATGCTTTATGTTCCTTCAGTTTTCTTATGAGTGAGACAATCCGTAGGAGTTTAAATATATGCACTCACCAGATCCTTCATACCCTCCAGGGGTATGCTGCAGCCACAGTATGTGCCACTGTGTAGCAATCAGGGGATGGTTCCAGGGGTTCCTTGCGGTTCTGTGCACTGCTTGTCTCCTTTTCTTTATGGTTAGACTGTGGAATGCTTGGAAAGTATGCAAGATCGTTGCCAGGTTTCTTCTTGCTCTCACAAACCAACGTTGTCTGTGTTTCCCAGGCTGAGCCGGTTTCCACAGTCTAACCATAAAGAAAAGGAGACAAGCAGTGCACAGAACCGCAAGGAACCCCTGGAACCATCCCCTGATTGCTACACAGTGGCACATACTGTGGCTGCAGCATACCCCTGGAGGGTATGAAGGATCTGGTGAGTGCATATATTTAAACTCCTACGGATTGTCTCACTCATAAGAAAACTGAAGGAACATAAAGCATACCAAGAAAAAGTCACATTTTTTCACTGCCACCTAATTATTGGACTTTTCTGTCATCACTATACTATGTATATCGCATGTTTTATATAGTTTTAAGCTTCATTTGAATGCTATAAGGCAGCACTTTTTTCTGAACATATTAGGAACAGTAAACACCCGGCTGAGACCATATCAGCTTATCTACCCCTTTACTAGCATAGTCCATTATCACACATCTCTTTATGAACACATCTTTAACACATTTTGGACAAAATTTAAAGAAAAAATTTTTGTTTAGCAAACACCCGGCCGACCATCGGTCTTACTAATGCTTTTCCATTAAAAAAGTATTTTATTCACTTTTTTTCACTTTTTCAAATAAAATTTTCGCTTCACACATGAGGGACACGTCTTGTTGGAAAGACACCCAATCAAAATATTTCAATTTAACAAAAATTCTTCTTAACAAACACCCGGCTGAGCCAATTCATATTTTTTCTAATTTTATTTCTATTTTTATATTTATTTTTCTTGTATTCTAAAGTGGATACCGTCATAGGTATACCATTACCTAAAATTTCCTTGTCTATTACATTGCATATCTGGACAGCGCCACATCTACCACCCCCCCTTTTTTCATATTTTTGCTTTACCCATTGTGATATAGCAATCGAGTAGAGGCAGCAGTTCAGTCTACTGTGTTTTGATTTGATTTCCTTTGCGCGGAGACACCCCATCCATTTTCCACATATGAGATTACACTGGCTTCTAGTAGAGGTCAACTTAACAAAACAAAAAATGCATGGCTCCCCTGGACCAGGTGGTCCGGAGCAGAGCGGTTCATACAACCCACAGGAGCTGATAGTACCCCCGGACTGCGATAACTGAGTCATCTGTCTGGATACGATAGCTATGATAAGGTCACGTTAATATGTTTTGAAGTTACACTCTAGTGACGTATGTTTTTTCTGATTGCACTGTAAAGAACTATATGATATCTCCTGAAACAAAAATTTGGAACGCAAATTGTTTGAACTTGTATGTACTACACTTGAAAAATTTAATAAAAAACGATTGATAAAAAAGAAAGTTTAAAATGTATTAAGGTGGGCCTTAGGAGCAAACGTTAAACCTTTGTTCAGTAATCCCTCCTCCTCAGGGGTAAGAAAAGCGCCTCTTAGCAAAACAGATTTATTATGTAGCAGACAATTTGTATCAAACACTTACATCATGGTAAGTTTCAGGTGTCATCCAGTAGGATTAATGTTTATATTGCGTCCAGGATCTCTGACGCTACTCCACGGATTTCCCAGGTCCCGGTTATGGCGGCCGCAAGTAGCCGGGATACAGGCTGGCTTGTCCGTGATAGGAGACAGCAGCGAAAGATGGCAACGGTCGGTCCGGAGAGGAGCGTCTGACGTCAACTGGATGGTGCAGGGAACCACAACGCGTTTCAGAGCATGCGCAGCTCTCGTACAGGGCATGCGCGCTCCTTTCTCAAGTGTACCCTTGAGAAAGGAGCGCGCATGCCCTGTACGAGAGCTGCGCATGCTCTGAAACGCGTTGTGGTTCCCTGCACCATCCAGTTGACGTCAGACGCTCCTCTCCGGACCGACCGTTGCCATCTTTCGCTGCTGTCTCCTATCACGGACAAGCCAGCCTGTATCCCGGCTACTTGCGGCCGCCATAACCGGGACCTGGGAAATCCGTGGAGTAGCGTCAGAGATCCTGGACGCAATATAAACATTAATCCTACTGGATGACACCTGAAACTTACCATGATGTAAGTGTTTGATACAAATTGTCTGCTACATAATAAATCTGTTTTGCTAAGAGGCGCTTTTCTATTTTTCCTTTCATGTCATTTTCCTTGAGTCGGCTTCAACTTGGAGAAGAGCTGCCCTGGGCAACTGAGTTTTTATTAAAGACTTCCTATCCACAATTGTTACTATAGAGTTTTTCAAAACCTTATGCTACCTGCCATCCCTTGGTAACAGTAATAACTTTATGTCCATCTGATTGGAATACATTTTTTGTTTTTTTGATTTTCAACCTTTGTATAATATCCTTTACACATTTAGGATTAATCGTGTTTGTCTGTGCAGGCTTCCCAAGCGCTTGCATTTGCTATTGTTTTTCTTGATCACCCCCAGGTAACCCTTTCACCCCCTAGCACCGCCGTCGCTAAGCGATCATTTTTCTGATCGATGTCTTAGCGTCGGTGATGCTGATCGGTAGCCAGTAATTTTTTTTAGGTTCGCCGCAGGTTTTTATAGCGTCGGGTACCCCCATATATTACCTAATAAAGGTTTAACCCCCTTGATCGCCCCCCAGGTAACCCTTTCACCCCCTATCACCACTGTCACTAAGCGATAATTTTTCTGATCGCTGTCTTAGCGTCGGTGATGCAGATCGGTAGCCAGTAATTTTTTTTAGGTTCGCCGCAGGTTTTTATAGCGTCAGGTACCCCGATATATTACCTAATAAAGGTTTAACCCCCTTGATCGCCCCCCAGGTAACCCTTTCACCCCCTATCACCACTGTCGCTAAGCGATCATTTTTCTGATCGCTGTCTTAGCGTCGGTGATGCAGATCGGTAACCAGTAATTTTTTTTAGGTTCGCCGCAGGTTTTTATAGCGTCAGGTACCCCCATATATTACCTAATAAAGGTTTTAACCCCCTAATTGCCCCTAGTTAACCCTTTCACCAGTGATCATCATATAAGTGTTACGGGTGACGCTGGTTAGTTAGTTTGCTTTTTATAGTGTCAGGGCACCCGCCGTATATAACCCAATAAAGGTTTAACCCCCTGATCGCCCGGCGGGTGATATCAATTAGGTTTTAGCGTCAGAGAGGGTCTGCGTCACACCCCAGGCAGCGTCAGGTTAGTGCCAGTAGCGCTAATACCCACGCGTTAAGCATACACCCCCCTTAGTGGTATAGTATCTGAACAGATCAATATCTGATCTGATCAGATCTATACTAGCGTCCCCAGCAGTTTAGGGTTCCCAAAAACGCAGTGTTAGCGGGATCAGCCCAGATACCTGCTAGCACCTGCATTTTGCCCCTCCGTCCAGCCCAGGCCACCCAAGTGCAGTATCGATCGATCACTGTCACTTGCAAAACACAACACACATAACTGCAGCGTTCGCAGAGACAGGCCTGATCCCTGCGACTCCAGTGCTGTAGGAGGTGATTTCACCACCACAGTTAAAAAAAAAAAAAGCATATATGCCGAAGCATTGGGGCAGCAGGGGCGGAGGAGCGATTTTGCTCCTAATGCCGCGTACATACGGTCGAAATTCCGATGGAGGCTTGCCCGTGGAAAAGTCTGACCATGTGTACGCGGCATAACTTTTGCGGGAAGATGCCCCCATGCTTCGGCATATATAAATGGTGCATGTATGCCCATCATTAGAAGTGGGTGGATGAAGGGCGGTATTCTAATGGTGGGCATACCCACCGATCAATCTTTTTTTTTCGTTCAGCCAACAGGCTGCATGAAAAAAAAGATTACAATACATGTCCAACAAGGACCAGCAACGTACTGGTATGTTGCTGGACTTTGAATGTTTATACCAGAATGATGCCTGTGGGTTTAGGTATCATCTTGGTATCATTCTTTTCAGCCAGCGGCCGGATTTCATGTAAAAGCAATCCTAGTGGCTAATTAGCCTCTGGACTGCTTTTACAAGCAGTGGGAGGGAATGCCCCCCCGGATATAAAAAGCGCCATTGGGAAATTGGGAAAGCATTTTATCACACCGATCTTGGTGTGGTCAGATGCTTTGAGGGCAGAGGAAAGATCTAGGGTCCAATAGACCCCAGTTTTTTCAAAAAAGAGTACCTGTCATTACCTATTGCTATCATAGGGGATATTTACATTCCCTGAGATAACAATAAAAATGATTAAAAAAAATAAATATGGAAGCAACAGTTTAAAAATAAATTAAAAAAGCAAAATTAATAATAAAAAAAAAAAAAAAAAGCACCCCTGTCCTGCCCTGCTCTTGCCCAATGGCGAACGCAAGTGTCGGTCTGGCGTCATATGTAAACAGAAATTGCACCATGCATGTGAGGTATCACCGCAAAGGTCAGATCGAGGGCAGTAATTTTAGCAGTAGACCTCCTCTGTAAATCTAACGGCGTAACCTGTAAAGGCTTTTAAAGGCTTTTAAAAATGTATGTAGTTTGTCGCCAATGCGCGTTTGTGCGAAATTTTAAAGCTTGTCGTGTTTGGTATCTATGTACTCGGCCTAAGATCATCTTTTTTATTTCATCAAACATTTGGGCAATATAGTGTGTTTTAGTGCATTAAAATTAAAAAAAGTGTATTTTTTCCCCCAAAAATGCGTTTGAAAAATCGCTGTGCAAATACTGTGTAGAAAAAAAAATTGCAACACCCACCATTTTAATCTGTAGGGCCTTTGCTTTAAAAATATATATAATGTTTGGGGGTTCAACATAATTTTCTTGCAAAAAAAAAATATGTTTTCATGTAAACAAAAAGTGTGAAAAAGGGCTTTGCCTTCAAGTGGTTAGAAGAGTGGATGTTAGCTTCCTAATGTTGTGTATAAAATGCCAGAACAGTTCAAAACCCCCCCAAATTACCCCATTTTGGAAAGTAGACACCCCAAGCTATATACTGAGAGGCATGTCGAGTCCATGGAATATTTTATATGTTGACACAAGTTGCAGAAAATAGACAATTTATTTTTTTATTTTTTATTTTTTGCACAAAGTTGTCACTAAATGATATATTGCTCAAACATGTCATGGGCATATGTGGAATTACACCCCAAAATACATTCTGTTGCTTCTCCTGAGTACGGGAATACCACATGTGTGAGACTTTTTGGGAGCCTAGCCGCGTACGGGACCCCAAAAACCAATCACCGCCTTCAGGCTTTCTAAGGGTGTAAATTTTTGATTTCATTTCTCACTGCCTATCACAGTTTCGGAGGCCATGGAATGCCCAGATGGCACAAAACCCCCCCAAATGACCCCATTTTGGAAAGTAGACACCCCAAGCTATTTGCTGAGAGGTATGGTGAGTATTTTGCAGATCTCGCTTTTTGTCACAAAGTTATGAAAAAAAAAAAAAATGTTTTCTTCATTTTCAAAAACAAATGAGAGCTGTAAAATACTCACCATGCATCTCAGCAAATAGCTTAGGGTGTCTACTTTCCAAAATGGGGTCATTTGGGGGGGGTTTGTGCTATTTTGGCATTTTATGGCCTTCGAAACTGTGATAGGTAGTGAGGAGTGAAATCAAAAATTTGTGCCTAGAAATCCTGAAGGCGGTGCTTGGTTTTCGGGGTCCCGTACGCGGCTAGGCTCCCAAAAAGTCCCACACATGTGGTATCCCCGTACTCAGGAGAAGCAGCAAAATGTATTTTGGGGTGTAATTCCATATATAACCATGGCATGTGAGAGCAATATATCATTTAGTGACAACTTTTTGTAATTTTTAATTTTTTTTTGTCATTATTCAATCACTTGGGACAAAAAAAAAAAAATATTCAATGGGCTCAACAGGCCTCTCAGCAATTTCCTTGGGGTGTCTACTTTCTAAAATGGGGTCATTTAGCCGGGTTTTGTGCTATTTTGGCATTTTATGGCCTTCGAAACTGTGATAGGTAGTGAGGAGTGAAATCAAAAATTTGCGCCCTTAGAAATCCTGAAGGCGGTGCTTGGTTTTTGGGGGCCCGTACGCGGCTAGGCTCCCAAAAAGTCCCACACATGTGGTATCCCCGTACTCAGGAGCAGCAGCAAAATGTATTTTTGGGTGCAATTCCACATACAGGTCCTTCTCAAAAAATTAGCATATTGTGATAAAGTTCATTATTTTCTGTAATGTACTGATAAACATTAGACTTTCATATATTTTAGATTCATTACACACAACTGAAGTAGTTCAAGCCTTTTCTTGTTTTAATATTGATGATTTTGGCATACAGCTCATGAAAACCCAAAAATCCTATCTCAAAAAATTAGCATATTTCATCCGACCAATAAAAGAAAAGTGTTTTTAATACAAAAAAAGTCAACCTTCAAATAATTATGTTCAGTTATGCACTCAATACTTGGTCGGGAATCCTTTTGCAGAAATGACTGCTTCAATGCGTGGCATGGAGGCAACCAGCCTGTGGCACTGCTGAGGTGTTATGGAGGCCCAGGATGCTTCGATAGCGGCCTTAAGCTCATCCAGAGTGTTGGGTCTTGCGTCTCTCAACTTTCTCTTCCCAATATCCCACAGATTCTCTATGGGGTTCAGGTCAGGAGAGTTGGCAGGCCAATTGAGCACAGTAATACCATGGTCAGTAAACCATTTACCAGTGGTTTTGGCACTGTGAGCAGGTGCCAGGTCATGCTGAAAAATGAAATCTTCATCTCCATAAAGCTTTTCAGCAGATGGAAGCATTAAGTGCTCCAAAATCTCCTGATAGCTAGCTGCAATGACCCTGCCCTTGATAAAACACAGTGGACCAACACCAGCAGCTGACATGGCACCCCAGACCATCACTGACTGTGGGTACTTGACTCTGGACTTCAGGCATTTTGGCATTTCCCTCTCCCCAGTCTTCCTCCAGACTCTGGCACCTTGATTTCCGAATGTACTTTGGACCACTGAGCAACAGTCCAGTGCTGCTTCTCTGTAGCCCAGGTCAGGCGCTTCTGCCGCTGTTTCTGGTTCAAAAGTGGCTTGACCTGGGGAATGCGGCACCTGTAGCCCATTTCCTGCACACGCCTGTTCACGGTGGCTCTGGATGTTTCTACTCCAGACTCAGTCCACTGCTTCCGCAGGTCCTCCAAGGTCTGGAATCGGTCCTTCTCCACAATCTTCTTCAGGGTCCGGTCACCTCTTCTCGTTGTGCAGCGTTTTCTGCCACACTTTTTCCTTCCCACAGACTTCCCACTGAGGTGCCTTGATACAGCACTCTGGGAACAGCCTATTCGTTCAGAAATTTCTTTCTGTGTCTTACCCTCTTGCTTGAGGGTGTCAATGATGGCCTTCTGGACAGCAGTCAGGTCGGCAGTCTTACCCATGATTGCGGTTTTGAGTAATGAACCAGGCTGGAAGTTTTTAAAAGCCTCAGGAATCTTTTGCAGGTGTTTAGAGTTAATTAGTTGATTCAGATGATTAGGTTAATAGCTCGTTTAGAGAACCTTTTCATGATATGCTAATTTTTTGAGATAGGATTTTTGGGTTTTCATGAGCTGTATGCCAAAATCATCAATATTAAAACAAGAAAAGGCTTGAACTACTTCAGTTGTGTGTAATGAATCTAAAATATATGAAAGTCTAATGTTTATCAGTACATTACAGAAAATAATGAACTTTATCACAATATGCTAATTTTTTGAGAAGGACCTGTATAACCATGGCATGTGTGAGCAATATATCATTTAGTGACAACTTTTTGTAATTTTTTTTTTTTTTTTTTTTTTAGTCATTATTCAATCACTTGCGACAAAAAAAAAAATATTCAATGGGCTCAACATGCCTCTCAGCAATTTCCTTGGGGTGTCTACTTTCCAAAATTGGGTAATTTGGGGGGTTTTGTACTGCCCTGCCATTTTAGCACCTCAAGAAATGAGATAGGCAGTCATAAATTAAAAGCTGTGTAAATTCCAGAAAATGTACCCTAGTTTGTAGACGCTATAACCTTTGTGCAAACCAATAAATATACGCTTATTGATTTTTTTTTTACTAAAGACATGTGGCTGGCACCCACGATACATCATAAACCCCTGATACCAGACTACCCCACAATACAGGCCACACTTGCAGCATGGTCTCTATTCACCAAGTTGAAATTCTCAGAGGAACGCACCCATACATTAGATATCCCTTTGACGACCTACACTTTTCTTATTCCAAACTTTTCGACACATCACTGGAAAAAAAAGGGAATACATTTTAACATGTCAGACATAACGAAGACCACAGCACTCGACTCTCTCATGATACAACAGATTCGGAGTTACAGTAAAATGAACCCTCACACCACCACTAAGGTTCCATTAGCAATTTGGGACTTCCTCCTGAATAAAAGCAAAAAAAAACTCTAGGGGTATATCACTCTCCTACAGATTCAGTAACCAACAACTACACTACTCCAAAACCCCAGCGATGCTCAAATGGGAGGTAGAACTACAAACATCCTTTACATTTCCTCAATGGCTAACTGCTATTAAATATAATAGAACATCCTCAGCCTGTGTGGACCATTGGGACAACTCGTGCAAAATACTACATAGGTGGTACATCACGCCGACACGCTTACACATAATAAGACCCACTCTCTCCCCACTTTGTTGGAGGGACTGTCAGAACAGGGGTAATCTCCTTCACATTATGTGGCATTGTAGCATACTACAAAAATTTTGGGGAGACGTGTTTCAGCTTATATCGGACATTTCTAAAATGAATTACGTACCCTCTCCAGAATTAGCTCTTCTTACATTAGGGATAGAACTCTTCCCATATACCTGTAGAAAAGTGATTGTACATATCCTTCATGCTGCCCGTATCTCTATAGCAGCAAAATGGAGAACCACAAATCCTCCAACCGTATTGGAAGTAATAAACAGAGTAAATACCCAGAGTTTAATGGAGAGGATGCTTGCGTATAAACTAGATAGAATACATGTATACCACAAATTCTGGGATCCCTGGCCTCCGCTACATAATACCCCCTAGCATTGGTTAGACTATATGCTGATTGCAAGTATAAAAGCAGAATGATGTCCTGTGGTGCAGTAGAATTCTCAGAGCAGTGTAGTTGGTACTAGCACTAGTATCTTAATCCGCCTGCATACAGGTATTGTAGTAGTGTTCAAATAGTTAATGTTCACAACATGATTATAACTTCAGTTATACTATTTCTCCCTCATAGGACGTTAGCTATAAAGTAAACCCGTGGGCAACTCGAGTCGGCCAAACTCTGGGCCGTGCTCTCTGTACCTGGACTTGCTTATAGCTAGCCTGCTCACAGTGTGATCCCGGAAGGGGTGACTGGCTCTATGACCAAATGTTAAATCTGCCTTAAGGTCCAGGACTGATACAATGGAGTTGATACTCCTGAGTCAATATAGTGTTACAAGAAAGATGGAAATCTCCTATGATGAGTGGCATATTGTTTCCTTTTATGCAGTTATGGCTGATGTAGCTTCCTACAGTAATGTGCATTTGTTGCAACGATGCCTGTATGTTACTTCTGTTTTCTCAATCAATAAAAATTTAAAGTTAAAAAAAAAAAAAAAAGACATGTGGCTGAATACATTTTGGCCTAAATGTATGACTAAAATTTAGTTTATTTGATTTTTCTTATAACAAAAAGTAGAAAATATCTTTTTTTTTCTAAATTTTCGGTCTTTTTCCGTTTATATCGCAAAAAAGAAAAATCGCAGAGGCAATAAAATACCATTAAAAGAAAGCTCTATTTGTGGGAAGAAAAGGACGCAAATTTTGTTTCAGTACAACATTGCATGTCCGCACAATTTCCAGTTAAAACAGCGCAGTGCAAAATTCTGAAAACAGCTCTGGTCCTTTAGCTACAAAATGGTCCGGGGCTTAAGTGGTTAAACCTGACCAAACAAGACTCTAGTAGACATCCCAGATGTGATAAATTTGAAACACAAAATCATGAATTATAATCTAATAAGTAATATAATTGTATTCAATAATGTAGAAGAAAATAATGACATTTGTCAAACAAAGAAAATTCAATACACATCCTGAGTGTGATACATTTTAAAGCATGGAACTAGACAAAGTCCAACGTCACAATCTGGACAATGGTATCTTGTTTCTTTTCGGACTTTCTTTCCATTGCCATCTCTCTTGGAACAGCAGACCACGCACATCCTGGTAGGTGCTTCCTTTTTTGCGGTTGGCGGTATATAGTCCAAAAAATTACATCCAGTCAGGCGTTCTGGGTTGACAACGCCAACGGCACGTCGTCCGGGTCTGTTCACAGCTACTGATGGCATCTGGTGGTTGACAAAAATCTGCTCAGCCACCTTCCAGATAAAGTCGGAATGAACAAGAGGCATGCCACTCTTTGCTTTGTATAGGATATATGCATTCCAAAGGCATTGTTCCAGAAGATGCCTGAAAATATTTTTATAATATTTTTTCTGCTGTTTGCGCATAGCCGGGTAAAATGTCATTGCCTGATCGGCTCTGTCGACACCTCCCATTGTGTTATTATAGTCCATCACAACTTGCGGCTTCAGCAGATCTTTCCCACCTCTTGTGTGGACCATGGCAGTGGCGGTATTGTGCACAGTACTCATGAGACACACGTCCTTCTTGTCTCGCCATCGCATTGCCATCATCTTACCCTTCTGCCAGGCAAGCATTTTTCCTGTTTTTAGTTTTTTCTTGCCAAACATAGATGGCATGCCATGTCGGTTAGGCCTAACGGTACCATACTCATCAGTTTTATTTTGTAGCAAAACCTCATACAGTTCCGGAGATGTGTAGAAGTTGTCCGTGGTCACACAATATCCCTGGTTCAGCAATGGCTCCAGCAGTGTAAGGACAGATGATGTGGCCATCCCATAGCCGCTGTACCTGGGGTTGAACTTCGTGCCTTTACCAGTGTAAATAACCGAATTCCAGATGTACCCGGTGGATGACACACAGAGCATAAAGAATTTGATGCCAAACCGTGCTCTTTTGGATGCAATGTACTGTATTCAGCTTAGGCGTCCCTTGTAGGCCATCAGACTTTCATCCACGCTGACGTCCCTTTCTGGCACGTAGGTCCGCTGGAAATTGGCCACGATCATTTGGCATACCTCCCAGATTTTTTTTAGCTTGGACGCAGGATGCGTGGCCTCATCAAACTCCTTATTGTTTGCGAAGTGGAAATACTTCATGATGAGGGAAAAACGGTATTCAGACATGACGGTGCTAAAAAACAGAGTGGCCAGTAGCTTATTGGTGGTCCAGTACCATTTCTGGAGTGGTTTCCCCACCACCCCCTGAAGAATGATGAGTCCCAGAAACTGCCAGATGTCCTCTTTCGTCACCGGTTCCCACTTTCTGCTTCGGGAAAATCTGGCATGCAGCGTAGCGTATTGCTGATCATGGTAACGATTTGTCTCTGTGACAATTTTTTCAATTACCTCTTTAGTGAGGAATAATTGCAGGTATGCCAGAGGGTTGTCACACTCCACATCTACCTTCATCCCAGGTGATCCAGTGAACGGAAATCTTGGGGGCGCTACCTGGTCCGTATCGCAGTCTATAGGGCACCAAGTGCGCACATCGCTGAGGTCGCTGAGGTCAGGTGCAGGATCATCGCCGTTGTCACTTGCCAGATCCGTGGCGGTGTCAGTGTCTGACAACAAATCTCCCCACGACTCACTATCGCTCACTTCTGCGAGCAACTCTGTGTCGCTGCCGCTGTCACTTATCTGGTCCAAAAGCGCCCTTTTGGTAAAGTGGCGCTTTTTTGATGCTATATTTTTACGGCCACAGATGACAGGCAAGTGGGCACTGTACAGGGCACTGTATGGTGATCAGAGATGATACAGTGTAATACAGTGTAATCAGATACAATATAACCTCTTTTTTTTTTGTGTTGTGTTGTGTGAACTTTTGAACTTTTAAATTTGCCGCCCAGTTCCGTTCCCATGCGATGCTGCGGCTCGCAGGGAACGGAACCAGGAAGTCATACTAAAGTGCCGACACTCGCCGGTGATCTCGCTGGCGATCACAGCAGAGGACATCATCGCTGGATCGCCAGGAGAAGGTAAGGAAACTCCGCTGCGGGCTCTGCAATGTTACCCCGAGTCACCGATCCTAGCAAAAAAAAACAATCCCGAGTCACGCTCGGGATTAGGGATGAGCTTCGTGTTCGAGTCGAACATACGTTCGACTCGAACATTGGCTGTTCGATCGTTCGACGAAGATCGAACGATTTGGGCCGTTCGCGCCAAATTCGAGTGACGCGAACGGCCCACAATGCACTACGCCATCGCAGTGTCATCCAGGCGCTGTGATTGGCCAAGCATGCACTGTGACCCCGCATGCTTGGCCAATCACAGCGCCGGCAGCGAGGAGAGCAATGATTGGCCACAGGCAGGATGCCTGTGGCCAATTATTGCTGAGGGTGTTTAGTACACGCCCCACACTATAAAAGGCCGCCAGCACGGCGGCCTAGTGTAGTGTGTTCCGGAGCAGGGATACAGTAGCATAGGCAGGGACAGTGACTGTTATTTCTTTCTTGCTTAACCTGGATTCCTTTAGTTTAGGGAAAGAGAAGGATAGGTAGGGAGAGTGTCAGTGTGTTTTGTGCTTCTGCTATAGTGTGCTTAAAAAAAACATTTATTCTAGGGACAGAAAACTCTAGGTAGGGACAGTGTCAGTTTCTTTCACTCTGCAAGTCCTTGTTTCCAGGGACCTGTAAGGACAGTGAGTTAATTGTCCTTGTGCTATATTGTGCTTAAAAAAAACATTTATTCTAGGGACAGAAAACTCTAGGTAGGGACAGTGTCAGTTTCTTTCACTCTGCAAGTCCTTGTTTCCAGGGACCTGTAAGGACAGTGAGTTAATTGTCCTTGTGCTATATTGTGATTAAAAAAAACATTTATTCTAGGGACAGAAAACTCTAGGTAGGGACAGTGTCAGTTTCTTTCACTCTGCAAGTCCTTGTTTCCAGGGACCTGTAAGGACAGTGAGTTAATTTTCCTTGTGCTATATTGTGATTAAAAAAAACATTTTTTCTAGGGACAGAAAACTGTAGGTAGGGAGAGTGTTTTTTTTCTTTCACTCTGCAAGTCCTTGTTTCCAGGGACCTGTAAGGACAGTGAGTTAATTGTCCTTGTGCTATATTGTGCTTAAAAAAAACATTTATTCTAGGGACAGAAAACTCTAGGTAGGGACAGTGTCAGTTTCTTTCACTCTGCAAGTCCTTGTTTCCAGGGACCTGTAAGGACAGTGAGTTAATTTTCCTTGTGCTATATTGTGATTAAAAAAAACATTTATTCTAGGGACAGAAAACTCTAGGTAGGGACAGTGTCAGTTTCTTTCACTCTGCAAGTCCTTGTTTCCAGGGACCTGTAAGGACAGTGAGTTAATTTTCCTTGTGCTATATTGTGATTAAAAAAAACATTTTTTCTAGGGACAGAAAACTGTAGGTAGGGAGAGTGTTTTTTTTCTTTCACTCTGCAAGTCCTTGTTTCCAGGGACCTGTAAGGACAGTGAGTTAATTTTCCTTGTGCTATATTGTGCTTAAAAAAAACATTTTTTCTAGGGACAGAAAACTGTAGGTAGGGAGAGTGTTTTTTTTCTTTCACTCTGCAAGTCCTTGTTTCCAGGGACCTGTAAGGACAGTGAGTTAATTGTCCTTGTGCTATATTGTGCTTAAAAAAAACATTTATTCTAGGGACAGAAAACTCTAGGTAGGGACAGTGTCAGTTTCTTTCACTCTGCAAGTCCTTGTTTCCAGGGACCTGTAAGGACAGTGAGTTAATTTTCCTTGTGCTATATTGTGATTAAAAAAAACATTTATTCTAGGGACAGAAAACTCTAGGTAGGGACAGTGTCAGTTTCTTTCACTCTGCAAGTCCTTGTTTCCAGGGACCTGTAAGGACAGTGAGTTAATTTTCCTTGTGCTATATTGTGATTAAAAAAAACATTTTTTCTAGGGACAGAAAACTGTAGGTAGGGAGAGTGTTTTTTTTCTTTCACTCTGCAAGTCCTTGTTTCCAGGGACCTGTAAGGACAGTGAGTTAATTTTCCTTGTGCTATATTGTGCTTAAAAAAAACATTTTTTCTAGGGACAGAAAACTGTAGGTAGGGAGAGTGTTTTTTTTCTTTCACTCTGCAAGTCCTTGTTTCCAGGGACCTGTAAGGACAGTGAGTTAATTTTCCTTGTGCTATATTGTGCTTAAAAAAAACATTTATTCTAGGGACAGAAAACTCTAGGTAGGGACAGTGTCAGTTTCTTTCACTCTGCAAGTCCTTGTTTCCAGGGACCTGTAAGGACAGTGAGTTAATTGTCCTTGTGCTATATTGTGCTTAAAAAAAACATTTATTCTAGGGACAGAAAACTCTAGGTAGGGACAGTGTCAGTTTCTTTCACTCTGCAAGTCCTTGTTTCCAGGGACCTGTAAGGACAGTGAGTTAATTTTCCTTGTGCTATATTGTGATTAAAAAAAACATTTTTTCTAGGGACAGAAAACTGTAGGTAGGGAGAGTGTTTTTTTTCTTTCACTCTGCAAGTCCTTGTTTCCAGGGACCTGTAAGGACAGTGAGTTAATTTTCCTTGTGCTATATTGTGATTAAAAAAAACATTTTTTCTAGGGACAGAAAACTGTAGGTAGGGAGAGTGTTTTTTTTCTTTCACTCTGCAAGTCCTTGTTTCCAGGGACCTGTAAGGACAGTGAGTTAATTGTCCTTGTGCTATATTGTGCTTAAAAAAAACATTTTTTCTAGGGACAGAAAACTGTAGGTAGGGAGAGTGTTTTTTTTTTTTTCACTCTGCAAGTCCTTGTTTCCAGGGACCTGTAAGGACAGTGAGTTAATTTTCCTTGTGCTATATTGTGCTTAAAAAAAACATTTATTCTAGGGACAGAAAACTCTAGGTAGGGACAGTGTCAGTTTCTTTCACTCTGCAAGTCCTTGTTTCCAGGGACCTGGAGAGACATTGAGTGAATTGTCCTTGTGCTATATTGTGATTAAAAAAAACATTTATTCTAGGGACAGAAAACTCTAGGTAGGGACAGTGTCAGTTTCTTTCACTGTGAAAGTCCTTGTTTCAAGGGACAGAGAAGGACACCTGAAGGTAGCCCTTATTGCTTTTTTCCCATCTCCCTGCAGGCCATCTATTAGAATGTCTGGAAGGCAAACAAGGAGAGGCAGACAGTCAGGAGGCAATAAAAGAGGGCAAGCAGGCTCTGTGTCTGGGGGCAACAGTGCTGGTCGTGGACGCGGTGCATTGTCATCAGCACATGGCCATGGGACACGCTTGTCCTTCTTTTCGGCAGCTGGACATGTTGAGCCACATCATGCCGAAGACTTGGTAGAGTGGATGACCAAGCCCTCCTCCTCCTCCTCATCCTCTCTCACCCAGGCTCAGGGTACTGGAAAAGCAGCTGCCAAAGCGTCGTCTTCCCTGGTATCAATGTCAGACAAATCATCAGTCACTCCTTCCCTAGACCCACCATGTCCTCCTCCTGAGGAGTCCCCCGAACTGTTTCAGCACAGTGTTGGGTACATGCTCCAGGAGGATGCCCAGCGTTTCGAAGGGTCTGATGATGAAACCCAGCTAGAGGAAGGCAGTAGCGTGAGAGCAGACAGAGGGGATGCTCAAGAAGGACACCAATCTGGCAGTCATGTTCCAGCAGCTGCAGCATACTGCCAGATTGGCTCCAGTGATGAGGAGGGAGGGGATGATGAGGTCAATGACTCCACGTGGGTGCCTAATAGGAGAGAGGAGGAGGAGGAGGATGAGGAGGAGGCACATCTCCAACGAGGCAGGATGCCCTTTGGTGGCCAGCGTAAGGGCAGTACACCGACGGAATCACACCGCAGAGCTCCGCCTGTGCAGGGCGCTGCCTCTGCCCGTCATTCAAAAAGTTCTTTGGTGTGGGCCTTTTTTGAGGCTAGTGCATCAGATCGCACAGCTGCTGTTTGCAACATATGTCTCAAGCGTATATCGCGTGGCCAAAACATCAGCCGCTTGGGTACCACATGCCTGACCAGACATATGTTGACCTGCCATGCAGCTCGTTGGCAAGCCTACCTCAAAGACCCACACCAAAGAACAAAGCGGACCTCTCCTTGCACCGCATCAGCTGGGATCTCCAACCCCACTATAACTTCAGTCCTCTCTGAAACATGCACTGAGAGGAATGAAGGTGTAGAATTAGGTGTGTCACAGCCAAGTACTTGCGCCCACTCTGCTAGCAGTACACCGACGTCCGATTCTAGCAGGCAAATTTCCCTGCCCCAGCTGCTGGACCGTCGAAAGAAGTTCACTCCCAGCCATCCACATGCCCAGCGGTTGAATGCTAGCTTGGCTAAATTGCTAGCGCTTCAACTGCTGCCTTTTCAGTTGGTAGACTCGGCCCCCTTCCGTGAGTTTGTGCAATGTGCGGTTCCTCAGTGGCAGGTTCCCAAACGCCACTTTTTCTCACGGAAGGCTATTCCGGCTCTCTACCGGCATGTGGAAGGCAATGTCTTGGCCTCGCTGGACAGGGCGGTCAGCGGTAAGGTGCATATTACCGCTGACTCATGGTCCAGCAGGCATGGACAGGGACGTTACCTTTCTTTCACGGCCCATTGGGTCACTCTTTTGGCAGCTGGGAAGGATTCAGGACAAGGTGCAGTAGTGTTGGAGGTTGTCCCACCGCCACGCCTCCAAAATGCTACTACTGGTTGTGACACACCTCTCTCCTCCACCCCCTCCTCTTCTTCTTCCTCCATGGCCTCTTCCTGTGGTTTGTCCTATGAACCAGCGGTGCTCCGTAGCCGTTCACGGGGCTACGCAAGTACGCAGGCAAAAAGATGCCATGCCGTGCTTGCGCTGGTGTGTTTGGGGGACAGAAGCCACACTGGGGCAGAGGTCCTGTCTGCTCTGCAGGGCCAGGCCGAGAGGTGGTTGACGCCACGCCAGCTTAAGCCAGGAATGGTGGTTTGCGACAATGGCACCAACCTCCTCTCCGCCCTCCGACAGGGACAACTGACCCATGTGCCCTGTGTGGCTCACGTCCTTAACCTGGTGGTGCAGCGCTTCTTGGGCAGGTACCCGGGCTTACAGGATGTCCTGAGGCAGGCCAGGAAAGTCTGTGTGCATTTCCGCAGATCTTATAATGCCAGTGCTCGCCTGGCTGAGCTGCAAAAGGAGTTGAACCTGCCCAAGAACCGCCTTATATGTGACATGCCCACCAGGTGGAACTCAACGTTGGCCATGCTGCAGCGGCTGCACACGCAGCAGAGGGCCATCAATGAGTACCTGTGCGACTACGGCACCAGGACAGGGTCAGGGGAGCTTGGTTTTTTTTCTCCACGCCAGTGGGGCATGATCAGGGATGCATGCACTGTCCTGGCACCATTTGAGGAGGTCACGAGGATGGTGAGCAGTGACAGTGCATGCATCAGTGACACTGTACCTCTTGTCCACCTGTTGGAGCACACGCTGCGTGGAATAATGGACAGGGCACTTGAGGCAGAACAGAGGCAGGAAGAGGAGGACTTCCTTGCCTCTCAAGGCCCCCTTTACCCAGACAGTGTTCCTTCTGTCCCACCCATCGCACAGGAAGAGGAGGAGGAGGAGGAGGAGGAGGAGGAGGATTGTGTCAGCATGGAGGTGGAGGCTGGCACTCAGCATCATCAGCAGCAGTCTTTTAGGGATGATTTACAGTCCCAAGAAACCAGTGGACTTGTACGTGGCTGGGAGGAGGTGGCTGCGGATCATGTCGTCCTTAGTGACCCAGAGGACTCCGGAGCGAATGCCTCAGCAAACCTACGCTGCATGGCCTCCCTGATCCTGCAAAGTCTGCGGAAGGATCCTCGTATTCTTCGGATCAAGGAGAGGGACCATTACTGGCTGGCCACTCTCCTTGATCCACGGTACAAGGGTAAGGTTGCGGACCTTATGTTACCGTCGCAGAGGGAGCAGAGGATGAGACAACTCCGGGAGGCCTTGCAGAAAGGTCTGTGCAACGCGTTCCCAGAGACTGGGAGGTTGCAAACTCCTGGTCCTGGACAACGAGTTGCTGAGGCTTCGGCCAGTCAAAGAAGGAGCGGTGGGGAAGGTGGCCGTCTGACCGATGCGTTCAGACAATTCTTTAGTCCGCAGCCCCAAAGTATGATCGGTTCCAGCAACCATCGCCAGCGTCTGATAAACATGGTGCAGGAATATCTAGGGGCAAGGTCAGACTTGGACACCTTCCCCACCGAAAATCCTCTGGCTTACTGGGTCTTGAGGATGGATCACTGGCCAGAGCTTGCACAGTATGCAATTGAGCTACTGGCCTGTCCTGCATCCAGCGTTCTTTCGGAACGCACATTCAGTGCTGCTGGAGGATTTGTCACGGATCACAGGGTGCGCCTGTCCACCGACTCGGTTGATCGACTGACTTTCATCAAGATGAACCAGTCTTGGATCACCACCAGCTACCACACACCTGATGCTGATATAACAGACTAATTGATTTTAAAATGTCACATCCCTTCAAGACTGATGCTGATGCTGAGTGCCTGTGCTGTTATGTTGACTGGCTATCCTCCTCCTCCGAGTCCTCAATGATACGATTGATGATGATAGCTTGGAAGATCATTTTTGTTTATGGGTGCCGCCACCAGTGCCTAACGCCCAATTTTTCAGCCCCTGTTTAACAGGGGCGTGTAATTACAATTTTTGAAGCAATACTTTGCAACAGGGCTCATTGCTGTGCTCCAAGTACAGTATCTGTGAGGAGTTGCAGTGTTGTGCCACCAGTGCCTAAGGCCCAATTTTTCAGCCCCTGTTTAACAGGGGCGTGTCATTACAATTTTTGAAGCAATACTTTGCAACAGGGCTCATTGCTGTGCTCCAAGTACAGTATCTGTGAAGGGTTGCAGTGTTGTGCCACCAGTGCCTAAGGCCCAATTTTTCAGCCCCTGTTCAACAGGGGCATGTAATTACAATTCTTGATCTAATAATTCACAGCAGGGCCCATTGCTGCACCCACCAAGAGTAACTGTCAGGGCTTACAGTGTTGTGGCACCAGCACCACCATCAAAGGCCCAATTTTTACTACCACTGTTCAACAATTATATGTAATTAAAATTCCTGATATAATAGTTGACAGCAGGGCGTTCCAGCACCAACCAAGAGTAACTGTGAGTGCTTACAGTGTTGTGCCAACACCAACAACTAAGGGGCCTATTTCTGCAGAGTATATACGGCAGGTCCCTACTTTCAAACATCCAACTTACAAACGACTCCTACTTGCAAACGCAAGAAGACAACAGGAAGTGAGAGGAAATCTACCACTAGGAAGGAAAATTCTCTCCTGTAAGAATAAATATGGGAGAAAGGTGTCTCCTCTGTACTGATGCTTTATCAGCAATCCTTGTTTCAAGAAAAACACCACATTTCAAAAACAGTTGTCATTAGGACGGAAAGTGAGGTGAAATGTTCTGAACAGGGGCACAGACAGCAAAACAAATGTTACAGGGGTGATAACCCTTACCTATGTTTTCCAAAAAGTTTAAAAATAGATTTTTGGTCTGGAGCTACACTTCAACAATGTACCTGTTCAAAATTACAAACAGATTCTACATAAGAACAAACCTACAGTCCCTGTCTTGTATGCACCGCCTGTATACGGCTGTTCAGAGTATATAGGGCCTTTTTTATTTTATGTGCGGGGTTCCCCTTAATATCCATACAAGACCCAAAGGGGCTGGTAATGGGCTGGGGTAGGGGGGGGGTCATGGGGTAGCTATGCCATTTTTCTTAAAGATTTTCATCCATATTACCGGGACCAGACATTACATTAAAGCCGCAAGCAGTTTTAAATGGCTTTTTTTTCCTTTAGAAGTGTCATTTTGTGCAGGGACAGTTCTAAACACGGGAAACACGTGGCACTTCACAGGCATACTTTAGACACCCCCCAGGTACGATATTTAAAGGAATATTTGACTTTTTTTTTTTCACTTTATGCATCATTAAAATGACTGCTCCCGGAAAACGACCGTTTTTAAAACTTCTTTTTGCATTGATACATGTCCCCTGGTGCAGAACCCGGGTTCCCAAACCCTTTTTAGGACAATAACATGCATAATAGTTGTTATAATTAGCACTTTAGAATTCGAACGTTCGCATCCATTGTATTTAATAGGGTTCTAATGTTCGTTCGAACTTTCGGTCCGTTCGCGGGTTCTGGTGCGAACCGAACCCGGGGGTGTTCGGCTCATCACTACTCGGGATTACCACCAGGGAGGTTAACACCCATCATACCATAAGAACATACCTAAAATATAAAACAAAACACACAACAAGGATTGTGGAAAAGTTTGGACCACGGCCCCGTTATTGGGTTTAATTTTAATGATGAAATTACCTTTAACTTTTAATACCAAACAGAATCGCTGTTAACCATTAACAGACCAACATGCTTAGTCACTTAGTCACTAAAGCCTCGTACACCCGACCGTTTTTCTCTGCAAGAAAACTGCTGTGAGAGCTTTTTACCGAGAAAACCCGTCGTGTGTATGGTTTCTCGTCGGGAAAACTGCCGGGAATCTCGACGAGAAAAAAAGAGAACCTGCTCTCTATTTTCTTGTCGAGATTCTTGTCGGCCTGTTTCCCGACGAGAAAACCGTGAGTGTGTATGCTTACCTGTCCATGGTAAACCCGTGCATGCTCGAAAAGACTTCAACGCATGCGTGGTAGCATACAAGGGTAGTGTAGGGTCAAGCAAGACAGCGGTGACGAGATCGAATGTGACGAGCGCAGGCTCGTTGTAGTCGATGACGTCACTGCGTTCTTGCCATTCAAAATAACGGTGGTTCTTTTGAATGGCCGTGTGTACACTTGGCGAGCAAGGCAAGCTTGCCGGGACTCTCGTCGGGAAAACCAACATTTTTTTTCCCGACGAGATTCCCGCCCGTGTGTACGAGGCTTTAGACTCAAGCAGCAATATCTTATACCAACCAAATAACAGTTTACCAACCACTGTCCACCCACAAAGTGGGCGACATTACCCAAAAAGATAGACCTTCAATATCAAACAGAACTGTTGGTAACCAATAACAGACCAACTTGCTTAGTCACTAAGACTCAAGCAGTAATATCTTATATAAAACAAGTAACAGCATACCAACCACTGTCCACCCACAAAGTGGGCGACATCACCCACATAAAGGGGGACCGCGATGGGGGGAAATAAAGGGGAAGGAGGGTGGGAGAGCAGGTCAAAAGATCCAGAAGGAAGGCTGAGGAAAATCCAGAGGTGAGTTCAGCTGACAGACCTGAGGTAAATGCTAACTCCGCCCAGTGACAGGAGAGGATATAAGTGAAAGGTTACACTCATTGGCTAGATGTTTCCTGCCAAAGGATTTGTCACCAATCCAGTGATCTGCAGCTGAGGTAAATCTTCCTAGCAACAGCAGGCAGCTTGCCACCTGAAACACAAAACAGAAAGAACCCTCAAAGCAGCCATAGAGAGGCATGTACTTAACAATTATCATAGCCCTCTATTAAGAGTAAAATGTATTTATTAAACAAATGGGTGTTAGGAGTGACAATCCCATGGGACCACTTCTCTATTTTATTCTTTTGTGGCCCTGACATGGGATTGTACACCCCATTAACACCCATCATACCATAAGAACATACCTAAAATATAAAAAAAAACACATGTAGCGGGTATTCCAAATTTAGGGGGTCTCTATGTCCAAATTTAGGGGGTTAACCCAAGCACTAGTATGACTCGTGCCTTCTAATTGTGCTGGACTCTGCTTTGTTGCTGTGCGCCTATGTGAAGTTCCCTGTGGCCTGCAGGTGGCGCTGCCATGTTGAGTCAGGGTTGAACCATAGGATGCATTGGTGTGATTGGATGTCCTCTCTCGGCTACCATGCAGTGGGCTGGTTCTGCCTGCTGTGCATGCCGGAAGAGGATATAAAAGAAGCAGATGCCATTATTCGGGGAGAGACCCGGTTACAAGTACACAGAGGAGTGTGCCCCCTTGGGAGGGGGACGCGTACACCTACTGAAGGGTCTCGGGCACCTTTGGCCCGAGACCGCAACGTTCCGTGTAGGCCCAGTACCTTCAACTGGGTCTACAGGCAGAACTTTGGAGTCCTAGGATGCACAGGTGAGGGTATCCGCTCCGACCAGGAGGAAGCCAGGGGAGGATCGGTCCCATAACAGGAGATGAGTGATAGTTAGATTGCTGTCTCTGGAAAGGCCTGGTGACCTGTCGGAGGGAAGGATCCTATGCTCCGCAGAACTGACCCTGCGGAGTGCTGCTGCTCTTCGAGGACATACTGAACTTGTCCTTGGAGAATTTAAATTGCTTGTTTGAGCTCCACATCGGCTGCCAGGACCATTGAGGGACTATCCGGGTGAGCTGTACCCACTCGGGACCGAATGGTGATAAATCTGGGAGTTCTGTGCCTGAATCTGCTTTTAGTTCAACTATTATATCTCTCATCTACTCTCTCTTACCTATCAAGCAAAGATACAAAATAAACTCAATGTTGGAGTTTAAGTGGTTTGGACATTGACTTTATTGAAGAGGGAGAGGTACAGACTCGTCTCTACATTCTGGAGACGGGAACCAGTGGAAAGAGGTAACTCGCTGCGGGACCCAGATACATATACCCCCCCGCCTGACCTCTAAACTAGAGGACATGGGCTTGTGGCATGGGTGCCTCTCCTTTCCCCTATTAGGAGAGGGTAGTGCTACACATGGGGGCTCGGGTCCGGGATTCTGCAGCTGCCCCTGGAAGCTGGACTTTACTTTTTCCCTTGTGTGTGTTTTGTGGAAGTTGACCATGTTGAGAGAATTCGAACTGCGCCATTTGTGAGATAGAGGTACGGGCCTAGTTAATTTCTAACTGCGTAGTTTGTGGGCGTGTCTCGAGCCTAGAAAAGCCTGCGAGTTGCGTGCAGAAGAGAAAAAACGGGAGGAGCCTTGCTAGGTGTGTGCTTCACGTGATGTGTTGGCGCCAAAGGACAGTACAGATTGGATCAGTGACGAAGCAACTAGGCATGAGCTTCGTGTTCGAGTCGAACATAAGTTCGACTCGAACATCGGCTGTTCGATCGTTCGACGAAGATCGAACGATTTGGGCCGTTCGCGCCAAATTCGAGTGACGCGAACGGCCCACAATGCACTACGCCATCGCAGTGTCATCCAGGCGCTGTGATTGGCCAAGCATGCACTGTGACCCCGCATGCTTGGCCAATCACAGCGCCGGCAGCGAGGAGAGCAATGATTGGCCACAGGCAGGATGCCTGTGGCCAATTATTGCTGAGGGTGTTTAGTACACGCCCCACACTATAAAAGGCCGCCAGCACGGCGGCCTAGTGTAGTGTGTTCCGGAGCAGGGATAGAGCAGCATAGGCAGGGACAGTGACTTTTATTTCTTTCTTGCTTAACCTGGATTCCTTTAGTTTAGGGAAAGAGAAGGATAGGTAGGGAGAGTGTCAGTGTGTTTTGTGCTTGTGCTATATTGTGCTTAAAAAAAACATTTTTTCTAGGGACAGAAAACTGTAGGTAGGGAGAGTGTGTCAGTTTCTTTCACTGTCAAAGTCCTTGTTTCCAGGGACCTGGAAGGACAGTGAGTGAATTCTCCTTGTGCTAAATTGTGCTTAAAAAAAACATTTTTTCTAGGGACAGAAAACTGTAGGTAGGGAGAGTGTGTCAGTTTCTTTCACTGTCAAAGTCCTTGTTTCCAGGGACCTGGAAGGACAGTGAGTGAATTCTCCTTGTGCTAAATTGTGCTTAAAAAAAACATTTTTTCTAGGGACAGAAAACTGTAGGTAGGGAGAGTGTGTCAGTTTCTTTCACTGTCAAAGTCCTTGTTTCCAGGGACCTGGAAGGACAGTGAGTGAATTCTCCTTGTGCTAAATTGTGCTTAAAAAAAACATTTTTCTAGGGACAGAAAACTGTAGGTAGGGAGAGTGTGTCAGTTTCTTTCACTGTCAAAGTCCTTGTTTCCAGGGACCTGGAAGGACAGTGAGTGAATTCTCCTTGTGCTAAATTGTGCTTAAAAAAAACATTTTTTCTAGGGACAGAAAACTGTAGGTAGGGAGAGTGTGTCAGTTTCTTTCACTGTCAAAGTCCTTGTTTCCAGGGACCTGGAAGGACAGTGAGTGAATTCTCCTTGTGCTAAATTGTGCTTAAAAAAAACATTTTTTCTAGGGACAGAAAACTGTAGGTAGGGAGAGTGTGTCAGTTTCTTTCACTGTCAAAGTCCTTGTTTCCAGGGACCTGGAAGGACAGTGAGTGAATTCTCCTTGTGCTAAATTGTGCTTAAAAAAAACATTTTTTCTAGGGACAGAAAACTGTAGGTAGGGAGAGTGTGTCAGTTTCTTTCACTGTCAAAGTCCTTGTTTCCAGGGACCTGGAAGGACAGTGAGTGAATTCTCCTTGTGCTACATTGTGCTTAAAAAAAACATTTTTTCTAGGGACAGAAAACTGTAGGTAGGGAGAGTGTGTCAGTTTCTTTCACTGTCAAAGTCCTTGTTTCCAGGGTCCTGGAAGGACAGTGAGTGAATTCTCCTTGTGCTAAATTGTGCTTAAAAAAAACATTTTTTCTAGGGACAGAAAACTGTAGGTAGGGAGAGTGTGTCAGTTTCTTTCACTGTCAAAGTCCTTGTTTCCAGGGACCTGGAAGGACAGTGAGTGAATTCTCCTTGTGCTAAATTGTGCTTAAAAAAAACATTTTTTCTAGGGACAGAAAACTGTAGGTAGGGAGAGTGTGTCAGTTTCTTTCACTGTCAAAGTCCTTGTTTCCAGGGACCTGGAAGGACAGTGAGTGAATTCTCCTTGTGCTAAATTGTGCTTAAAAAAAACATTTTTTCTAGGGACAGAAAACTGTAGGTAGGGAGAGTGTGTCAGTTTCTTTCACTGTCAAAGTCCTTGTTTCCAGGGACCTGGAAGGACAGTGAGTGAATTCTCCTTGTGCTAAATTGTGCTTAAAAAAAACATTTTTTCTAGGGACAGAAAACTGTAGGTAGGGAGAGTGTGTCAGTTTCTTTCACTGTCAAAGTCCTTGTTTCCAGGGACCTGGAAGGACAGTGAGTGAATTCTCCTTGTGCTAAATTGTGCTTAAAAAAAACATTTTTTCTAGGGACAGAAAACTGTAGGTAGGGAGAGTGTGTCAGTTTCTTTCACTGTCAAAGTCCTTGTTTCCAGGGACCTGGAAGGACAGTGAGTGAATTCTCCTTGTGCTAAATTGTGCTTAAAAAAAACATTTTTTCTAGGGACAGAAAACTGTAGGTAGGGAGAGTGTGTCAGTTTCTTTCACTGTCAAAGTCCTTGTTTCCAGGGACCTGGAAGGACAGTGAGTGAATTCTCCTTGTGCTAAATTGTGCTTAAAAAAAACATTTTTTCTAGGGACAGAAAACTGTAGGTAGGGAGAGTGTGTCAGTTTCTTTCACTGTCAAAGTCCTTGTTTCCAGGGACCTGGAAGGACAGTGAGTGAATTCTCCTTGTGCTAAATTGTGCTTAAAAAAAACATTTTTTCTAGGGACAGAAAACTGTAGGTAGGGAGAGTGTGTCAGTTTCTTTCACTGTCAAAGTCCTTGTTTCCAGGGACCTGGAAGGACAGTGAGTGAATTCTCCTTGTGCTAAATTGTGCTTAAAAAAAACATTTTTTCTAGGGACAGAAAACTGTAGGTAGGGAGAGTGTGTCAGTTTCTTTCACTGTCAAAGTCCTTGTTTCCAGGGACCTGGAAGGACAGTGAGTGAATTCTCCTTGTGCTAAATTGTGCTTAAAAAAAACATTTTTTCTAGGGACAGAAAACTGTAGGTAGGGAGAGTGTGTCAGTTTCTTTCACTGTCAAAGTCCTTGTTTCCAGGGACCTGGAAGGACAGTGAGTGAATTCTCCTTGTGCTAAATTGTGCTTAAAAAAAACATTTTTTCTAGGGACAGAAAACTGTAGGTAGGGAGAGTGTGTCAGTTTCTTTCACTGTCAAAGTCCTTGTTTCCAGGGACATGGAAGGACAGTGAGTGAATTCTCCTTGTGCTAAATTGTGCTTAAAAAAAACATTTTTTCTAGGGACAGAAAACTGTAGGTAGGGAGAGTGTGTCAGTTTCTTTCACTGTCAAAGTCCTTGTTTCAAGGGACAGAGAAGGACACCTGAAGGTAGCCCTTATTGCTTTTTTCCCATCTCCCTGCAGGCCATCTATTAGAATGTCTGGAAGGCAAACAAGGAGAGGCAGACAGTCAGGAGGCAATAAAAGAGGGCAAGCAGGCTCTGTGTCTGGGGGCAACAGTGCTGGTCGTGGACGCGGTGCATTGTCATCAGCACATGGCCATGGGACACGCTTGTCCTTCTTTTCGGCAGCTGGACATGTTGAGCCACATCATGCCGAAGACTTGGTAGAGTGGATGACCAAGCCCTCCTCCTCCTCCTCATCCTCTCTCACCCAGGCTCAGGGTACTGGAAAAGCAGCTGCCAAAGCGTCCTCTTCCCTGGTATCAATGTCAGACTCATCATCAGTCACTCCTTCCCTAGACCCACCATGTCGTCCTCCTGAGGAGTCCCCCGAACTGTTTCAGCACAGTGTTGGGTACATGCTCCAGGAGGATGCCCAGCGTTTCGAAGGGTCTGATGATGAAACCCAGCTAGAGGAAGGCAGTAGCGTGAGAGCAGACAGAGGGGATGCTCAAGAAGGACACCAATCTGGCAGTCATGTTCCAGCAGCTGCAGCATACTGCCAGATTGGCTCCAGTGATGAGGAGGGAGGTGATGATGAGGTCACTGACTCCACGTGGGTGCCTAATAGGAGAGAGGAGGAGGAGGAGGATGAGGAGGAGGCACATCTCCAACGAGGCAGGATGCCCTTTGGTGGCCAGCGTAAGGGCAGTACACCGACGGAATCACACCGCAGAGCTCCGCCTGTGCAGGGCGCTGCCTCTGCCCGTCATTCAAAAAGTTCTTTGGTGTGGGCCTTTTTTGAGGCTAGTGCATCAGATCGCACAGCTGCTGTTTGCAACATATGTCTCAAGCGTATATCGCGTGGCCAAAACATCAGCCGCTTGGGTACCACATGCCTGACCAGACATATGTTGACCTGCCATGCAGCTCGTTGGCAAGCCTACCTCAAAGACCCACACCAAAGAACAAAGCGGACCTCTCCTTGCACCGCATCAGCTGGGATCTCCAACCCCACTATAACTTCAGTCCTCTCTGAAACATGCACTGAGAGGAATGAAGGTGTAGAATTAGGTGTGTCACAGCCAAGTGCTTGCGGCCACTCTGCTAGCAGTACACCGACGTCCGATTCTAGCAGGCAAATTTCCCTGCCCCAGCTGCTGGACCGTCGAAAGAAGTTCACTCCCAGCCATCCACATGCCCAGCGGTTGAATGCTAGCTTGGCTAAATTGCTAGCGCTTCAACTGCTGCCTTTTCAGTTGGTAGACTCGGCCCCCTTCCGTGAGTTTGTGCAATGTGCGGTTCCTCAGTGGCAGGTTCCCAAACGCCACTTTTTCTCACGGAAGGCTATTCCGGCTCTCTACCGGCATGTGGAAGGCAATGTCTTGGCCTCGCTGGACAGGGCGGTCAGCGGTAAGGTGCATATTACCGCTGACTCATGGTCCAGCAGGCATGGACAGGGACGTTACCTTTCTTTCACGGCCCATTGGGTCACTCTTTTGGCAGCTGGGAAGGATGCAGGACAAGGTGCAGTAGTGTTGGAGGTTGTCCCACCGCCACGCCTCCAAAATGCTACTACTGGTTGTGACACACCTCTCCCCTCCACCCCCTCCTCTTCTTCTTCCTCCATGGCCTCTTCCTGTGGTTTGTCCTATGAACCAGCGGTGCTCCGTAGCCGTTCACGGGGCTACGCAAGTACGCAGGCAAAAAGATGCCATGCCGTGCTTGCGCTGGTGTGTTTGGGGGACAGAAGCCACACTGGGGCAGAGGTCCTGTCTGCTCTGCAGGGCCAGGCCGAGAGGTGGTTGACGCCACGCCAGCTTAAGCCAGGAATGGTGGTTTGCGACAATGGCACCAACCTCCTCTCCGCCCTCCGACAGGGACAACTGACCCATGTGCCCTGTGTGGCTCACGTCCTTAACCTGGTGGTGCAGCGGTTCTTGGGCAGGTACCCGGGCTTACAGGATGTCCTGAGGCAGGCCAGGAAAGTCTGTGTGCATTTCCGCAGATCTTATAATGCCAGTGCTCGCCTGGCTGAGCTGCAAAAGGAGTTGAACCTGCCCAAGAACCGCCTTATATGTGACATGCCCACCAGGTGGAACTCAACGTTGGCCATGCTGCAGCGGCTGCACACGCAGCAGAGGGCCATCAATGAGTACCTGTGCGACTACGGCACCAGGACAGGGTCAGGGGAGCTTGGTTTTTTTTCTCCACGCCAGTGGGGCATGATCAGGGATGCATGCACTGTCCTGGCACCATTTGAGGAGGCCACGAGGATGGTGAGCAGTGACAGTGCATGCATCAGTGACACTGTACCTCTTGTCCACCTGTTGGAGCACACGCTGCGTGGAATAATGGACAGGGCACTTGAGGCAGAACAGAGGCAGGAAGAGGAGGACTTCCTTGCCTCTCAAGGCCCCCTTTACCCAGACAGTGTTCCTTCTGTCCCACCCATCGCACAGGAAGAGGAGGAGGAGGAGGAGGAGGAGGAGGATTGTGTCAGCATGGAGGTGGAGGCTGGCACTCAGCATCATCAGCAGCAGTCTTTTAGGGATGATTTACAGTCCCAAGAAACCAGTGGACTTGTACGTGGCTGGGAGGAGGTGGCTGCGGATCATGTCGTCCTTAGTGACCCAGAGGACTCCGGAGCGAATGCCTCAGCAAACCTACGCTGCATGGCCTCCCTGATCCTGCAAAGTCTGCGGAAGGATCCTCGTATTCTTCGGATCAAGGAGAGGGACCATTACTGGCTGGCCACTCTCCTTGATCCACGGTACAAGGGTAAGGTTGCGGACCTTATGTTACCGTTGCAGAGGGAGCAGAGGATGAGACAACTCCGGGAGGCCTTGCAGAAAGGTCTGTGCAACGCGTTCCCAGAGACTGGGAGGTTACAAACTCCTGGTCCTGGACAACGAGTTGCTGAGGCTTCGGCCAGTCAAAGAAGGAGCGGTGGGGAAGGTGGCCGTCTGACCGATGCGTTCAGACAATTCTTTAGTCCGCAGCCCCAAAGTATGATCGGTTCCAGCAACCATCGCCAGCGTCTGATAAACATGGTGCAGGAATATCTAGGGGCAAGGTCAGACTTGGACACCTTCCCCACCGAAAATCCTCTGGCTTACTGGGTCTTGAGGATGGATCACTGGCCAGAGCTTGCACAGTATGCAATTGAGCTACTGGCCTGTCCTGCATCCAGCGTTCTTTCGGAACGCACATTCAGTGCTGCTGGAGGATTTGTCACGGATCACAGGGTGCGCCTGTCCACCGACTCGGTTGATCGACTGACTTTCATCAAGATGAACCAGTCTTGGATCACCACCAGCTACCACACACCTGATGCTGATATAACAGACTAATTGATTTTAACATGTCACATCCCTTCAAGACTGATGCTGATGCTGAGTGCCTGTGCTGTTATGTTGACTGGCTATCCTCCTCCTCCGAGTCCTCAATGATACGATTGATGATGATAGCTTGGAAGATCATTTTTGTTTATGGGTGCCGCCACCAGTGGCTAAGGCCCAATTTTTCAGCCCCTGTTTTACAGGGGCGTGTAATTACAATTTTTTTAGCAATAATTTGCCATAGGGCTCATTGCTGTGCTCCAAGTACAGTATCTGTGAGGGGTTGGAGTGTTGTGGCACCAGTGCCTAAGGCCCAATTTTTCAGCCCCTGTTTAACAGGGGCGTGTCATTACAATTTTTGAAGCAATACTTTGCAACAGGGCTCATTGCTGTGCTCCAAGTACAGTATCTGTGAGGGGTTGTAGTGTTGTGCCACCAGTGCCTAAGGCCCAATTTTTCAGCCCCTGTTCAACAGGGGCATGCAATTACAATTCTTGATCTAATAATTCACAGCAGGGTCCATTGCTGCACCCACCAAGAGTAACTCTGAGGGCTTACAGTCTTGTGGCAACGCCACCACCACCACCACCACGAAAGGCCCAATTTTTCAGCCCCTGTTCAAAAGGGGCATGTAATTACAATTCTTGATCTAATAATTCACAGCAGGGCCCATTGCTGCACCCACCAAGAGTAACTGTCAGGGCTTACAGTGTTGTGGCACCAGCACCACCATCAAAGCCCCAATTTTTACTACCACTGTTCAACAATTATATGTAATTAAAATTCCTGATATAATAGTTGACAGCAGGGCGTTCCAGCACCAACCAAGAGTAACTGAGTGCTTACAGTGTTGTGCCAACACCAACAACTAAGGGGCCTATTTCTGCAGAGTATATACGGCAGGTCCCTACTTTCAAACATCCAACTTACAAACGACTCCTACTTGCAAACGAAAGAAGACAACAGGAAGTGAGAGGAAATCTACCCCTAGAAAGGAAAATTCTCTCCTGTAAGAATAAATATGGGAGAAAGGGGTCTCATCTGTACTGATGCTTTATCAGCAATCCTTGTTTCAAGAAAAACACCACATTTCAAAAACAGTTGTCATTGGGACGGAAAGTGAGGTGAAATGTTCTGAACAGGGGCACAGACAGCAAAACAAATGTTACAGGGGTGATAACCCTTACCTATGTTTCCCAAAAAGTTTAAAAATAGATTTTTGGGCTGGAGCTACACTTCAACAATGTACCTGTTCAAAATTACAAACAGATTCTACATAAGAACAAACCTACAGTCCCTGTCTTGTATGCACCGCCTGTATACGGCTGTTCAGAGTATATAGGGCCTTTTTTATTTTATGTGCGGGGTTCCCCTTAATATCCATACAAGACCCAAAGGGGCTGGTAACGGGCTGGGGTAGGGGGGGGTCATGGGGTAGCTATGCCATTTTTCTTAAAGAATTTCATCCATATTACCGGGACCAGACATTACATTAAAGCCGCAAGCAGTTTTAAATGGCTTTTTTTTCATTTAGAAGTGTCATTTTGTGCAGGGACAGTTCTAAACACGGGAAACACGTGGCACTTCACAGGCATACTTTAGACACCCCCCAGGTACGATATTTAAAGGAATATTTGACTTTTTTTTTTCACTTTATGCATCATTAAAATGACTGCTCCCGAAAAACGACCGTTTTTAAAACTTCTTTTTTGCATTGATACATGTCCCCTGGTGCAGAACCCGGGTTCCCAAACCCTATTTATGACAATAACATGCATAATAGTTGTTATAATTAGCACTTTAGAATTCGAACGTTCGCATCCATTGTATTTAATAGGGTTCTAATGTTCGTTCGAACTTTCGGTCCGTTCGCGGGTTCTGGTGCGAACCGAACCCGGGGGTGTTCGGCTCATCACTAGAAGCAACATGTCAGCTCCATGGATCTCTGTTTCATCGGGACCTTGTGGGTTCTCAACTGCTTCAGCCATGGACGTTGCTTCGCTTGCTGCTCCTTTAAAGGATACAGGAATTTGGCTGAAGCCCCGGGGTCGCTTTGCCCTTTACACATGCAGAGACGTAGAGGCCTTGGGCATGATCTGTCCAAAGTGCCAGGGACTGGCCGTACAGCTTCGCCCTTTGGGGAGATGTGCCCTTTGCGGGGAATTCCCTTTTGAGGTAGATACTACTGAAAAGCCAAAGGTCTACCGGGTTAACTGCCTCTCCGGTGCAGTGGGCTGGTTCTGCCTGCTGTGCTGGCAGCTGTGCATACCGGGAGAGGATATAAAAGAAGCAGACGCCAATATTCGGGGAGAGACTCAGGGACAAGTACACGGAGGAGTGTGCCCCCTTGGGAGTGGGGCGCGTACATCGGCTGAAGGATCTCGGGCACCTTCGGCCCGAGACGGCAACGTTCCGGGTAGGCCCAGTACCTTCAACTGGGTCTACAGGCAGAACTTTGGAGTCCTAGGATGCCCGGGTGAGGGTATCCGCTCCGACCAGGAGGAAGCCAGGGGAGGATCGGTCCCATAACAGGAGATGAGTGATAGTTAGATTGCTGTCTCGGGAAAGGCCTGGTGACCTGTCGGAGGGAAAGATCCTATGCTCCGCAGAACTGACCCTGCGGAGTGCTGCTGCTCTTCGAGGACATACTGAACTTGTCCTTGGAGGATTTAAATTGCTTGTTCGAGCTCCACATCGGCTGCCAGGACCATTGAGGGACTATCCGGGTGAGCTGTACCCACTCGGGACCGAATGGTGATAAATCTGGGAATTCTGTGCCTGAATCTGCTTTTAGTTCAACTATTATATCTCTCATCTACTCTCTCTTACCTATCAAGTAAAGATACAAAATAAACTCAATGTTGGAGTTTAAGTGGTTTGGACATTGACTTTATTGAAGAGGGAGAGGTACAGACTTGTCTCTACATTCTGGAGACGGGATCCAGTGGAAAGAGGTAACTCGCTGCGGGACCCAGATACATATACACCGCCTGACCTCTAAACTAGAGGACACGGGCTTGTGGCATCTCATTTCCCCTATTAGGAGAGGGTAGTGCTACACACACAACACCAATTGTGGAAAAGTTTAGGCCGCGGCCCCTTTATTGGGTTTAAAACAATTTTAATTATGAAATGAACTTTAACCTTTAATTCCAATCAGAATCGCTGTTAACCATTAACAGACCAACATTTACCAACCACTGTCCACCCACAAAGTGGTCGACATTACCCAAAAAGATAGACCTTCAATATTAAACAGAACTGTTGGTAACCAATAACAGACCAACTTGCTTAGTCACTAAGACTCAAGCAGTAATATCTTATGTAAAACAAGTAACAGCGTACCAACCACTGTCCACCCACAAAGTGGTCGACATTACCCACATAAAGGGGGACCGCGAAGGGGGGAAATAAAAGGGAGGGAGGGTGGGAGAGCAGGTCAAAAGATCCAGAAGGAAGGCTGAGGAGAATCCAGAGGTGAGTCCAGCTGACAGATCTAAGGTAAATGCTAACTCCGCCCAGTGACAGGAGAAGATATAAGTGAAAGGTTGCACTCATTGGCTAGATGTTTCCCGCCAAAGGATTTGTCGACAATCCAGTGATCTGCAGCTGAGGTAAATCTTCCTAGCAACAGCTGGCAGCTTGTCACCTGAAACACAAAACAGAAAGAACCAGGAAAGCAGTCATAGAGAGACATGTACTTAACAATTATCATAGCCCTCTATTAAGAGTAAAATGTATTTATTAAACAAATGGGTGTTAGGGGTGACAATCCCATGGGGCCACTTCTCTTTTATTCTTTCATGGCCCTGACATGGGATTGTACACCCCATTAACACCCATCATACCATAAGAACATACCTAAAATATAAAATAAAACACACAAGGATTGTGGAAAAATTTAGGCCGCGGCCCGTTTATTGGGTTTAAAACTATTTCAATTATGAAATGAACTTTAACCTTTAATTCCAATCAGAATCGCTGTTAACCACTAACAGACCAACATGCTTAGTCACTAAGACTCAAGCAGTGATATCTTATACCAACCAAATACCAGTTTACCAACCACTGTCCACCCACAAAGTGGGCAACATTACCCAAAAGCCAGGTTACCAACCTAGCCCCACCCCACCACCGTGGCCTAAAAAATCACTCTTTACAATCCAGCATTAAAAATTCCCTTATCAATGACGGAGAAAATGTACCAAAAACATACCTACCAAACTTCTGAAATTGTAAAGAGAGACACCCTTCTGCACAGTAAGTAGCAAAAGAAATGTCCCCAGTTACAGGGACCTCAAGGATCTAATATGCAGAAAATGATTGGCTTAACAATACATGTGCTTTTTACTTACCTCTACTTTTCCTTTATAATGATTTTTCAAAATAACAAATGCAGTAATATAGAGGCTGAATAAAATGATTAGTGCAGCATAACAATTTTGGCAGTAAAATAGTACATGTATAGAGATGTACATATCAGACTAAAAAAAGGGACAACTGAAGCTGCATGAGGGACAGAGGGATTTGGTCTCAAAGGAGGGACAATTGGGCACTATGCCAAATACTGCTAGACCTCTGATAAAACTCTCCAGATCACAATAGGGAAAAATGAAATCACTAATAATGAGTATACAGTAAATTAGCATATCAATCAATTTTATGGTAACTGTACCATGAACTGAAGCCCAGGCCTAGAAAACCACTTATTTGTAGACAGGAGAGTTCCCATTCTTTTTTTTTTTAGAAGGTCTAAGATTTTAAATCCCTTCCAGGTGAACAAGGATATCCAACACAGCTCACACTTGCAAATAGGGAATATGATCAGCCAACTATTTCAAATACATAACCCATATACCGTATATACTCGAGTATAAGCCAAGTTTTTCAGCACATTTTTTGTGCTGAAAATGCCCCCCTCGAGTCAACTTTTTGTGCCTGATCTCCCGGACTTTGGGGACGAGGTACCGGCTGTCCGTTGGTCCCCTGGACCCCAAACTTGGCACACATGTAGCCCTTCTCTTCCTCTACAATTGTGCAAAGTTTGTTGTCTGGGGGACCTACGGCCGGGGAGCACCGATTTTTCAAAGCCAGGCTCCCCTTCCATAGACTCCCATTTTAAACGGTAATTTCTTCAGTAAGTTTGGGGACCCAGTACTTGGCACACATGTAGCCCCAGTTCTCCTCTACAAGTGTGCAAAGTTTGCTGTCTGGGGGACCTACTGCCGGGGAGCACCGATTTTTCAAAGCCGAGCACCCCTTCCATATACTCCCATGTTAAACGTAAGTCTAGTCATGGACATAGTGAGGCATGGGCACAGTGAGGCATGGACACAGTAAGGCATGGACACAGTAAGGCATGGACACAGTAAGGCACAGTGAGGCATGGACACAGTGAGGCATGGGCACAGTGAGGCATGGGCACAGTGAGGCATGGACACAGTGAGGCATGCACATGGACACAGTGAGGCAAAGTGAGGCATGCAGATGAACACCCTAGGTTTATACTCGAGTCAATAAGTTTTCCCAATTTTTTGTGGTAAAATTAGGTGCCTCGGCTTATATTCGGCTCAGCTTATACTCGAGTATTTACGGTACCCTGCAAGAGAACTGGATTTTTAACAGGAGGGAAATAAAATCCTCTGCACCAGACAACATATGAATGTCAACTATTCATACTATAATTTTTATTTTATTTTTTCTATTATAAAAGGCGGAGACTTGCGTAATAAATGCAAAGAGCAGGATGGACATAAAGAGCAGGGTGCCCATCTACGTCCTGATGCACTCCCTATGTAGCGGCTGCATATCCTGCACCATAAACATATTTTAGGGACAGATTTAAAGTGGTTGTAAACCCTTTTTTATCTTTTTTTTTTTTTACTAACCTGCAAGACAAAGCTATAATGAGCTAGTATGACTAGCATACTAGCTCATTATGTACCACTTACCTTCGATCGGGGCCCCCGAAGTCATCCGTGTCCCTCCTCTAGCCGCATCCATCGCTGCGGCGATAGCCGGAATGTTACTTCCGGGTATCGCCGCTGCAGCCAATCACAGCGCCGCTTCGGCGCTGTGCTTGGCCGGAGCGGCGAAGACGTGACTCCGCGCATGCGCGCGTGAGCTGTCGAATTCGGCTACGTCGTCGAATGTTGCGACCTAGCCGAATTTGTGAATGGGGTGACGTCAGCGTCGCCGCATTTACATACAAATATCTCCTTAACCGTGTAGGTTAAGGAGATATTTCATGCACCTACAGGTAAGCCTTAATCTAGGCTTACCTGTAGGTCTTTGTTTAAAAAGTGGGTTTACAACCACTTTAACCACTTGCCACCCAGGCCAATTCTGACACTTCGCTCCTACACATGTAAAAATCATAATTTTTTTTTGCTAGAAAATTACATAGAGCCCCCAAACACTATATACCGTATTTATCGGCGTATAACACGCACAGGCATATAACACGCACCCTAACTTTAAGAGGGAAGTTTCAGGAAAAAAAACTTTCCACAGACCCCTGCGTATAACACGCAGGCACAGTTTACCCTCTATTTTCAGGGTAAAAAAGTGAGTGTTATACGCCAATAAATACAGTATGTTTTTTAGCAGAGACCCTACAGAATACAATGGCGGTCATTGCAACTTTTTATCTTGCATGGTATTTGTGCAGCAACTTTTCAAACTTGTTTTTTTGGTAAAAAAAAAAGTTCCATGCTTTAAAAAAAAAAACAGTAAAGTTAGCCCAATTTTTGGGATAATGTGAAAGATGAAGTTACGCAGAGTAAATAGATACCTAACATGTCACGCTTCAAAATTGTACACGCTCGTGGAATGGCGCCAAACTTCGGTACTTAAAAATCCCCATGGGCGACACTTTACATTTTTTTTACTGGTTATATGTTTTGAGTCACAGAAGAGGTCTAGGGCTAGAATTATTGCTCTCGCTCTAATGTTTGTGGCGACACCTAACATGTGTGGTTTGAACACCGTTTTCATATGTGGGCGGACTTACATATGCGTTCGCTTCTGCATGCGAGCACACGGGGACAGGGGCACTTTAAAAAAAAAAATGTATTGTTAATTTTACTTATTTTTTTTTTATTTTGACACTTTTATTCCTATTACAAGGAATGTAAACATCCCTTGTAAAAGGAATATGACATGACAGGTCCTCTTTACAGTGAGATATGGGGTCAATAAGACCCCACATCTCACCACTAGGCTGGGAAGCCTGAAATAAATAAAAAAAAAGATAACCGCTTCCCAGCTAATGTGGCGCAGTTATTTTGAATGCAGAGTCCGGGCATGATGTCATAACATCGTGCCCGGCCTCCGATGATCATAGAGATTCCGGCGACCATCTGGTCCGCCGGAAATCTCTATGATCAGCATCCGGGGCCGGCGGATCCGTTCTCTGACTCACCGATCGCAGCGGTGAGTCGGTAGAAGCACCGGAGGGCGGCGGGAGGGGGGGCGTAAAAACACAATATCAGGCAACTCATTCACAGATTTGAAACTTACTAGCCCTAAACAGCCTAATTCCTGTTAAGAAAGTAAATAAAACCCTCAGAAAAGGCAATGATGATAAGCTGACTGATGAGCCTGTTTGGCACACATGTAACCACACAATCCCCACTAACAACCCTGACATGCTATATACTGCATAGGAGCACTAACCATCCTAGCACAGTACTGTACCTGCAATAACTGCAGCAAATGAAAACACAATGAAGACATTTCACATCTCAGAAGTGTGATAAGTGAACTATAAATAACAGCACTAGAGAGCTAAGAGTGAACAAGGAAAGGGGGTGACTAAAGGCTGACAGAGCACAATGAACAGGGAAGACACTGACACAGAGGAGACTGAAGCAGACAGAACAGAGTGAAGTCTTTCCCGGCCCTCAGAGCCTTCACTCACCCCTAGTCTGTGGTGATGATGATGATGATCCTGTTGGAGAGGTGTTGATCACGCTGTTGGCCCATGGTAGCAGCTTCAGACCCGCTGCCTACCTGGCTCACGCTGGCAGGAACAGTGGCGCTGTGGGTGTCTGTGTAGGGCCTCCTTATCCTGCGTATTCTTTCACGGTAGCTTCTGTCCTGTCGGCCTGTGCACTGACACTTCCAGTCAGCGGTCCTCTTCTTCTGGTCCTTGTAAAGTCCCAGTGGTGACATGATGCTCCTATGGTCTTGTCTCAGGTCCAGGTCTGACTACAGGCTGGTCTCAGGTAACCTATTGCCATCAGTATTTAGAGTATACCTGGCACTTCAGTATGGGAGGTACAATACAGGCCCAGGGCCCACAGATGTAAGTTAAGATACATCTATCACCAGTGAAAACTGAGGGGGGGGGGAGTAAAATAAATAAATAATAATAATTAGATGACTGAGGCAAGTCTTTCTCCAGGGAAATTAGTCCTAGTGCATGAAGTAGAATATCCATTCTGGGCTGAGAGCAGATCAAATATCCAGAAGGAAGGCTGAGGAGAATCCAGAGGTGAGTCCAGCTGGCAGACCTGAAAGGTTACACTCATTGGCTAGATGTTTCCTGCCTAATGATTTGTCACCAATCCAGTGATCTGCAGCTGAGGTAAATCTTCTTAGCAACAGCAGGCAGCTTGTCACCTGAAACACAAAACAGAAAGAACCAGCAAAGCAGCCATAGAGAGACATGTACATAGAGACATAGAGAGACAATTATCATAGCCCTCTATTAAGAGTAAAATGTATTTATTAAACAAATGGGTGTTAGGGGTGACAATCCCATGGGGCCACTTCTCTATTTCATTTTTTCGTGGCCCTGACATTCTGGGAACAAACTGATTTGGGGAAATCATTGGCAACTTCATGTAGGCCCCTTTCACACTGAGGCATTGAAAAACCGCAAAAAAATTATGAGATTTTGTACCGTGATTTTACACCTTTTTTACCACGATCGCGGTAAAAATAGCGTTAACGTGAATGTGTTTTTACCGCGTTTTTACCGCGTTCGCGCAGAAAATAGCGCAAACGTGGTAAAAACGCATACGCGTTAGCGTTATTTTTTAAAATAACGCTTATGCCTATGCGTTTTTACCGCGGTTCCAATTCATTTCAATGGGGATAGGCGTTTTTACAGCGCTATTTTATGTGCCCTAAAGTTGCTCTAAAAAAGCGGTTTGCAGGATTTTTTTCAACGCCCAGCCAGCACAACGCCTCAATGTGAAAGCCCTCAGAGATTTCACATTGAGAATGCTGGGGCAGGATTATTTCAGGCGTTATTACAGCGCTATTTTTACTGCGAAAACGCGGTAAAAAGGCCTCAGTGTGAAAGGGGCCTAGATTGCAATTTAAATACTTTTGCCTCTGTGTAGTCCTGTACATCCCTCATATATTGTTAATTTTTTTGAATTTTTGTCCCTCCTCTGTGTTATCTAAAACTTTTTTGAGTTTCTCTGATTCCCTTTTGTATCCTTCTTTGCCCTTATGTGTTGTTCGTTTTTCTCTAGTAAGGTTGATTTCTGTATCTAAAGTAATCAACTTTTTATTTTTCCTTAAAATCAATAATTTCAATAAATCTATACCCGCACTGTTAAAAAAATTGGTACCAGTCTTTATCCTCCTACTGTTCATCCTGTTCATGATGTATATTCCATATAAGGGAGCATGGGACCATATTTTACATTACATAATTGCTCTAACAAGGAAATGTCCCACAGTGTTTTAATTTCAGGTCATAATATTTTTAAGATGTAAAAAGATGCCATGAACTTCATCAAAGCTCTTATCTTCAATGAAAACGTCATCAGTGTTAACTTTGCGATTAGCTCTAGCCTCAAATGTATCAATAAAAAGAAACTGAAAACAGTTGCTTGACTGTAAATATATCAATAAACAAAGCTCCTGGTAAAGGAATGTCTTCCACACAGAAGGGCTGGAGTAAAAGGAAAAAAATGTTTAAGGGCAAACCCAAGCCTATTTAAAACTTCTTTATGAATACAATAAATCCAACAACAAAAAAAGTGGAGTCTCCTACCTCCTACTGACTATACAGTATATTAATATATTAATCCATGAATCCATTAATACAGTATATTAATCCATTCAAGATCCACTAAGAACCAAAAAAATAGATGACCCCTGAGCTAGCATTAAAAACAATTTTCCTGCAGCAGGTCCACCTTTCAAGTTATCAATCCAGGGAATAAAAAGGTTCATCATCATCCTCCACTCAAATATGGTGTATTACTAAGGCCGGCCATACATTAGGTGAATTTCTTTCCTGAAATGTAAATAGTGCTGGTAACTGTTATGGGGAAACAGTTGGAAAGATGCACCACCCTTTCTTACCTGAATATGAAAAGGAAGATCTTGATTATACAGTGCCCAATGGGTGATATGTGCTCCTCCAAATTATAATGGACCTAGCCACCATGCCCATCATAAAATATGTTCTTTAATACGATAATAATGCAATCTGCAAAGCATATCCTGAAGGCGGTTGGCAGAGGTATACCTAGGACCGGCTATTCTGTGCACCCTGTCCAATTAAATGGGCTCATATGCTGGCTTCTCCAAGACTTTATTCAAGCATAGAAATTCAGACCTTGGGTAGCCTCAGAGATACCACGGAGTCTGATGTGATTTCTTCTAGAGCGGTTTTCCACATCCTCCAATCTCAACCAGAGAGCAATCAGAGCTTGGTGGTGTTGGGCTTGCACTTTTTCTACTTTATCCAGATGCTTGGAGTATTGAGCTGATACAGTGGATAATTGTTCCACTTTAAAAAACATACCAGCTTCTTGCTGCTAGATGCTGTCTATCTCCACTTTAAAAGCCTCCCTAATTTCTGAAGCCAAAGCACTCATATCCTATCTTATAGGGAGAGATCACAGCAGTGACTGCAAATTCCTGTCCTGGCACTAAAAAGGACTCCTCCATGTGTCTCTCATCTGTCAATTCAGGATGGAGAGATATTGGCTGCCATTCTGGAGCAGAGGAAGAAAAGGTCCTGGACTGCCGCACTCCGCTGCAAGGCGTCTTTGTTATGGAAATAGATAAAATAAGAAGCAGTACAATCAAATCAAATGTGGACAAAACAGGGACAAGTGGCTAACGCGTTTCACATCGTTAGATGCTTGCTTATAATGTATGAGTAAGCATCTAACGATGTGAAACGCGTTAGCCACTTTTCCCTGTTTTGTCCACATTTGATTTGATTTTACTGCTTTGGATTTTATCTATTTCCACAATAAAGATGCCTTGCAGCGGAGTGCGGCAGTCCAGGACCTTTTCTACCTCTACAGACTTGTGCGAAGCCAGCACCTGTGAGTTCTTAGTAGGGCGGGAGCATTTGTGAAGGTCCAGAGGCTTAGAGAGCGGCATCTCTTTTCATTCTGGAGCAGAGGTAGGAGGGAGAGATTGCTGTTCCAGGTGCTCTGTCCTAGCATTGCTTTTTGGTGTAGATGCTGCTTGTTGTTGCTCCTTCTTTTACGCTGACTTACAAGCAATCTTAGCCGTCACCATTGCTAAAATGATGGCAGTAGAAATGCTGGATTCAGCCAACGGGAGAACCAAAAAGTATCCCGCAAGTCTAATTGCTGCAGACTACTGGTACATGCTTTATTGTTTCCTCGCTCTGGTATAGAGATGTCTACCCTCGGTAATGCACTGTGAGCTGGTGAGATTGCTCGGTCAGCCCAGAGCTCAACTCACCCGTGTCCACCCTACTCCATAGTCAGGACCCACCCCTGTGAAGAAGTAATGTTTCTAAACAATTGACATGCATTAGGAAAGTTTCATACTTATTTTAATATTTTTAAAGCTGAAGTTAATTATTTTAAGGATACAGCACCTTACACATTGGTGTTTAATCCATTACCTGCAGATGGCTGCATATGCTAAAGAATCCTTTCTGCTATGCCTCCTCCCAGTTGGACTAAGCAGCTATCTTCAGGTGCTATTAGAGTTAAGCATCCAGTGCTACAGAGGAAAGTTATACCCTCTACTGCTCCATTCTGCTCTCTCCACCATTTGCTCGCACAATGCACTGTACGATGCATTGCAACTACACTCCCACAATGCACTTTGTTCTGTAAATGTATGGAGGAAATCCTGTCATTCAACTGCTCCATCAATCATTCACAGAATACAATGCATTGTGGGAGTGTAGCAATACAAGTTCTGTAAATAGCAGAGGGGCAGAAGGAGGCAGGTGAGTAGCATCAGGTGTCGTTGACTCTGGAAGAAGCAGTGAACACTTCCCCCCCAGCTATTCCTCCTCACAGCTAGACTGAGCGGCTTTCTTCCAACACTGTGAGAGTAAAGCCCCATGCTTACAGGCCGAATGCCGGCCCATATCAGCTGGTTCAATAAAAACCGGCCGATATTCCTGTGTATGCCAGCCAGTCCGACAGAAGCCATTTGGCTGGCTTCTGTCAGCCGAGCACGCTGGAAAACCAGCAGCTGACCGGCTGGAAAAAAACTCATAGTGTGTACCAGGCTTAAGGGCTTGCCAGGCTTGCCTGACTCAAAGTACTGGCAGTATTTTCTGAGAATGCCACCCTGAAGGTCCTTTTCTTCAATATAGGTCCTAAGTCCCTGAAATAATTTATTAGGATGCCTTATCTTTCTCAAACTTAGTTATTGGTAGCAATTTGCACCATGACAGCTGGGTCCTTAACAGCCCCACCCAACAATCTGTCCATCCAAACCATGTCACAGAAGGCTTTCCAGGACCTGGAAACACACTGTGTACCCCTGTCAGAGACAATGTTCTGGGATATCCCCTGGATTATTTCTCAGACAAAGAAGGAAGCCAAGAGTTTTGAGGGAGGGAGTTTGGCTAGTGAAATTAAATAAGCCATTTTACTAAAATGTTCCACTATCACCCAAATGACTGTGTGGTATTTTGGGGGAGAGAGGTCTACAATAAAGTCCATGGCTATGTGTGTCCAAGGGGCATTTAGGGACAGGCAAGGGTAGGAGAAATCCAGAGGACTTTTTAGCAATCCCTGGACGTCCGGCCGTCTTAGCATCATGTGCTTCAGAAAGCACTAGGCCTACAATGGAGGAGAGCAAACAGCTTTTCTGGGGTAGATTGGGTGGAGCACTAGACTGAGCCTTTAAAATAGAGTCCAAAAGGTCAGGGTAAAGGGCCCCTATCACTTGTGCTGGAGGTATGATATTGTGAATCTTAGATGGAGTTTTTGAACACTCTTAGAACCTGGACAGTAGGTGATAGTGAATAAAACGTGGGTAAAGAAGAGGGATTAAGAGGACTGATGAGAATTAAGCTGCTTTGCCATCTTGATATTTTAGATTCTCATGGTTGGTAAACACTACAAACGGATGGTGAGCCCCCCTTCAGCCGGTGTTGCATTTCCTCAAGGGCCCATTTGACTGATAAGAATTCCTGGTTCCCAATGTCATAGTTTAGCTCCACACTGGAGAATAGGGATGAGCTTCGTGTTCGAGTCGAACCCATGTTCGACTCGGACATCGTCTGTTCGGCTATTCGCCGAATTGCGAACATTATGGGCCGTTTGCGCCAAATTCGAGTGGCGCGTCACTGCCCATAATTCACTGCGGTGTCACAGTGCATTGCTGGCTGATGATTGGCCAAGCGTGCACTATGACCCGCATGCTTTGGCCAATCACAGCGCGGTAAGAACGGAGAGCCGTAATTGGCCAAAGCTAGAGTGGCTTTGGCCAATCATGGCTCAGAAGAGTAGGTACACGCCCCACACTATATAAGGCCACCGGCTTGGCGGGCTTGTGTAGTGTGTTGGTGTTGGTTACAGAGAGCTTACAGAGAGAGAGAGAGACAGTGTAATTTATATTGAGTTAGATAGAGCAGGCAGGCGAGTCAGTTAGCTGCAGTTACAGTGTGTAGAGGATATATATGCATCCTAGGTGTTGTATATATATATTTATACACTGTATTCAGTGTAGCTAGATCCGTTCCTGTTATTTTCTATACTGTGACAGGCAGGCAGGTGATTGTGCTAGCTGCAGTCAGTGTTTCACTTAGTGTACTGTGTGCTTTGCATAGCGTTCACCTAAAGCTTACCTGAATACAGTTAGTGGTGTTCTCATAATAAAACCACAGGCAGGGAGCTGCATTAATTTCATGTAGTGTACTTCTGTCCTTTGCACAGCGTTCACTTAAAGGAACCTGAATACAATTTGTGGTGTTCTCATAATAAAACCACAGGCAGAGAGCTGCAAGTATTTTCAGTCAGTGTACTGTGTCCTCTGCACAGTGTTCACCTAAAACTAACTGAAGACAATTGCTGCTTTTCTCATACTAATACCACAGCAGGCAGTTGATTCTGATAGCTGCATTATCAGTACAGATATATATATACCGTATATAATTGAGTATAAGCCGAGTTTTTCAGCCCTTTTTTTAGGGCAGAAATTATGCCCCTCGGCTTATACTCGAGTCAGTACCTGAAAATCGCGAAATTCCGCGGCCGGCGTCCATTGTTCAAATCTCGCACCGTTCTCCCTGTCCCTTCCGCGATAGGCGTTTCCAGCAAACACTGTGTTGAGTGTTGCGCCTATCACGGAGGTCCTCTTGTCCGACGTCCGTGATTGGCGGAGCACTGAACACAGTGCCTGCTAGGAAACGGAGTCGGAGAATGAGAGGACCTCCGTGATAGGCGCAACACTCAACACAGTGTTTGCTGGAAACGCCTATCACGGAAGGGACAGGGAGAACGGCACGAGATTTGAACAATGGACGCCGGCCGTGGAATTACAAGATTTTCAGGTACACTGACTCGGGCACAGGGAGGCTGCAATGGACACAGTAAGGGGGCACAGTGAGGTGACAATGGGCAGTGAGGTGGCACAGTGAGATGGCAATGAGCACAGTAAGGGGGCACAGTGAGATGGCAATGGGCACAGTAAGGGGGCACAGTGAGGTGACATTGGGCACAGTGAGGTGGCAATGGGCAGTGAGGTGGCAATGTGCACAGTGAGGTGGCAGAGTGAGATGGTTGGGCAATGGGCACATTTCCTCCCCTCGGCTTATACTTGAGTCAATAAGTTTTCCCAGTTTTTTGTGGTAAAAGTAGGTACCTCGGCTTATACTCGGGTCGGCTTATACTCGAGTATATACGGTGTGTATATATATATATATATATATATATATATATATATATATATATATATATACATCCCACCTTTGTGCAGATACATCTCACTGCGGGCCATTAGTATGTCTGGAAGGCAAACAAGGAGAGGCAGACAGTCACGAGGCAATACAAGGAGGACAAGCAGGCTTTGTGTCTAGAGGCAACAGTGCTGGTCGTGGACACGGTGCATCCTCATCAGCACGTGGCCGTGGGACACGCTTGTCCTTCTTTTCGGCAGCTGGCCATGTTGAGCCGCAACATGCCCAAGACTTGGTAGAGTGGATGACCAAGCCGTCCTCCTCCTCCTCATCCTCTCTCACCCAGGCTCAGGGTACTTTGTCTGGCAAAGCAGCTGCCAAAGCGGCCTCTTCCCTCGGCTCAATGGCATCAGTCACTCCTTCCCTAGCCACACCATGTCCTCCTGAGGAGTCCCCCGAACTGTTTGACCACAGTGTTGGGTACATGCTCCAGGAGGATGCCCAGCGTTTTGAAGGGTCCGATGATGGAACCCAGCTAGAGGAAGGCAGTAACGTGAGCCCAGAGTGAGGGGGTAGTAACGTGAGCCCAGAGAGAGGGGGTGCCCAACAAGGACAGCTATCTGGCAGTCATGTTCCACCAGCTGCAGCATACTGCCAGATTTGCTTCAGTGATGAGGAGGGAGGGGATGATGAGGTCACTGACTCCACGTGGGTGCCTGATAGGAGAGAGGAGGGGGAGGCACATTTCCAACGAGACAGGATGCCATCCAGGGGCCAGCATAAGGGCAGCACACCGACTGCATCACACCGCAGAGCTCCGCATGTGCAGGGCGCTGCTGTCTCTGCACGTTATTCCAAAAGTTCATTGGTGTGGGCCTTTTTTCAGACGTGTGCAGCAGATCGCACTGTTGTCATTTGCAACATATGTCTAAAGCGTATCTCCCGTGGCCAAAACATCAGCAGCTTGGGCACCACGTGCTTGACCAGACATATGTCGACCTGCCATGCAGTTCATTGGCAAGCCTACCTAGAAGACCCACACCAAAGAACAAAGCAGACCTCTCCTTGCTCCTCATCAGCTGGGATCACCAACCCCACTATACCTTCAGTCCTCTCTGAAACCTGCACTGAGAGGAATGAAGGTGTAGAATTAGGTGTGTCACAGCCAAGTACTTGCAGGCAATCTGCTATCGGTACACCGACGTCCGATTATACCAGGCAAATCTCCCTGCCCCAGCTGCTGCACCGCCGAAAGAAGTTCGCTCCCAGCCATCCACATGCCCAGCGGTTGAATTGCTAGCACTTCAACTGTTCCCTTTTCAGTTGGTAGACTCTGCCCCCTTCCATGATTTTGTGGAATGTGTGGTTTCTCAGTGGCAGGTTTCCAAACGCCACTTTTTGTCACGGAAGGCGATTCCGGCTCTCTACCGGCATGTGGAAGGCAATGTCTTGGCCTCGCTGGACAGGGCGGTCAGCGGTAAGGTGCATATTACCGCTGACTCATGGACAGGGATGTTACCTATCTTATACGGCGCATTGGGTGACACTGCTGCAGGACAAGGTGCAGTAGTGTTGGAGGTTGTTCCGCCACCACGCCTCCAAAATGTTACTACTGGTGATTCTGACACACCTCTCTCCTCCACCCCCTCCTCTTCTTATTCCTCCATGGCCTCTACTTGTGCTTTGTCCTTGGAACCAGCGGTGCTCCGTAGGCGTTCAAGGGGCTTCGCAAGTACGCAGGCAAAAAGATGCCATGCGGTGCTTGAGCTGGTGTTCTTGGGGGACAGGAGCCACACTGGGGCAGAGATTCTGTCAGCTCTGCAGGGGCAGGCTCAGAGGTGGTTGACGCCACGCCAGCTTAAGCCAGGAAAGGTGGTTCGCGACAATGGCACCAACCTCCTCTCCGTCCTCCGACAGGGACAACTGACCCATGTGCCCTGTTTGGCTCACGTCCTTAACTTGGTGGTGCAGCAGTTCTTGGGAAGGTACCCAGGCTTACAGGAGGTCCTGAAGCAGGCCAGGAAACTGTGGGCATTTCAGCCGGTCAAATAATGCCAATGCTCGACTGGCTGACCTGCAAAAGGATTACAACCTGCCCAAGAACCGCCTAACCTGTGACATGTCCACCAGGTGGAACTCTACCTTGGCCATGCTGCAGCAGCTGCACACGTAGCAGAGGGCCATCAATAAGTATCTGTTGCAATATGGCACCAGGACAGGGTCAGGGGAGCTTGGATTTTTTTCCCCACGCCAGTGGGCCATGATCAGGGATGCATGCACTGTCCTGGCACCATTTGAGGAGGCCACGAGGATGGTGAGCAGTGACAGTGCATGCATCAGTGTCACTGTCCCTCTTGTCCACCTGTTAGAGCACAAGCTGCGAAGAAGAATGGACAGGGCACTTGAGGCAGAACAGAGGCAGGAAGAGGAGGACTTCCTTACCACTCAAGGCCCCCTTTATCCAGACAGTGTTCCTGCTGGCCCGGCTATCACACAGGAAGAGGACGAGGAGGAGGAGGATTGTGTCAACATGGAGGTGGAGCCTAGCACTCAGCATCAGCAGCAGTCTTCAAGGGATCAATTACAGTCCCAAGACACCCATGGACTTGTACGTGGCTGGGAGGAGGTGGCTGCGGATCATGTCGTCCTCAGTGACCCAGAGGACTCCGCACCGAATGCCTCAGCAAACCTACGCTGCATGGCCTCCCTGATCCTGCAAAGCCTGCAGAAGGATACTCATATTCGTGCGATCAAGGAGAGGGATCATTACAGGCTGGCAACCCTCCTTGATCCACGTTACAAGGGTAAGGTTGCGGACCTCATATTGCCATCGCAGAGGGAGCAGAGGATGAAGCATCTTCGGGAGGCCTTGCAGAAAGGTCTGTGCAATGCGTTCCCAGAGACTGGGAGGTTACAAATTCCTGTTCCTGGACAACGTGTTGCCTAGGCTTCGGTCAGTCAAAGAAGGAGCGGTGGAGAAGGTGGCCGTCTGACCGATACGTTCAGACAATTTTTTAGTACGCAACCCCAAGGTATGATCGGTTCCAGCAACCATCGCCAGTGTCTGGTTTACATGGTGCAGGAATACCTAGGGGCAAGATCAGACTTGGACACCTTTCCCGCTGAAAATCCTCTGGGTTGCTGGGTCTTGAGGATGGATCACTGGCCAGAGCTTGCACAGTATGCAATTAAACTACTGGCCTGTCCTGCATCCAGCGTTCTTTCAGAACGCACATTCAGTGCTACTGGAGGCTTTGTAACTGATCACAGGGTGCGCCTGTCCACCGACTTGGTCGATCGACTGACCTTCATAAAAATGAATTAGTCAATGCCATTTTTCTCATTGATTTTCATCCATATTGCCAGGACCAGACATTATATTAAAGCCGCAAGCAGTTTTAAATGACTTTTTTTCCTTTAGAAATGTCATTTTGTGCAGGGACAGTTCTAAACATGGGAAACACGTGCCACTTCACAGGCATACTTTAGACACCCCCCAGGTACGATATTTAAAGGAATATTTTCACTTTAAGCATCATTAAAATCACTGCTCCTGAAAAAACTTCAGTTTTTAAGACTTTTTTTGCATTGATACATGTCCCCGGGGCAGGACCTGGGTCCCCAAACCCTTTTTAGGACAATAACTTGCATATTAGCCTTTATAATTAGCACTTTTGATTTCGAACATTCAAGTCCATTGTATTTAATAGGGTTCTAAAGTTTGCGCAAACTTTCGGTCCGTTCGCAGGTTCTGGTGCGAACCGAACCGAGGGGTGTTCGGCTTATCCCTACAGGAGAACTTCCAAGAGAAAAAAGCACAGGGATGTAGCTCGTCAGATGAAGAGGACCACTGGGAAAGGATGGCTCCTACTCCAACATCTGAAGCATCAACTTCCACAATAAATGGCATCAAAGGGTCAGGATGAATCAGTACAGATGCTGAGACAAGGGCATATTTAAGTTTTTGAAAAGCTAAAATGGCTTTGGGTGACCAAATGGCAGTATTGGCTCCTTTCTTGGTTAGGGCAGCAATTGGTGTACCAATGATGGAGAAATTCCTAGCAAACCTATAGAAGTTGGCAAAGCACAGAAAACATTGCACCAATGGGTGATAGCCTGTAATTTGGCAGGAGCCATGGCAATCCCAGTGTTGGACAGTATATATCCCAGGAATGTAAAAGTACATTTAGAAAGCTTTGCAAATAGAGAGTGTTGCTGGAGTTTTGATAGTGATCATTAAAATCATATCTGTGCAGTCCTTATGCCGCGTACACACGACCGTTTTTAATGTCATTGAAAAAAACAACGTTTTTTCTCGACGTGATTCTTCTCAAGCCTGCCATGCCTACACACGATCGTTAAAAATTCGCGCTTTTCAGCCTCATGCTCTTCAGTCCGTTACAGCGTGACAAATGTGCTATCTCCATTATGAACGCTAGTTTTACCAGAACAAGCGCTCCCGTTAATAACTTGCTTCTGAGCATGCGTGTTTTTTTTCACGTCGTTAAAGCCCACACACGGCCGTTTTTCACGACGAGAAAAACGATGACGTGAAAAACGACGAGAAAAAATAGAGCATGTTCCAATTTTTAAATGGCCATTTTTCAAAAAATGCCCTGGAGCCAACACACGATAGTTTTTAAAGACCAAATTAAAAAATTGCATTTTTCTTGTCATAAAAAACGGTTGTGTGTACGCGGCATAAGAGAGAAATCATGATGTTATCCACATACACAAGATTACAGATGAGCCAAACACCCCCCGGTTCTGTTCGCACCAGAACCTGCGAACGGACCGAAAGTTTGCGCAAACTTTATAACCCTATTAAAATCAAAAGTGCTAATTATGAAGGCTAATATGTAAGTTTTTGTCCTAAAAAGGGTTTGGGGACCCAGGTCCTGCCCCAGGGGACATGTATCAATGCAAAAAAAAGTTTTAAAAATGTCAGTTTTTTCGGGAGCAGTGATTTTAATGATGCTTAACCACTTAAGCCCCGGCCAATATGCAGCATAAAGACCAGGCCCCTTTTTGCGATTCGGCACTGCGTCGCTTTAACTGACAATTGCACGTGGCTCCCAAACAAAATTTACGTCCTTTTTTTCCCACAAATAGAGCTTTCTTTTGGTGGTATTTGATCACCTCTGCGGTTTTTATTTTTTGCGCTATAAACAAAAATAGAGCGACAGTTTTGAAAAAAATTCAATATTTTTAACTTTTTGCTATAATAAATATCCCCAAAAATACATAAAAAGACATATTTTTTCCTCAGTTTAGGCCGATACGTATTCTTCTACATATTTTTGGTAAAAAAAAAATCGCAATCGGCGTTTGTTGATTGCTTTGCGCAAAAGTTATAGCGTTTACAAAATAGGGGATAGTTTTATGGCATTTTTATTCATTTTTTTTTTTTTTACTAGTAATGGTGGCGATCAGCGATTTTTTTCATGACTGCAACATTATGGCAGACACATCGGACACTTTTGACACATTTTTGGGACCATTGTAATTTTCACAGCGATCAGTGCTATAAAAATGCACTGGTTACTGTAAGAATGACACTGGCAGTGAAGGGGTTAACCAGTAGGGGCGCTGAAGGGGCTAAGTGTGCCTAAGGGAGTGGTTACTACTGTTAGGTGGCGTGGCTATGAGTGACACGTCACCGATCTCCACTCTGATTACACAGAGCGGAGATCGGTGACAGTGTCAGTAGGCAAGCGGGGAGATGTTGTGTTTACACTAACATCTCCCCGCTCCATCCCCCCGTGAAACGATTGCGGGGATGCCCGCAGCGATCGAGTCCACGGGACCCTCGGTCCGACTCACAGGGAAGGTAGCGGGGTCACGAGCGCGCCGCAGGCGACGGCACGCGCGCGACCCCTACGTCAGGCAGTTAAAGGGGACGTTGATGTGCCTGTCCGTGCCATTCTGCCAACATATATCTACTGGAGGCGGTCGTTAAAGTGAAAAAAAGTGAAATATTCCTTTAAATATCATACCTGGGGGGTGTCTATAGTATGCCTGTGAAGTGGCACGTGTTTCCTGTGTTTAGAACTGTCCCTGCACAAAATTACATTTCTAAAGGAAAAAAGGTAATTTAAACCTGCTTGCGGCTTTAATGTAATGTCTGGTCCTGGCATTATGGATGAAAATCATTGAGAAAAATGGCATTGGTACCCCCCCCCAGCCCATTACCAGCCCCTTTGGGTCTTGTATGGATATTAAGGGGAACACCGCACCTAAATTAAAAAAAGAAAAGGCGTGGGGCCCCCAGGCCCTATATACTCCGAACATCAGTATACAGGCGGTGCAAACAAGTCAGAGACTGTAGGTTTGTTCTTAAGTAGAATCTGTTTGTAATTTGGAACAGGTACATTTTTAAAATGTAGCTCCAGCCAAAAAATCTATTTTTAAGCTTTTTAGAAAACATAGGGAAGGGTTATCACCCCTGTAACATTTGTTTTGCTGTTTGTGCACCTGTTCAGAACATTTCACCTCACTTTCCGTCCCAATGACAAATGTTTTTTGAAAATTTGGGGTTTTTATTGAAACAAGGATTGGTGATAAAGCATCAGTGGAGAGGAGACACCTTTTTCCCATATTAACTCTTACAGGAGAGAATTTCCATTCCTAGGGGTAGATTTCCTCTCACTTCCTGTTGTCTCCTTCCGTTTGCAAGTAGGAGTCGTTTGTAAGTTGGATGTTTGAAAGTAGGGGCCTGCCGTATATACTCTGCAGAAATTTGGCCCTTAGGCACTGGTGCTGGTGCCACAACACTGCAACCCCTCACGGATACTCTAGTTGGAGTGCAGGAATGAGCCCTGCTGCAAAGTATTGCATTAAAAATTTTAATTACACGCCCCTGTTAAACAGGGGCTGAAAAATTGGGCCTTAGCCACTGGGGCCGTGCCCAGAAACAAAAATGTTCTTACATGCTATCAGCATGATCATTGAGGAGGAAGAGGATAGTCACTCAGCATAACAGGATAGTCACTCTGCATCAGCATAGGCAGTCTTGAAGGGATCTGACATTTCAAAGAAAATTATTCTGTTACATCAGCATCAGGTGCTTGGTTGCTGGTGGTGATCCAAGACTGATTAATTTTTATGAAGGTCAGTCGATCGACCGATTCGGTGGACAGGCGCACCATGTGATCGGTTACAAAGCCTCCAGCAGCACTGAATGTGCGTTCTGAAAAAATGCTGGATGCAGGACAGGCCAGTAGCTCAATTGCATACTGTGCAAGCTCTGGCCAGTGATCCACCCTCAAGACCCAGTAACCCAGAGGATTTTTGGTGGGAAAGGTGTCCAAGTCTGATCTTGCCCCTAGGTATTCCTGCACCATGTAAACCAGACTCTGGCGATGGTTGCTGGAACTGATCATACCTTGGGGCTGCGGATTAAAAAATTGTCTGAACGCATCGGTCAGATGGCCACCTTCTCCACCGCTCCTTCTTTGACTGACCGGAGCCTCAGCAACACGTTGTCCAGGACCAGGAATTTGTAGCCTCCCAGTCTCTGCACAGACCTTTCTGCAAGGCCTCCCGAAGATGCTTCATCCTCTGCTCCCTCTGCGATGGCAATATGAGGTCCGCAACCTTACCCTTGTAACGTGGATCAAGGAGGGTTGCCAGCCAGTAATGAACCCTCTCCTTGATAGCACGAATACGAGGATCCTTCCGCAGGCTTTGCAGGATCAGGGAGGCCATGCAGCATAGTTTTGCTGAGGCATTTGGTCCAGAGTCCTCTGGGTCACTCAGGATGACATGATCCGCAGCCACCTCCTCCCAGCCATGTACAAGTCCATGGGTGTCTTGGGACTGTAATTTATCCCTTGAAGACTGCTGCTGATGCTGAGTGCTAGGCTCCACCTCTGTGCTGACACAATCCTCCTCCCCCTCCAACTCTTCCTGTGTGATAGGCGGGCCAGCAGGAACACTGTCTGGATAAAGGGGGCCTTGAGAGGTAATGAAGTTCTCCTCTTCCTTCCTCTGTTCTGCCTCAAGTGCCCTGTCCATTATTCCATGCAGCGTTTGCTTCAACAGGTGGACAAGAGGGACAGTGTCACTGATGGATGCACTGTCACTGCTCACCATCCTCGTGGCCTCCTCAAATGGTGCCAGGACAGTGCATGCATCCCTGATCATGGCCCACTGGCGTGGGGAAAAAATCTAAGCTTCCCTGACTCTGTCCTGGCGCCATATTGCAACAGATACTCATTGATGGCCCTTTGCTGTATGTGAAGCCGCTGCAGCATGGCCAACGTAGAGTTCCACCTGGTGGGCATGTCACAGATTAGGCGGTTCATGGGCAGGTTGTATTCCTTTTGCAGGTCAGCCAGCCGAGCACTGGCATTATATGACAGCGGAAATGCCCACAGAGTTTCCTGGCCTGCTTCAGGACCTCCTGTAAGCCCGGGTACCTGCCCAAGAACCGCTGCACCACCAAGTTAAGGACGTGAGCCAAACAGGGCACATGGGTCAGTTATCCCTGTCGGAGGGCGGAGAGGAGGTTGATGCCATTGTCGCAAACCACCTTTCCTGGCTTAAGCTGGCATGACATCAACCACCTCTGAGACTGCCCCTGCAGAGCTGACAAAATCTCTTTCCCAGTGTGGCTCCTGTCCCCCAAGCACACCAGCTCAAGCACCGCATGGTATCTTTTTACCTGCGTACTTGCGTAGCCCCTTGAACGCCTACGGAGCACCGCTGGTTCCGAGGACAAATCAGCACAGGAAGAGGCCAGGGAGGAAGAAGAAGAGGAGGGGGTGGAGGAGAGAGGTGTGTTAGAATCACCAGTAGTAGCATTTTGGAGACGTGGTGGCGGAACAACCTCCAACACTACTGCACCTTGTCTTGCATCCTTCCCAGCTGCCAGCAGAGTCACCCAATGCGCCGTGAAAGATAGGTAACGTCCCTGTCCATGCCTGCTGGACCATGAGTCAGCGGTAATATGCACCTTACCGCTGACAGCCCTGTCCAGCGAGGCCAAGACATTGCCTTCCACATGCCTGTAGAGAGCAGGAATTGCCTTCCCTGAGAAAAAAGTGGCGTTTGGGAACCTGCCACTGAGGAACCGCACATTCCACAAACTCATGGAAGGGAGCAGAGTCTACCAACTGAAAAGGCAGCAGTTGAGGTGCTAGCAATTTAGCCAAGCTAGCATTCAACCGCTGGGCATGTGGATGGCTGGGAGCAAACTTCTTTCGGCGATGCAGCAGCTGGGGCAGGGAAATTTGCCTGGTACATTCTGACGTCGGTGTACCGATAGCAGATTGCCCGCAAGTACTTGACTGTGACACACCTAATTCTACACCTTCATTCCTCTCAGTGCAGGTTTCAGAGAGGACTGAAGGTATATTGGGGTTGGAGATCCCAGCTGATGAGGAGCAAGGAGAGGTCCGCTTTGTTCTTTGGTGTGGGTCTTTTTTGTATGCTTGCCAACGGACTTCATGGCAGGTCGACATATGTATGGTCAAGCACGTGGTGCCCAAGTGGCTCATGTTTTGGCCACACGAGATACGCTTCAAACATATGTTGCAAATAGCAACGGTGCGATCTGCTGCACACGTCTCAAAAAAGGCCCACACCAAAGAACTTTTGGAATAACGCGCAGAGACAGCAGTGCCCTGAACATGCGGAACACTGTGGTGTGATGCAGTCAGTTGGCTGCCCTTAAGCTGGCACCTGGAGGGCATCCTGCCACGTTGGAGATGTGTCTCCTCCTCCTCCTCTCTCCTATCAGGCACCCACGTGGAGTCAGTGACCTCATCATCCCCTCCCTCCTCATCACTGGAGCATATCTGGCAGTATGCTGCAGCTGGGGGAACATGACTGCCAGATAGCTGTCCTTGTTGGGCACCCCCTCTCTCTGGGCTCACGTTACTGCTTTCCTCTAGCTGGGTACCATCATCAGAGCCTTCAAATTGCTGGGCAACCTCCTGGAGCATGTACCCAACACTGTGGTCAAACAGTTCGGGGGACTCCTCAGGAGGACATGGTGTGGCTAGGGAAGGAGTGACTGATGCCATTGAGCCGAGGGAAGAGGCCGCGTTGGCAGCTGCTTTGCCATACAAATTACCCTGAGCCTGGGTGAGAAAGGTTGTGGAGGATGAGGAGGATGAGGACGGCTTGGTCATCCACTCTACCCAATCTTCGGCATGTTGCGGCTCAACATGGCCAGCTGCCGAAAAGAAGGACACGCGTGTCCCACGGCCATGTGCTGATGAGGATTCACCGTATCCACAACCAGCACTGTTGCCTCTAGACACAGAGCCTGCTTTCCTTCTTTTATTGGCTCGTGACTGTCTGCCCCTCCTTGTTTGCCTTACAGACATACTAATGGCCTGCAGTGAGATGTAGCTGCACAAAGGTGGGATGTATATATATATATATATATATATATATATATATATATATATATATACAGTGGGGCAAAAAAGTATTTAGTCAGCCACCAATTGTGCAAGTTCTCCCACTTAAAAAGATGAGAGAGGCCTGTAATTGTCATCATAGGTAAACCTCAACTATGAGAGACAAAATGTAGAAACAAATCCAGACAATCACATTGTCTGATTTTTGAAAGAATTTATTTGCAAATTATGGTGGAAAATAAGTATTTGGTCAATATCAAAAGTTCATCTCAATACTTTGTTATATATCCTTTGTTGGCAATGACAGAGGTCAAACGTTTTCTGTAAGTCTTCACAAGGTTGTCACACACTGTTGCTGGTATGTTGGGCCCATTCCTCCATGCAGATCTCCTCTAGAGCAGTGATGTTTTGGGGCTGTCGCTGGGCAACACGGACTTTCAACTCCCTCCAAAGATTTTCTATGGGGTTGAGATCTGGAGACTGGCTAGGCCACTCCAGGACCTTGAAATGCTTCTTACGAAGCCACTCCTTCGTTGCCCCGGGTGATGTGCTTGGGATCATTGTCATGCTAAAAGACCCAGCCACGTTTCATCTTCAATGCCCTTGCTGATGGGAGGAGGTTTGCACTCAAAATCTCACGATACATGGCCCCATTCATTCTTTCATGTACACGGATCAGTCGTCCTGTTCCCTTTGCAGATAAACAGCCCCAAAGCATGATGTTCCCACCTCCATGCTTCACAGTAGGTATGGTGTTCTTTGGTTGCAACTCAGCATTCTCTCTCCTCCAAACACGACGAGTTGTGTTTTTACCAAACAGTTCTACTTTGGTTTCATCTGACCATATGACATTCTCCCAATCCCCTTCTGGATCATCCAAATGCTCTCTAGCAAACCTCAGACGGGCCCGGACATGTACTGGCTTAAGCAGGGGGACACGTCTGGCACTGCAGGATCTGAGTCCCTGGCGGCGTAGTGTGTTACTGATGGTAGCCTTTGTTACGTTGGTCCAGCTCTCTGCAGGTCATTCAGTAGGTCACCCCGTGTGGTTCTGGGATTTTTGCTCACCGTTCTTTTGATCATTTTGACCCCACGGGGAGATATCTTGCGTGGAGCCCCAGATCGAAGGAGATTATAAGTGGTCTTGTATGTCTTCCATTCTCTAATTATTGCTCCCACAGTTGATTTCTTCACACCAAGCTGTTTGCTTATTGCAGATTCAGTCTTCCCAGCCTAGTGCAGGTCTACAATTTTGTTTCTGGTGTCCTTTGGCAGCTCTTTGGTCTTCACCATAGTGGAGTTTGGAGTGTGACTGTTTGAGGTTGTGGACAGGTGTCTTTTATACTGATAACAAGTTCAAACAGGTGCCATTAATACAGGTAATGAGTGGAGGACAGAGGAACCTCTTAAAGAAGAAGATACAGGTCTGTGAGAGGTGACTAAATACTTATTTTCCACCATAATTTGCAAATAAATTCTTTCAAAAATCAGACAATGTGATTGTCTGGATTTGTTTCTACATTTTGTCTCTCATAGTTGAGGTATACCTATGATGACAATTACAGGCCTCTCTCATCTTTTTAAGTGGGTGAACTTGCACAATTGGTGGCTGACTAAATACTTTTTTGCCCCTCTGTATATATATACTGATTATACTGCAGCTAACAGAATCAACGGTCTGCTGTGGTATTAGTATGAGAACACCAGCTATTGTCCTCAGTTAGTTTTAGGTGCACACTGTGCAGAGGACACAGTACACTAACTGAAAATACAGCAGCTCCCTGCCTGTGGTATTGGTATGAGAACACCACCAATTGTATTCAGGTACCTTTAGGTGAACTCTGTGCAAAGGACACAGTACACTAAGTGAAAATAAAGCATCTCCCTGCCTGTGGTATTGGTATGAGAACACCACCAATTGTATTCAGGTACCTTTAGGTGCACGCTGTGCAAAGGACACAGTACACTAAGTGAAAATAAAGCAGCTCCCTGCCTGTGGTATTGGTATGAGAACACCACCAATTGTATTCAGGTACCTTTAGGTGCACGCTGTGCAAAGGACACAGTACACTAAGTGAAAATAAAGCAGATCCCTGCCTGTGGTATTGGTATGAGAACACCACCAATTGTATTAAGGTACCTTTAGGTGAACGCTGTGCAAAGGACACAGTACACTAAGTGAAAATAAAGCAGATCCCTGCCTGTGGTATTGGTATGAGAACACCACCAATTGTATTCAGCTACCTTTAGGTGCACGCTGTGCAAAGGACACAGTACACTAAGTGAAAATAAAGCAGATCCCTGCCTGTGGTATTGGTATGAGAACACCACCAATTGTATTCAGGTACCTTTAGGTGAACTCTGTGCAAAGGACACAGTACACTAAGTGAAAATAAAGCATCTCCCTGCCTGTGGTATTGGTATGAGAACACCACCAATTGTATTCAGGTACCTTTAGGTGCACGCTGTGCAAAGGACACAGTACACTAAGTGAAAATAAAGCAGCTCCCTGCCTGTGGTATTGGTATGAGAACACCACCAATTGTATTCAGGTACCTTTAGGTGCACACTGTTCAAAGGACACAGTACACTAAGTGAAAATAAAGCAGATCCCTGCCTGTGGTATTGGTATGAGAACACCACCAATTGTATTAAGGTACCTTTAGGTGAACGCTGTGCAAAGGACACAGTACACTAAGTGAAAATAAAGCAGATCCCTGCCTGTGGTATTGGTATGAGAACACCACCAATTGTATTCAGGTACCTTTAGGTGCACGCTGTGCAAAGGACACAGTACACTAAGTGAAAATAAAGCAGATCCCTGCCTGTGGTATTGGTATGAGAACACCACCAATTGTATTCAGGTACCTTTAGGTGAACGCTGTGCAAAGGACACAGTACACTAAGTGAAAATAAAGCAGATCCCTGCCTGTGGTATTGGTATGAAAACACCACCAATTGTATTCAGGTACCTTTAGTTGAACGCTGTGCAAAGGACACAGTACACTAAATGAAATCAATGCAGCTCCCTGCCTGTGGTTATAGTATGAGAACACCACTAATTGTACTGAGGTACCTTTAGGTGAACACTGTGCAAAGGACAGAAGTACACTAAATGAAATTAATGCAGTTCCCTGTCTGTGGTATTGGTATGAGAACACCACCAATTGTATTCAGGTACACGCTGTGCAAAGGACACAGTACACTAAGTGAAACACTGCAGCTAGCACAATCACCTGCCTGCCTGTCAGTATAGAGAATAACAGGAACGGATCTAGCTAAACTGAATACAGTGTGTAAATATATATACAACACCTAGGATGCATATATATCCTCTACACACTGTAACTCCAGCTAACTGACTCGCCTGCCTGCTCTATCTAACTCAAAATAAATGACACTGTCTCTCTCTGTCTTTAACCTCTCTCTTTAACCACCGCAACACACTACACAAGGCCGCCACGGAGGCGGCCTTATATAGTGTGGGGCATATACTAAATCCCCTGAGGCATAATTGGCCAAAGCCACCCTGGCTTTGGCCAATTATGGCTCTCCGTTTTTTGCGCGCTGTGATTGGCCAAAGCATGCGGGTCATAGTGCATGCTTGGCCAATCATCAGCCAGCAATGCAGTGCGATGCCGCAGTGAATTATGGGCCATGACGCGCCACTCGAATTTGGGGCAAACGGCCCTTAATGTTCAAAATTCGGCGAACAGCCAAACAGACGGTGTTCGGGTCGAACATGGGTTCGACTCGAACTCGAAGCTCATCCCTACACAAGAATAAACTGGCCCAAATAGTCAAGAAAAATGTAATTACCAAATTCCTGGAAGGCAGCTTGTGCATTAAATGACAAGGTATTCATAGTGACTTTCACGACTATTAAAAGCTACAGTATTTTCCATTCGTCCCCCTCCTAAATACAAATCAATCTGGTGAAAATGTTTGCTCCCTGAATGTGATTAAAGAGCTCTGCAAGGAGTGTTAGATACTTACATACTTACATTGCTCTACCTAATTAGATACAATGATCCTGTTCAAGCCACAGTAGTTTATACAGGACTTATCTTTTTTTTTTATATTAAAAATAAACCTGCATGGATGGGCGAATGAACCCCTTCTTGTGACTTTCCTAATTATAGGTTTTCATGGCCTGGATCTCAAGTAGTGACAGAGGGTACGTTCTGCCTCTAGGAGGGATAGTATTAGGCAGGAGGTCTATTGGAAAAATCATATGGTCGAGGAGGAAGAACAGAAGTGGCCTTTTCAGAGAAGACATCAGCAAAGCCAGTGTAACGGGTACAGAAAGCTGGGACTGTGAGGTAGGCCAGTAATTTGGTGGTTTTATTGCAGTTCTGGAGGTAAGTCTGGGACCAGGACATAATCTCTCCTGTAGCCCAATCTATGTGCAGGTTATGGATTTTAAACCAAGGATAACCTACAATGAGGGGATAGGCAGGAGACGTTATCAAGTAGAAGCTGACTGACTGTTTATCTAATACCCCAATGGTCAGAGTAATGGGTTTAGTACAAAAGGTGACCAAGCCCATGTATAAGAGAGAGTTATCAACAGCTAAAACTGAAAAGGGTATGTGCACATTAGTCAAAGCAATCTGTAGACTGTATGCTAGGTCCCCATCAATGAAATTACCATGAGAGGTGATGGCAAAAAAAGGCTAAACTAAGTTGCCCAGGAACAAACACTTTGTCTCAGGGGGACTTGGCATCCCATAGTCTTGAGAGGCAGACCCCCCGCACTAGACCCTTGGCATTTCCCAACTTATTGGGGCAGCTGGTGGCAAAGTGACCATGGCAGCCACAATAAAGGGAGAGTCCCTGAGACCTTCTTCTAGCCTTTTCCTCAGCGGATAAAAGAGTAGCACCAATTTGCATGGGCTCCTCTTGGATAGGTTTAGAGGGCCCAGGAAGGCCTGATGGAGAAAAAGTGAACAGAGTGCTAGGGGGCACAGAAAAAAAACTGCTCTGTACGTCTTTCCCATAAATGCCTGTCTATATGGATGGCTACTTGCATTGTTTCATCTAACCATTTTGTTTCAGGGTAGTGTACTAAGGAGTCCTTGATGGAGTCTGGTAGGCCTAACCTGAATTTCCTTTTTAGAGCTGGGCCATTCCACCATGAGTCCGGGGCCCAGCAGTGGAAATCAAAGCAGTATTGTTCAGCAGTTTGTTTACCCTGTTGTAAAGACTTAAGATTAGTTTTTGCTGAATGGACTTGGTCAGGGTCATCATACAGTAATCCCAGGGCCTTAAAAAATGCCTTGACTGACTGAATATTGTGTGAGGAGACTAAAAGTCCAAGACTGGGGGTCTCTCTGCAACCACGTAATTATCAGGTTAACTCACTGTGCTTCAGGAGCACATGGCCTAAGCTTAAAGTACAGTATACAACTTTTGTTAAAATTGGAAAACATATGGATGTCATCAGAAAGATGGTCAGGCGGGTTAACCTTGTACACTTGCTCCTGTGATACTGCTGGAGGTGCCTTCCCAGAATGTATTATGCGCAGAGTTAGATCCTGGACTTGGTGTGTCACTTTTCAAAATAAATTAGTCTGTGAAGAGTCCATATTCACAGAAAGTCTTCTTTTTTAATGACTTGTGATAATGTCGTACCTACCCCTAGCGTTGATGGTCAGGCACTATAGCTGTCTCTGTGCTCTGCACCTATAACAACCCCCTTTCCCCTAAGGCAAGCAGGCCTACCAGAAATCAGTTGCTCCAGGTCTTATACACAATGCTATAGTGTCTGGCTACCACGCTGGGGCAGATGCAAGCTAAGCACAGTAAATAGGTACTTGCAGATAGCAGACAGGCAAAGTGGTCCTATGGCAGCCTGGGTTCAAGGCTGGCAAAGTTCAGACAGTAGCCAGGGTAAAAATCTGTTATCAAAAGGAAGGCAGAGTTCTGAGAATATTCCAAATTCAATCTGAGGTCAATAACAGGGGAGTCCAAACTAGCAGGCAGGGCAGGGATCAGGCGAAGGCAAAGGTCAAGGTACAGGAACGAGACAGGCAAACAGGGAGCTTGAAGAATGTGTTGCTAACACTATCACAAGCATGACACTAAGGGCTTGGCAGGCTTAAAACATGTTTGGTCTCCATTAATCACCCTGAAGGTGGACAATCAGACAGGGAGAGTGCAGCTCAGACAAAACCAGGATGCTGGAATGAGACCAGCGACTTCAATGGAATAGGATAGTTAAAGGGGTTGTAAAGTCTTGTTTAAAAAACAAAACAAAAACAAACATCTCATACTTACCTCCTCTGTGCAAGGGTTTTGCACAGAGTGGCCCCAATCCTCCTCTTCTGGCTCCTCCCCACATTGAGTGCCTCGACGGAGAAGTGCTTTCCCTGGGGGCACTCATGTGAGTGTGCTCCCGTGTCCTGCTGCTGCATCCATTGACACAGACAGCAGGACTCAGCCCCACCACCCGGCTCCCGCATCATTGGATTTGATTGACAGCAGCGGGAGCCAATGGTTGCGCTATTATCAATCTATCCAATCAGGACTAGAGACACCGCTGGAGCTGGTGTGTTCATCCACGTCGCTGGAAAGACTGGGTTCAGGTAAATAAAAGGGGGGCTCTGGGGGGCTGCTGCATCACAGGAAGTTTTTCACCTTAATGCATAGAATGCATTTTGGTGAAAAACCTTGAGGTTTTACAACCCCTTTAAATGCTCCTGACTACAGCAAGACTCAGACAACAACTTCCTTATTACAAGCAGGGACAACTGTAGTAGCAAAGGTAGCACCCTGGTTTCTTCGTGAGTTGCAAAATCGGAACTGATTTCTGCTTTTGAAAAGGGACACTCCTATCTTTGTTATGAAGGTGTTCTTGGTGCTTATCTCAAGTCTGAAGTCAAGGAAAAAATATGGACAAGAAGAAGAAGGAATGTAATGACATGTTTACATTTTTATCATTAGACAATGTTAATATTGACAGTTGGGTAAGCAGGAAAGGAGCACAGAAAAGAGGAGGATAAGGATGAGCAGCATGTTAGGCTTATCCAGTGGACTATTGGGAATTGGATGGATGTGTTCACTATTCTCAGTAGTGTAATAGTGAGACAGTCTGAAAAATGTTCCACCCTTTTTTCCTACTTTGATACTATCTGACAGGCCCATAGGGTATACAAGGGCACTGGATGGCTTAGATATGATGAACAATTCAGACACTTAATGTCAGTTCAGCCAGATCTTGTTTGGAATCACAGGGATATTGCTATTTGGATATTGCTATTTGGATGAGGATTATGAATGCTAAAGGAGGAACCTATTCAGTTGCTTTGTCAACTTCTTGGAAGAAACTTGGTCTACGTGGAGCTTTTCTCTATGTTGGTAGTGGTAGTGCAATGGGAGGAGGACTTCAGGGATAAAGTGGTCTGTTTTTATTCTGATAACTCTGATAATCTTTTTTTTTTTATAATCAGTAACAAAAGCGGCACGAAAACACAGGTTGAACAGGGAAATATACATACAATGACAAAAGCCATGGTGACAGGTATCTAATGGGATGCTCCATGTGTCTACTGGGTCGGAGAGCCTTATGGGAGCCCAAAGGGGGCCTTGACAAAGAAAATAGCTGTGGGGGTGTGGACAAAGTATATAGCTTCTTGACCTGCCCATGTACAGCCCTGCCCCCGGCTACGAGCCAGGGGGGCTGTTTCCAGAAATGTACGACATGTATGGTACCGTGGCCCGTGGCCAGGACAGGGGGGGCCCAGTGTCCTCCATAAAACCACCCCCTACCCTCCCCACACGCCAAGGGCACCAAGAGGCATCAAAGTGCCCTTTTACTCGGGACCGCCAGTCCCGTTAGCACAGGGGGCTCATGCATCAACCCCTTTCCACGGCTAAACAATAGGTCTTTGAAATTGACAACAGTACAATAATAAAAACACCATAGAACTTGTCTGCAGCCTACTGGGGGAATGTTGCTCTGTCCTCTAGGTGCGCAGTAACCTGCGTGCTTTAAGGGAGGGGTCTGCCAATTCCAGTAAGGCAATATCCAAACTGGAGAGTACGTAGGCAGGGTCAGAAACATATTCAGTCCAGGGTGCCCAGACATCGGTAAACCGTTCCCGGGAACCTCGACAAGTCGCTATCCAATTCTCCGCCTCTCGGACCGCATTCACCCCGCCGATCCACTCGTCCCGAGTGGGAATTTTGGGCCTTTTCCAATATATTGGAAGCAGGCGCCTTGCTGCATTAAGCAGATGGGGCAGCACACTTTTCTTGAATTGGCTGAGTGGAATCGGGGGGACATGCAGAAGGAAGTGCTTCGGAGAAAAAGGAACATCTATCCCTGTTACTAATTTTATTTGGCCTCGTAAGTCTTCCCAGAATGGTTTAATTAGGGGACAGTCCCACCATATGTGGAGAAGCGTACCCCGGAAGTCCACAGCCGCGCTAGCAAAGCTCGGATGCAGAGGGGTAAATACGGGCCATATCAGCTGGTACCCGGTACCAACGGGACAGTAATTTAAAGTTTGTCTCCTGAGTCTTGGAGTCAATGGAGGACGAGTGGGTGAGGTAGTATAAGTGAGTCAGTTGTGTGTCCGTAAGAACGTGTCCCAAGTCGGTTTCCCATCGCCGGATATAGGCGGGCTTGGGCTGAGGAGCATCTGAACCTAGAAGCCGGTACAGTTCCGACACCAGGTGAGGGGCAGGAGCCTCTGCAATGAAAAGGCGCTCAAATTGGGTGAGAGACGATGTATCTCGAAGAAATGGTGTAATTGCCTGTATTTCCAAAAATTCATTCATGGGGGTACGTGGACCAACATAGGGGGGAAGGTGAGGGGGCCTCCAGCCCCGCCCATCACATCTGACATGTTATGGTGGGGGAGGGGGAGAAGAGGGGTTATCTCCTGTGGGAGAAAATCAGAGGGTAGAGGGGCATCAAAGCCTGCTGTAGGTGATCAGGGCATGACCAGGGGGCATATGGCACTCCCCCACCTTACCAGTTGGGCGAATGATACCGTTTACTTTGACCTGTGCACAAGGCGTGGAATACAGGGCCAGGATCGACGCCATCATTCACGGGCCTAACCCTATTGACCTAAGTACTGCTGTTAAATAAGACCAGTCTACACGGTCAAAGACCTTTTCTGCGTCTGTCGAGAGAATTATATACGGCTGTGGGTTCGGACGGGTCCGGGCCCAATGGACGAGATGGACATCTCCAAGGGAGTTGTCCCTGGCCTCTCTGCCTGTAATGAAGCCGGTTTGGTCTGGGTGGACAATCTCAGGTATAAGATGTTTAAGTCTGTTTGCTAGGATTTTCGCCAGGAGTTTTATGTCCAAATTGAGGAGGGAGATGGAGCGGTAGCTCTGGGGGATGGTGGGGTCCCTTCCCCTCTTTTGGAATCACAGTGATGTGGGCCAAGAGGGCCTCAGGGGGGATGTCTTTTCCCCCTGCTATAGAATTAAAGTATGTGCACATGGGGGCCACCAATTGAGAAAAAAAAAATCTTGTAGTACGCCTTAGTAAACCCATCAGGGCCAGGGCTCTTCCCATTGGGCAAGGACTCCACCGTTGCCCCAAGCTCGGTCATTGTGATTGGGAGCTCCAAGGCCAAGGACTGGTCATCTGTGAGGGGGGGGGAGACCGGCCGAGGAAAGGTATTCCCGGATCGCTTGTTGCCTAGCTTCATGTGTGGTAGGAGGGAGCCCAGAGTCTAAGTGATAGAGTCTACCGGATCCAGGTCCAGGGAGGACAAAAAATGCGGGAGATCATCCTTAGTGTGGAGAGTCACCGTTCTGCCATCCTTGGTGACCTGAAGAAAGAAGGGGAAGCCCCATCGGTATTGCAGTCCTGCATCTTGGATAGCCGCCAGGAGGGGGCGAAGTGATCTGCGTTGCATGAGAGTGTGCCGAGAAATGTCCTGGTAGAAGGCTAAGTGCGCGCCATCAAAATCAAAGTAGGGCTTACCCCGCATTTTCTGCATTATGCGGTCTTTTAGTGTGTACTTATGTAGCTTACAAATGATGTCTCTGGGGTTGTTCACATCTTGGGAAGGAGGTTTCAAGGCCCTGTGCGCACAATCTATCTCAATGGTGGCTGTAGCAGGCAGTCCCAATATTTCCTTAAAGACACCTTCCAGGGTGGGGACAATGTCCTTAGCACTGGTGGCCTCGGGCAGGCCTCTTATCCTAATGTTGGCCCTGCGGCTGCGATTCTCCATGTCATCTAACTGACAGAGCAGGGCCTCAATCTGATGGTCCTGAGTAGTGCACTTGTCCTGCAGCATGGCGATAGCAGGGAGGGCTTCCTCAAATCTCTGCTCTAAGGATTTCATCCTGCCCCCCAGATGAGATGTGTCAGCTTTGAGCTGAGCAATGTCCTCTTTTAGGGCCTTCTCAAACCTCTCAGCAAAGCTCTCCAAGTCAGCCTTGGTGGGGAGCGACCAAATATGGTGCCTGATGTCCGCCTCATCCAGGGGATCTGGGGCTGCAGCGTCATCTACTTGGGGAGAAGGAGAGCCCGGGGAGGTCGGGGGACTGAGTCACTCACCGACCTCGGGGATGGTACAGGAGAGCCAGTCTGTTGCTGCGATCGGGCAGTGGCGTTCTGGGAGGCCTTGGTCGTTTTCTGGGCCTTCGCTGCCGGCGCTATCTTTGAAGCCTCGCAGCCTCGCCCGCTGTTCCCGGGGAAGAAATCCAGCTGGCCTTGCCTGGTACGGTCGGTCCACGGTGGCTGCGAGGATGCCCGGGAACTCTGAGACATGGTAGAAGGCGGATGGAGTGAGATTCTCCTCCCTTAGCGGTGATGAAGTTCGGCGGTGAGGCAGAGCTGTGGAGACACACGTCCTCACTCCTCCATAGCCAGGACACGCCCCCCTGATAATGTTTTAAATGATAGAGTTGACCTAATGTAAAAAAACTGTTCATGGTACATTAAGGGTTGAAAGGGGAAAAAGTTTGCAGACCAAAGCTGACCAGTATCCTGGGAGATCCTAAAAAATTATCGACTATATGCAGTTTACATTTTGAGGGAAATTTGTTTACGCTGGTCTTTTGCCCTGTGAGTTGGGGAATTCTTTACTTTTCAGTGATTATAGTTGGTGCAGAATGTATAGTAGAAGTAATTCACACAATTAGATCGTTCATGTTTCGGGTCTGTTAGTTACCTTTTCCCTGTTATGGTTTTTCTTCCATTTTGTTCCTTTAGGTGTTATATCTTGTACAGTTTAGTTGATGGGTCACGCCTTTGTGTACTGAGCTGAACCTCATAAAAGCAGTTTGCAGCTTGGTTTCCTGGAAGACACCATGAGACTGAACATGGGCATACAAGGTTGTGTGTGGAGGTAGATACTTCCCATGTTTCTTGCACTCATTGAAATAAAGGGCCCCACCAGATATGTTGGTCATTCATGCAAATAGCAACAACGTATGCTGTATAACAACGTGGAGTCTCATTACAACAATTAAGTTCAATCTGCTGTCATTGTGGCTTTTATTTTGCAGATTAGTAATGTTAGCTTTTGAGATTCTGCCTAGATTTCACTGGCAAGGAGCAAGGCACCCAAAGGCTCATATCCAGGTCTATAGGACAGTGTCCAAATTCATATTACAGTGTCCAGTTTCGTAGTGTGACATGTGAAATTGGTACATCAGAGTATGTACTTTAGGAATGATGGTTTTCATCTTAATGATAGGGGCCCTGGTATGTTCAATTTGCAGCTACAGCATTTAATTGAGGTGGCTCATGTGAAATGGCAGTCAGGCTGGTGGTGAAGTATCATTACTACTCTGAGTTGGTGGTATCCCTCAGCTGAGTTTGTTGGCAGTAAAAAAGGCTGATGGAAGGGTACAAATTTAAGGTTATCGATGAGGGGTAGAATTGGCAAAACTGGTTGGCTTATCAGACCCATTAACAGCAAGGGAACCAAATGTTTTGTCTTCCTAGTTACAGTATGTCAGTTTATGTCTTTTAATATTTATGGCAGGTTTTTGGAATTACTGTAGCCCTAGGAGCCTCTGAACCATAGTAAGCGGTTGGGGGAGTATTGGCTTCAGGCTTTAAAATTTGTTTTTTGTTTTGTAGAATATGTAGAATATTCCTATGATATGTATATCATTCCAACATACCTAAATTGTGTAAGTGTCTTTTTTATGAGGGTTCAGTTTAGGAGGGGGAGGTTGTGTTATTAACCACTTAAGCCCCGGACCATTTCGGGCCATTAGGACCAGGCCTGTTTTTGGGATTCGGCACTGCGCTGCTTTAACTGTAAATTGTGTGGACATGCAATGTTGTACCCAAATGAAATTTGCGTCCTTTTCTTCCCACAAATAGAGCTTTCTTTTAATGGTATTTGATTGCCTCTGCGATTTTTATTTTTTGCGATATAAACAGAAAAAGTCCGAAAATTTTGAAAAAAAATGATATTTTCTACTTTTTGTTATAAGAAAAATCGAATAAACTCAATTTTAGTCATACATTTAGGCCAAAATGTATTCAGCCACATGTCTTTAGTAAAAAAAATGTCAATAAGCGTATATTTATTGGTTTGCGCAAAAGTTATAGCGTTTACAAACTAGGGTACATTTTCTGAAATTTACACAGCTTTAAATTTATGACTGCCTATCTCATTTCTTGAGGTGCTAAAATGGCAGGGCAGTACAAAACCCCCCCAAATGACCCCATTTTGGAAAGTAGACACCCCAAGGAAATTGCTGAGAGGCATGTTGAGCCCATTGAATATTTTTTTTTTTGTCCCAAGTGATTGAATAATGACAAAAAAAAAATTACAAAAAGTTGTCACTAAATGATATATTGCTCACACATGCCATGGTTATATGTGGAATTGCACCCCAAAATACATTCTGCTGCTTCTCCTGAGTACGGGGATACCACATGTGTGGGACTTTTTAGGAGCCTAGCCACGTACGGGACCCCGGAAACCAAGCACCGCCTTCAGGATTTCTAAGGGCGCAAATTTTTGATTTCACTCCTCACTACCTATCACAGTTTCGAAGGCCTTAAAATGCCAAAATAGCACAAAACCCCCCAAATGACCCCATTTTGGAAAGTAGACACCCCAAGCTATTTACTGAGAGGCATGTTCAGTCCATGGAATATTTTATATTTTGCCACAAGTTGCGGGAATATGACAAACTTTTTTTTTTTTGCACAAAGTTGTCACTAAATGATATATTGCTCACACATGCCATGGGCATATGTGAAATTACACCCCAAAATACATTCTGCTGCTTCTCCTGAGTACGGGGATACCACATGTGTGGGACTTTTTGGGAGCCTAGCCGCGTACGGGACCCCAAAAACCAAGCACCGCCTTCAAGGTTTCTAAGGGCATAAATTTTTGATTTCACTCCTCACTACCTATCACAGTTTTGAAGGCCATAAAATGCCAAGATGGCACAAAACCCCCCCAAATGACCCCATTTTGGAAAGTAGACACCCCAAGCTATTTGCTGAGAGGCATGTTGACCCCATTGAATATTTTTTTTTTGTCCCAAATGATTGAATAATGACAAAAAGAAAAAAAAAATGTACAAAAAGTTGTCACTAAATGATATATTGCTCACACATGCCATGGTTATATGTGGAATTGCACCCCAAAATACATTTTGCTGCTTTTCCTGAGTACGGGGATACCACATGTGTGGGACTTTTTGGGAGCCTAGCCGTGTACAGGGCCCCAAAAACCAAGCACCGCCTTCAGGATTTCTAAGGGCGTAAATTTTTGATTTCACTCCTCACTACCTATCACAGTTTCGAAGGCCATAAAATGCCAAAATAGCACAAAACCCCCCCAAATTACCCCATTTTGGAAAGTAGACACCCCAAGCTATTTGCTGAGAGGCATGTTGAGTCCATGGAATATTTTATATTTTGCCACAGGTTGCGGGAATATGACAAACTTTTTTTTTTTTTGCACAAAGTTGTCACTAAATGATATATTGCTCACACATGCCATGGGCATATGTGAAATTACACCCCAAAATACATTCTGCTGCTTCTCCTGAGTACGGGGATACCACATGTGTGGGACTTTTTGGGAGCCTAGCCGCGTACGGGACCCCAAAAACCAAGCACCGCCTTCAAGGTTTCTAAGGGCATAAATTTTTGATTTCGCTCCTCACTACCTATCACAGTTTTGAAGGCCATAAAATGCCAAGATGGCACAAACCCCCCCAAATGACCCCATTTTGGAAAGTAGACACCCCAAGCTATTTGCTGAGAGGCATGTTGAGCCCATTGAATATTTTTTTTTATCCCAAATGATTGAATAATGACAAAAAGAAAAAAAAATGTACAAAAAGTTGTCACTAAATGATATATTGCTCACACATGCCATGGTTATATGTGAAATTACACCCCAAAATACATTCTGCTGCTTCTCCTGAGTACGGGGATACCACATGTGTGGGACTTTTTGGGAGCCTAGCCGCGTACGGGACCCCAAAAACCAAGCACCGCCTTCAAGGTTTCTAAGGGCATACATTTTTGATTTCACTCCTCACTACCTATCACAGTTTTGAAGGCCATAAAATGTCAAAATAGCCCAAAACCCCCACAAATGACCCCATTTTGGAAAGTAGACACCCCAAGCTATTTGCTGAGAGGCATGGTGAGTATTTTACAGCTCTCATTTGTTTTTGAAAATTAAGAAAGACATTTTTTTTTCTTTTTTTTTTTCTTTTTTTACATTTTCAAAACTTTGTGACAAAAAGCAAGATCTGCAAAATACTCAACATACCTCTCAGCAAATAGCTTGGGGTGTCTACTTTCCAAAATGGGGTCATTTGGGGGGGTTTTGTGCCATCTGGGCATTCCATGGCCTCCGAAACTGTGATAGGCAGTGAGGAGTGAAATCAAAAATTTACACCCATAGAAATCCTGAAGGCGGTGCTTGGTTTTTGGGGTCCCGTACGCGACTAGGCTCCCAAAAAGTCCCACACATGTGGTATCCCCGTACTCAGGAGAAGCAACAGAATGTATTTTGGGGTGTAATTCCACATATGCCCATGGCATGTTTGAGCAATATATAATTTAGTGACAACTTTTTGTACATTTTTTTTTTATTTTTTTTTTGGTCATTATTCAATCACTTGGGACAAAAAAAAAAAAATATTCAATGGGCTCAACATGCCTCTCAGCAAATAGCTTGAGGTGTCTACTTTACAAAATGGGGTCATTTGGGGGGGTTTTGAACTGTCCTGGCATTTTATGCACAACATTAGGAAGCTTATGTCACACATCATCCACTCTTCTAACCACTTGAAGACAAAGCCCTTTCTGACACTTTTTGTTTACATGAAAAAAATAATTTCTTTGCAAGAAAATTATCTTGAACCCCCAAACATTATATATTTTTTTAAAGCAAAGGCCCTACAGATTAAAATAGTGGTGTTGCATTTTTTTTTTCCACACAGTATTTGCGCAGCGATTTTTCAAACGCATTTTTTGGGGGAAAAACACACTTTTTTTATTTTTAATGCACTAAAAAACACTATATTGCCCAAATGTTTGATGAAATAAAAAAGATGATCATAGGCCGAGTACATGGATACCAAACACAACATGCTTTAAAATTGCGCACAAACGCGCAGCGGCGACAAACTACATTCATTTTTAAAAGCATTTAAAAGCCTTTACAGGTTACCACGTTAGATTTACAGAGGAGGTCTACTGCTAAAATGACTGCCCTCGATCTGACCTTCACGGTGATACCTCACATGCATGATGCAATTGCTGTTTACATATGACGCTAGACCGACGCTTGCGTTCGCCTTTGCGCAAGAGCAGGGGGGGGCAGCGGTGCTTTTTTTTTTTTTTTTTTTTATTATTTATTTGGCTTTTTTATTTTATTTTTAAACTGTGCCTTCCATATTTTATTTTTTTACCATTTTTATCGTTATCTCAGGGAATGTAAATATCCCCTATGATAGCAATAAGTAGTGACAGGTACTCTTTTTTTGAAAAAAATTGGGGGGTTAGACCCTAGATCTTTCCTCTGCCCTCAAAGCATCTGACCACACCAAGATCGGTGTGATAAAATGCTTTCCCAATTTCCCAATGGCGCTTTTTATATCCGGGGGGGGGGGACATTCCCTCCCACTGCTTGTAAAAGCAGTCTAGAGGCTAATTATCTGCTAGAATTGCTTTTACATGAAAGCCGGCTGCTGGCTGAAAAGAATGATACCAAGATGATACCTAAACCCGCAGGCATCATTCTGGTATAAACATTCAAAGTCCAGCAACATACCAGTACGTTGCTGGTCCTTGTTGGACATGTATTGTAATCTTTTTTTTCATACAGCCTATTGGCTGAACGAAAAAAAGAGATTGATTGGTGGGTATGCCCACCATTAGAATACCTCCCTTCATCCACCCACTTCTAATGATGGGCATATATGCCGAAGCATGGGGGCATCCTCCCGCAAAAAAGTTATGCCGCGTACACACGGTCAAGCCTTCGTCGGAATTTCGACCGTATGTACGCGGCATAAAAGGTTATGCCGCGTACACACGGTCTGACTTTTCCACGGGCAAGCCTCCGTTGGAATTTCGACCGTATATACGCGGCATTAGGAGCAAAATCGCTCCTCCGCCCCTGCTGCCCCCATGCTTCGGCATATATGCTCTTTTTTTTAACTGTGGTGGTGAAATCACCTCCTACAGCGTTGGAGTCACGGCTTTATGTATCGTGGGAGCAAACGCTGTTGCTGTCAAGATAAATAGATCCGCGCTGCAACTGAATGGCGTACCTGCTAAGCAAATGGTGGTTAACATTAAAACAAAGTAACATTACAGTACAACAGTAAGACCTTACCATGCCATACCTGCAAAGCAAATACCAAAACAAAACCTAGTAAAAAATAAAACATTTTTTTAACGCAACCTGTGCCTAAAATATATATATGCCGAAGCATGGGGGCATCCTCCCGCAAAAAAGTTATGCCGCGTACACACGGTCGGAATTTTCCACGGGCAGGCCTCCGTCGGAATTTCGACCGTATGTACGCGGCATTAGGAGCAAAATCGCTCCTCCGCCCCTGCTGCCCCCATGCTTCGGCATATATGCTCTTTTTTTTAACTGTGGTGGTGAAATCACCTCCTACAGCACTGGAGTCACGGCTTTATGTATCGTGGGAGCAAACGCTGTTGCTGTCAAGATAAATAATTCCGCGCTGCAGTTGAATGGCGCACCTGAAAACAAAAAATTACATACCTGAAAAGCAAGCATGATAAAACATTGCAGAATAGAATACAGTAAAAAAGAGCAGAACAATAGAGAGAAAATAGAGAGAGAGAGAACAATAAAACGACAACTATTTTTGGTTTTTTTATTTTATATTTTTTTTGTGTTTTGTTTTTTCCTTTTTTTTTTTCTTTTTTACACTTTTTTTTGTAACTTTACAACTGTAATGGTTCGGGTCTCTCAAAATGTAATGGCATCTTGGGAGACCCTGTGTAAGTGTGTCCTTGTCTGTGAAATGCTGTACCCTACGCTAAAACTTCACTTTTGAGTGGTAGCGTTCAAAACATTCACCTTGGCAAAGACCAGGCTTGTCAGGACAGAGTGGACAAAAACTACGGGTGTCACGCCTAAATCCGCGCTTGCTACAGACACGACATCTTTTTTGGGGGTGGCTTTGGGTAGGGGTACTCGGGAGGACATACGAATAATGCCTCTCATGCAGCCGGCTTACTGCATTTGGTAGGGGGTGGTGAGGTGCAGAACCGCCTGGATACAGGAGTTCTGTGACTATCTCATTCTGGAATTTTAGAAGAGATAAAGTCCCGCCTGAAGCTCTGTATAGCACATGAGCGTTCAGCAAAGCCAATTGGAATAATGATAGAGACACTTTTTTGTACCAGCGTCTCGCCTTACGGTCAATTAGATACGGCGCCATCAACTGGTCGTTGAGGTCCACCCCTCCCATATTTTGGTTATATTCGTGGACACAGAGGGGTTTCTCCACAACACCAGTCGCCGTACGAATTTGGACTGTCGTGTCTGCATGAAGGGAAGTAAGAAGGAAAACATTCTTATTGTCCCTCCACTTCATAGCGAGCAAGTTATTACACTTCAAGCAGACTCTCTCCCCCAGCCTAAGACGGGCATCTACAAGCCGCTGGGGAAAGCCCCGGCGATTAGGTCGCACGGTGCCACATGCTCCAATCTGATGATCAAACAAGTGACTAAACAGTGGCACGCTCGTGTAATAATTGTCCACATACAAGTGGTACCCCTTTCCGAATAAGGGTGACACCAAGTTCCACACTATCTTGCCAGCGCTCCCTATGTAATCCGGGCAGTTGACCGACTCAATCTGACTATCTTTTCCCTCATAAACCGTAAAGTTCACTACATAGCCTGTTGCCCTGTCACAGAACTTGTAGAGCTTGACCCCGTATCTGGCACGCTTGCTGGGAAGGTACTGCTTGAAAGACAAGCGGCCAGAAAATTTAATCAGGGACTCATCAACGCAGACAACTTGATCGGGAGTAAACAAGGCTGCAAAACGTTCGTTGAAGTGGTTTATGAGGGGCCGAATTTTATAGAGCCGGTCGTATTCAGGGTCCCCACGTGGACGACAAAGTTCATTGTCGTTGAAGTGCATGAACCGCAAAATCTGCTCGTATCGTGCCCTGGACATGGAGGCAGAGAACACGGGCATGTGGTCAATTGGGTGCGTGGACCAATAAGCACGCAATGACGGAAATTTATGTGTGCCCATGTTTAGGGAAAGGCCCAGAAAGGTCTTAAATTCGGAAACCGTAATTGGTTTCCAATTTCTGGCAATTTTAGGCAACTGGGGGTTAGCGGCGATAAATTGACCAGCATATAAATTACTCTGGTCCACAATAGATCTATAGAGATCTTCCGTGAAAAACAGCGAATAAAAATCAATTGGAATAAAATCAGCTGTTTCCACCTGAATACCGGGTTGGGCAGTGAATGGGGGAAGTACGGGTTCTGCAGAAGTGGTGGGGACCCAATCAGGATAGGCGAATTCTGCAGGAAGGGCAGTATGGGCACGACGGGCCTGCCTTTGTCTTCTTGGTGGCAGCGGGACACTACTTGTGCTTGCCACTTCGCCAGCTTGAACTGCACTTATGGGACTCGCCACGTCACCAAGTGTTACTGCAGTGCTGGATGTACGTCCAGGCTGTACTAGGCCGCTGGTGCTTGCCAGTTCACCAGAAGGAATAGCGGCGCTAGTACTACTCTGCTCCATGATACGAGAGACCTGCGGTTCTTGCTCCTCAACAACCTCAGAAGATCGGGATCGGGTACACCTGACCTTAGCAGGGACCTCAACTTCGTCGTCAGAGCTATCTGACGTGGGGCCGCTGACGTCACTGTCTTCTACGGGAAGATATTCTGAGCCTGAATCTGACAGATACGTGACCTCCTCTTCACTATCTGTCATGCTCAGAATCTCGTAGGCCTCTTTACTAGTGTACCTTCATCTTGCCATTTTGGGCTCTAAATTTAGGGGTACACTAGTAAGATTCACAGGAAAAAAAGCACCTGACTGTCGTCAGCAAATATATCAAACGCTACAAAAAAACTGTTAGCGATCGCAGGGATCAGGCCTGTCTCTGCGAACGCTGCAGTTATGTGTGTTGTGTTTGGTAAGTGACAGTGATCGATCGATACTGCACTTGGGTGGGCTGGGCTGGGCTGGGCTGGGCGGAGGGGCTAAACGCAGGCGCTAGCAGGTATCTGGGCTGATCCCGCTAACACTGCATTTTTGGGAACCCTAAACCGCTGGGGATGCTAGTATAGATCTGATCAGATACTATACCACTAAGGGGGGTGTATGCTTTGCGCGTGGGTGTTAGCGTTACTGGCACTAACCTAACACTGCCTGGGGCGACGCAGACCCTCTCTGGCGCTAAAACCTAATTGATCTCACCCGCCGGGCGATCAGGGGGGTTAAACCTTTATTGGGTTATATACGGCGGGTGCCCTGATGCTATAAAAAGCAAACTAATCAACCAGCGTCACCCGTAACCTTTATATGGTGATCACTGGTGAAAGGGTTAACTAGGGGCAATCAGGGGGTTAAAACCTTTATTAGGTTAAATATGGGGGTACCTGACACTATATAAAAACCTGACGGGTAACCTAAATAACTAAATAACTTACTGGCTAACCAGTGACACCAGTGACGCTTATACGGCGATCACTGGTGAAAGGGTTAACTCTAGGGGCAATCAGGGGGTTAAAATAATATATGGGGGTACCTGACACTAATAAAAACCTGCGGCGAACCTAAAAAAAAATAACTGCCTATCTAAAACACCAGCGACACGAATACAGCGATCGGAAAAACAATCGCTTAGTGACGCTGAAGTTAGGGGGTGAAAGGGTTACCTGGGGGGTGATCAAGGGGTTAAACCTTTATTAGGGGGGGGTTAGGGGGCTACCCTGGACCTAAAGGGGCCTAATCTTAACTGCCCTGCAACTTTTTACAATCACAGATGACACTAAATGCAGTGATCAGTAAAATAAATGATCACTGCAATCAGTGACACTGTGATTGGGGGCTTTGGGGTGACCTGGGGGGTGATCTGGGGGTGACTGGGGGGTGATTTGTGTGCCTATGTGTACCTACGTGTCAGTGGACTGTTGGTGCACTAACCTGCTTCTTCTCTCCTCGGCGCCGGGAACGAAAAGACCGCGGCGAGGGAGATGACATCACTTCCTCCAGCCTGTGTTTACATTTCAGGCAGGAGGAAGCAATTTTATTCGCCGGGAGCGATCGCGAGGGGGGGGCGGAATCGAGCGGCCGCCCCCTCATGCCTGATCGCTCCCGAACACTTAACGGCCGCTCACTGCAGTGAAGGGGGGTCCGGATGGACCCCCCAACTGCACAAAGGCGATCACGTAGATCTACGTGATTCTGCCTGTCGGTGCCATTCTGCCGACGTAAATCGGCGGTGGGCGGTCGTTAAGTGGTTAAGGGAGTAAGATGGCCACTGCACCAGTCACAAATACTGTAAATATGAAATATGCATATGCAATATTTCACATATTTTATTAATTACAAAAGGCAAATATATATATATATATATATATATATATATATATATATATATATATATAGCACTACCCCCAGTTAAGAGAGCTGCTGGTTTTGTTTTGGGCCTGTACCCTAGTTATCAACCCCAAGAATTTGGCTCAAGCCCTCCCTTGGCACAACTGGTCTATACTGTAATTGTGAACCCACTGATGGCTGGGAACGCAATAATACCACACAATAGTATAATGGCACATAAAATTGTTACCTGGTATAACCACTCGTCCAGCTGGGTAACAGAGAACTCAACACAGGATTCTGCTTAACCAAAGATTACGTTTACTTAATGATTAAGGATAGCACAGTTAAACAGAGATGCAGTTGACTTATGCAGGGCCCTGCAAGGTCAATAATATATATATATGGCAACAATACAACACAGTTGAAATGCACACTTCCTATATAATTAAAAGACCTATGCTTGCGAGCTCCCCCCTGATGGGCAATTTTGTGCCTGTGTCCCATCACAAACAGTTCTAGTCAGGCCTGACTAAGTTCAGTGTACAATCCCTTTAGGAGTAGGAGTCTTCGCTAGCAAACGTTGGTGTACACAACATTTGTAATCCACAAGGTTCTTATAAGAAGCAACTAAACTTCCACAATGTTCAGGAAGGTGAAACTCTCCGGCGGTGCAAACGCCAAACTTATTAACCACGCGGCCACCGCGAGATGCTCTATGTCCTGGCGTGTGGTGCACTACTATAATAATGGTGAGCCTTCAACAGTCACAGGCCTACACAAACAGTCAATGAATTCCGGGCAGGTGCCCTCTCACCAAAGTAGGCCTTGTCCCGATAACACGTCCCGCTGTCGGTGCCTCGATCACCGGCCTCTCCGCAACTCGCAGTCTCCGGTTCCTCTCACAGCCGCACTGGATGTCGGTGGGTGGATGACTCCGGTTTCTGGGAAGCGGGAGCTGGTCACACGGAAAAGGATCCCTCCTTAGGCTGAGTGATCCTCCGCAATAGCTATAGGCCCAGGCTTTGGGCCTAGACGCTCCGCAGCAGGCCTCACACAGACCTCCTTCTTGAGCTTGATAGAAGGCAAAGTCCAGAGAGAGCGAGCGTAGCTCCTCCTTTGCTTTAAGTGACCTCCCTCAGAAAGCTGTGCGGGATGCAATGCACTTTGGGAGTACAGCTGCACTGCGGATACCATAGTCTATTTAATACCCATAGCAATGGAGTCCCTTTCTCCCTGTACCATAAGTTCCACAATGCATTGTTCCATATGGTTAAACAACAGTTGCTGCAATATCTTAAAGAGACTCTGGAGGGAGCTGGGATCATTTCTCAAAACAACAATAGTCTTTAACACTGCAAAGTGACAGCGAGCTACACATAGATAGATAGATAGATAGATAGATAGATAGATAGATAGATAGATAGATAGATAGATAGATAGATAGATAGATAGATAGAAATATCTATCTATCTATCTATCTATCTATCTATCTATTTATATATATATCTAAACATAAACAAATGTAAAAACTCACTATATATTTCCTATAAGCATAATAAGCAGGTAGGTATCTAAGAGCTACAGCAAGGTTCTTTCTCAGAGGTCAAATGACTTTAGTATAATATTACACATAACAAGTAGGTCAAACTGAGTGAGTGATTGAGTTTTGTAAAAGATTGCCAAAGTTTGTTCATGTAATATCTACCTTGCTTTGTAATCTAATTATCTGAAAGCTTTAAGCCTGCATCTGCCAAACGGTCTCACAGTTAGTAACAGACCAAAAATAAAGCACAGAACAAAGAACCTTGGGGATTCTGCTGGCCTCTTTAATGGCCAAGTTTGTTAACACAGTTACCTAAAAGAATTAACAATATAACATTTGTACGTGAATCATTGAAAGAGGAGAAAAGTGTAACTTTCAAAAAATAGGTTATCCTTCATTAAAACAGAAAAAAAAGCAGTTTATATGGTCTTATTTTTAAAAAGCTTGCAAAGGTCAAAACAGATAATTCCAATTATGATCATGCATAAAGACGAATAATACTGTTTTTTATGTATTTCTATTTGGTTATAAAGCTACAATAATTAAATGCCACTGCTTCGTCTAGTGTTTTCAAGATTTGCTACAAATTACAGTTATAATATATATATATATATATATATATATATATATATATATACAGTATATAGTGAAAATATAGGAAAATGTGACACAGGATTCGCTTTTAGGGTAAATGCGTTTTCCAAACTAGTGTATCTGGGCAGTAAAAGTGGTGTATTTGGCTTTCTCTTGATTCTACAGTTCTGAATCAGAACATTAATTCCTGTCTCCAGGTTTTGATAGACACCTGCAACCCGGCTGAGTACACAGGTGTGCAGTGTCGTTATATACTCAGGTCGGAGGATAGCTCAGGGCTCTTAAGTTTGGAGACCACTCCCAGTGGGGGAGATGGTAGGTCTCATCGAGGAGTCAGAGGGCCCAGCCAGAAGCCAAGAGACAAATGGTCTCAGTTCCAAGTGTTTTTTTTTTCCTTTTGGAATAAAGGTTTTACATAACAGCTACCGTACATACTCGAGTATAAGCCGAGTTTTTCAGCACTTTTTTTGTGCTGAAAATGCCCCCTCAGCTTATACTCGAGTCTGTGTCCGACTTCAACTTTGTACGCCTGTTCCTGGCCAGCCGTAGGTCCCCTGGCACACATGTAGCTCCACTCTTCCTCTACAAGTGTGCAAAGTTTGGTGTCCGGGGGACCTATGGCCGGGGAGCACTGATTTTTCAAAGCCGGGCACCCCTTCCATAGACTCCAATGTTAAACGGTAACTTCTCCGGTGAATTTGGGGACCCGGTACCGGCCGTCCCTAGGTCCCCTGGACCCCAAGCTTGGCATACATGTAGCCCCACTATTCATCTTCTTCCATAGACTCCCATGTTAAAAGTCAGTCTAGTCACACAGCACCGGAGATCAGGTAGGGAGATTGGGCACAGTGAGGCATGGACACAGTAAGGCATGGGCACAGTGACAGTGAGGCATGGGCACAGTGAGGCATGGGCACAGTGAGGCATGGGCACAGTGAGGCATGGACACAGTGAGGCATGGACACAGTGAGGCATGGACACAATGAGGCATGGATACAGTGAGGCATGGCCACAGTAAGGCACAGTGAGGCATGGACACAGTGAGGCATGCACATGGACACAGTGAGGCAAAGTGAGGCACAGTGAGGTATGCAGATGGACACCCTAGGCTTATACTCGAGTCAATAAATTTTCCCAGTTTTTTGTGGTAAAATTAGTGTCTATATTCGGGTCGGCTTATACTCGAGTATATACGGTACTTTGTCAGGAAAGTTTGATCTTTTGAAGTACATTGAATAATAATAGACTTATGCCGCGTACACACGGTCAGAATTTCCGAGGAAAAAAGTCAGACGGAATTTTTTCATCAGATATTCCGACCGTGTGTATGCCCCATCGGACTGTTTCCGTCGGAAATTCAGACGGACTTAGAAAGAGAACATGTTCGGAAATTCCGTTCGTCTGTATGGAACTCCGACGGAGAAAAAAACATGCATGCTCAGAATCAAGTCGACGCATGCTCGGAAGCATTGAACTTCATATTTCTCGGCTCGTCGAAGTGTTGTACGTCACCACATTCGTGACGGTCGGAATTTGGTGTGACAGTGTGTATGCAAGACAGCTTCAATGGAATTCCGTCGGAAAAACCCGTTTTATTTCCGATGGAAAATCCGACCGTGTGTACAAGGCATAACTGGCTGGTGCTAATAAAGGAAAACAGTAAAAAAAACACCACATCTAAGAAATGGTAAGCTGCAATTTTTTTTTTTTGTTTTTAGGTTTATTACCACTTAAAATAATTTTATTCTCCAGCACCTATCTAGAATTTTATTTTTATTTTTTTTATCTACTGGTCAATGAGAAAGTGGTAAACAAACTTTAATGCCTTGTACACACGGTCGGATTTTCCGTTGGAATAAACTCTGATGGGTTTTTCAGATGGAATTCCATTCAAGCTGTCTTGCATACACACTGTCACACCAAATTCCAACCGTCAAGAACGTGGTGACGTACAACACCACGATGAGCCAAGAAAAATTAAGTTCAATGCTTCCGAGCATGCGTCAACTTGATTCTGAGCATGCGTGGTTTTTTCTCCGTCGGAGTTCCATACAGACGAACAGGATTTCTGATAGAATTTTTTTCCATCGGAAAAAAAGAAAACATGTTCTCTTTCTAAGTCAGTCAGAATTTCCGACGGAAAAAGTCCAATGGGGCATACACATGGTCGGAATATCAGATGAAAAAATTCCGTCAGACTTTTTTCCTCGGAAATTCCGACCATGTGTACGCGGCATTAAACAATTTATTTTGCAAAAAATATGTTGTGCTATTTAAATGAAAAGTGTTCAACAATACAATATAAGTCCCAAATTAGTTGGTTATGTGCAAAATTAAATAATGTGCAACAGAAGTAGCTGAAAATTGATCCACAATCTTTTCAATTCAGAAGTGTTTTCATGGAGTACATGGTGATCTCACAGTGCCACAACCACTATATAGTGGATTCATTTTTACCTCATGCGTTGGACCTTTAAATTTTAAAAGGTCCAAAACCAGCTTCCCCTTTGAGCCTGGAACAGCTTTCACCAATTAATAATCACCTTGGAAGCTTCCTTTATTATCGCAATTTTCAATATGTAGACAAATAACTTACTTAAAAACAAAAATAGAACACTCACATGTTTTAGTGTACCCAGATTGTACACAAGATTCTATAAGCAGACACTAGTATAAGTTAAAACAAAGCATTTCAGAGATACCACTGTTAATTCTGGTGTCTCCTAGCCCTGCCCTATGCAATATTTCATAGGATGACTTCATCAGGGAAATTATAACATCATCCTATGATGTAACATGTAGAGCGGGGTTAAGAGACACACCCTTGGACACTTATTAAAAATATATCCTATCAACACACATATATAATTACAAGAAAGCCAAGTGAACATGATTAAGCTGGAAAATTTCCCCCCATGGGGACATAGACTGCAAGAAAAATCTGACAAATTTTAATTTTGTGTACTAGTTTCAAAATTGAAAGAGTGTAGGATGCAGAGAAAGACACAGAGAAAGAAATTTCAATGAGACATTAATTATTCATTCTTTTTGTCCTTCCAGTTTTATCTGTGCAGATTTCTCTTATTTTGACTTATTTTGACCACTTTTTAAGAGAACATAGGTGTCCGTCACACCAAAATCTAATTTAGCCCTGGTTCACACTGACTGCGGGAATGAAAAAACGTGCGAGTTTAGCTGATCTCGCACAATTTCATACCTGCATGTCAGTTCCGACTTTGGGGCTGATTTCAGAGACATCTGTGCAGGTTCTGTAAATCGCACCCCCAAAGTGCCAAAAGTAGTACAGAAACGACTTTTGGGAATCGGTGTGGCACCGCAAATGCGGCATCGCACCAATTGCCGCCGATTTGGCATGCGGTTTGACATGTAAAATAGCATGTCAAATTGCATCAATGTGAACCTGGGCTCAATGTCAAAATATTTGATGCAAGCAGCCATTGCCAGTCCCTGTGTCATATACAAGGAATGACCCATAAGTTAACATACTCACTACAAAGAATTGGCCCTGGAAAAATGTGGAATGGAAATATATTCTATATGGTCTCTTTAAAAGGTCTACACTCAATGTTTTATTTCTGACTAAATAAGTGATTTGTCAAAAAAAGCCTCTCAAAGTCTTTGTCCATCTCAAAATGCACACCAGGTAACTTCCTAATTAGTTTGAGAATATAGGGATGGTTGAGTAGGAAGAGTGTAAAACCTGTGCAACCTCACTTTTATGGATGGTAGTCACTGTTTTGTAGCTTGTACCATTATCTTGGCGAAACAATCCCATTTTGTAAACTTTACTCTGTGGGTAATAAAATTCTGTTGATGTTCTCTAAACAGCCCAGAATGAAAGCCAGCATTTCTGCTGGCTTACCACAGAGCTTGTCGAGGACCGGAAGCATTTTCATAGTTTCAGTTCCTCGGATGAAAATGGCACCATTTTTAAATTTGGAAAGTAATCACATCGATCTTGGTGTGATCAGATGCTTGTAAGGGCAGAGGAAACATCTGGGGTCTAATAAACCCTGGATCTCTCCATAAAGAGTACCTGTCACTGCCTATTGCTATCACAAGGGATGTTTACATTGCTTGTGACAGCAATAAAAGTGTTTTAAGAAAATCAAAATAAACAGTGTAAAAATAAAAAATAACAATTAAAAAAGGGTAAACTGCTGTGCAAGTACTGTGTGACATCAAAAAATTGCAAAAAACACAATTTTATTTCTACGATCTCTGCTAAAAAAATATAAAATGTTAGGGGGTTATAAGTAATTTTATATTAAAAAAATCAGATTTTTACTTGTGTAGCACTACCCCTACAGGGGCTGGTGGTAACTGGCTCCCCTATTCCTGCACAGCCAGACAACACACATTTTCCACTTACATCTGGACACAAGAAATCAGTCCCTTGGCTTGTTTTTGTTGTTTTTTTTATTATGGATAACAACTTGGATGGGGTACAGGGGTTATGAGATGCAAAACTGGACTGAAACAACAGATAACTTACTATGGACAACTTCCTAGGGGCAACTTACTTCCTATGTACAGAGAGCATTCCTTCCTATACACAATCAGTCTTTAAGGGTCAGTGGCAAAAATCCCTTGCAGACTAGGAGCTCTTAGTCCCCTTTGAAAAATAGCACACACTGTTGCAAAACTGCATGCATCTCCTCTGCTCTGTAAAACTGCTCCCAGTTCCACTGCTACCAGCCCTCCTAGCTGCTTGTCTACAATCTGACCTGGCTGCTCTGAAGTTCTCCCAGGACAAGAGATAAAAGGTTTAAGCATAGCGCTGTCATTTGAAAGCTTACTACATGGGGCAGTCTCTCCCCTCCCTGGGTGTGCTGATGTACTCACTCTGTCCTCCTTGCTCTCTGCTGCTCTTAGGCAAGATTCCTTCTCAAACCAGACACTGAAAGGAATCTTCCCAATAAGTCTGAGCCCAGCCTGGAGGCAAAGAACCTCCTGGCTTTACCCACTAACTTTCAGAAGCTTCTACAAGATTATAGATCAAGGGAAGGTACAAGAGACCTGCATCTGTATAGCCATACAGCCTGACCTGCAGCAACCTGACCCTATTACAGACTCACATAATGTACCATGAGTCATAAGATTACATTTAACTACACTAGCATTAGTAGCCTGCTAGAGGGTGCTATACTTGTAAACAAAAAAGTATCAGAAAAAAGTCTGGTCTTCAATTGATTAACATGTCCAGCATCTTTCAAAATACTTAAAATAGAACTATAGGCAAACCTTTTTTTTTTCTTCTTTTGGACAGAGTAAGGGAGGGTTATAATCCCTGTCAGTTGTTTTATTTTTTTTGCCATCTGATTAGGGAGATTTCCCTTTACTTCCTGTCCAAAAACAGAAAGTGAGAGGAAATTACTTTCTTTTCACTTTTAATGATAATGGCAAACAGGATTAATAGAGAGTGTGAATCTCCATTACGGGAAAACAGAAAGCAATAAAAACCTGATAGGTGCTCTAGTCCATCTCCACTCTTGTCATTAAATATACTTTAACCATAAAAATTCTATCTTACAGTACTCTTTAATACACCATACCCACACTTTTTTGCTATTAGTAATTGTGCCTAGAAACTTCACAGTATTGGAAGTCATATCACCACACATATACTGCTGTAATAGCCACATATACATAATTTGAATACCCTACAAATATGTTTGTTCAGTTACATGATGCTAAGCCTTGACTAAGCTTTAGGATTGGTTCATAACCAGGACCAAGGCTATTATTGTATAGATAATTAAATGCCTATAATTCTTTGTGGTATGTTAGCATTCACTCACTTTAAATAGATCTTATATGGCTATGAAGAGATTGTGGTGGTTGGCAGTGCACCTACATTGGGATATGAAGACTGAAAGGACACTATTCAGCTCTTCAGGGTGAGGTCACTTGTAATACATGCACTCAATTCTGTGTATATACTACATATATATCTATATATAATATACACACACACTTTATATACCTTGTATATATAGTTTTTTTTATAAAAAAAAGCATTTAAAGTGTACAGGATTTCAAACAATGATCTTCATCTTTTCCCCATGTTTTCTTGAGTGATGTCTGCCTGACCAAGGGTAATTTTGCATATTCCCTTTCCCTTGCTTGAATTCAGATGCAATGCCTTTTCAGTACCATATGAATATGCATTCTCCCCTCATGCATCAAATATTCACAAATGTCATTTGTATCCTGTTTCTAAAAAATGCTTTAGCATAACTCAATTATTCCTTCTTTGGTTCCTTCTAGAACAAGCAAAAAATAATTAACATATAAAAAAAATGCTGGTACCCAGCAAACTTACTAGCCCTTTGTGGTTAATAAACTTAAAACGCGTCAGCTTCACTACAAGTTACAAAACTATCGCAAAAATAGAATGAATTCCATGGCTGTTTCCATCTAAGGTTTTTCACACAGATACTTTGCTTCTCAACTGGCTGTGTTTAAATAGGTTCTAGTAGAGGATAAGCTTCACACACTTTAGCAACAATCTGAAATCTTTATAGAAAAGTGTGTGCTTGTCCTCCTGTCTATTTGGCTTATTGGCAGTGTTAAGTCTCTTAGTGACAGGTTATCTTTAAAGAGGTACATCAGAAAATCTCTAAACAACACCAACATATTATTGGCTATAACTCATCCTGTAGCAGAGAATACGTTTAGCAATGACTTTGCTAGGTTGGACCTTTCATAAATATAATCCAACTAAAAAATAAACTGAAGCAATGAAGCAGAAAGTAATTTTGATGGATAAAATTGCTGGCAAAATGACAGTGTTAACACTTATCAGGTACTATTTTCTCACACCATTTCAGAAAATAATTTATTAAGAACTTTAAAGCTGAACTTCAGTCAAACAGCTAAATAAACAGGTGGAATACATATAGAAGGGGCTGTTTTACCTGACAAAAGGGTTTACCGTATATACTCGAGTATAAGCCGACCCGAATATAAGCAGAGGCACCTAATTTTACCACAACAAACTGGGAAAACTTATTGACTCGAGTATAAGCCTAGGGTGTCCATCTGCATGCCTCACTGTGCCTCACTTTGCCTCACTGTGTCCATGTGCATGCCTCACTGTGTCCATGCCTCACTGTGTCCATGCCTCACTGTGCTCATGCCTCACTGTGTCCATGCCTCACTGTGTCCATGCCTCACTGTGTCCATGCCTCACTGTGTCCATGTGCATGCCTCACTGTGTCCATGCCTCACTGTGTCCATGCCTCACTGTGCTCATGCCTCACTGTGTCCATGCCTCACTGTGTCCATGCCTCACTGTGTCCATGCCTCACTGTGTCCATGCCTCACTGTGTCCATGTGCATGCCTCACTGTGTCCATGCCTCACTGTGTCCATGCCTCACTGTGCTCATGCCTCACTGTGTCCATGCCTCACTGTGTCCATGCCTCACTGTGTCCATGACTCACTGTGCCCATGCCTCACTGTGTCCATAACTAGACTGACGTTTAACATGGGAGTCTATGGAAGGGGTGCCCGGCTTTGAAAAATCGGTGCTCCCCGGCCGTAGGTCCCCCAGACAACAAACTTTGCACACTTGTAGAGGAGAAATGGGGCTACATGTTTGCAGCCAGTGCCGGGTCCCCAAATTCACCGAAGAAATTACCGTTTAACATGGGAGTCTATGGAAGGGGTGCAAGGCTTTGAAAAATCGGTGCTCCCCGGAATGTGTGCCAAGTTTGGTACGGGGCCCCCAAAGTCCGGAAGATCAGGTGCAAAAAGGTGACTCGAGTATAAGCCGAGGGGGGCATTTTCATCACAAAAAAATGTGCTGAAAAACTTGGCTTATACTCGAGTATATACGGTATATGTTTACTTATTCAGTTCTGGGATTTACACAGCTCTGCCGCACAGAATAGCCCAATCTAGCCTGGGAGGAGACCTGACTTTTCTATGCCCTTCAGAAATACTTGCAATGGGGACATATGGGGATTATTGTTGTATATATGGGCAGGCAGTGTACACATTTTTATCTGCTCCCATTGTTTTAGATGAGTTATAGTCAAAAGATGAACCCATGCTATGTCAACAAGGATTAACAATAGCTTGACCTTTTTAAATATTTGAACCATAATATTTATGATACTACAATACCATATAGAGTATGGAGTTAGAAAATGCTTCTCTCATAGAAAATGATGTAGAAAGGAAATAGTAGAAAGGTCTACATCCTTTCAGCAGGTGTGAAAAGGGGCAATAACAAGGAAGGGGAATGAGGAGAATCCTGCCAGAGGGAAATCCACAGAAACAAGGAAAACTCTGCCAGAGGGGATACCATTAGAAGCCACACTACAAAAGAAAAACAATACTAAGAACCCAGTTTTCTGAAATTAGTTGAATGCCTGGAGTTCTGTTTGCTACAGAAATCCCAGACCACCTATAACAGAAGCTAAGTGACCTTTTAGTGCATCCCTATAGCATTCAGACCATTGTCTAAGTCCATTCTCTGAGAAGGTTATTTAGCATGTACATGTGTGTTGTATGCAGATTTGTAGCAATCTGTATGTCTTGTATTGTGTAAGTAGTTTGTATATGCAGCATTTTTGTTTAGTAAATGCACATTACTAATACTACTGGGTCAGCATCATTAGCGTTACTGCAAAAAATTGAACAGCTGAACATGTGCAATTTGTTTAGTTCCAAAATCATTTTTTAACAAATTTAGACAAAATTTGTTAATTCGGGAATATCCAAATCTTCTCATTTCCGAATATTTGGAAATTCCAAAAATTCAGAAATTCAATAAATTCGAAATTTCGGAAATTCGAAAATCTGAAAATTCAATATATCGGAAATTTGAAATTTGAAAATCCGAAAATTCTGAAAATTTGAAAATCTAATAACAACTTAACTATTACTAGCTATTAAATTATAGGTATTGGAATTTCCTTTCAAATTTGGCTGTTTGTGAATGTAACGAACACAAATTTTTCCGAAGTTTACAAATTATCCATAATAACAAATACCGTATCCAAACGAATGGAACGTAACAAATTAATAATAATAAATAACAATAATAATAATAAAAACGTATTATTATGATTTTATTATATTATTATTTTGTTCTGTTCCATTTGTTTAAATGCGGCATTCATTATTTTGGATAATTTGTAACTTCAGATGATTTCGTATTCGTTACGTTCACTAACAGCCAAATTTGAAAGGAAATTCCAATACCTATAATTTAATAGTTAGATATTATTAGTTAGTTATTTAGAATTTTCGTTCTTTCTTATTTTCGGATTTTCGAATTTAAAATTTTCTGAATTTCCGAATTTTAAAATTTCGGAATTTCGGAATTTCGGGATTCCGAATTAAAATTTTTACCAATTACCGAATTTTTGAATTTACAAATTTACAAATTACGAATTTTTGAATTTCCTATTTTTTTTATTTTTGAATTTACAAATTTTCAAATTTCCGGAAAATAAATAAATGAATGAAACAAAAACAAATACATTTTTCAGCAGTACACATGTCTACAAACAGCAAAATGTGTATATCCAGGGCGCTCCAAGCATTTGAATCCTGACAGATAAGGTCTGTGTTGGAGAGGGTAGCAAATCTTCACACACTTTAGGCAGCACTCAGGGAGACAGGCAATCTCTAATGGAAACAGAAAAACAAACAAGGCGCCTCTAAGAAGTATACAACTTTTAATATCCCCTAAAAGGGTTAAAAACACTTACAAGATAGTGGATCTGTTTCATCCACTATCTTGTAAGTGTTTTTAAGGGCTCTTTCACACGGGGCGGATCCGTGCAGATCCGCCCCGTGAAGCTCCGCTTGCTCAGCGGGGATCGCTCCGTTGATCCCCGCTGAGCCGACGGATGACTGGGCGGTCCCCGCACACTGTGCAGGGACCGCCCTGTCAGAGCGCCGCTCTCCCCTATGGACCGTAGAGTCCGTTGTCATCCGATCCGCTCCGCCGACGGAAGGAAAAATAGGGTTTTCCTCCGTCACACTTTGGCGGAGCGGAGCGGATGTCAGCGGACATGTCTCCGCTGACATCCGTGCCTCCATAGGGGTACATGGAGGATCCGTTTCAGGTCCGCCTAAAAAACTGACAGGCGGACCTAAACGGACCTCCGTGTGAAAGGGGCCTAACCCTTTTAGGGGATATTAAAAGTTTTATACTTCTGCACTTAGAGGCGCCTTGTTTGTTTTTCTACAAACAGCAACAATAACAATAAACAGCAATAACTTCCAACTGAAACAATGGGGGCTCTCCTCGAAGGTTTGCACCAAAACGAAAACACCTGTTAGCCATAAAGAGAGTTATGATGGCTCATTGGGGAAATTGGCCTATTGGGATTATTGCACTGGTCTTTTACTAATTGTTTTTTGTTTTGCAGGTTTTCCTGTAATGGCTGTTTGGCAGTGTCCATCTGCTGGTCGAGGTGGTAGACAGTTGAGAAAATAGGATTTTTTACTCACCGTAAAATCCTTTTCTCTGAGTCCATGGACCGACACAGCCTCTCTATTGACAAAGTGGGTATTATCCGTTAATTAGGAGTGACTAGGCAGAAAACTTGTAAAAAGTGTTGCATCACACCCTCTACCGTACCGCCCAGGGGGCGGACCCTCTGGGTATATCACCTCAGTCTGCATCTCGCAGATCAGTTCGTCAAAATGCAGTACAAACTTATAAGGAGGGGTGGGTGCTGTGACGGTCCATGGACTCAGAGAAAAGGATTTTACGGTGAGTAAAAAATCCTATTTACTCTTTCATCCATGGACCGACACAGCCTCTCTATTGACAAAGTGGGACGTCCCAAAGCAGTGTCAGAGAAAAAACAAGGGGTGGTAACAGCATAAAAATAAACTTCACCCCAAACACAAAACAGCACTCCTCCAACGGAGGAGTTGCAACTCTAAACAGCCGCTTGCAAAACCTTGCGGCCGAAAGAGGCATCCGAAGATGCACCTACATCAACTTTGTAGAATCTTGTGAAAGTGTGAGCGGACGACCAAGTCGCCGCTTTACATAATTGGGAAACAGACGCTTGATGTCGGAAAGCCCAAGAGGCACCTATTGCCCTGGTTGAATGCGCTGTGACCGGAAAGGGGGGCGCTTGACCCTTTAAGGCATAAGCCTGGATTACTATCTGTCGGATCCACCTAGAGATGGTGGCCGACGAGACTGCTTGGCCCTTCTTGGGACCAGCCACCGAAACAAACAGTAAGTCTGACTTCCGGAGCAGGGAAGTAGCAGATAGGTATACTCTCAAAGCTCGGACAATGTCCAAGGAATGCAACGCCGACTCCTTAGGATTCGACGGGTGAGGACACAAGGATGGAAGTACAATGTCTTTGTTGAGATGAAAAGCCGAAACGACCTTCGGAAGAAAGGAAGGCTGCGGCCGCAGCACCACCTTATCCTTGTGGAAAATCAAATAGGGAGCCTTGCAGGACAAGGCTGCCAGCTCAGAGACTCGTCTAACTGACGTAACAGCCACCAGAAAGACCACTTTCTGAGAAAGTGTCAACAGGGGAATATCTCTAATATTCTCAAACGGTGCCTTCTGAAGCACCGAGAGGACCAGGTTCAAGTCCCACGGAGGTAGTGGGGGACGGACCGGAGGGGCCACATGTCGAACCCCCCTGCACAAATGTACTCACGAGAGAGTGAGTCGCCAGGGGTCGCTGAAAAAAGACAGCCAGGGCAGATATCTGTCCCTTAATCGTACTTAAGGCAAGCCTTTGGTCCACCCCACGCTGTAAAAACAGCAGGATTCTGGAAACCAAATAAGTACGCGGATGCCATTTCATTTCCTCACACATGGAGATGTAGGCCTTCCAAGTGCGGTGATAAACCTTCCTAGAGGACGGTTTCCGAGCACTTCTCATAGTAGAGATTACTGAATCTGATAGGCCCCGGTCTCTCAGTACCTGGTTCTCAACAGCCATGCCGTTAAAGCCAGTGACTGTAAAGCAGGATGGAGTATGGGACCTTGCGATAGCAGGTCCTTCCGTAGTGGTAGTCGCCAGGGGACGTCTGCTACCAGACGTACTAGATCAGCGTACCAAGGACGCTGAGGCCAATCTGGAGCGATTAGGATCATTGGAATTCCCTCTGCCTCCACTCTGCGGAGCAGAAGAGGAAGAAGCCTTAAGGGAGGGAAGGCAAAGATTAGCCGATACTGACCCCACGATGCCACCAACGCGTCCGTTGCATCTGTCCATGGGTCTCTTGACCGGGCCACAAACCTCAATACCTTCCGATTGAGTCTGGAAGCCAGAAGATCTACGTCTGGTGTGCCCCATCTTTGGCTGAGGAGTTGGAACACCTCCGGGTGTAAGGACCATTCTCCCTGGTCCAGCATCTGGTGGCTCAGGTAGTCCGCCTGCCAGTTTTCCACACCCGGAATGTACACGGCCGACAGTGCCGGTACGCTCCTCTCTGCCCACTTCAGGATGCGAGCGACCTCCGATGCTGCAGCTGAGCTTCTTGTTCCTCCTTGATGATTGACATATGCCACTGCTGTGGCGTTGTCTGACTGGATCCTGACTGGACGCCCTTGCAGCCTCTGAGACCATTTGAAGATGATCGCCCAGATTTCCAGGACATTGATCGGCAGGAGGGCTTCCTCTGGGGTCCAGCGACCTTGCGCCGATTGAAAACCCCAGACTCCCCCCCCCAACCTGTAAGGCTGGCGTCCGTCGTGATCACTATCCAGTAAACCAGAAGAAATGACTTCCCGGCCATTAGAGTCGGTGCTGTCAGCCACCATACCAGGGATCTCCTGACTAGGTGGCTCACTCGGATTTGATAATCCAGAGATGAAGGGCATCTGGACAGAACTTCCTTCTGTAACACTCGAGTGTGGTATTGAGCATATGGGACCGCCTCGAAGGAGGCTGCCATGAGGCCCAACACTCGCATGCAAAATCGGAGTGACGACCAATTCCTGGAAGGTAGCTGCCGTACTGAAGCCCGGAGGGTCTGCAACTTCTCCACAGGGAGGAATACCTTTGCCTCTGAGGAATCCAGAATCAACCCCAGGTACACTAGGCGTTGAGTGGACACCAATACTGACTTTTGCGTGTTTAGTATCCAACCACAGTCTCGAAGAGTCTGACAGGTAATAGACACGCTTACCTCTAATTCTGAGCTTGAAGGGGCCTTCAGTAGAAGGTTGTCCAAGTAGCCCATGATAGCGATACCCTGCTGTCTTAGAAGTGCCAGAATCGGAGCGAGCACCTTGGTGAACGTCCTGGGTGCTGAGGCAAGGCCAAACGGGAGGGCCACAAACTGGTAGTGGTTCTTCCCGATAGCAAATCGCAGAAACCTCTGGTGTCTGGAGTATATGGGGACATGCAGGTATGCGTCCTTGATGTCCAAGGAGGCCAGAAAGTCCCCCGGATGGAGAGCCGTGACTACAGATCGAACCGACTCCATCCGAAATCTTTGTACTTTCACAAAGCAATTGAGGGCTCTGAGATCCAAGATTGGACGAACCCCCTCCTTCTTCGGCACTGTGAGGGGGTTAGCTCGGCAGCGGGTGTGTGTGACCCCCGGGATGGGCTCCCCAGACAAAAACAGGCCCAGCAAACGGAGGTTGTGGTTTTCCAAATCAAAAAGGTGCGGTTTATTTTCTATTTACAGTGACAAAACACAGCAAAGCAAAAGAAACATAAATAAAATAAATCCTGGTCAACTTGACCTCTGACTAAACATACAGGTTTCCTAACTAACAACTGGGATCAGCCTAGTGCTGTCCTAGTCCCTAAGTCCCTGGTTTTAAATGTCCAAGCAAATAGCCACACAGGCTTTTTCTCACCGCACAGGGGTTCACTCTCCCTAGACAGTCCACACAGGTCTGGTTCCAGGCATGAGCTAACATCTAATGAAGCTGGGAGTTCTTATAGAGGCCTAAATGAGCTGACAAGGTTCAGCTGGTCTCCTCATCTCTGTCTGCACGACGCCCCACACTCTCCCTAGAGGTATGAGTCATCCATGAGCCCACTAGCCTTATACAACTCTCCACCTAGTTGTATAAGTCGGCGTAAAGCCTGAATCTGGGCGAAATATATCTACCCCCCTGGATGCAACCAGGTGACTTTACCTTCCTGCTGTCACATACCCCCCCCTCTTGTTTTAACCTCGGGGTTGGAACACCAGCAATCAGGCATTCATGTACTCGAGACAAAGCATCCACATTCCCCATTTGAACGCCAGGGCGATGCTTTACTGTGAAGTTGAATTCCTGGAGGGCCAGGAACCACCTATTCACTCTTCTATTTGTTTCCTTGTTTTGAGCCATCCACTTTAACGGAGCGTGATCCGTAACCATGTCAAAGTGCCTACCTAGCAGGTAGTACCAAAGGGAATCTAGAGCCCACTTCACCGCTAAACACTCCTTTTCAACGGTGGCGTAATTTACCTCATGGGACTTCAACTTCCTGCTGAGGTAGATGACTGGGTGCTCTTCCCCGTTCCAGACCTGGGACAATACTGCTCCTAACCCCACATCTGACGCATCACTTTGTACGACAAAGTCTTTAGAGAAGTCGGGTGAGTACAACACTGGCTGGCTACATAAGGCTTGTTTCAAGAATTGGAATGCTGCCTCAGCCTCGGGGGTCCATTTAATCATGACCGACCCTTTCCCTTTCGTCAGGTTGGTTAGGGGCACAGCCTTAGAAGCAAAGTGGGGAATGAATCGCCGATAATACCCAGCGATTCCCAGAAAGGCTCGTACCTGCTTCTTGCTGTTGGGACGTGGCCAACTCTGGATGGCCTCGACTTTGTTGAGTTGGGGTTTTATTACTCCCCTCCCAATGGTGTACCCAAGATATTTGGCCTCCTCCTGCCCAATGGTACACTTCTTGGGGTTAGCCGTAAACCCCGCTTCCCGAACAGAGTCCAGGACTGCTTGCACTTTTGGCAGATGTGAGGCCCAATCTGTGCTATGGACAATTACGTCATCCAGGTAAGCCGCAGCATACTTCCGATGGGGCCTCAGCATCTGGTCCATTTTCCGCTGGAATGTGGCCGGCGCATTCTGTAACCCGAACGGCATTCTTTTATATTGGAACGCCCCGTCTGGGGTTACAAATGCGGTTTTCTCTTTGGCCGACTTGGCCAGGGGGATTTGCCAATACCCTTTTGTGAGGTCAAGAGTCGTCATGTATCGGGCTGTTCCCAGCCGGTCGATCAACTCATCTATACGTGGCATGGGGTAGGTGTCAAATTTTGTAACTTTGTTCAACTGACGAAAATCGTTACAAAATCGCCAGCTCCCATCCGGTTTAGGCACCAACACAATGGGACTAGACCAATCACTTTGGGACTCCTCTATCACCCCTAAGTCCAGCATTTTCTGTACTTCCTCCCGTATTGCCTCCCGTCGGGCCTCTGGGATCCGATAGGGTTTTAACTTCACCCTTTCACCGGGCGGGGTAATGATGTCATGCTCTACCCCAGATGTTTGTCCCGGCAGCTCAGAGAATACCTCCTTGTTGCGAAGCACAAACTCCTTAACCTCCTGTTGTTGGGGTTGTGACAAGGTGGCTGCTATTCCAACCTCAGGAATCACGCAACCAGTTTGAGCTGGTGACCAAGTGTCTGCGACTAGGGACTCTCTATCCCTCCAGGCTTTCAACAGATTAACGTGATAGATCTGTTCGGGCTTTCGCCTTCCTGGTTGTCTGACCTTGTAATTCACTTCGCTCACTTTTTCCATTATCTCATAGGGGCCTTGCCATTTGGCAAGGAATTTACTTTCAACCGTAGGGACAAGTACCAGTATCCTATCCCCCGGGGAAAAGGTACGGGTCTTGGCTCCACGGTTGTACACTCTCTGCTGTGCTAACTGCGCTTGGGCCAAATGTTTCTTCACGATGGGCATTACCTGTGCAATTCGGTCTTGCATCAGGGCGACATGCTCAATCACACTCCTGTGGGGAGAACTCTCACTTTCCCAAGTTTCCTTGGCAATATCCAACAGCCCTCTTGGGTGTCTCCCATACAGTAACTCAAAGGGGGAGAATCCCGTAGAGGATTGGGGCACCTCCCTAATAGCAAACATCAGATAAGGAAGTAGACAGTCCCAATCCTTTCCATCTCTATCCACCACTTTCTTCAACATTTGTTTTAGGGTTTTGTTGAATCTTTCAACCAGCCCATCGGTTTGGGGGTGATACACAGATGTACGTAATTGCGTCACTTTGAACAATTTACACAGCTCCTTCATAACCCGGGACATAAAGGGTGTACCTTGGTCCGTAAGCAGTTCTTTACAAATACCCACCCGGCTAAACACAAGAGATAGCTCTTTGGCTATGGTCTTGGCCGAGGTATTTCAGAGAGGGATCGCTTCTGGATAACGGGTGGCATAGTCCATTATAACTAATATGTACTGGTGCCCCCTAGCGGACTTGATTATAGGCCCTACCAAATCCATGGCGATCCTCTCAAACGGGACCTCAATGATGGGTAGAGGGACCAGCGGGCTACGGAAATGTGGCATCGGGGCCGACCTCTGACACACAGGGCAGGAGGAACAATAATTTTCTATGTCCTTCATCACCCCCGGCCAATAGAATCTCTGTAATACCCTCTCTCGGGTTTTCTCTGTCCCCAGATGACCTCCAAGAATGTGCCCATGGGCCAACTCCAACACCAACTTCCTGTAAGGTTTGGGCACCACAAGCTGCTCAACGGTTTCTTCTGCCCTTTTTGCCACCCGATACAGTAGGTCCTTCTCTACGCTGAAGTATGGGTAAGTGCAGGTATTATCTGGGTTCACTAACTCGCCATCTATTTTCACTACGTTTTCCCGTGCCTTTATTAGGGCGGGGTCTTTCAACTGTTCTGTGGCAAAGTTTTCCCTGTGAACCTCAAGATCAGAAAACTCCACAGACGGTAGGTTTTCGTCTGAGGAGGTGGGCTCCTCTCCAGTTTCTTGAGTCCCCCCTGCCAATACTGATAAGGGAAATTCCGGAGAGTCCTCACCACTCTCAGGGGAGTTCTGGCTATCACATTCCTGGTACATGGGGGCACCAGTGGGGGGCTCAGGATCATCCCACAGTTCCCAGAACTTCGGAAAATCCCTTCCCACAATGGCGTCATGCGGTAACTGAGATACTAAGCCCACTGGATGAGAGAGGGTACCTTTGGGGGTCTCGAAACACACTGTAGTCACTGGATACTCTCGGGTGTCCCCATGCACACAAATAACAGCTACCTTGCTATTCCCAAAGACCTCTGTTTTAACTAACTCAGCCTTTATCAGGGTCACAAGGCTACCTGAATCCAGCAATACCACAACATTTCTACCATTAACACACATTTTGCATAAATGTTTCTCAGTTCCTCGAATGGCAGTGCATGCGACTGTCGCACACAGCGACTGACGTCTGCCCGTCAGAAAGTCACACTGCATGGGTTCCTCCACAACCGGGCAATTGGCTGCAATATGTCCCGCTTGCCGGCAGCGGTAGCAAACGATCCTTCTTGCCGCCTCTTGAGCCGCTGATTTCCCAGGCTGTTCTCGCCAAACTTGGGGTAGAGCTCCCACCCTCTCACTCTCTCCACCCTCACCCCTTGGAATCCTCTTATCCGCCCCTGGGGATGGTCTGGTCTTAGGGTGGAAAGTCTGAGTGTCTCTGGAAGAGGCCGTCAGGTTCTCTGCAGCCAAGTATCTCTCTACCCGATCCACAAGTTTACCGGCCGTTTCTGGGTCTCCATGGCTTACCCACTTTTGGATGGCAGTAGGAAGAGCTCTCAAAAACCGATCCATTACAACACGTTCCACAATCTTTGGTGCGGACAAAGTCTCTGGCTGTAGCCACTTTCTGCTCAGGTGAATGAGATCATACATTTGAGACCTGGGGGGTTTTCCAAGCTGGAAAGTCCAGTTATGCACACGCTGAGCCCGGACAGCCTGGGTGACACCCAGCCTTGCCAAAATTTCAGCTTTTAGCATCACATAGTCTTTTGCTTGGTTAGGCTCTAGGTCATAGTAAGCTTTCTGCGATTCACCAGTTAACAGAGGAGCCACCAGTCCAGCCCACTGCTCCTCAGGCCACTTTTCTCTTTCAGCGGTCCTTTCAAATGTGGTCAAAAATACCTCTGGATCATCCTCTCCAGTCATTTTTGTCGATAAACGACTCACCCCAAAGGACACGGTATTAGTGGGACGGCTTTCCTCACTGGTCTGCGGACGTTGCTGCATTACTGCTTCCATTTGTTGTAGTCTCTGCTCTTGCTTCTGTAACAGGTCTATGAAGCGGGCCTCAGATTGCTGCTGGGCTTGTTGCTGAGCTTCCAGACTCTGTTGGTGAGCTTGCTGCTGGGCTGCAAGGCTCTGTTGATGAGCTTGCTGCTGGGCTGCAAGGCTCCTTTGCAAACCTGCATTTGTCTGCTGTTGATTGGCATTTGCTAGAGCCAGCTGTTTCAGTATCTCCTCCATGCTGGCTTAAAAAAAAACTGCCCGCATTCTCCACCAACTGTGAGGGGGTTAGCTCGGCAGCGGGTGTGTGTGACCCCCGGGATGGGCTCCCCAGACAAAAACAGGCCCAGCAAACGGAGGTTGTGGTTTTCAAAATCAAAAAGGTGCGGTTTATTTTCTATTTACAGTGACAAAACACAGCAAAGCAAAAGAAACATAAATAAAATAAATCCTGGTCAACTTGACCTCTGACTAAACATACAGGTTTCCTAACTAACAACTGGGATCAGCCTAGTGCTGTCCTAGTCCCTAAGTCCCTGGTTTTAAATGTCCAAGCAAATAGCCACACAGGCTTTTTCTCACCGCACAGGGGTTCACTCTCCCTAGACAGTCCACACAGGTCTGGTTCCAGGCATGAGCTAACATCTAATGAAGCTGGGAGTTCTTATAGAGGCCTAAATGAGCTGACAAGGTTCAGCTGGTCTCCTCATCTCTGTCTGCACGACGCCCCACACTCTCCCTAGAGGTATGAGTCATCCATGAGCCCACTAGCCTTATACAACTCTCCACCTAGTTGTATAAGTCGGCGTAAAGCCTGAATCTGGGCGAAATATATCTACCCCCCTGGATGCAACCAGGTGACTTTACCTTCCTGCTGTCACAGCACAATGAACAGATTTGAGTAAAAACCCTGACCTCGTTCCTGTTCTGGAACTGGAATAACTACCCGCGTTCCAGTAGACCCTGGACCGCCCCATACAGGGCCTCCCGACGGGTCGGTAGTAGCTGGAGATTGGAGGTGATGAACCTATCTTGTAGCCTGAGGAGATTACTTCGCAAACCCACCTGTCGGAGACTAGAGCTGTCCACTGAGTCGCAAATTTGCGAAGACGTCCCCCCACCCGAGAGCTGGGTGGGGGCGGACCTGCATGCGGACGCAGATTTGTCCGCAGGCTTGTTGGGTTTGCGGGACCAAGGACGCTTTTGTCCTTGGGCAGGCGCCTTGTCGGCCTGGGGTCTTTTCCCTGTCGCCCTAGGGGGACGAAAAAAACACCTGTGTGCAGTAAAGAAGGGCCCTTGCCCTTGGCGTGGCCCCCTACCCTTGCTAGTTTGGGGAAGCAAATTGCTTTTACCTCCTGTGGCATCCTTTATGATGTCATCCAGAGAAGCCCTGAAAAGTCTGTCGCCATTAAAAGGCAGATCCAACAGGGCTTTCTTGGAAGTCTGGTCCGCAGACCAGCACTTTAGCCAGATCAGGCGGCGTATTGCTACTGCATAAACCGAAGCTTTTGACAGCAGGGGAATAGTATCCATGTCTGACTCGCAGACAAACTTAAGGCCCTGGACCAACTGGTCGGCCAAAGTTATCTCATTAGGAGGAGCATCTCACTCCTTTACCCCTGGAGTAGCAATTTTGCCCATTCAGTAAGTGTCTGAGACACTAGGGCCCCCGCCAATGCCGGGCGTACTGCCGAGCCTACCACTGAATACAGGTAGCGAGCGAGTGCTTCAGCCTTCTTATCCACAGGGTCCTTGAAAACAGGAGCCCCTTCTACTGGAATAGTGGTGGCTCTATTAAGTCTGGACACCGGAGGGTCCACTATAGGGGGAGAGGTCCATTTCTTCAGAAAACTCTCCTCAAAGGGGTACCGTACCGCAAACCTCTTTGGGGCTGTAAAGACCCTCAGTGGGTTCTCCCATTCCTTGTATAAGAGTTTGTCAAAATAAGACACACAAGGGAACACCTTAGCAGTGCGGGCAGGTTTACGAAACCCAAAGGGGACTGGAGTTTCTGCTGCTTCTGCAGTATTTTCCAACTTTAGCGTATCCCGCACTGCAGTAATAAGGTCAGATACCAAAGCAGTCTCGCGCACTGACCTGGACTTGGAGTCATCATCACTGTCCGATCGGTCACGGTCTGCAGTCTCTGATGCGTCCGAATCTGGGCCATGAGCCGTAGCTAGACCTGGTTCTGCATCAGAATTATCCCCGGAAGATTGTAGGGGACGGGGGCGTTTACTACCCCCTGTATTCCCGTGTGCTGCTTCCACCCTGGCAGCAAACGCCTTTAGGATTGCCGACATAGCATTCATAGACACTTCAGGGGCACCAGCTGCTAAATCTGGTGCTTCAGGGGAGAAGACATCTGGCTCAGATGCCATGCTGACCACACGCTGACACCCACAGGGCTCCAGGCAAGATATCAATAGGCCACCCTCCTGCGCTGCAGAGATGCTGGGTTACCCAGAGGACTCACTACCCTGGACCGGTACTGCTATGCTGACATGTGCTGCGTCTGTGATGCTGTCCCACTGCTGCTGTGTCAGTCTGCTTCTTTTATCAGCGCTTCCTGTGTGAATTTTCGCGCCAGTGTAATGCACCCTAGAGGCCGGAGACTCTCGCAAAATGGCCGCCAAAAACGTCTGTATGGAAGATAATGTGGGCTCTAAGAAAATGGCCGCCGAGCCGAAGATAGAGGCCAAGCAGCCGTAGCCCACAAAAAGATGGCCGCCGAACGGCAATGTATACATACAGGGTGGACAAACATGGCCGCCGATCAATTGATAGAGGCCAGTGGGTGTGGACTACAAGAAAATGGTGCCGAAACCACAGGAAGATGGCCGCCGGGCAGTCACTAGAGGCCAAACCCGGCATGGACCACCACAAAATGGCCGCCGACAGCATGGAGGAGGAAGCACACACAGGTAAGCAGAAATGACATTTCTTTTAAATGTTAGTTACAGCCAGCCCCGCTCCAGTGGAACCCCTTAGGTGACACCCAGCAACCTTTAGCTAGAAGCCCAGTGAGGAGGGGAAAGGCAGGGAGAGAGGGAAGAAAGGGGCCACAACCACTTACTTGGTCTCTCCAGGAATGTCCAGCCAAAATCACCCAGCCGAGGCAGGGGAGTTTACTTACCTATCCTGCATGTATTATGCTGGAAGACATTCCAAACAGATCAACGTCCATGCACGGAAGGTGACTGTTGGCCAGGCATGCTGTGATTGGACCCAAAAGGGACGATCATATGTATGCCCTGGAGCGTGACGCTCACCGGACAGGCTGCTGCGACTCGGCCGTAAGGTCAGCCGAAGCTGAGCGGTCCGATGCAGGCCTTGGAGTGTAAGCTCACTGGCCAGGCTGCTGCGACTCGGCCATAAGGTCAGCTGAAGCTGAGCGGTCCGATGCAGGCCCTGGAGCGTAGGCTCACCGGCCACCCGTGGAGCAACGGGCATGTCGTGGAAAACCCAGCGCGTAGCTAGGGTCGGCACACGCTCGATGGCCAAACTGGGGAGACTACAAGGATCGAAGATCCAGCCTGTCACCCAGTCGGCAGTTGATCGAAGATCGCAGGAAACAAAAAATGTAGCAAAAAAATATATATTTTTCCCCCGGACCAATGGGCCCGAAGGGAGCCATGTCCTACTCCTTGCTAGACAGAAAAAAACTGATCTACGAGATGCAGACTGAGGTGATATACCCAGAGGGTCCGCCCCCTGGGCGGTACTGTAGAGGATGTGATGCAACACTTTTTACAAGTTTTCTGCCTAGTCACTCCTAATTAACGGATAATACCCACTTTGTCAATAGAGAGGCTGTGTCGGTCCATGGACGAAAGAGTAAGCAACATTTTAGAGAAGCAGGTTTGGTGTTCGATACTGTACAACATAATTCCAAGCTGGGGCAATATACATTGTTTTCTTATTAGGTTATTCAGGTAGTTGAGCCCAAGTAAGCTTTGATCTAGGGATATGGGCACTAAATGGGCTTTACGTTGTCAATTTTTTTTTTTTTTTTGCTGTTCATGCCACTCAACCCCAACAAAGGAACTTTTTTTTAAATTTTGAGGTTAGCATAGTAAAAAATTGGCAAATTACATGACATTACTAATGCTATATTTTTTTTTATAATCTGTATTTTATATGAAAAACAAATAAACGACAAAGAACACGACAATACAAGTTGCAAATTAGCAGTAGTACATGGTAGACACTTTTGCACCCTCTTATACCCTGTACACGATCGGATTTCCGATGGAATAAAAACCGATGGATTTTTCCATCGGAATTCCGATGAAACTGACTTTCATCAGTCTTGCCTACACACCATCAGTCAAAATTCCGACCGTCCAAAACGCCGTGACGTACAACACGTACGACGGCACTATAAAGGGGAAGTTAAAATCCAACGACGCCACCCTTTGGGCTGCTTTTGCTGATTTCGTGTTACCGCGTGTTAGTAAAAGTTTGGTGAGAGCCGATTCACGCTTTTCAGTCTCCGTGCTTTTCAGATCGTTTTCTGCGTTTCAGTTTGTGCTTGTGGGTTTGTATTTGTCTTTCAGTGCGTGCAGTCAGGTTGGTTCTGTTTTGCAGTGCCTTCTTGGCCGCTCGTTACTATTTTTCAGGTCGTTCTTCACAGGCCTTGCTGTTTCTCGGTGCATTCTGTTTAAGTTCGTTCTGACCAGGCGAAAGGTTTAAAGCCATGTTGGAAGTATGTTCTCATCGTAGAGCTCGTGCTGCGTATGCGCTTGGTGTTGCCGTTAATACTTTGACCCAAGCTCAGTCCATGAACAGGGCGAGGAGGAGTTCATGGACCAAGAATTGGTTGCTCCAGCGGGACAAATTCTGTCATATGCCTCTGCTGCGGAAAATCCAGGAGATTAATCCTGATGACTACAGGAATTATCTCAGATGACAGACCCCGTTTTTCACCGTCTGTTGGATTTGGTGTCCCCCTATATCACCAGGCAAGACACTGTGATGCGCCAGGCCATCACTGCCGAGCAGAGGCTAATCGCCACCTTGAGATACCTGGCGACTGGGAGAAGCCTGCAGGACCTCAAGTTCACAACAGGCATCTCCCCCCAGGCTCTGGGGGTCATTATTCCAGAGACCTGTTCTGCCATCATTCAAGTTATGCAGAAGGACTATATTAAGGTAATTTTTCTCCTTTAACATCACATTCTATGTATATGATGCTTACTAATGCATTTCTTTCATCCTTCCCTAATTACCCTGATTGTAATATGCTGTGAATGTCCCCTTTGTCCTCATGCATGCTGTACCCTTTTTTTGGCCTACATGCATATTTGCCTTCACTAACCTCTCCAGCATGCTATCCTGGGCCCAAACACCCCTAGCCTAGTCACTTAACAAGATCTTTTGACAACTCCATTGTATTGCTTTACCCCCCCCCCCCCTTAGTGTGTCCAAATGTTTGGTTTATCATTACAATCAGGCAGAGTGGTGTAGTGTTTTTTTTTTGTAGGCTCAAACTCAGCTAGAACCCCTCCCCCCCTAAAATGTGTGCAATGAGCCATCAGAGGGGGTGAGGAATGTGATAATTGTGCCTTCTATTTGTGGCTATAACTACTCCCCAAAAAACAAATGTTATACTGATGTTGGGCAAGAATGTTTTTGTGTAATCTGCTTACAATGTTATGTGCAAAAGTCCTAATATTTTTTTTTGTTTGATTCCACAGTTTCCTTCATCCCCACAGGAATGGCAGACTGTGGCATCCCATTTTGCCGAGCGGTGGGACTTTCCTAACTGCGGAGGGGCAATCGATGAGAAACACGTCCGCATAGTGCCACCACCTCGTTCGGGGTCATACTATTACAACTACAAGGGGTTTAATAGTATTGCGTTGATGGCGGTGGTGTCGGCACACTATGAATTCATGTATGTGGACGTGGGGAAGAATGGTCGGATGTCGGATGGGGGAGTCTTTGCACAGACGGAATTTGCCAGACGTCTCCAGAGTGGTGGCCTGGCACTACCACATGATCAGGAGAACGTTGAGGGCCTTCCGTTTGTTTTTATTGTGGATGAAGCTTTCGGGCTGGGACCCCACCTGATGAGGCCATTCCCCCAGAGGACCCTCACCCCGGAGAGGAGGGTTTTTAATTACCGGATGGCCAGAGCCCGGAGGGTTGTTGAGAATGCCTTTGGGATAATGGCCAGCCGGTTCCACCTGTTTCTCACCTCTATCCATATGGCGGAATACAAGATCAATCATATTGTTTTTACCTGCTGCATACTGCAGCTATTTACGCAGAAATGCACCCACTTATCTGAGTTCTGTTGGGCCAGAGGCCGGACTTGCAGACAATGCCCTGACGGGCCTGGATACTGGCCGTATTGGCTTGGCCCCCCCAAAGTGCCGTGAAGTGCGGCATAAATATGTTGATTACTTTACGGGTAAGGGGCCATTGCTATGACAGACAATCTCTGATTTTATAACTTTTAAAAATAAAAAAAGGAAAATCTGTAAAAAAATTGATTTCTCATTATTGCTTGTGTTTCTTGAATCTGTCTCCCAGGTTCTCCTAGTACACATGTAGTGCCAAGTGGCTTTGTCTTTAGTAAATAACCACAATTGTCACGATAAACAAGAACATATTTTTCAAAATGGTATTGAGCATAGAAAGAAGAAGCCACACATTTTTGAGTAGAAAAAGATTTTTACTCTGTGCACAACTTGTGCGTTCTAAATTTTTTGGGGACATTCTAAACAGTGTTCCCCCCAAAAAAAGTTTTGGTTTTTGTTTTGCATAAATACGCATGTAAAAAAAATAAAAAATTATAAAAACAATGGAACTTACAAAGTTCAACCTTATAGAAAAAATGAAGGCAATATCAATATTATATAGTTGATAAAAAGAAGGTTTTTTTGGGACTTTAAATGAGGTTCAGGGGCCGTTCAGATCCCCTCCTCCATCCCTGGTTTGGTATTCAAAAGAGAAGGTAGATGGCGGGACTTTATATGAGGCACACGGACACAAAGAAATACGTATAAAGTCCCGCCATCAATATTATATATTATTTCAAAAATGTGTTGCTGTTGCCTTCATGAGATGGGGTGATGTCACCCCTGAACAAGGCAAATTTGGAAGATGCACACAAATTGTGCGTCAGAATGGGGATTTTCCTCCTGATCCCATGCCAAATGTCAACATATGCTATCTCCCATCATGGGGGATCAATGGACGTGTTTTGGGGGTGCAAACCCTTCCTCTCACCTACTTGAGTTGCGAGGAAGGGGTTGCACCCTCCAAACACATACAAGCACGTGATTTGCCCTGATGAGAGATAGCACATGTTGACACACTGGGGCTGATTTACGAAACGTTTGCGCCATGAGTATCGGCGCATCTGCGTGCGCAACGGCAGTTTTGGTATTTACAAAACATTTGCGCCGGTAACGCAATGCTATACCACATTTACTATAGTGTTCTCGGCGCACGGGAGGAGCGCTGATAAGACTGGGAACCCCTCTGTGGATCTGTTGGGGTCTTTCACAGAGTTTCCTCACAGGAACGCAGTCTTCTATCGCATCCATGATGAATGCAGTGGAAGTCGCAAAAGGATCAGCTCCCATCTTTGCAGGCTGGTGGTTTCCATTTTATTTTAGGCATATTGTTTTCCTTTTTTTGTTCTTTCCTTCCCTCTCTCCCCTCTCCATCCCTCTCCTTTAAAAAAAAAACCTGCCTGTTAGGTCCCTTTAAAAAAAAAAAAGCGTACTTACTTTGCGGTGCTCCCTTTAAGGTTTTGTCAGCTTGGTAGGGCAGGGGCCTTATCTGGTTAGGTTTATAAGGTTGTTTATTCCCCCGAGGTTCGCTGTGGGTCCACAGGTCCCATGTATAGGCCGCTCAGCAGGAGTGTGTCCCAAGTACGGCATCCCCGCCGTCGTATTGCGCATGTGCGATTCAGGGACAGGCTAATGCTGTTTGTATCGCCTCTCTATGCTGTACGGTTTTGGCACTACTGCGCATGCACGGTCACACGACGCCACAGCGGCCATTTTGGATTCTGTAAAAAGGGCTAGATTTGCCCTTTTTTTTCCAGAATCAATTTCCAATGGTGGATTTTGCGATTAGCCCACCCACCTTAAACCTATTTAAGTGCAGATGCAGGGCTAGCTGTCAGAGTCTCTTCAGCTGTGCCCTGCTAAGTTTCTTTTAAGTTTAAAAAAAAAAAAGTGACACATGAAACGTCATAGTTCCTTTTCCTTTCTACTATATTTCCGCAGCTGATCCTTGTGCCCAACTCTGCAATAAGTCATTAATCTCGCAGTAAAGATCCTCACACTTCTATTAGGTATGTGACCAACTATACGTGAGTATAAAAAAAAAAAGTGCGCTCACTGGTCTAACGTAAGTTCCTTACATCGTAGCCCTGCCCACTCCAAGTGGTCCAGAAAATCTTCAAGACACCGTGATGACGACAGCCCAGACCGCAGGTCTCATTCTTCACGCCACTAGTCCCGCTCATCAGGTCGTAGGTCCCATTCTTCACGTCATAGATCAGAGAGGTCAAGATCCAGAGGGCGAGATCTCCTAGGACCTGTAGAAAGAAAAAATGTTGGACATGTGGGGCTACACCGCTACCAGATAGAGTGGTCTGTAAGGACTGTTTTACGGACTATGCGTCCAACCGCAAGCTAGAAAATCAGCACGCTGTCGATCTGCTCAAGCGAACAATGAAGGACTCCTTCTCTGAGCTTGTGGCTTTTGGTCCCTGTTCAACCAGTTCAGCAGATATCCCAGGTTCAGGATACAGAACCTAATCTCCCTGGTCCATCAGCAGTCAGTACACCTCTGCCACCGTCAGGCCGACCAGCTAGAGATTCACCACCTGAAGACTCTTCAGGGGACTCTTCAGAGGAGTCAGAACCTTCTGGCTTAATCTCTCCTTGGTAAAGCCGTTCATCCAGGCAGTCAAATCTGCAATCGCCTGGAAAGACGCAGAAGAGCCTCCTCAAGAGTCTACAAGCTACTTTCCATTCCTCAAAAGGAAGCAGGTTCTCTTCCCGTTGATGGGCAAGATTAGCCAGGTCATTCAGAGTGAATGGTCAAAGACTGATAAAAAGCTTTCATTGGGCCGGCTCAATAAACTATACCCCTTACCAGAGTCGGGAACGCAGTCACTAAACTCCATGCCAGTGGTAAACGCGTCGGTGGTGCGACTCGCAAAAAATATAACTTTACTAATGGAGGATTCCGCTTCCTTCAAAGACCCTCTAGACAGGCGAATCGACCTGGAGCTGAAGAGGAGCTACTTAGCCGTGGGAGCAGAGTGTAAATCGCCCTCACATCAGTATCAAATGCAATATTGAGACGGCTTTGCATCAGGATGTCCCCATGGAGGATATAATTAAAGCCTTGGAAGAGCTTAGATTGTTGGCAGACTTTGTCGGGGTAGCGGCCATTGACACGATCAGGTGCTCGGCAAGATCCATGTTGCATTCAGTAATAGCGAAGAGGGCCTTGTGGCTGAAACCCTGGATGGCTGACTTATCCTCCAAACAAAATTGGTGCAAAATCCCGTTCGATGGTAAAGCCCTATTCGGAGAAAAAATGGATAAAGCTATCTTCAGGCTGTCAGAAGGGAAGTCTGGTATGCTTCCACAGGACAGAAGGATGCGAATATTCAGAGGTGGTTCCTCTAGGTTCCGCCAGTCAAATCCAAGGGATTTTAGGCAGTCGAGACAGCCCAGAGACAACAAAAGACCTTGGAAAGGTACTCAGGGATCCTTTTTGAACAGGAAGATGAAAGACCTTCTGGCTCCACAGGAGCAGAAGCAGTCTTTTTGACACCAGAGTAACCCAGGCACTCCCGGTGGGAGCCAGGCTGAAGTTTTTTGTCCCAGTTTGGGCCACTCGCTGCCACGACCCCTGGGTTCTGTCAACAATTCAATGGTGGCACTTTTGGAATTTCTCTCACCCCCACCTCGGAATTCTTTCAAAGGAACAGATTCCATCCTCTCCACTGAAGGCTCAAGCTCTAAAAAACTTCCTAACGTCACTCCATATTCAGGGGGCAGCTGTTACGGTTCCCTTAACAGAGCGCTTCGCAGGCTTCTACTCCACCCTATTTCTGGTCCCAAAGAGGACAGATGGGTGGAGGTCTGTGATAGACCTAAAGAGGCTCAACCGGTATATCCGCCCCGAAAGCTTCAAAATGGAGTTCCTGCAGACGATTGTTCAGGCAATCCAGCCATCAAATTGGATGATTTCAGTTGATCTGCTGGATGCGTATCTACACGTTCCAATTCTACCTGTATTTCAAAAATATCTGAGATTTGCAGTGGGACGGACCAACCTACAGTTTCAAGCCCTGCCTTTCGGTCTGTGCACCTCTCCCAGGGTGTTCACCAAGATACTAATATCTGCTTTGGTTCCCCTGCGGGAGAGGGGCTTGAGGATATACCACTACTTGGATGAGTGGAAGAAACAACGACTATCTCAGACGATCCTGCTGACGGGAGTAATGCAGAGGAGTCTTCACTGGTGGACAGTTCCGGAAAACCTCTCCAAGCCTCGTCATCTGGGCTCCCTTCCTTGGATCACAATTACATCCGATGCAAGTGGAGATGGTCATGTTCCACCCAGGAAGTGGATTCCACTCCTACGCCTAGACAACAGGGCAGCTGTCGCTTATCTGCAGAGGCAGGGAGGCACTCGCAGCAGGTCACTCCTCAAGGAGGTAGAGCCGATCATGCTCTGGGCAGAGAAGAACCTCCTGGACCTCAGAGCGATGTATCTGCCGGGCAGGTTGAACATAGAAGCAGACACGTTATCCAGAAACTTCCTGGACAACAATGAGTGGGCTCTCCACTCCCACGTCTTCCTTCAGATTGCCAACATATGGGATCCCCCTCAGGTAGACCTGTTCACCTCCCCGAATAACGCCAAGCTGGACAGATTCTTCTCTCGGCTGCAACATCCACAACACGAGGCAGTGGATGCCCTGTCATGCCCCTGGAGGTTCACCACGGCATATGCCTTTCCTCCGAGGCCATTAATATTCAAACTCCTCCTGAAGCTCCTCAGGGAGTCAGTCCAGGTGGTGGCAGTACTTCCGTATTGGCCGAAGAGACCCTGGTTTCCTCTAGCCATGCACCTTAGTGAGGGCTCTCCAATCAAGATCCCTCCTTTCCCTCAACTTCTGTCGCAGGGCAGTCTAGTTCATCCAAACCCTCAGAAGTTGAATCTTCGAATCTGGAGGTTGAGAGGCAAAGGTTCAAGTCCCTAGGGTGTTCCCCAGGAGTCATATCAACCCTTCTAAAAGCTAGGAAGCCTGCAACTAATGCCATATATTCAAGAATATGGGGCAAGTTCTTGTCATTTGCTTCCGGAAATGGATTTGATCCAATCCTTCCCTCTACATCTCATGTTCTAGGATTCCTTCAGACAGGACTTGATCTGGGACTTGGTCTAAACTCCCTCAAAGTGCAGGTAGCAGCAATCTCTGCCGCCACAAATAAGATATGGGCGGAGGATCCTTTAGTAGTCACTTTCCTCAGAGGTGTATTGAAGATTCGCCCACCTGTCAGACGATCATTTCCTAAGTGGAATCTGTCCCTGGTCCTGGAAGTTCTATCTAACCATTCCTTTGCTCCAGTGGAACAGGTAGCAATATGGAACCTGACACTAAAAATGGCTTTTCTGCTAGCCATTACATCTGGCAGAAGGATCTCGGAACTTCAATCTTTAGGGATAGGTGACGACCACATCCCCTTTCTTCCCGACAGAGTGGAACTTCGCCCCCTTTGGGGGTTCACACCAAAGGTCGCTACTCCAAGCCACCTGTTGGAACCCTGGGCACTACCAGTGTTTACAGACACGGATTCAGAGTCTTGTCATGAGCTGGACGTATCCAGAGTGCTCAGGGCCTACATAGAAGCCACCGGCACCTTCAGAAATTCTGAGAGACTTTTTATCGTACCGTTCGGTAAATACAGGGGCAAAGAAGCTTCCATCAGAACTGTGGCATCTTGGGTTGTAAAGTTAATCCAAAAGGCCTACAGGGTGAAGAATATGAAGCCTCCATCCCGAGTGAATGCTCATTCTACAAGGGCAGTCTCAGCTTCCGGGGCAGCAAGGGCTAATGTTTCGTTGGAGACGGTGTGCAGGACCGCCACCTGGTCTTCTCACCATACGTTCCTCAGACACTACCATATTGATCCAGGAGCGCTCACGATTGTTGAGTTCGGAAGAAGGGCAGTTTAGGCTGCTATGTCCTCCTCTAATTAAACATTTATTGTTAAGCATTATCCCTCCCGTGTCAGCTAGTTATTTATCACAGGTATGCTGCCATGGAGGCACCAGGAAAACTGAAAATTGTATCATACTTACCAGTAATTTTCCTTTCCTGGTGCCTTTCCATGGCAGCATACTCTCCCACCCTCGGTATTCTATATTACGGAGAATGTTGGGGGAGGGACTATGCCTTTAATTTATGCTATTCACTAGTCCTAAAGGAGGAGTTGAGGCGGAGCTCTATCACAGGTATGCTGCCATGGATAGGCACCAGGAAAGGAAAATTACTGGTAAGTATGATACAATTTTCCATTTTGTTGTATAACTTTTGCCCAAGTTAGGCTCTTTGTTTGCCCCCCGGACCGACGGGTGCTTGTCCCGTCTCTAATTTTGTAGCATGCTGGATGATGTGCTTAATTTTGAATGGGGCGGGGGGGGCTAATTTTCTGCTAGCTGCATTTGTGTTGGTCTCAGCATGGTCAGGAACTTAGGGTTTTTTTGGTGCTTTTTGTGTGTGAACAGCACCTGGATATTTCTGGGCATGCTCAGAGAGAGTGTGTTTTTTGGGTTAGTAATTGAAGGACATCCTTAACAGGTGTACCCACTTTGAATTTCAGTCTCTACATTGGGTGAACTTGCATTTTGGGTGTTTCATGGACTGTGCATGTGTTTTCAATTGCCTCATTAGCAAACAAACCTATGTTATATAAAGCTTGCAGATAGCATTCTCTCCCTTGCCCTGAAAAGAGGCAAGATTGTGTGTGTGAATGTGGCCGGCAAAATGTACATTTTGGTGTCCTTATCGAGTTTGTAACACATGCATTTTATTTGTTATGTCTTTGCAAAACAGATGTTTGTTTTACTTTTGTTGATTGTTTTTTTTTGTGTGGGGGATATGTTCCCCTGAAATATTTTTGATGTTGTTAATGTGTGTCGTTTGTTCACTTTGATTTAATTGTCTGTGCTGCATTATTTTGCTAAATCTTTCTCAAGATGTGACTAATGTTTCAAATCTACCTTCATGTCTTTTTTATTTATTTATTATTTTGCTTCCCTTTGTTTTTTTTCCAAGTCCTGTTTTGTTGAACAATAAAATTTGATGCAAAGTTTGATGTTTTTTTTTTTTTTTTCTATGCAACAAATGTGACATCTGTAGCTTAACTATGCTTATTGGCATGTCAAAACAAAACAGGTGTGATTTGTCTACCCTGGTGCCTTCATGGTAGCATATGCATGTATTGTGTGCTGCCATGGATAGTCACCAGGAAATAAAAAAATACAGAGCGGTAAGTATTAAATTTTCCTTTCTACTGCAGTGGTTCTCAGCCTCAGTCCACAAGTACCCCCAACAGGACATGTTTTGTGAATTTATCTTATCGAGAATTGCTGTCCAAAATACCAAACCACTGACTGTGATTTAAAGCACATGTACAAGATAAAGGAGCACTGATTTAGAGCACTGCATTTAAAAATAGCTCAAGGCAATACGATTCTAATTGTGGGCATTTTGAGGGAAACCAAGTAAGTGTTAGAACCCCTCCTTTTTTTTTTTTTCTTTTAGGATGGGCTTTGTGTCCCTTTTAGTAAAATTGTCTTCACTTCCTTTCACACAGCTAAACAGGAAGTGAAGGTAAAACCCTACCAATGTCTTTTCTTGGGGACACACAGATCAATCTAACTAGTGTCCCCATTAAGCAAATTGCACTCTAGCACTTTGTTGTGTACACCACAAATCATTGGATAGTTTGGGGTTTAGTAAAGGCAAATCCACTCTGCAGGACAAGTGTAGTTGCTGAATTTCTGAGGGGAAGCACTGGTGATTGTAACATCCAATCATGTAAAAGCTAAGATGGTGTTTTTTTTTTGTTTCCTTGCATGTCCCCCTCGGATATCCAACAAGTGCACTTAGTGCAAAGTGGATTTGCCTTTAGTAAATAATCCCCAATGTACCTAATAATTTGGGGTGTACCCAGCAAAATACTGGAGTGCAATGTACATAATGGGGAAAGTATTTAGATTGACCTATGTGACCCCAAGGAAAGACATTGGTAGGTATTTACCCTCACTTCCTGTGTGGCTATGTGACAGGAAGTGAATCATTTGGAATGATAAAGTGGCAAAATTTGGGAGTTGTCTTCACCCTATCAGGGGTGCAGACATCCCCAAAAACTGTCTAGACTTCTTATCCCTCTGCACTCTATCCCCAAGCAAAAATAAGAAAAAGGATTTAATTTAGTTTAACTTTGCAAAGACACATTCCTAATTTGAATTGTGATGCATGTCAATGGCCAATTTAGACCCTCTTTAACCACTTGAGATCAGCGCTATAACTGATGGACGGTCACAGCACGGTCCTTAATTGCCGGGAGTCCATCAATAGACGTCCTCCCCTTCGCACGCGCGCTGTGGTCCCCGAGTCACTGAGACTCGGGTGATGACAGATCCGAGTAAGGGGCCGATCCCTGCCCCTGCCCCTTACCACGTGATCAGCTGTCAACCAATGACAGCTGATTACGTGATGTAAACAAAAGCTCGGTAATGGTTTTTGTTTTCTCCTTGTGCTGACAGCGTGAGCATAAAAAAAGGCAATCACCGGCTTATGTGCAAGGGACATCGGCCCGAAGAGGAAGAGGCAATTCTGCGTCATCTGTGACAATCAGTAGCCCATGCCAGTTCCACCTATCAATGCCCACCACTGGTGCCAATCAGTGCCACCCAGCAGTGCCACATCTCAATGCCCACCAGTGCCAACTAGCAATGCCACCTCTCAGTGCCCACTCTTGCCACCTTATCGGTGCCCATCAGTGCAGCCTCATCAGTGTACATCAATGAAGGAGAAAAAATTTTGAATTAAATATTAACCACTTCCCTACCGCCCACCGTCAAATGACGTCCTTGAGTTTGTGCGGTGACATCTGAATGATGCCTGCAGTTGAAGGCATCATTCAGATATCATTCTTTTCAGCCGGCGATTCTGTGCACGATAAAAATGATCATATCGGCAGTTCCGCCGCTTGATCGTTCTTATAGGCGGTGCTTCTCCGGGCTCTCCCGTGCCATTGGGGGCCCAGAGAACGAATTGGCCAGCGCCAGATGGGAAGCATAGAGATGGCTGGTGACCAGATGGTCATCGGTCATATCTATGACCGTCACGCCGGGTTCCCGTATGTAAACAAAGCCGTGGTCTCGGCTGTCAGCATGAGATCGGTGAATTTTTTTTACCGATCTCATGCTTTCCAGCCTGGAGGAGAGATGTGGGGTCTTATTGACCCCGCATCTTTCCAAAAAGAGGACCTGTCACAAAAGATTCCTATTACAGGGGATGTTTACATTCCTTGTGTAGCGGGGTGTTTCCCCTTTAATTAGGAGAAAGAACTACGGTTCCCAGAGCTCCACTGTTCACCGGATGTTCTGGGTTATGCCCCAGAGACTCATGGGGGAAGTGATATAAGGAAGGGGCGAGGCCTGACTCGCTCTCTTTGGACACGGGACGGCTGAGACTGATCCACCTGTGCGGAGCTGTGCTGTGTGAGGGCCTGAAGCCTGGGGACTCCTTACAGCGAACCAAAGAGCCTTCCACCCTTTGCGAGCCTGGGTGGCATCCAACATCTCCTGCCTGCAGCCTAGATTGGATCGGAGACCCGATGGCAGCAACCGCTGTGTGCGAGTGACGACACAGCCGGTGGAAGTCCCGGACGGGTCGCGTCCGGAGGGTGAGCTGAGCGAAAGCTCATCCAATAACCTGTTTATAGTACTGTGCCTATAGACTGCCGAGGCCTACCACCTCACTTTAAGACTCTCACTGGAGATCCGCAGCAGGACTGATCCAGAGGATCTCTAGTGAAGTACGGTCAGTTGTTCAGATTCTCCCTGTTGGATTACAAAGTGTTTATTATTCTTATGTGCACCACCTCTACAGCAAGCCGGTGAAGAATCCATTATTCTTACAGGACTAAGTTTTAGAGTAAGGGATCAGGCCTGATCCGTTAGGTATACATTTAGCTGTTGTGCCATAGGGTACCTAGTTAACGGTCGCCCCACGTGGCGTTCCTTTACCCCCCTTTATTCTTATGGTGTAATGTGACTGTCATTGCAGGGCTCTGCATACAAGTTAAAAATCATATTGTCATTGCTGTGTGTTTTCTTTGCATAACAAGAAGTAAAATCCGTTATCCCTTTATTACTGTTCTATGTTTGAATCTCTCTCTTAATGTATAAGGATATATGTGTGTATCCTTTAGACTAGCTGTGCCAGAGTGGGTAGAGCCGATTGCCGGTGGGTTGGAGAGCTGTACTCAGGGCCCAAATCAAACCTTGCGGCCCGCTTAAGCTGAGGGTATCGCTACACTTGTAATAGGAATAAAAGTGATCAAAAAAACAAAAAAGTAAAAAAAAGTGTAAAAAATTAAAAAAAGTAAAAAATAAAAAATAAATAAAAAATAAAAATTAAAACGCCCCTGTCCCCGGTAGCTTGCACTCAGAAGCGAACACACACGAAGTCCCGCCCACATATGTAAACGCCGTTAAAACCACACATGTGAGGTATTGCTGCGTGCGTTAGAAGGAGTGCAACAATTCTAGCACTAGCATTCTGTAATGCGAAAATGGTAACGTGTAAAAAAAATTAAAGCATCGCCTATGAAGATTTTTAAGTACTGAAATTTGGTGTCATTCCATGAGTGTGCGCAATTTTAAAGCGTGACATGTTAGGTATCTATTTACTCAGCAGAACAACATCTTTCACATTATACAAAACAATTGGGCTAAATTTACTGTTTTGTAATTTTTTAATTCATGAAACCATTTTTTTTCCAAAAAATAGGAGTTTGAAAATTTATTGCGCAAATACCCAGCGAGATAAAAATTTGCAATGACCGCCATTTTATTCCCTAGGGTGTCTGATAAAAAAACATATATAATGTTTGGGGGTTCTAAGTAATTTTATAGCCATAAAATTATGATTTTTACATGCAGGAAAGAAGTGCCAGAATAGGCCCGGTGCTGAAGTGGTTAAAATATCCCAATTTTATTTTTTAGTCGGTCTTTTGTATTTATATAAAAAAAAAAAAATGCAGAGGTGATCAAATAGCACCAAAAGAAAGCTCTATTTGTGTGCAAAAAAATAATACATTTTCATTGGGTTACAGTGTTGTACGAGCGTGCAATTGTCATTCAAAGTGCATCAGCGCTGAAAGTTGAAAATTGGTCTGGGCAGGAAGGGGGTTTAAGTGGCCAGTGCGCAAGTGGTTAATATAAGACTACATGCACATGGATGTTTTTCCAGCCGCTTGTTTGAGTGTTTTTTGCAGCTTAAAAACGGCTCTCCATGTTAGCCTATGGCATCATGGCCACCATGGCGTTCTTGAGCTGTAAATGGCATAGCCATTTTTAGGCCCCATGTACACGGGACGCTGGTGCAAAGTCTTCAGAACTAAGGTTGAAAGCAGCGTTTCTAAACGCACGTTTTGTCGCGTTTGCATGACGCGTTTTACCGCATTTGCGTCTATAAGCGTTTAGTTAGTTAACATCATAAGGAGCCGCCCTCAAAAAACAGTATTATTATTTTTTTTTTTAGGGGGGGAGAGAGGGGAATAGGAGAGGGGGGAGGGAAGGGGATATAGGGGAAGGGAGAGAGGAGGGGGGAGAGGGGAAGGGGGAGAGAGATGGAGGGAGTGAAGGTTACCTCCCTGAACGCTAAAGGACTTAATGTCCCAGAAAAACGAAGGATGTTGTTGGATGACCTGAAGCGTTCAGGGACAGATGTCGCATTTGTTCAAGAGACACACTTCAGGGAAAAAGGGTTGCCATTTCTTCAAAATAGATTCTTTCCCTGTGTTTACCACGCACCGAACCAACAGGCAAAATCTAAAGGGGTTTCCATATTAATTTCTAATCGGATCCCATGGACTCTTGTAGACAAATGTGTGGACCCTAATGGGAGATTTCTTTTTCTTAAGGGTTGTATTGGTAATATTAAAGTAACGTTGGCCGCATTATATGCCCCAAACAAACACCAAGATACTTTTCTGAAGAAAACTCTGTGTGAATTAGAGGAATTTACCGAGGGCAAGTTAATTTTTGGAGGAGATTTTAATATTGTTTTAGACCCTAGAATTGATACCTCCTCAGGGACATCATCAATTCCAGAAAGGATTAGAAGAAGTATACTCCGAAAGATTCATGATCTACAATTAGTGGATATTTGGAGGATTTTACATATAGAAGAGAGAGACTATACCTTCTTTTCCAATCCCCATCAAATTTATTCTCGGATTGAAATGTTCCTGATTCCGCACTATTTGATATCCTTGGTCACAGAAATTAATATTGGAAATATAACCTGGTCTGACCACGCCCCAATTTCCTTGTGTCTTTCCCTCTCCAACGCGACTCTCCCTCAGGAGAAGAGCTGGCGATTAAATGAAAGTTTACTTCAGAATTCTGATGTGAAAAAAGATTTAGTTAAAGAAATGTCAGCATATTTTCAAATAAATGATATTCCAGGGAGTGACCCATGTATGGTGTGGGAGGCACACAAGGCAGTGATCAGAGGAATTTTGATCAAACACGGATCAATTTTGAAGAAAAAACGAGAGAAACAGATTAGGACTTTATTCGAGGAAATTCAGGTATTAGAAATTCAACATAAAAATACACAATTATCTACAGTAGGAAGGGAGCTCGGATATTTGAGAAGACAGTTAACGGATATCTTACGTTTTAAAGCTAAAGCTGTATTGCAACAAGCTAAGAAATTAAACTACAAAATGGGGGATAAATGCAGTAGATTACTAGCAGGGAAAATTAAAGAAAAAAATAGACCGACATATATATCACAAATTAAAGGGAGAGAGGGACAATTAATACAAATGCCAAAAGATGTTGCTCAGACTTTCGGAGAATACTATTCTACCCTGTATAATTTGAAAGAAACACCCACTTCAACGTCTTTAATAGAAGAGTACCTCTCATCAACAGGCCTCACTAGACTATCTTCCCCAACCCGCCATAACTTAGAAAAACCTATTTCGGTTGAGGAGCTTAACATGATATTAAAAACGATTAAAAATGGAAAGGCACCAGGCCCAGATGGCTTTGGTATAATATACTATAAAGAATTTGCGGACATACTTAGTGAACAAATGATAAACGTTTTTAATGCAGTGGGCCTGACCTCAGCCTTCCCTCGGGATACACTTAGAGCACAGATTACGGTAATTCCGAAGGAAGGGAAAGACCCGGCGAAGTGCGGAAGTTATAGACCTATTTCTCTACTTAAAGGGGTTGTAAAGGTTCGTTTTTTGTTTTCTAAATAGGTTCCTTTAAGCTAGTGCATTGTTGGTTCACTTACCTTTTCCTTAGATTTCAGTTCTAAATATTTTTTTTCTTTGTTTTCTTTGCCTGAATTTCTCACTTCCTGTTCCTCCTCAGTTAGCTGTTCAGTAAGCTGTTCTGGATGACTCCACACCACTCGGATGATGGTGTGAAGTTTACTGAGGAGAAACAGGAAGTGAGAAATTCAGACAAAGAAAAAAAACATTTAGAAGGTAAATCAAAGGAAAAGGTAAGTGAACCAACAATGCACTAGCTTAAAGGAACCTATTTAGAAAATAAAATACGAACCTTTACAACCCCTTTAACGTTGATTTAATTTTTTTTACTAAAATACTGCCCGTTAGACTTCAACCGTGGCTTTCACATTTGGTTGATCTAGATCAAGTGGGCTTTATTCCAACAAGGGAAGGAAGAGATAACACAACAAAGGTACTGAATTTGGTTCATCAAGCTAACGAGACAAATACCCCTTGTGTGTTTTTAAACACTGATGCTGAGAAAGCATTTGATAGAGTGAACTGGCGATACCTTTTCGAGGTACTGAAACAGGTGGGCCTAGGGGAACGTATGGTTGGCTGGATCACGGCCGTCTATGCTTCCCCTCAGGCGGTTGTAAGGGTTAATGGTGTTCTTTCGAAACCTTTCAGTATCTCAAATGGTACGCGCCAGGGATGCCCTTTGTCACCCTTACTTTTTGCTCTGTCATTAGAGCCTTTTTTAAATAAAATCCGTCAAAACCCAGATATACGGGGAATACAGGTAGGAGAAAGGTCACACAAGGTCTCTGCGTATGCGGATGACTTGTTGTTTTCTTTGTCATATCCACATATCTCTCTCCCCAACTTAGTAGGGGAGATTGAGAAATATGGTAGTCTATCCAACTTGAAAATAAATCACAGTAAATCAGAAGCCATGAGCGTAGCGATAACACCTTCACTCCAAAATATTATACACTCAAATTTTGTCTTTAAATGGAGTAAGTCTCTAAAGTATCTGGGTACAAATATACCTGCAAAAATAAAAGATACTTTTAAGATAAATTTTCCGCCACTATATAACTCAATTAGATCTCTTTTTGATAAATTACAACATGGCCTACACTCGTGGTTTGGTCGTACTAATATAATTAAAATGACTATCCTCCCGAAAATCCTATATTTACTTCAAGCACTGCCAATTAGGATCCCCAATGTCTTTCTGCAGCAAGTACGCACACTCTTTATGAAATTTATTTGGGCAGGAAAGCGACCAAGGATTAGACGAGATCTGTTGACATTACCAAAAGATTTTGGGGGGATTGCAGTACCGGACATAAAAAAGTATTATTATGCAGTACATTTACTGAGAGTAGTAGACTGGTGTAGACATACGGACCTAAAGAGATGGGTTAATATGGAACAACAGAAGAGTCCTGTCCCTTTATGTAGAGCACCTTGGTGTTATACAGTATTGCCAAGTCTTATTAAGAAACACCCCTTAATTGGAACAACGTTACGAATTACAGCAAGGATTTGTAAAAATATAAATTTCTCATCAAGACAATCACCTTTGTTTCCTATCCTGGGAAACCCAGGTTTTCTCCCAGGTATGGAAACTGGCGCATTTAGAGATCTTAAAGATAAGGGGCTATATCAAGCATCACATTTCCTCAAATCAGAGACGTGGCCAACTGTCAAAATATTGACCCAAGTAGGGGGCACTTTTGAAATTAATCTGTGGCAAGCTTATCAAATTAATAATTTCTAGAGATCTCTAGGACCACCTACAAATTTTCAACGGCAACTAACGACCTTTGAATCATATTGCAATGAGAAAGAACCATTCTTACAAGGAATTTCTAAGATGTATAGACTATTAAATAAACCACCGGTTGATTATGTGATGCCTGGCATTAGTAAGTGGGAAAGAGACCTAAACAGGACTTTTTCCCCACTACAACGTAAACAAATCATTTATTTGACTTTTAGTTCTTCAGTCTGCACTCGAACCCAGGAAGCCAATTATAAACTTTTGACGCAGTGGTATTATACTCCGGTACAACTTCATAAATTTTCAAGGGAGAATTCGGATAGGTGCTGGAGATGTGGGGAAGAGACCGGGTCAATACTACACATATTTTGGTCCTGTAAGAAAATATGGCAATATTGGTTGGAGATTCAAAAAATTATTCAGGAAATTACGGAATTACAAATACCAGACGACCACGCACTATTCCTCCTTCATTGCTCACAGATTCCGGTTCAGTCCTATAAAAGATCAATGCAGCTAAAGTTGGGATTCCCTTACATTGGAGGGATATAAGACCCCCATCAATTTTAGAATGGCTAAACCGGATTAGAGAAATGGAAGCCATGGAGGACCTAGTACTCTCCGCCAAAAATAAGAAAGAACAATATGATTTAACATGGTCAAGTTGGAATATATTCAGAAACTCAGAAAAGGGAAAGAAACTATTTGAAGGAAATATTCAATGAGAAATATAGAGCTTAGCGGTAAGAGAAGTGGGTCTCATGTGGAATGGCTGAAGGATATGTTAGTGCCCCCCCCCCTTCTTTTTTTTTTTTTTTTTACCGGTGGGGGGTGGGAGGGGGTGTAGATTATGGAGGGTTGGGAATTCTAGGGTGGGTAAAGGGTTTTTTGAAATAATAATTTTTGTCAATATATATACTTATTGTATATGGAAATTGTTGTAAATGTATTTGTTTTCTTTGTTATTGTTGACAAATATGGAAGAAAAATAAATAAAGAATTATGAAAAAAAAAACAGTATTATTAACTATTTCAGCTATTTTGTGAGACCAGAGTGAGTAGCTGCAGCTGAGAGAGCAGCAGTGTACTTGTATTTAGCGTGTCACTTGCCACATCACTTGCCACAAGTTGTGGATTGTCCACTTGCCACGTCACCTGCCACAAGTTGTGGATTGTCCACTTGCCACGTCACCTGCCACAAGTTGTGGATTGTCCACAATGCAATGGAAGCAATTACATTTTTTTTTGTATATATTTTTAATGGTTTTTAATCATTTGGCATAATTTTTGAGTTTTTCAATGTAAAAAAATAGGTCACCTTTAAAAACGATTCTAAACGAAAACGCGGCTAAACGCCGGTACCGCATCTGAAACGTGAAAATCTGTGGCGTCTGAACATATTTTTTGGTTTTCTGAAAAACGAGGTTAAACGCAACTGCCTAAGGCGCAGTTCACACCTTGGAAACGCAGTCCGGATGCATTCCAGGTGCTTTTCTGCATGCGTGTTTTTGATGCAGTCCAGTGCTTTTTTTCCCCCTCTTTTTTCTTAGGCCTCATGCCCACGGACGGACGTTTTAAAAAACGGTCTGTAAGGCTCGATTCCCACTAATGCGGTTTTTGGTGCATTTTGTATAAATGCAGGGACATTTTTTAACATGGGTTCCTGTGGAACATGTTCACATCAATGCATTTTTGTGCCTCTGCGTTTTTGGAAAGGGTCGGGGACTTTTTTTCCCAGCAAAAAACAGCGTTTTGCATGTAATAGAATTCAATGGACCCGCATCCAAAACGCAAGTACCGCGATTTTGCAGCGATTTGCGTTTTTTTTTTAACCTGTTTATACAGTAGCTGGTTGTTAAAGGAAATGTAAAAAATAAATAAACATTGCCGGCTATAAAAAAAATAGAGAAAAAAACAGTGTGGGGTCCCCCCCAGGTCCATACCAGGCCCTTGGATCTAGTATGGATTCAGAGGGGGAAAAATGGCGTGGGGGTCCCCCCAAAATCCATACCAGACCCTTATCCGAGCACACAGCCCAGCAGGTCAGGAAATGGGGGGGCGAGCGCCCCCCTCCTGAACCGTACCAGGCCGCATGCCCTCAACATGGGGGGGTGGGTGCTTTGGGGCAAGGGCCTCTTCCCGACAACCCTGGACGTTGGTTGTCGGGGTCTGCGGGCGGGGGGCTTATCGGAATCCAGGAGCCCCCTTTTATAAGGGGGCCCACAGATCCCGGCCCCCTACCCATTCACCTGGTGGCAAAAAAAGTCATTAAAAAAACACAACACAGGTTTTTAAAGTAATTTATTAGGCAGCTTCGGGGGTCTTCTTCAGACTTCGGGGGTCTTCTTCCGACTTCGGGGGTCTTCTTCCGACTTCGGGGGTCTTCTTCCGACTTCGGGGGTCTCTTCTTCTGCTCTCCGGTGTCGTCTCCGCGCTCTCTGGTTCTTCTCTGGTTCTTCTCCCGCTCTCCGGTGCCTTCTCCACGATCTCCGGTTCTTTCTGCCTTCTGCCGGGCACCCCACTATCTTCTTCCAGCTCTTTTGCTAGCGGGGTTCCGGTCTTCATCGTCGTCTTCTTCCCTCTTCTCTCCGCCCGATGTTGCCTCGTCGCTGTCTGCCGCTACAATGCTGTGTGCGTGGAGCGCAACGACTTATATTGACATGGGGCGTGGTCACCGGGTGAAGCCACCTGGTGACCCCGCCCCCGTATGATGTCACAGTCCCATTATTCCCCATCATTGTAGTGGCAGACAGCGACAAGGCAACATTGGGCGGAGAGAAGAGGGAAGAAGACGACGATGAAGACCGGGACTCCGCTAGCAAAAGAGCTGGAAGAAGATAGCGGGGCGCCCGGCAGAAGGCAGAAAGAACCGGAGATCGTGGAGAAGGCACCGGGGAGCGGGAGAAGAACCAGAGAAGAACCAGAGAGCGTGGAGACGACACCGGAGAGCAGAAGAAGAGACCCCCAAAGTCGGAAGAAGACCCCCGAAGCGGGAAGAAGACCCCCGAAGTCGGAAGAAGACCCCCGGAGCTGACTAATAAATTACTTGTGTTGTGTTTTTTTATTGACATTGTTTTGCCACCAGGTGAATGGGTAGGGGTACGATGTACCCCATACTCATTTCACATAGGGTGGGGGGCCGGGATCTGCGGCCCCCTTATTAAAGGGGCTCCCGGATTCCGATAAGCCCCCCGCCCGCAGAACCCGACAACCAACGGCCAGGGTTGTCGGGAAGAGGCCCTTGTCCCCATCAACATGGGGCAGGGTGTTTTGGGGGGGCGCAGGGCGCGCCCCTGCCCCAAAGTACCCACCCCCATGTTGAGGGCTGGTACAGTTCAGGAGGGGTGGGGCTCGCTCGGCCCCCTTTCCTGACCTGCTGGGCTGCGTGCTCGGATAGGGGTCTGGTATGGATTTTGGGCGTAGGGGGGTTTCCCCTTAAAATCCATTCCAGACCTAAGGGCCTGGTATTCTCCTGGAGGGGAACCCATGCCGTTTTTTTATTTAAAATTTGGCGTAGAGTTCCCCTTCATGATTTATACCAAACACAGGGGACAGCGAGCGTGAGGCTTTCAGTACCTTGTCGCCGAGAACATTCTCGGGCAGGTACTTCAAGTCGCCTTCAGGACACGACTTGAGCATCTGCTTCACGCTCAAGTCGTGTCCAAGTTGCCTCGCAAAGTCGCGCTGACCCTGTGTCAACCGGCACACGAGTCGCCCCGCAAGTCGGATCGTCTTGATCCGACTTCCCGGGCAACCTCTATTCAAATCAATGGGCTCCCATAGGGAACCATTAATTTTGAATAGAGATACAAGCGCCGCTGACATTTTTATTTACTATAACAGTGCACCGCCGGTTCATGCGCCCAATTAAGGATTTATCCGGCGCACCAATTAAGGTATGAACCGGCGCAGCGCACTGTTGTTAGGAAATCACCCCCATTGTCTGTAACAGATGGGCTAGGCAACAATGTTGAAGCCCAAGTGTAATTAGTTTACCTTATTTGAAATGTACAACTCATGGCAAGGTACAGCTATATTCTTCAAAGAAGGATATACTGTATTGTTATCTATTTTGTTATTTTTACCACTTCAGCCCCGGAGGATTTGGCTGCCCAATGACCGGGCCATTTTTTGCGATTCGGCACTGCGTTGTTTTAACTGACAATTGCGCGGTTGTGCGACGTTGCACCCAAACAAAATTGATGCCCTTTTTTCCCCACAAGTAGAGCTTTCTTTTGGTGGTATTTGATCACCTCTGCGGTTTTTATTTTTTGCGATATAAACAAACAAAGAGCGTAAATTTGGAAAAAAAGCAATATTTTTTACTTTTTGCTATAATAAATATTCCCAAAAAAATATATAAAAAAACGAATTTCTTTCTCTGTTTAGGCCGATATGTATTGTTCTACATATTTTTGGTAAAAAGAAATATCGCAATAAGCGCAAAAGTTGCGCAAAAGTTATAGCATCTACAAAATAGGGGATAGATTTATGGCATTTTTATTAATATTTTTTTTTTATACTAGTAATGGCGGTGATCTTTTCCGATTTTTATCGTGACTGTGACACTATGGCGGAAACATCGTTCACTTTTGACACTATTTTGGGACCAGTGATATAAAAATGCACTGATTACTGTGTAAATGACACTGGCAGGGAAGGGGTTAACCACTAGGGGGCGATAAAGGGGTTAAGTGTGTCCTAGGGAGTGATTCTAACGGTGGGGGGGCTGGGCTACGAGTGACACGACAGTGATCACTGCTACCGATGACAGGGATGCTGCACCCCACATTGCTTTTATATTTTTCCATTTTTGTGATCACTTTTATATTTGTCCTATGTCTGTAAGACAAATTTTATTCAATAAACCCCCCCATTGGTTTTATTGACCTGCACCATCCAGAGTCTTTTCTTTTCTCCTACCCTCGTGTCTACTTTGGACTGGTTCGGAGCCTGTATGATCGGAGGAATTTCCCATCGTGTGAGTCGTTCATCAAACCACCCTGTTTGAGACGGTCTGAGGTATCTAGGACATCCAGTTCCATCGTCTTTTGGTCACGGTGACCACCAAGTCTGATTGACCCACTGTCGCACGACAGGTGGGTCCACCATCTGTGGTAAGAGTACCTAACTGCATCTTCTGTGTCTTATAGTGTGAATCCCACCATCAACCTTGTGGTCCCTCCGCTAGTCTATGGTGTTGTCCATGAGAAGACATCCATTCAAATTGTACACATATTGTTTGGACTTTTTACATTGTTTTTTCACTCCAGTTATGTGTAGCCCGTAGGGGTTACACTCTTATGACCTCCATGGAGGATAGCTCATATGCTAGGCTGTCCATTGGAGTGGATTCTTCATGAACTTTATATATTAGTTTATTAGGTCTCATTGCACTTTAGATATCTGTTACTTATGTTTGTTTTAGTTGCTTTCAGTAGCAATTTTTTCACTTTATAGCGCTGCACTATTTGTTTATATTTGTCATATCACTTTGTTTGTTTGAGTGTTAGCAGCTTATACTTTTGGGTTTAGCGCAGTTTTTTCACTTTATATAGGTCACTGTCCTGTCACTATGTAGAACAGGGAAATGTCTTGTTTACATCGAGTCCGCGGGTCCCGCGGGCATGGTCACGAAGCTCGCGGCAAGGGCATGCGCCGGCGGCAGGGGCGTGCGCCGGAGGCGGTGCTTGCGCGCCCGCACGGCGGCAAATTCAAAGGGACGTACAGGAACATCCCTTTGCGCAGCTGTGCCTTTCTGCCGACGTAAATATACAGGCGGCGGTCGGCAAGTGGTTAAAAAGCCACTCATAGCAAGGTACAGCTATATGCTTCAAAGAAGGATATACTGTATTGTTATTTATTTTGTTAGTTTAAAAAGCTGCTGCTCATAGCAAGGTACGGCTATATGCTTCAAAGTAGGTTAAATTGTTGTCTCTTTTGCTAGTTAAAAAAGCACAAAGGTAGAGTAGCTGAACATTAGTGATGAGCCGAACACCCCCGGGTTCGGTTCGCACCAGAACCCGCGAACGGACCGAAAGTTCGTACGAACATTAGAACCCTATTAAATACAATGGATGCGAACGTTCGAATTCTAAAGTGCTAATTATAACAACTATTATGCATGTTATTGTCCTAAAAAGGGTTTGGGAACCCGGGTTCTGCACCAGGGGACATGTATCAATGCAAAAATAAGTTTTAAAAACGGTCGTTTTTCGGGAGCAGTCATTTTAATGATGCATAAAGTGAAAAAAAAAGTCAAATATTCCTTTAAATATCGTACCTGGGGGGTGTCTAAAGTATGCCTGTGAAGTGCCACGTGTTTCCCGTGTTTAGAACTGTCCCTGCACAAAATGACACTTCTAAAGGAAAAAAAAGCCATTTAAAACTTCTTGCGGCTTTAATGTAATGTCTGGTCCCGGTAATATGGATGAAAATCTTTAAGAAAAATGGCATAGCTACCCCATGACCCCCCCCCCCCCCCCTACCCCAGCCCATTACCAGCCCCTTTGGGTCTTGTATGGATATTAAGGGGAACCCCGCACATAAAATAAAAAAGGCCCTATGTACTCTGAACAGCCGTATACAGGCGGTGCATACAAGACAGGGACTGTAGGTTTGTTCTTATGTAGAATGTGTTTGTAATTTTGAACAGGTACATTGTTGAAGTGTAGCTCCAGCCCAAAAATCTATTTTTAAACTTTTTGGGAAACATAGGTAAGGGTTATCACCCCTGTAACATTTGTTTTGCTGTCTGTGCCCCTGTTCAGAACATTTCACCTCACTTTCCGTCCCAATGACAACTGTTTTTGAAATGTGGTGTTTTTCTTGAAACAAGGATTGCTGATAAAGCATCAGTACAGAGGAGACACCTTTCTCCCATATTTATTCTTACAGGAGAGAATTTTCCTTCCTAGGGGTAGATTTCCTCTCACTTCCTGTTGTCTTCTTTCGTTTGCAAGTAGGAGTCGTTTGTAAGTTGGATGTTTGAAAGTAGGGACCTGCCGTATATACTCTGCAGAAATAGGCCCCTTAGTTGTTGGTGTTGGCACAACACTGTAAGCACTCACAGTTACTCTTGGTTGGTGCTGGAACGCCGTGCTGTCAACTATTATATCAGGAATTTTAATTACATATAATTGTTGAACAGTGGTAGTAAAAATTGGGGCTTTGATGGTGGTGCTGGTGCCACAACACTGTAAGCCCTGACAGTTACTCTTGGTGGGTGCAGCAATGGGCCCTGCTGTGAATTATTAGATCAAGAATTGTAATTGCATGCCCCTGTTGAACAGGGGCTGAAAAATTGGGCTTTTCGTGGTGGTGGTGGTGGTGGTGTTGCCACAACACTGTAAGCCCTCAGAGTTACTCTTGGTGGGTGCAGGAATGGGCCCTGCTGTGAATTATTAGATCAAGAATTGTAATTACATGCCCCTTTTGAACAGGGGCTGAAAAATTGGGCCTTTCGTGGTGGTGGTGGTGGTGGCGTTGCCACAACACTGTAAGCCCTCAGACTTACTCTTGGTGGGTGCAGGAATGGGCCCTGCTGTGAATTATTACATCAAGAATTGTAATTGCATGCCCCTGTTGAACAGGGGCTGAAAAATTGGGCCTTAGGCACTGGTGGCACAACACTACAACCCCTCACAGATACTGTACTTGGAGCACAGCAATGAGCCCTATGGCAAATTATTGCTAAAAAAATTGTAAGTACACGCCCCTGTAAAACAGGGGCTGAAAAATTGGGCCTTAGCCACTGGTGGCGGCACCCATAAACAAAAATGATCTTCCAAGCTATCATCATCAATCGTATCATTGAGGACTCGGAGGAGGAGGATAGCCAGTCAACATAACAGCACAGGCACTCAGCATCAGCATCAGTCTTGAAGGGACGTGACATGTTAAAATCAATTAGTCTGTTATATCAGCATCAGGTGTGTGGTAGCTGGTGGTGATCCAAGACTGGTTCATCTTGATGAAAGTCAGTCGATCAACCGAGTCGGTGGACAGGCGCACCCTGTGATCCGTGACAAATCCTCCAGCAGCACTGAATGTGCGTTCCGAAAGAACGCTGGATGCAGGACAGGACAGTAGCTCAATTGCATACTGTGCAAGCTCTGGCCAGTGATCCATCCTCAAGACCCAGTAAGCCAGAGGATTTTCGGTGGGGAAGGTGTCCAAGTCTGACCTTGCCCCTAGATATTCCTGCACCATGTTTATCAGACGCTGGCGATGGTTGCTGGAACCAATCATACTTTGGGGCTGCGGACTAAAGAATTGTCTGAACGCATCGGTCAGACGGCCACCTTCCCCACCGCTCCTTCTTTGACTGGCCGAAGCCTCAGCAACTCGTTGTCCTGGACCAGGAGTTTGTAACCTCCCAGTCTCTGGGAACGCGTTGCACAGACCTTTCTGCAAGGCCTCCCGGAGTTGTCTCATCCTCTGCTCCCTCTGCGACGGTAACATAAGGTCCGCAACCTTACCCTTGTACCGTGGATCAAGGAGAGTGGCCAGCCAGTAATGGTCCCTCTCCTTGATCCGAAGAATACGAGGATCCTTCCGCAGACTTTGCAGGATCAGGGAGGCCATGCAGCGTAGGTTTGCTGAGGCATTCGCTCCGGAGTCCTCTGGGTCACTAAGGACGACATGATCCGCAGTCACCTCCTCCCAGCCACGTACAAGTCCACTGGTTTCTTGGGACTGTAAATCATCCCTAAAAGACTGCTGCTGATGATGCTGAGTGCCAGCCTCCACCTCCATGCTGACACAATCCTCCTCCTCCTCCTCCTCCTCCTCTTCCTCTTCCTGTGCGATGGGTGGGACAGAAGGAACACTGTCTGGGTAAAGGGGGCCTTGAGAGGCAAGGAAGTCCTCCTCTTCCTGCCTCTGTTCTGCCTCAAGTGCCCTGTCCATTATTCCACGCAGCGTGTGCTCCAACAGGTGGACAAGAGGTACAGTGTCACTGATGCATGCACTGTCACTGCTCACCATCCTCGTGGCCTCCTCAAATGGTGCCAGGACAGTGCATGCATCCCTGATCATGCCCCACTGGCATGGAGAAAAAAAACCAAGCTCCCCTGACCCTGTCCTGGTGCCGTAGTCGCACAGGTACTCATTGATGGCCCTCTGCTGCGTGTGCAGCCGCTGCAGCATGGCCAACGTTGAGTTCCACCTGGTGGGCATGTCACATATAAGGCGGTTCTTGGGCAGGTTCAACTCCTTTTGCAGCTCAGCCAGGCGAGCACTGGCATTATAAGATCTGCGGAAATGCACACAGACTTTCCTGGCCTGCCTCAGGACATCCTGTAAGCCCGGGTACCTGCCCAAGAACCGCTGCACCACCAGGTTAAGGACGTGAGCCACACAGGGCACATGGGTCAGTTGTCCCTGTCGGAGGGCGGAGAGGAGGTTGGTGCCATTGTCGCAAACCACCATTCCTGGCTTAAGCTGGCGTGGCGTCAACCACCTCTCGGCCTGGCCCTGCAGAGCAGACAGGACCTCTGCCCCAGTGTGGCTTCTGTCCCCCAAACACACCAGCGCAAGCACGGCATGGCATCTTTTTGCCTGCGTACTTGCGTAGCCCCGTGAACGGCTACGGAGCACCGCTGGTTCATAGGACAAACCACAGGAAGAGGCCATGGAGGAAGAAGAAGAGAAGGGGGTGGAGGAGAGAGGTGTGTCACAACCAGTAGTAGCATTTTGGAGGCGTGGCGGTGGGACAACCTCCAACACTACTGCACCTTGTCCTGCATCCTTCCCAGCTGCCAAAAGAGTGACCCAATGGGCCGTGAAAGAAAGGTAACGTCCCTGTCCATGCCTGCTGGACCATGAGTCAGCGGTAATATGCACCTTACCGCTGACCGCCCTGTCCAGCGAGGCCAAGACATTGCCTTCCACATGCCGGTAGAGAGCCGGAATAGCCTTCCGTGAGAAAAAGTGGCGTTTGGGAACCTGCCACTGAGGAACCGCACATTGCACAAACTCACGGAAGGGGGCCGAGTCTACCAACTGAAAAGGCAGCAGTTGAAGCGCTAGCAATTTAGCCAAGCTAGCATTCAACCGCTGGGCATGTGGATGGCTGGGAGTGAACTTCTTTCGACGGTCCAGCAGCTGGGGCAGGGAAATTTGCCTGCTAGAATCGGACGTCGGTGTACTGCTAGCAGAGTGGCCGCAAGTACTTGGCTGTGACACACCTAATTCTACACCTTCATTCCTCTCAGTGCATGTTTCTGAGAGGACTGAAGTTATAGTGGGGTTGGAGATCCCAGCTGATGCGGTGCAAGGAGAGGTCCGCTTTGTTCTTTGGTGTGGGTCTTTGAGGTAGGCTTGCCAACGAGCTGCATGGCAGGTCAACATATGTCTGGTCAGGCATGTGGTACCCAAGCGGCTGATGTTTTGGCCACGCGATATACGCTTGAGACATATGTTGCAAACAGCAGCTGTGCGATCTGATGCACTAGCCTCAAAAAAGGCCCACACCTTCCAGGTCCCTAGAAACAAGGACTTGCACAGTGAAAGAAACTGACACTCTCCCTACCTACAGTTTTCTGTCCCTAGAAAAAATGTTTTTTTTAAGCACAATATAGCACAAGGAGAATTCACTCACTGTCCTTCCAGGTCCCTGGAAACAAGGACTTGCACAGTGAAAGAAACTGACACTCTCCCTACCTACAGTTTTCTGTCCCTAGAAAAAATGTTTTTTTTAAGCACAATATAGCACAAGGAGAATTCACTCACTGTCCTTCCAGGTCCCTGGAAACAAGGACTTGCACAGTGAAAGAAACTGACACTCTCCCTACCTACAGTTTTCTGTCCCTAGAAAAAATGTTTTTTTTAAGCACAATATAGCACAAGGAGAATTCACTCACTGTCCTTCCAGGTCCCTAGAAACAAGGACTTGCACAGTGAAAGAAACTGACACTCTCCCTACCTACAGTTTTCTGTCCCTAGAAAAAATGTTTTTTTTAAGCACAATATAGCACAAGGAGAATTCACTCACTGTCCTTCCAGGTCCCTGGAAACAAGGACTTGCACAGTGAAAGAAACTGACACTCTCCCTACCTACAGTTTTCTGTCCCTAGAAAAAATGTTTTTTTTAAGCACAATATAGCACAAGGAGAATTCACTCACTGTCCTTCCAGGTCCCTAGAAACAAGGACTTGCACAGTGAAAGAAACTGACACTCTCCCTACCTACAGTTTTCTGTCCCTAGAAAAAATGTTTTTTTTAAGCACAATATAGCACAAGGAGAATTCACTCACTGTCCTTCCAGGTCCCTAGAAACAAGGACTTGCACAGTGAAAGAAACTGACACTCTCCCTACCTACAGTTTTCTGTCCCTAGAAAAAATGTTTTTTTTAAGCACACTATAGCACAAGGAGAATTCACTCACTGTCCTTCCAGGTCCCTGGAAACAAGGACTTGCACAGTGAAAGAAACTGACACTCTCCCTACCTACAGTTTTCTGTCCCTAGAAAAAATGTTTTTTTTAAGCACAATATAGCACAAGGAGAATTCACTCACTGTCCTTCCAGGTCCCTGGAAACAAGGACTTGCACAGTGAAAGAAACTGACACTCTCCCTACCTACAGTTTTCTGTCCCTAGAAAAAATGTTTTTTTTAAGCACAATATAGCACAAGGAGAATTCACTCACTGTCCTTCCAGGTCCCTAGAAACAAGGACTTGCACAGTGAAAGAAACTGACACTCTCCCTACCTACAGTTTTCTGTCCCTAGAAAAAATGTTTTTTTTTAAGCACACTATAGCACAAGGAGAATTCACTCACTGTCCTTCCAGGTCCCTGGAAACAAGGACTTGCACAGTGAAAGAAACTGACACTCTCCCTACCTACAGTTTTCTGTCCCTAGAAAAAATGTTTTTTTAAGCACAATATAGCACAAGGAGAATTCACTCACTGTCCTTCCAGGTCCCTAGAAACAAGGACTTGCACAGTGAAAGAAACTGACACTCTCCCTACCTACAGTTTTCTGTCCCTAGAAAAAATGTTTTTTTTTAAGCACAATATAGCACAAGGAGAATTCACTCACTGTCCTTCCAGGTCCCTGGAAACAAGGACTTGCACAGTGAAAGAAACTGACACTCTCCCTACCTACAGTTTTCTGTCCCTAGAAAAAATGTTTTTTTTAAGCACAATATAGCACAAGGAGAATTCACTCACTGTCCTTCCAGGTCCCTGGAAACAAGGACTTGCACAGTGAAAGAAACTGACACTCTCCCTACCTACAGTTTTCTGTCCCTAGAAAAAATGTTTTTTTTAAGCACAATATAGCACAAGGAGAATTCACTCACTGTCCTTCCAGGTCCCTAGAAACAAGGACTTGCACAGTGAAAGAAACTGACACACTCTCCCTACCTACAGTTTTCTGTCCCTAGAAAAAATGTTTTTTTTAAGCACAATATAGCACAAGGAGAATTCACTCACTGTCCTTCCAGGTCCCTAGAAACAAGGACTTGCACAGTGAAAGAAACTGACACTCTCCCTACCTACAGTTTTCTGTCCCTAGAAAAAATGTTTTTTTAAGCACAATATAGCACAAGGAGAATTCACTCACTGTCCTTCCAGGTCCCTAGAAACAAGGACTTGCACAGTGAAAGAAACTGACACTCTCCCTACCTACAGTTTTCTGTCCCTAGAAAAAATGTTTTTTTTAAGCACAATATAGCACAAGGAGAATTCACTCACTGTCCTTCCAGGTCCCTGGAAACAAGGACTTGCACAGTGAAAGAAACTGACACTCTCCCTACCTACAGTTTTCTGTCCCTAGAAAAAATGTTTTTTTTAAGCACAATATAGCACAAGGAGAATTCACTCACTGTCCTTCCAGGTCCCTAGAAACAAGGACTTGCACAGTGAAAGAAACTGACACTCTCCCTACCTACAGTTTTCTGTCCCTAGAAAAAATGTTTTTTTTAAGCACAATATAGCACAAGGAGAATTCACTCACTGTCCTTCCAGGTCCCTGGAAACAAGGACTTGCACAGTGAAAGAAACTGACACTCTCCCTACCTACAGTTTTCTGTCCCTAGAAAAAATGTTTTTTTTAAGCACAATATAGCACAAGGAGAATTCACTCACTGTCCTTCCAGGTCCCTAGAAACAAGGACTTGCACAGTGAAAGAAACTGACACACTCTCCCTACCTACAGTTTTCTGTCCCTAGAAAAAATGTTTTTTTTAAGCACACTATAGCACAAGGAGAATTCACTCACTGTCCTTCCAGGTCCCTGGAAACAAGGACTTGCACAGTGAAAGAAACTGACACTCTCCCTACCTACAGTTTTCTGTCCCTAGAAAAAATGTTTTTTTTAAGCACAATATAGCACAAGGAGAATTCACTCACTGTCCTTCCAGGTCCCTGGAAACAAGGACTTGCACAGTGAAAGAAACTGACACTCTCCCTACCTACAGTTTTCTGTCCCTAGAAAAAATGTTTTTTTTAAGCACAATATAGCACAAGGAGAATTCACTCACTGTCCTTCCTGGTCCCTAGAAACAAGGACTTGCACAGTGAAAGAAACTGACACTCTCCCTACCTACAGCTTTCTGTCCCTAGAAAAAATGTTTTTTTTAAGCACAATATAGCACAAGGAGAATTCACTCACTGTCCTTCCAGGTCCCTGGAAACAAGGACTTGCACAGTGAAAGAAACTGACACTCTCCCTACCTACAGTTTTCTGTCCCTAGAAAAAATGTTTTTTTTAAGCACAATATAGCACAAGGAGAATTCACTCACTGTCCTTCCAGGTCCCTAGAAACAAGGACTTGCACAGTGAAAGAAACTGACACTCTCCCTACCTACAGTTTTCTGTCCCTAGAAAAAATGTTTTTTTTAAGCACAATATAGCACAAGGAGAATTCACTCACTGTCCTTCCAGGTCCCTGGAAACAAGGACTTGCACAGTGAAAGAAACTGACACTCTCCCTACCTACAGTTTTCTGTCCCTAGAAAAAATGTTTTTTTTAAGCACAATATAGCACAAGGAGAATTCACTCACTGTCCTTCCAGGTCCCTAGAAACAAGGACTTGCACAGTGAAAGAAACTGACACTCTCCCTACCTACAGTTTTCTGTCCCTAGAAAAAATTTTTTTTTTAAGCACACTATAGCACAAGCACAAAACACACTGACACTCTCCCTACCTATCCTTCTCTTTCCCTAAACTAAAGGAATCCAGGTTAAGCAAGAAAGAAATAAAAGTCACTGTCCCTGCCTATGCTGCTCTATCCCTGCTCCGGAACACACTACACTAGGCCGCCGTGCTGGCGGCCTTTTATAGTGTGGGGCGTGTACTAAACACCCTCAGCAATAATTGGCCACAGGCATCCTGCCTGTGGCCAATCATTGCTCTCCTCGCTGCCGGCGCTGTGATTGGCCAAGCATGCGGGGTCACAGTGCATGCTTGGCCAATCACAGCGCCTGGATGACACTGCGATGGCGTAGTGCATTGTGGGCCGTTCGCGTCACTCGAATTTGGCGCGAACGGCCCAAATCGTTCGATCTTCGTCGAACGATCGAACAGCCGATGTTCGAGTCGAACGTATGTTCGACTCGAACACGAAGCTCATCCCTACTGAACATACAATCTTTTTAGAGCAGCTGTAGATGGCTGTCTATAAGACAGCCTTACCACTGCTGCATCACATAGCATTATTACAGCCAGAGCACCCCTCAACAGATGCTTATAGGTTTAATTGAGTCCTAGAACCCATCCGGCTGTGGGCATGTGCACTTGGTTGTTTTGCTTAGTGCAGTGTAAATGATTTCAATAGGACCCTATCGTATTGAAGTGTTTCCACTGCACCAGTCTTAGGTTGATGCAGGTGGGACTCAGATGATCTCTTAAACAGCTAAATTGTTGTTTTCAAAGAGTTAAGTAGTTACTCTTTATTGTTTGTTCAGTTTTTCTTGAATTCTTTATTAAACTTCACCCCAACCAAGCAGCAATACTAGAAAAAAACATACACATTTATGCAAGACAAAGTTTGCTAATGTCAGTGGTGGTGGTTTACCACATACCGGTAAATACATTTTTCATTTAGCTAAGCAAAACTCAGCAAAACTGTATTAATTTTAAAAATCCAGTTACCGGTATGTGCAGAAGATTTAAAAAAAATAAGAAATTCCTTTCTGAATGATTGAATGATTAAAGTGAATCAGCTTCACTTCACTTTTTAATAAATCTACCCAGCATTTATTATTTCTCATTGCAAGTAAAAAATAAATAAATGGGGGGCGTGGCTTGGCGCGCAACGGGTATGGACGCACACTAGGAGAGCTCCGGCACACACACAGCCTGCAATCGCCTAATTTCCCGACCCTAAGCCTCCAGATGCCGGGCAAACGCCTGTACAACACCCCGCACTCACGCCCGAGGAGAGGTTCGACTTCCACCGCAGCGCGGAACATCACAGAGCTATTTAAACCTGCGGCGGGGACCCGCAACAATGTGGGGAAGACCAAGATGGCGCTGATGCAGCCACACGAGGAGGAATACAGCGAGGACTCCCAATCCCCGCCTGAGGATTCAGGTAAAGGAAATGCCCGCTTGAATCATCCCCTCACCCTAGCCGATATGTCAGTGATAGCCGCAGATATTAAATCCTCCTTCTCGGCCGCCATCACGGACATTAAATCTAACCTATTGGCTCTGAATGAGCGCATGGCGGTATCTGAGGCAGCGGGAAGGCACAGGGACAAAGCAATTCTCAGATTGGAGAAGAAATGCACGACTCAAAACCACCATTTTATTGAAATAAATAGGCATTTGTAAGACCTGGATAACAGGGGAAGGAGGGCCAATATACGGGTGAGGGGTATCCCTGAGACAGTAGACGCAGCTCAAATCATTCCGGCATTGCAACGAGTTTTCAATAGCTTGCTGGAGAGGCAGGAAGACATGGCGATCGATTTTGTCAGGGCCCACAGAGCACTCGGACCAAAAGGCCCAGATGATGCTCCTCCGAGGGACATCGTGTGTTGCCTTCAGAGCTTTACGCTTAAAGAAGACATAATGAGAAAGGCGAGGAGAAATGAACATATTATTTTCAATGGAGCTACTATCCTGTTGTTTCAGGACTTATCTCAGATTACCCTGAGAAACCGAAGAGCCTTGCGCCCTCTGCTGGAGAAACTCAGGGAGCGTGAATTAAAATACACCTGGAAGTTCCCTTTTGCACTATCTGTGCATTACAATGGTCGTCAATTCATTCTGCGCGATCCGGGTGACCTTCCAGCCTTCTGTGCCGCTCTGGACCTTGAATACATCCCATTGCCTGACTGGTATGCTGAGTTCCAGGAACCACCCCGAGACCGGTCACCTTCCAGATCCCCCTTCTCCACTCCTGACAAAAGAGTGAATAAGAAACAGAAGCAGAACCGCTCTGGGAAATTTGGAACCCCAGGTCCCAGCAGAGAGGAATGCAGAGATCATGCTGATGACTGATCGACACTTGTTGAGTTCAACCTGCCATGCTCCTTTGTTTGTTTTTTTCGTTTACTTTGGGTCCCTTGGGGATTCCCTTGAGGAATTATTAACAACTGTGCTAAAAATCTATTACTCGCTCCCTACTCCCGGGTTTGTTCTCCTGGCTGGCCTTCCCAACCCACCCCCCCCCCCCCCCGGGGTTTTTTTTTTTGTTTTTTTTTGTAATTTTCCTGACCTACCACCCCCATGTGAAGCCAGAGTCTGTCCCTCTGTCACCTACCACAGTGCCATGTACCTCCTCCAAGCCTGGAAGCCTGTTGACCTGGACCTACATGGGACAATTGCTGCTGTTCAGATAAGACGGACCTGGATCTTGAGCTTCGATACTGACTATCAGGTTACAAGTACACAGGGAGTCATAGTTGGAGGTTGGTCATCTGCTGCACTGGCTTGAAGACTAGAAACTCTGATAATGGCTAACATTCCCTGTGACCAGATGCCTAGCGACCAAAGAGGGTACGGGACTATGGGGGGCAATGGGTGAAAAGGGGGCGTCCTCCCTCCCCCCCTGCCCCCTTTTTTTTTGCCAGATCAAGGAGGATAATACTGTTATATTGTTGCATGTTGCTGCGTAGAGGGGCGCTTTATCTAATGCGTTGCCCGTGAGCACTTAAGTTTGTACCACCCCTGGGTCGGGGGGAGAAAACACTTTCATCTAGTTTTAGATGAGGCCAGACTTGCTTTCATGTGCAGGCTGTGTGTGTTATGTTGCACCCTATCCACATACATTTAACGTTTCTTCTTACAGAGTTATACTGGCAGAGTCGAGTAGCTGACTGTTTTACCCTGTTGTCAGCTGCCTCCCTCTACCCCCACCAAGTGCCTCTTCGCCTACTGGTTGGGCGTGAGACGCACTAATCTACCTACTACTCAGGTCAGGATTTCTGGCCTGTCTAGGGAATTCTTTAAATTGCTCCATCATCTTTACTCTCTCCTTTTCTGACTCACCTTTTCCTTCTTCTTTTTCTCTTTTTTTTTTTTTTTTTTTGTGTTTTGTTTTTGTTTGGTCTGACCTGATATTAACAGCTCTGTGTTCTAGGATCACTCCGGGCCGTCTCGCTTTGGGCTCCCGGCATGGCGTACGCGTATCTCGGCCGAAATCCACTCGTTATATCCCACAATGTTAGGGGCTTGAACATACCCGAAAGGCGCTCCACTCTGCTGAGGGAGCTCAAAAAAGGTAGGCCGCATTTCGTATTTTTACAAGAGACCCATTTCAAAACGCACCATGTCCCCAAACTCACGAGTTCTTACTTTAGCGAGGCATTTCACGCTACGAGTGATGATTCCAGGGCCAGGGGGGCATCGATTTTGATTAGTAGAGATGCACCCTTCACCCTACAGGAAAAAAAGCTGGACCCCAAGGGTAGATATGTATTCCTCAAGGGGTTGTATAACAATACACCCATGACGTTAGTCAATGTCTACTTTCCAAACAAGTCTCATATATCCTTTTGTCAGCGAATTGTTCAAGAGCTCTTGGGGTTTTCCTCGGGTTGTATAATCCTGGGTGGAGACTTCAACGTGCCACTCAACCCGTTGCAGGATACGTCCAACGGGAAAACATGCATTACGTATAGGACCCTTAAGCGAATTAAGGCTATGCTACAATCCTTGCACCTGACTGACACCTGGAGATTTGTGCACCCTGACGGTCGTGACTTTACGTTTTTCTCTCCCCCCCACAACCGACACTCCCGCATAGACTACCTTTTCATTACACAAAAGGATTTAGCCCTCATAACGGGAGCTCACATTGGCATCCAATCCTTCTCGGACCATGCCCCGATTTCACTCTCCGTAAAGGAAGTCACTCCAGCCCCCAAATCATTCGCTTGGAGGTTGAATGCTTCCCTGCTAACTGATCCAGCCCTCCTGGCAGAACTGACCGCCTCCTTGACTGATTTCTTTCAGCGAAATTCTTCCGCTGATACTGACCCACTAATGACCTGGGAGGCGCACAAGTGCACGATTAGGGGGGTCCTTATGGGAATGGGCGCGAGGCGCAAAAAAGAAAGAGAAAAACTTATCAAGAACCTGACAGACAGAATAAAACACTTAGAAACGCTTCATAAACAATCCCTTACTGTCCAGACAGCCACCGAACTCTTAGAAAAAAGGAAGGCCCTTCAACAGGTTTTCGAAGACAAGTCGCGGAGATTCCTGTTCTTTAAGAGGGGAATCTACTACGAGTCTGGAGATAAGTCGGGGAAATTTTTGGCGAGGGCCCTAAAGGAGCAGACGGGGAAAAATTTCATACAGGGTATTAGAAGGGCGGATGGCAATTTGGATGTATCTACTGAAGCCATAGCGAACCACTTCCATGCCTTCTACACAAAGCTATATAACCTACCAACCCATCATAGACTGGCAGACATGGAGGGAGAGAGACCACAGATCATTCGTGCTTACCTGGAGAAGAGTGGCATGCCCACCCTCTCAGATTCGGACATATCACTCTTAGAGGGACCAGTTACGGCAGAGGAGATCGCGGTGGCCATTAAGCAACTTAAATCTGGTAAGAGCCCAGGACCAGATGGATTCACTTCCATTTATTATAAAACCTTTTCCAACATATTAGTAGACCCACTTAGGGCCGCGCTAGACTCTATGTCTGAACCTAGAGTAATTACCCCAGACTTTTTGTCAGCACATATCACGGTGATCCATAAGGAAGGTAAAGATCCGGCAGATTGTGCAAGTTATCGACCTATATCTTTACTAAATCTAGACGCCAAATTACACGCTAAGATCCTGGCCTCGCGCTTGAGCCCTTTGCTCGCGGACTTAATAGGATTGGACCAGGTAGGCTTCATGCCTGGCCGTGAAGCCAAAGACAACATTATAAAAGCTATGCTCTTGATTCAAGCGGCTCGGGACGGTAACGCAGAGGGCCTTCTCCTGTCCACGGATGCGGAGAAGGCCTTCAATCGTGTTGCCTGGGACTACATGCTGGCTGTATGTTCTAGAATCGGATTGGGTCCGCACATGATGGCCAGGATCTCGGCGTTGTACCAGTGCCCTTCGGCGAAGCTTAAAATTAATGGTGCTTTATCAGATAAGGTCCAGATACTAAATGGCACAAGACAGGGCTGCCCGCTGTCTCCTCTGTTGTTCATACTATCCCTGGAACCGTTCATTAGATTAATTAGAGCCAATACAGACATCCGGGGCTTCAGGGTCTTGGATAGGGAATACAAGGTCGCCGCTTATGCGGATGACCTGCTCTTCTTTCTAACAAGCCCTGTCACATCCCTACCCGTTCTCCTCAGGGAGTTTGCGGTATACGGATGCGTTTCTAATCTCAAAATCAACTATGCTAAATCTGAGGCCCTGAATGTATCCTTGCCAGACACCCTGCTAGGTCGAGTTAAGTCGACATCTTCCTTTAGATGGGAACCTGAGAAACTTAAGTACCTTGGAGTGTGGCTTACGCCCAGATTGACCGACACTTATGGACAGAACTTTCCGAGGTTTCTCAAGACGGTTAAGGAGGACTTGGACAGATGGCAGTCGGGCTATTTTTCTTGGTTTGGTCGTGCGGCCATAATAAAGATGATGATCCTACCCAGGTTGCTTTATCTGCTCCATGCCCTACCCCTCAAGATCCCTACAGCCTTCTTCTCCTCGCTGAAAACCATTTTGTTGAGATTTCTCTGGAATGCTCAGCGACCGAGGATCAGGTATTCCCTCTTGATGAAACCAAAGGCTTTTGGTGGCATGGGTATACCTGACTTTGGGTCCTACTACCAGGCCGCGCACCTGACCAGGATAGTGGACTGGCACTGTCATGGAAATACTAAAGACTGGGTGACCCTGGAAAATGACTTATGTCCACTCCCGTTGAAATTCTCTCCGTGGATATCATGGGATAACTGTCCGAATAACCTCAAAAAGCACCCAGTCACCGGCTGTACCTTGGAGATTTTCCACAGACTGACCAAAACCTTGAACATATCCTCACAACCCAGCCCCTTGACCCCCCTAAAAGACAGAACCGCTCTGGGAAATTTGGAACCCCAGGTCCCAGCAGAGAGGAATGCAGAGATCATGCTGATGACTGATCGACACTTGTTGAGTTCAACCTGCCATGCTCCTTTGTTTTTTTTTTTCGTTTACTTTGGGTCCCTTGGGGATTCCCTTGTGGAATTATTAACAACTGTGCTAAAAATCTATTACTCGCTCCCTACTCCCGGGTTTGTTCTCCTGGCTGGCCTTCCCCCCCTCCCCCGGGGTTTTTTTTTGTAATTTTCCTGACCTACCACCCCCATGTGAAGCCAGAGTCTGTCCCTCTGTCACCTACCACAGTACCATGTACCTCCTCCAAGCCTGGAAGCCTGTTGACCTGGACCTACATGGGACAATTGCTGCTGTTCAGATAAGACGGACCTGGATCTTGAGCTTCGATACTGACTATCAGGTTACAAGTACACAGGGAGTCATAGTTGGAGGTTGGTCATCTGCTGCCCTGGCTTGAAGACTAGAAACTCTGATAATGGCTAACATTCCCTGTGACCAGATGCCTAGCGACCAAAGAGGGTACGGGACTATGGGGGGCAATGGGTGAAAAGGGGGCGTCCTCCCTCCCCCCCTGCCCCCTTTTTTTTTTGCCAGATCAAGGAGGATAATACTGTTATATTGTTGCATGTTGCTGCGTAGAGGGGCGCTTTATCTAATGCGTTGCCCGTGAGCACTTAAGTTTGTACCACCCCTGGGTCGGGGGGAGAAAACACTTTCATCTAGTTTTAGATGAGGCCAGACTTGCTTTCATGTGCAGGCTGTGTGTGTTATGTTGCACCCTATCCACATACATTTAACGTTTCTTCTTACAGAGTTATACTGGCAGAGTCGAGTAGCTGACTGTTTTACCCTGTTGTCAGCTGCCTCCCTCTACCCCCACCAAGTGCCTCTTCGCCTACTGGTTGGGCGTGAGACGCACTAATCTACCTACTACTCAGGTCAGGATTTCTGGCCTGTCTAGGGAATTCTTTAAATTGCTCCATCATCTTTACTCTCTCCTTTTCTGACTCACCTTTTCCTTCTTCTTTTTTTTTTTTTTTTTTTTGTGTTTTGTTTTTGTTTGGTCTGACCTGATATTAACAGCTCTGTGTTCTAGGATCACTCCGGGCCGTCTCGCTTTGGGCTCCCGGCATGGCGTACGCGTATCTCGGCCGAAATCCACTCGTTATATCCCACAATGTTAGGGGCTTGAACATACCCGAAAGGCGCTCCACTCTGCTGAGGGAGCTCAAAAAAGGTAGGCCGCATTTCGTATTTTTACAAGAGACCCATTTCAAAACGCACCATGTCCCCAAACTCACGAGTTCTTACTTTAGCGAGGCATTTCACGCTACGAGTGATGATTCCAGGGCCAGGGGGGCATCGATTTTGATTAGTAGAGATGCACCCTTCACCCTACAGGAAAAAAAGCTGGACCCCAAGGGTAGATATGTATTCCTCAAGGGGTTGTATAACAATACACCCATGACGTTAGTCAATGTCTACTTTCCAAACAAGTCTCATATATCCTTTTGTCAGCGAATTGTTCAAGAGCTCTTGGGGTTTTCCTCGGGTTGTATAATCCTGGGTGGAGACTTCAACGTGCCACTCAACCCGTTGCAGGATACGTCCAACGGGAAAACATGCATTACGTATAGGACCCTTAAGCGAATTAAGGCTATGCTACAATCCTTGCACCTGACTGACACCTGGAGATTTGTGCACCCTGACGGTCGTGACTTTACGTTTTTCTCTCCCCCCCACAACCGACACTCCCGCATAGACTACCTTTTCATTACACAAAAGGATTTAGCCCTCATAACGGGAGCTCACATTGGCATCCAATCCTTCTCGGACCATGCCCCGATTTCACTCTCCGTAAAGGAAGTCACTCCAGCCTCCAAATCATTCGCTTGGAGGTTGAATGCTTCCCTGCTAACTGATCCAGCCCTCCTGGCAGAACTGACCGCCTCCTTGACTGATTTCTTTCAGCGAAATTCTTCCGCTGATACTGACCCACTAATGACCTGGGAGGCGCACAAGTGCACGATTAGGGGGGTCCTTATGGGAATGGGCGCGAGGCGCAAAAAAGAAAGAAAAAAACTTATCAAGAACCTGACAGACAGAATAAAACACTTAGAAACGCTTCATAAACAATCCCTTACTGTCCAGACAGCCACCGAACTCTTAGAAAAAAGGAAGGCCCTTCAACAGGTTTTCGATGACAAGTCGCGGAGATTCCTGTTCTTTAAGAGGGGAATCTACTACGAGTCTGGAGATAAGTCGGGGAAATTTTTGGCGAGGGCCCTAAAGGAGCAGACGGGGAAAAATTTCATACAGGGTATTAGAAGGGCGGATGGCAATTTGGATGTATCTACTGAAGCCATAGCGAACCACTTCCATGCCTTCTACACAAAGCTATATAACCTACCAACCCATCATAGACTGGCAGACATGGAGGGAGAGAGACCACAGATCATTCGTGCTTACCTGGAGAAGAGTGGCATGCCCACCCTCTCAGATTCGGACATATCACTCTTAGAGGGACCAGTTACGGCAGAGGAGATCGCGGTGGCCATTAAGCAACTTAAATCTGGTAAGAGCCCAGGACCAGATGGATTCACTTCCATTTATTATAAAACCTTTTCCAACATATTAGTAGACCCACTTAGGGCCGCGCTAGACTCTATGTCTGAACCTAGAGTAATTACCCCAGACTTTTTGTCAGCACATATCACGGTGATCCATAAGGAAGGTAAAGATCCGGCAGATTGTGCAAGTTATCGACCTATATCTTTACTAAATCTAGACGCCAAATTACACGCTAAGATCCTGGCCTCGCGCTTGAGCCCTTTGCTCGCGGACTTAATAGGATTGGACCAGGTAGGCTTCATGCCTGGCCGTGAAGCCAAAGACAACATTATAAAAGCTATGCTCTTGATTCAAGCGGCTCGGGACGGTAACGCAGAGGGCCTTCTCCTGTCCACGGATGCGGAGAAGGCCTTCGACCGTGTTGCCTGGGACTACATGCTGGCTGTATGTTCTAGAATCGGATTGGGTCCGCACATGATGGCCAGGATCTCGGCGTTGTACCAGTGCCCTTCGGCGAAGCTTAAAATTAATGGTGCTTTATCAGATAAGGTCCAGATACTAAATGGCACAAGACAGGGCTGTCCGCTGTCTCCTCTGTTGTTCATACTATCCCTGGAACCGTTCATTAGATTAATTAGAGCCAATACAGACATCCGGGGCTTCAGGGTCTTGGATAGGGAATACAAGGTCGCCGCTTATGCGGATGACCTGCTCTTCTTTCTAACAAGCCCTGTCACATCCCTACCCGTTCTCCTCAGGGAGTTTGCGGTATACGGATGCGTTTCTAATCTCAAAATCAACTATGCTAAATCTGAGGCCCTGAATGTATCCTTGCCAGACACCCTACTAGGTCGAGTTAAGTCGACATCTTCCTTTAGATGGGAACCTGAGAAACTTAAGTACCTTGGAGTGTGGCTTACGCCCAGATTGACCGACACTTATGGACAGAACTTTCCGAGGTTTCTCAAGATGGTTAAGGAGGACTTGGACAGATGGCAGTCGGGCTATTTTTCTTGGTTTGGTCGTGCGGCCATAATAAAGATGATGATCCTACCCAGGTTGCTTTATCTGCTCCATGCCCTACCCCTCAAGATCCCTACAGCCTTCTTCTCCTCGCTGAAAACCATTTTGTTGAGATTTCTCTGGAATGCTCAGCGACCGAGGATCAGGTATTCCCTCTTGATGAAACCAAAGGCTTTTGGTGGCATGGGTATACCTGACTTTGGGTCCTACTACCAGGCCGTGCACCTGACCAGGATAGTGGACTGGCACTGTCATGGAAATACTAAAGACTGGGTGACCCTGGAAAATGACTTATGTCCACTCCCGTTGAAATTCTCTCCGTGGATATCATGGGATAACTGTCCGAATAACCTCAAAAAGCACCCAGTCACCGGCTGTACCTTGGAGATTTTCCACAGACTGACCAAAACCTTGAACATATCCTCACAACCCAGCCCCTTGACCCCCCTAAAAGACAACCCAGACTTTGAGCCTGGTCTGTTTAACCCGCACTTCCAACCCTTGGACGCATCTAAACCGTGCCTAATAGGAGACTGCTTTGAAGGGGGGGTTATTAGGGAGTGGACAACGCTTAAATTGAAATTGAATACCCCACGTTTGCCCTTTTGGACGTACCTGCAACTCCACAGCTACTTGGGAAGGCTGCCAGATAAAACTAAGATACATAGGCCCCCCACGGCCCTGGAGGAGATCTGCCTCGCTGGTGTCGGGTGCCCAAAAGCCACCTCCATGGCCTACGCGTTGTTAAGAGATTTGAAATATGGGCCGGAAGAGGCGCTCAGAGTGAGATGGGCCACGGATCTACAGACGGAAATAACCACTAAAGACTGGAGGTATGCGTGTATTTTGACTCATAAGTGCTCAATAAGCTCAAAAATGCAAGAGATAGCCTACAAAATCCTCACTCACTGGTACAACACTCCAGCCAAGATACATGGATGGAACCCACAATTTCCAGACACATGCTGGAGGTGTAAAACTGAAAAGGGCACACTGCTACACATTTGGTGGCAGTGTCCGCTAATCGCGCACTTTTGGGAGGAAGTTAACCTTCTAATCAAGAAAATAACTGAGACCAAGATTGACCTAAATGCTGCAGCATGCCTGCTCCATATCACGAATGTCTCGTTGAGGAGATACAAAAAATCCTTGACGAGACATCTCCTAAATGCGGCAAAATCTCTGATTCCGCTGCACTGGAGGTCTCAAAGGGTTCCCTCCATTGTAGAATGGCTTAACAGGGTCTCTGACATCTACAAGATGGAAGAGACGCTGACACAGACCACTGATGAGGTGGAAAAATTTCATGAGACATGGCAGCCCTGGCTGCTCTTTAAATTCTCAGCTGAATACACTGATATTATACCGCCCCCCCCAGACTGAGACTGTTTGCATAGGGTACACAGACCAAATTTGTCCTTCCACTTCTGCTTTACACACTTTTCCTCTTGATTTCCTCTTTCTTTTCTCTTTCTCTTTGCTATTGACTGTTTATATTTTTTTTTCTTTTTTTGGGCGCTAGTTGGCAATAGTGAGTACCGACTTGAAACGTGCTAGAATAAAGCCCCAGTGATGTACAAGTTTGTATTAACATATGATGTTCTAATAGGTCTTATTACCTAAAATAATTGGAATGTTGCAATAAGAGTAGTTGCGCCTACTCCTGTTTCTCTCTGTAACACTTGTTATTTGCTCAATAAACTTGTAATGTTTAAAAAAAATAAAAATAAAATAATAATATATATACTAAAGGCAAATAGGCAAAATAATTTTTTCCCTAGCTTAGTGAATGAAGGGAAGCTCTGCAGACTTCCATCAACCAATTATGTGCAAGCAAAAATACTGTTTTCTTTTGTTTTGTTTTTTTGCGTTTTCCCTGTATGTGATTATGTATTAATTCCAAAGTATATTTTATCACATTCACTAAGCTGAGATAAATTTTTCTTGCAATGTGAACAGCCTATTGCCTTTTTGTAAATCAACCATATGGAGTTTGGGTGGATTGTAGCTACAGAAACCAGTGAGTGTAGCAATAGATCTGCTTGGAAATATTATGATGAAGAGAAAAAAGTCAATAAAAGGATACCAAGGATTTAATTTGCATTAAAAAAAATAAAAGAATTGCATACATCACCATTTGCAGCTTTCATAAGGTTTTGGATAAATGATGCTGTCTGTTGTTCTGGGATTGGATTCTTCTGTTTCACTTTTAGAACAGAATGTGCATTATACAAATTCCAAATAACACAATCTTCAGTGACCAAGCTTGAAGCTTGATTGTCTAGAACAGGGGTAGGCAACCTTTTGAGCACAGTGTGCCAATTTTTTTTTTCAAAGAAATTGAGTGTGACTATTTTATAACAAAAAAATGTTAACTTCACACTCTTAATCACGAAAAGGATTTTTTCCTTTTAAATGCTGTAAACTACTTGAGTAATAGTGACTAATTAACATCCTGCACTCTCATGCCTTGGATCAGCCCCAATTCCTGTACCTCCAGTCCTCAGATCAGCCCCAATTCCTGCACCTTCACACTTCAGATCACTGTACCCCCTGCAAATCTGTCCCCCCCACTGTACTACCCTGCTCTTCTGTCCCACCACTGAGTGTAAATCCCCTGCTCATCTGCCCCAACAATGTACCCCTTTTCTCACCTGTCCCACCACTGTATCTCCCTGCACATCTGCTCCACTGCTGTACTCCCATGCTCCTCCGCTAAACCACCTTCTCACCTGTTCTAACACTGAACCCATCTGCTCATCTGCCCCACCACTGTAACCCCCTTTCTCATCTGCCCCACCACTGTTCCCCCTGCTTTTCTGTTCCACCTCTGTTCCCCCTGCTCTTCTGCCCCACCGCTGTACCCTCCTACTGATCTGCTCTACCGCTGTACCCTCTTCTCATCTATGATATGTGCAATATGCAGAGTGGTGCAAGGAAGCAGAGATGAGACACATCTACCTGGCACACTCATCCCCGCTGATCCACCTCTTGCATCCAGCCCACAAGCTTGTATGTGATGTCACATATAAGCATCTGGAATGGATGCACAATGATAAGCTCAGGGGCATTTTCTGAAAGCAGTGGGCTTGTATGCAATATCGAGCCCCCGCCGCTGAGAAAAAGTGTATTGAAGAGCGCGGCAGCAAAATTGGGTGTGATTTTCATTGCGCTGAATACTGGCTGTGGCTCAAAGGACCACAAAGTGTAGGGGTTCAATAGTAAGTGACACAAAGTTCAGGGGTCAGGTGTAAGTGACACAGAGAACAGAGGTTGGGAGTAGGTGATGTAGAGGTTGGTAGTAGTAGATGATGCAGAACTGAGGGGTCAGTAGTAAATGACACATACACACAAACACATACATATATACAGTATATATAATATATATTTTTTTTCAACAAAATTCCCAGAAGCTCAACAGTAATTTTACAAACTGTCACCTGATTGTGGTTTTCCCAATCACAGTGAAATCCCTTCTTTCTGAGATTTCTAGTGGCAACCAAGTGAGTCATCTTCCTCCAGATGGTGGGTGGGGCTAGCAGGACTGTGATTGGCTTTGGCAGTGGCCAATTACAGTCCTCCTCCTGGAAACAGGGGCCACCCCCCTAGCAGAACTGCACCCAATCTCTTCCCCATCACAAGAGCCGACAATTGCAGCTACAACAAAGTTAGATAACCAATCAATGTTTCCCATTGTTTACAATATGTGGGGGAACAGTGCCTTCCCCCCAGTGCAGGTACGGCATGGGAAATTGTGAGATTGGAATGCATTAGCATCTCACTGACACTTTCCTGCACTGCTCTGCTGTTGGAGAGGGAGTTGGGTGCTGTTAAAAGAGCCTTTGTGGGGCAAGAAAGGAGCATGGCCGCATGAGATCACAGCTCCCGGCCACCTGAACACACCGGAGCTTCTCACAGCTACATAAGGCACCCAGGAACGGCGGTTTTGGGTCATACCAGAGCGGGGACACTACTGGAGCATGGGGAGGAGGAGAAGAGAAAGATCTGCGCCGGGTAAGATGACGGATTTCTTCTCATTATCAGACCGCCGCAGCAGCCAAAATGGCACCGGCAGTGTGCAGGGCTCTGCACACACACACGGACTGAAACATCCCAGAAACCAGATGGTGGGCGCTTCTCCCCATCCTATCTCCGATCAGAAACTACCAAGCTCACAATCTTCCTCCACGGTTAACAGCCCTGTTAAAGCCAGACAGAGATTATCTGTGCCTGCTTCTGGGACAATGACTGAAGGGGAGGGAGGAATGCGGATTGATGACACACTAGAATTTCAGGATGCCATAGCAGCTTTCCCTACAAATAACCAGCCTGTAATGGATTCCACACTGAAAGACATGCTAGTGTCCCTTAGAGGAGCTATACACACTGACATGCTGCAGCTGGTAAACCAATGCAAAGCAGAAGTGACTGAAGTCAGAGACAGGGTGGCTCACATAGAGGACAAGATGGGGGATTTCTCTGAGACTTTTAATGCAATGGTGGACGCGCACAATGACCACGAGGAGGACATTGTCTGGCTCAAATCAAAGGTCGCTGACCTCAAAGATCATTTCAGAAGGAACAATATTAAAATTAGAGGAATCCCAGAGTCTGTAAAAAACTCAGAATTGAACGCTTTCCTCACTAACATACTAAAAGAAGCCCTCCCTGACCCCCCCCTGGAGGAAATTGTCATTGATAGAATACACAGACTGCCCTAACCTAAACACATTCCTGAGAAGCTGCCCAGGGACACCATAGCCAGAATCCATTATTACACAGTTAAAGAAAAATTGATGTATGTGGCAAGACGAGCTGACAATCTACCTGACTGCATGCAAGGACTATCCTTCTTTGCGGATCTATCTGCGCACACGATGCAAAGGAGAAGAAACCTCATGACCATAACCAAACCTCTCAGGAATCACCAGATCCCATATCGCTGGAATTACCCCGCTAACCTATTGATCACTAGGGGAGAAAAGGAATTTCTGGTGAGATCCTTGGAAGAGGGTATCAAATTGTTAGAGAGATGGAAAATTCTCCCTCATGAGACAGAGGATGATCAACAAACGCATACCTCCTATCATACCCGCCCTAAATGACTGTACGGCAAAACAACATATGTTGCCCTATCATAATAGTTTACCTCAACATGCTCCGGATGTTCTACCGGCATAAACTCTAAATCTCTTTACACCCCTTAGTTAGCAGGTTCATCCCTGCCCAGATTTCAATAGAAATCGCACGTTTTTAAAGTGCGCCTCATTGTGCGCAGATTGTTTCTTTCTACAAACGTTTGACCAGTTTTTGTCTTTTGTTCAGTTTTTCTTTTTTCCTGCCAAGTTGCTGACTTGCATCTCCAGCCAGATTTCTACTCTGCAATACCCAGCAACACAAATCGTACCACAGATCAGGATCTCTGAAACTCAGCGACAACTGCAGTAGGGGCCCACGAATATACTGACAAGGACTGCCTCAACAACTTCTCCTACTACAGGTATACGATTACACCTCTCACACGTGTAACAACACACCTTTTCAGAAGCCGGTTCTTTAGCAACCCCACAAGGTTGGACACAATCTTCCCTTCACCAATAAACCGACTCACCAAACAATGGCGTTTAAAATCACCTCGCTAAATGTGAAAGGCTTAAATAGCCCACAGAAGAGACACATGCTATGGAAGGAAGCCCGGGTGCAAAACTGTGATGTGTTCTGTATCCAGGAGACCCACTTTAAAGAGCAAAATCATCCTAATTTATCACACAACTTGCACCCTCACACTTTTGTCACATGTGCCCCTTCAAAAAAAGGGGGGTGGCTATTTTGGTGAAAAACACAGTGGCATTCAAACTGATTTTTAATCACTGTGATGAAGGAGGGAGATATATTATACTGTCTTGCGAGATTAATGGCGTTAAGTACACCATAGTCAATGTTTATGCCCCAAATAATAGGCAGCTACATTTCCTGAATAAACTGTGGAAGAAAATTAGGAAACACAGTTCTGGACATGTCATACTCTGCGGTGATATGAATTCCATATCTGACACTCACCTAGACGTTTCTAGTGCCACTGCCAGGAAAAGCATCAGGCACACTTTAATTAACTTTATCAGTGCGAATAATCTCTATGATGTTTGGAGGTGTCAACACTCTACTGAAAAGGATTTTACTTTTTTTCCCCAGTCCACATGTCCTACTCGAGGATTGATATGTTCCTAACGGACAAATTTTTGCTACAAAAAATCTCACATACGGATATTGGTCATATCACATGGTCTGACCATGCTCCTGTATCCATCACAGTGGGGAGCAGGGGGTTCAGTACCCGGGCAAATAGATGGAAAAATGATATCCATTTATTTTCAGATCCAACAATTGCCAAAGATATTGAGAACTCTCTATCAGAATTTTTTGACAATAATGACATTACGGGAGTAAACCCGTTCACTTTGTGGAATACCCATAAAGCGTTTATAAGAGGGTTGCTAATGAAACATAGTGCCTCTCTGAGAAAAAAGAGGGGGCAGCACATGGACTCCATTCTAGAAACTATCACAAAATTGGAAATTCAAAACAAATCTTCCCCTACCATGGACACTAGCAATAAATTAGCAGCAGCTAGAAATGACCTTTAGAACCCTACTTCTTTCACAGCATGTTCGTATCACCCACAGATTTAGGTCCAATTTTTACACTCATGGTAACAGAGCTGGCAAGTTACTAGCAAATCAAATTAAAGAGAAAGTGCTGAAACAAAAAATCCCACACTTATTCCACCCCAAGAGCGGCTCCAAACTGACCAACCCTAAAGAGATAGCAGATGCATTTAGTAGCTATTATGGCACTTTGTATAACCTACAGAGCGATTCTGAAACACCCCAACCCACCCCAAAATTGATAGAAAGCTTTCTAGAGGACATATCACTTCCTCAGCTATCCCAAGAGGACCTTCGATCCTTAAACTCTCCGATTTCTACTTCAGAAATTACTAGTACCATTATTAACCTCCCAAACAATAAATCGCCTGGCCCTGATGGGTACTCTTCGGAATACTACAAAAAATTTACTGATATATTGTCTCCCATACTGTTGCGAGTGTTCAATGCTGCTGCCTCCTCTGCCTCATTTCCTGCAGAAATGTTGCAAGCTACAGTGGTTACATTGCCTTATCCAGGGAAGGAGCCTGACAGAGCACAGAATTTCAGGACTATTTCACTTTTAAATGTTGACTTAAAGGTATATGCAAAAATTCTGGCCAATAGAATCGCGGGCTTGCTCCCTACATTGATTAAACCTGGTCAGGTTGGATTTGTGGTGGGTAGGCAAGCTACGGATGCCACAAGACGGATTATAAACTTAATACACTCATCCTCTACCTCTAAGAGGCCCTCAGTCCTCCTGTCATTGGACGCAGAAAAGGCCTTCGACAGGATCCACTGGGGGTATCTGTCAAAAGTTCTTGGAAAATTCGGATTATCTGGGCATATCTGCTCCGCCATTTCTGCTTTATACTCAAATCCCTCAGCTATGGTTTTTACAGAAGGCATATTCTCAGAGAAATTCTCTATCAAGAATGGCACGAAACAGGGATGCCCTTTGTCACCCTTGATCTTTGCTCTCGTGATGGAGCCTTTGGCTGAGAAGATAAGAACAAACCCCCAAATTCAGGGAATCCGATTAGGTAAAGAGGAGCATACAATTACCCTATTCGCAGACGATGTGATTCTCTCGCTCTCCAATACGGCTCATTCCCTGTCAGTGGTACATGAAATGCTAGAATTATTCAATGCGGTATCTTATTACAAAGTGAATGCTACCAAATCCAGTGTACTTAGCCTAGGAGTTGACAGTAAAACAAAATCTCTCATTCAAGATAGGCTACCATATCCATGGGCAAAGAATACGATTCAGTACCTAGGCACCACACTGACTCATTCGGTCTCCCAACTCTACAGCTGCAACTTTGAGCCCCTGATAGACAAATTTACACAGGAAATGTTTAGATTGAAGAAGTTTTACCTCACCTGGTCTGGTAGATTAGCAGCATATAAAATGATTATGCTTCCCAAATTATTGTACTATTTTAGAGCCCTTCCACTTCAAATACCTAGCTCATTTTATGTAACTATGCAATGGACCTTGTCTCAATTCATATGGGAAGGGAAGAGAGCCAGATGCTCTCATAATTTACTTATGAAACACAGAACAGCAGGTGGAATGGGGGTGCCCAATATTAAGGACTATCATATGGCAGCAATATTGGACCAAGCTAAAGCGTTGTTTTATTCCTTAGACCCAATCCATTGGTGTAGAGCAGAACAAGCTCAGATAGGACACGGGGAGATTCAAAACCTTTTGTTGATTTCACTCTTAGACAAACATTCACCCTGTAGGACAATCCCAACAGTAGCAGCTACATTATCATCATGGGAATATTTCTTGGCAAATAAAAATCCCCATATCGCTCATAAAAAGATACCTATCCCAGTGAAAGCACTATCATTCCGATCTCCGAATCTAGATATACGACACTGGGGGAAATATGGTATAGTTAATATTTCAGATATGTTCGTCCAGGAACGTCTCATTACTTTCCCTGAGCTACAAACTACTAAGTCTATCCCTGAGAATGAGTTTATGGAGTATGCCAGGATTACCAGCATCATAAATGCTATTAAAACACAACATTTAGACATACCAGAAACCATTTATGACCTATGGCACTCTTTCCCCACACCCAAAAAAGGAATAGCAACATTATATAACCTACTGCAATGTAAACTCCACTTTGTAACCCCGAAGCAATTCCTGAAATGGGAGTCAGAGTTGAATATAACCATATCTAGAGTACAGTGGATGCGAGCAATAAAAATGAACTACTCTTACACCAAATGTTCTAACTACAGAGAAATGGCACAGAAGATACAATTGAGATGGTACAGAACCCCTTACGTACTGGCTAAATTTCAGGGCCATACATCCAACCTATGCTGGAGGGAGTGTGGACATGTGGGCACTTTGGCCCATGTGCTTTGGTTCTGTGTATCTCTGCGTAGCTTCTGGGCTGCAATAGCTCGGGTAATAGCTAATCTGACAGGGATACTTAATAAATTAAGGGTGGAACAAGCTTTATTGAGTGTTGACATGGATATCTACCCCAAACCCTACCGCTCACTTGTAATGCACATCCTATATGCAGCCAGACTAGTACTAGCACGTAAATGGAAATCGACAGAACCCCCTCGGGTTGGGGAAGTATTGAAGTTAGTTGACTCTTATTCATACAAAAAATCACTTGCTGTCAAAGAGGGGAAAGTAAAGGAATTTACAAATAACTGGCACTTATGGGGAACCTACAGGCCTACTAGATAATTTATACTTTCTGCAAATCAATACTACACAGGTATTTCTGTTTTTGTAAGGGAAAGGGGAACAAGGAAAAAAAAGAAAAAAAAAAAAGGAAAATGGTCAATAGTTACTAAATGTTTTATAGGAGAAGACAATCTCTCGTTCCTTCTTATGTATTAAACGGTTGAGGGCTGACTTTGAGTACATGATCAGATGGTTGTTTTATATACTTTTATGGATGATTGATATAGAAATACTCAGTAATTTGTGATTTATATTGATGCAAATTGTTATACTGAGTATGTACTCTACAGCTCTGTATTTGTTATATTTTTATAAACTAATAAAAATTATTTTCGAAAAAAAAAAAGAGGCTTTGTGTTCCGCTTTCAGCACCAGTGCCGAGAGTTTCCAACCCTGGTCTAGAACACTGTTGCTGTTTCATCCTAACTTCCACAAAACTATCTGTAGGCACAACTGATAACAAATCTACCTCCATTGAATACTGGGAGAAGACTCTTCATTTTTTGGCACCCACTACATTGTGGCACGAAGCCCTCTGGAAGCCTTTTGTTTTATGTAAAAATGTTACGCATTGAGAATGGTTATAAAATATTTCCACTGGTGGTATTTTCCCTATTAAGCTTGCACATATCTATCCTAGCCTCTCACCCATATGCTGAAGATGTGGTAAACATGATGGTGGGAAAGCCCTGACCTGCATGAATTTTGGAAAACCAAAGCTGATTTTACTAAATCATTTACTGGTGTTCATGTTATTCTTGCTCAACAGACAGCTCCCTTGGGGTTGGAATTGGAAGCCTGGCCTACTCCAGCCCATTCCTTAGTAGCCCATATCCTCATAGCTGCCTGCCTTTCTATTGCCCATCAATGGAAGAGCGATAGTCCACCTTCCCATCATCATGTGATTAACATTTGTGACAGAAAGCCTGGCAGCCAGCTTGGGAGCTTCCACCAAATAGTGCCTCCTGCTCTCCAAACCCTTCCAGCAGACGAGAGCTAATACCAGCCCTTTACCCCAAGCATCGTACACAAACAAAATGTTAAGGAAAAATACAAAGGAATGGCTCTTTATTAAAACTCAGACACATACTTTTTTTCCCCACAGGAGGACATTTCCCTTTGAGGATATTAGCATGACAATGCAAACTTCAAACACCAATCCAAATAACAGCTAACAACTAACAGTGATCTTATCTAAACAGTAATCTAATTAACAAACATATAACATCTGTCAGGAACCACAAATCACACTGAGACAGAAGTGCAGTAAAGATCACACTATTTAATAAAATGGTACAATGGTATAAACAGAGCAAATGTAGTTAAAACATAACCAGAGTTCGGTAACCAGGACGGGTAGTCAGAAAATGCCAGAGAAACAGTATTCCAGAGATCAGCGAAGTTGGGTGCAGCAAACAGGTTCAGGAACCAGAAGGGAAGTCAGCCAAGCACAAAGTATTTCACGGGAAAACACAACACAGAGAATCCAGATATGTCGACCAAGGCAAAGGCACTGAAGATCTGATCCAAGGAGTTTATATAACCAGCAGCTCTAGCTGACGAGCAGGAAATGAAGACCAGATGAGTCGCTGTGGAAGGAAGAGACTTTGGCAAAAACCCGACAGCCGAGCACAGAGCTCTGAAAAGGAAGGGCTGAGCCCAGCCCTGACAACATCCCACAATAGTTTGGTAAAAAGTTGAAGTGGACACAATGCTAGCAGACAGACAGAAACAATAGGTTACCCAATTAACAATGGAAATTCACACCTAGGAGGTACACAATGGGAGAGACAAATTGGTGTATTCTGTCCACTAGACAAGTCATCAGAAGCCAATACTCCAGCAGGTTGATGAAGTTGAATTCATTTATCTTCATAGATTTCTTGAGAGATATTGTTGATTAATATTTATGTCCCCTTTAAATGAGCTTCTACCCCCTATTCTGCAGGAGGGTCACCATATCTCTGACCATTAACCTGTACAAAATGAATATTACACCTTTCCATCCACCCCAGAAAGGGAAGCTTTCTTGTCCTTATTCAGAGAATTAATCCAAGCCTCATTCTTAGTGTTCATCACGTGGTTGTCCATCATTAGAGGATGGTCTGCTTTCTCCATGGACCATAATCAGTGGGTATGAGGCAAGCCCCTAGTCCCCTCCAAAAGCCCCGGTTAGGTCTGTCCCAACATTCTTTTTTTTCCTTAAACAAATCCTTTTATTGAACAAAAATAAAAAATACATACAATAGACAATCTTGACAAACATCAAACATACTAAACAGTATCACTCATAAGGGGCATTCAACAACATCCCTTATTATTGTATGTATTAATACGAGACATAGTTGCCGGTACCATTTACACTTGGTCATATCCATGCAATATACATGTTGTGTTGTGACAAACACCTCCCCCACCCAGTATATACATTCCGTGGGGATACCAGAAAAAATAAATACAAATAAAATAATAATAAAAAAAGAGAAAAAAGAATAAAATGAAAAAAAAGGGGAAAAAGGAAGGCCTGGAGATCATGTTGTGTCCCATCCTGGTCAAGTGCAGGTTTCAGATGCTTTGAGCCATCTGTCCCATTTCTTATCGTACCTGGAGGGCACCCTCTATGAGAGTAGATAAGTTTCTTGTAGGGCAACACATTATTGACCTCCACTATCCAATGTGAAAACTCTGGTGGATTGGGTCTCATCCAGACTCTAGCTATGACCTTTCGTGCCAAAAAGAGTGTTTCATGCAGGAATATTTCGGTAAATTTATCGAACTCTGCATCCGGGAAGATTCCCAGGAGACACGGTTTTGGCTGAAGCCTTATAGGAGAGCCCAATGTGTCATGAAAGAACCTTACCACCTGTGCCCAGAATGTCTGGATTTTGGGACATTGCCACAGTAAATGGAAAAATGTGCCCACAGCTTGGCCGCACATTGGGCAAGTGTCAGATGCATTACTCTTGTACCTAGAGACTCTGAGCGGCGTGAGGTATGCCCTGTGCATTATGAAGATTTGTGTTAGATGATCTGACAGTTTAGGAGACACTAATTTACACATGTCTAGGGCATCACTCCATTTGTCATCTTCTATAGGGCCCACCACCCCCTCCCATCTGGACTTTAGGGCATATGCCGTTGTGGTTGCCTGTGGGAGTGTTAACATAGTGTAAAATTCAGAAATCAATTTTTTAGGATCAGGGTATTTTATTGCCGCCATTAAGGGGTTATAATTTAAGGAGAGATCGTCCAAGGGGAACTGGGTGCGGAAAGAATGGCGGAGTTGAATATACCTGAAGAACATTTGATTCGGCAGAGCAAATTAAGTTTTAAGACTATCAAAAGACTTCAGTTTCCTGTTGTGGGTGATGTGAGACAAGTAGAATATACCCTTAGAGCTCCACACTCCACTATCCTGGATAACGCTGAATTCAGGTAGGGCTGCATTATGCCATAGAGAGGTAAAGCTATGTGGTGATGCGATGTGCAACCTATCAGAGGCCATACTCCACACCTTTTTATACTGGTATAATAGAGACTGGCGGTCTGTCAGTAGTCCCTCACCTCCCACTCCTCCTGCTATCGCCACTAGAGGATCCAGGGTTGGCTGTGTCCATTTAGGGCACAAAAAGCAGAGAAATCTGTCTCTGTCAACTTTATCAATATGAAAGATTTGCGACAGTTGGGCTGCAAGGTAGCATGCATTAAAATCAGGAAGTGCCGTTCTGGCAAGGTCAGTCAGGTTTTTAAACTTGTGCCACGGGAGCTTGTGCCTAGTGTTGCCCCAGACAAATGGTTTAAGGAAGGTTTCCAGTATTTTGAAATGCCTGAGCACCAAGTACACCGGTGAGTGCCAAATCATGTACAGAATTTTTGGCAACAAGATTTATGCGGCCCATCACTCCCAGTGGGAGCCGAGCCCATACCTGCATCTTCTGCTTAAGCATTTCATATAGTGGTGTTATATTAAGTGAGATGTAGTCCGCTGGGTCACGAGTGGACCATATTCCCAAGTATTTGATGATATCTATGGCCCTGTCTCTAGGTGGTGGGAAGCTGTCAAGGGGGAGTATCTGAGATTTGTCCCAATTGATCCGAAGACCGGAAAAAGCACCAAAGAGCTCTATCAAGGCTAATACTAGTGGTAGGGAGTTGCCCGAGTCATCTAGGCACAATAAGGTGTCATCTGCATAAGTGCTGATTTTTTCCGTTACCTCCCCTCTTTGTAGTCCTATCCCTGGGTGTGTACGTATGGCTATTGCCAGTGGCTCTGCCACCAGTGCATATAGCAGCGGCGACAGAGGGAACCCCTGTCTCGTGCCCCTAGAAAGGGGAAATTGTTCTGAGGGCCATCCATTAGCTAGGACCCTCGCCACTGGAGTTCGATAAATTTGCTGAACCCATTTTATGAATTTAGGACCCAGACCGAACTTGTCCAGACAGGTCCAGAGGTATCTCCACTCGACCGAGTCGAAAGCCTTGGCGGTATCCAAGGCTACAATCGTCCTGGATCCCGGGTTGTCATGTGTCGCCTGGAGATTGATAAACAATCTCTTAAGGTTAAAAGATGTGTTTCAGCCCGGCATAAAACCAGCCTGATCCCCATGCACTAGTGACAAGATAACTGTATTGAGGAGGAGGGCAAGCACCTTTGCAAGTACCTTGACATCCACCTGAAGCAAAGAGATAGGGCGATATGATTCTGGGAGATGTGGGTCCTTTCTGGGTTTGGGGATTAACACTATTGTAGCCTCCCTCATGGAGGTTGGGAGTTCAGAGCTTTCAAATATGGAGTTATATAATGCAAGTAGCCTGGGGACAAGTACGTCTGAGTAAGTAGAGTAAAACTCTGCAGGCAGACCATCTGAGCCTGGAGCTTTGAACCTGGGGAGTTCAGTTATTGCCTTGGAGATTTCCTCTTTTGTCAGTGGTGCCTCTAGCTCCCTGGTCTGTTCCTCTGTCAACCGAGGGATTGGTAACTCAGCTAGAAATGTCTCCATCAATGAGGTGTCATCTGGAGCTACGGTGGCATATAGAGTGGCAAAGAAGTCCCGGAACAGTGACTTTACCTGGGCAGGCTCCGTCACAAGTACGTTGCCAGGAGAGCGGAGTGAAATCACCACTGGAGGCCTCTCCTCGCAATGTACCAGATAGGCTAACAACTTCTCAGCCCTCTCCCCATGTTGACGACTTTTGTCTATGAAAAAAGAGTTTGCGCTTAGACTTTTCATAATGCAACTGATCTATTGTCCTAGAGCATAATTTAAGGTTAACAGCCTTATCAGCAGTGGGATCTTCCAAAAATGCCCTTCCCACCGTGAGAAGGTGCTCCGTTGCTTTTTCCAAAGCCCCTTCGGAGGTTCATTTCAATCTATTAATGCGTGCAGTAAGTGTCATGCGTGCATGTTTTTTAAACATTTCCCAAACTATGTGTGGTGGTGCAGAGTCTGTGTTATTCTTAAAATATTGCTCCCAGTCAGTGGTAAGATCGTCATCTTCTGGAAACAAAGTCAACCAGAAGGGGTTTAACCGCCACAAGGGCGGCGGGCGGGCATTAGGCAGAGAGAACTTGGCCCAGTAGGGGCAGTGATCAGAAAGCGATCTAGGGGAGAATCCCACACCCTTTAGTCTAGGGAGATGTGATTTAGATAGGAGCATGAGATCTATACGGGACATAGAGTGATGAGATGCAGAGAAACACGAGTAGGCACCTCCACGTAGGGTTCCTAGAACTCCATGTATCCACGAGGTTAAAATCAACGAGGAGTCTCGTAAATCTCGTAGGGTGGTGGGGCGGGGAAGAGGATGGGGACCCAGTCATTCTATCTAATGTCGGATCTAATACATTATTGAAGTCACCTAGCCATACCGCTGGCACATTAGGGTGTAGAGCCATAAAATTAAACCCAGCTGTAATAATAGTGGATTGGAACGGAGGTGGTACATAAAATGCCAACATTAATATCATATCTCCATGTAACTTAGCTTTTAAAAAAACATATCTACCCAACGGGTCTATCTCTGAATCCTGGAGCTCGAAGTGTGTTGTCTTAGCAATTAATATCGAGACCCCCTTAGAGTGCGTAGTGTGGACTAGGGATGAGCCGAACACCCCCTGTTCGGTTCGCACCAGAACCTTCAAACGGACCGAACGTTCGCATGAACTTTAGAACCCAATAAATACAATGGACGCGAACGTTCGAAATCTAAAGTGCTAATTATAACGCCTAATATGCATGTTATTGTCCTAAAGCCCGAGGGGACATGTATCAATGTAAAAATAATCTTTTAAAACTGTAGTTTTTACGGGAGCAGTAATTTTAATGATGCATAAAGTGAAAAAAAAGTGAAATATTCCTTTAAATATCGTACCTGGGGGGTGTCTAAAGTATGCCGGTGAAGTGGCACGTGTTTCCCTTGTTTAGAACTGTCCCTGCACAAAATGACATTTCTAAAGGAAAAAAATCAATTTAAAACTGCTTGCGGCTTTAATGTATTGTCTGGTCCTGTCAATATGGATGAAAATCATTGAGAAAAATGCCATGGCTACCCCATCATGTTTTGCTGTCTGTGCACCTGTTCAGAACATTTCACCTCACTTTCCATTCCAATGACAAATGTTTTTGGAAAATTTGTTTTTTTTATTGAAACAAGGATTGGTGATAAAGCATCAGTGGAGAGGAGACACCTTTTTCACATATTAACTCTTATGCCGCGTACACACGACCGCTTTTCTCGACGAGAAAAACGGCATTTTTTCATTTTGCCGAGAAAAACGATTGTCTGTGGGCTTTATGTCGTTTTTCTCATCGAGAAAAACGGCATAAAAAACGACGAGAAAAATTAGAACATGTTCTAAATTTTCTCGTCGTTTTTTCCAGCATTTTTTTCCGCGGCAGTTTTCCCATAGGGAAACACTGCCGCGGAGCCCACAGACGGTCGTTTTTCTCGTCAAGAGAAAAAATGACGGGAAAAACGACCGTGTGTAGGGAACCAAGCGGTTCCCTCGTTTTTTCTGTCATTATTCACGGCGGTTTTTTAACCGCAGTGAATAATGATCGTGTGTACGCGGCATTACAGGAGAGAATTTGCCTTCCTAGGGGTAGATTTCCTCTCACTTCCTGTTGTCTCCTTCCGTTTGCAAGTAGGAGTCGTTTGTAAGTTGGATGTTTGAAAGTAGGGGCCTGCCATACATACTCTGAAGAAATTTGCCCCTTAGGTGTTGGTGTTGCCACAACACTGTAAGCCCTCACAGTTACTCTTGGTGGGCGCTGGAACGCCCTGCTGTCAACTATTATATCAGGAATTGTATTTACATGCCACTGTTGAACAGTGGTAGGAAAAATTGGGCCTTTGGTGGTGGTGCTGGTGCCACAACACTGTAAGCCCTCACAGTTACTCTTGGTGGGTGCAGGAATGGGCCCTGCTGTGAATTATTAGATCAAGAATTGTAATTGCATGCCCCTGTTGAACAGGTGCTGAAAAATTGGGCCTTAGGCACTGGTGCTGGTGCCACAACACTGCAACCCCTCACAGATAGTGTACTTAGAGCGCAGCAATGAGCCCTGTTGCAAAGTATTGCATCAAAAATTTAGGCTTTAGGTGAATTCTATGCAAAGCACACAGTAGTACACTAAGTGAAACACTGACTGTCTGCAGCTAGCACAATCACCGGTCTGCCTGTCACAGTATAGAGAATAACTGTATCCAGGTGAGCTTTAGGTGAATGCTATGCAAAGCACACAGTAGTATACTAAGGCCCCTTTCACACGATCCGTGTCCGTGTGCGGGCTCCGCTTTGCTCAGCGGGGATCGCTCCGTCGATCCCCGCTGAGCAGGCAGATGACAGGTCTGTCTCTGCACACTGTGCAGGGACCGACCTGTCAGAGCGCCGCTCTCCCCTATGGGGGATCGGATGACGACAGACCGTAGAGTCGGTTGTCATCTGTTCCGATCCGCAGACGGATGGAAAAGTAGGGTTTTCCTCCGTCACACTTTGGCGGATCGGAGCGGGTCGGATGTCAGCGGACATGTCACCACTGACATCCGTGGCTCCATACGGGTACATGGAGCATCCGTTCAGGTCAGCCTAAAAAACTGACAGGCAGACCTGAACGTTCGTCCATGTGAAAGAGCCCTAAGTGAAACACTGACTGTCTGCAGCTAGCACAATCACCGACCTGCCTGTCACAGTATAGAGAATAACTGTATCCAGGTGAGCTTTAGGTGATTGCTATACAAAGCACACAGTAGTACACTAAGTGAAACACTGACTGTCTGCAGCTAGCACAATCACCGGCCTGCCTGTCACAGTATAGAGAATAACTGTATCCAGGTGAGCTTTAGGTGATCGCTATGCAAAGGACACAGTAGTACACTAAGGCCCCTTTCACACTGGGGCGGTTTGCAGGCGCTATTGTGCTAAAAATAGCGCCTGCAAACCGAGCCTAAACAGCGGCTGCTGTCTCTCCAATGTGAAAGCCCGAGGGCTTTCACACTGGAGAGGTGTGCTAACAGGATGTGAAAAAAAGTCCTGCTAGCCGCATCTTTGGAGCGGTGAGAGGAGCGGTGTGTTTACCGCTTCTACACCGCTCCTTCCCATTGAAAGCAATGGGAAACCGCGGTAATACCGCCGGCAATGCGCCTCTACAGAGGCGCATTGCCGGCGGTATTAACCCTTTTTCGGCCGCTAGCGGGGGTTAAAACCGCACCGCTAGCGTCCGAATACCTCTGCAATTCCGACAGTATAGCGCCACTAAAAATAGCAGCGCTATACCGCCACCCACCGCCCCAGTGTGAAACCAGCCTTAGTGACTGAGGCTGGTTTCACACTGGGGCGGTGGGTGCGGTGGCGGTATAGCGCCGCTATTTTTAGCGGCACTATACCATCGGAATTGCGGAGGTATTCGGCCGCTAACGGCCGAAAAAGGGTTAATAACGCTGGCAATGCGCCTCTGTAGAGGCGCATTGCCGGCGGTATTACCGCGGTTTCCCATTGCTTTCAATGGGAAGGAGCGGTGTAGGAGCGGTAAACACACCGCTCCTCTCACCGCTCCAAAGATGCGGCTAGCAGGACTTTTTTCACGTCCTGTTAGCGCACCGCTCCAGTGTGAAAGCCCTCGGGCTTTCACATTGGAGAGACAGCAGCCGCTGTTTAGGCTCGGTTTTCAGGCGCTATTTTTAGCACAATAGTGCCTGCAAAAAAGGGGCCTGACTGTTTGCAGCTAGCACAATCACCTGCCTGCCTGTCACAGTATAGAGACTAACAGGAACGGATCTATCTAAACTCAATACAGTGTATAAATATATATACAACACCTAGGATGCATATATATCCTCTACACACTGTAACAGCAGCTAACTGACTCGCCTGCCTGCTCTATCTAACTCAATATAAATGACACTGTCTATCTCTCTGAAACTGCCTCTTTCACAAACGCCAACACACTACACAAGGCCGACTTCCAGGCGGCCTTATATAGTGTGGGGCGTGTACTAAACCCCCTGATCCATAATTGGCCAAAGCCACCCTGGCTTTTGCCAATTACGGCTCTCCGTTTTTTCCGCGCTGTGATTGGCCAAGCATGCTTGGCCAATCATCAGCCAGCAATGTACTGCGATGCCGCAGTGAATTATGGGCCGTTTCGCGCAACACGAATTTAGCGCGAACGGACCATAAAGTTCGTTCTTCGTCGAACGATCGAACGGCCGATGTTCGAGTCGAACGTGTGTTCGACGCGAACACGAAGCTCATCCCTAATGTGGACAGAGTGGAAGGCTCATCCCATCAATGGACGTTCGAGTGCCCTCTGGACCGATCCTTCAGCGTGGGTCTCCACTAGGACCACCACATCTGCTCTCTGCTTTTTAAGCAGCGCAAAAACAGCTGATCGTTTTATTGGGTCTCTCACCCCACGGACATTCCAAGTAAGGAATTTCAGTGTGGCCATGGGTTGAGATGTGCATAATGTAAGACTCCAGGATCCAGATCACCCCTAATGTCACTCATGAATACAAATAATCTCCCAATGGGGGTGAACATCAGCAACACAACAATAGTATCATGATACCAGAAAGAACAACTTTGAGCATAGTGAAAAGTTCTGTCTCTTAGCAATATAGACAATAAACCCCCCTCCCCACCCTGCACTGTCCCCAACTGGTGCGGGCATTTACCCCTAACTGCCAACATGGCAAAAACAGTGTCCAACCTGTGAAAAATGTTAAAGATCAAAAAAGCAAGTATAAGGGCCACTAAGGCCGATGCACATAAACTGTCAGCAGTAGCAAAAAATACAGTCAGCACATTAGTGGTTATTTCGTTCCATCTCAGGTTGCAAACTGTAGTAAGTGGGGCGAAACTTTGCTGCGTAACGTAACACATTACAGGACTGTGTTCACTTTCCACAGTGAGCTTACTAGCAAAGAGCCTCTTGGTGAACATATAGTTTGCTGACAAATATACCGTGCACTTAGACCTTAAAGTGGTTAGGAATGACAGTGGATTCTCCTAAACAGGGAGAATAAGTGGTAAGAGGTAAGTTGGGCCTGCGGTTGCAGTGGCCACCAAGGAGGGGTCTGCAATTGGGTGAAGGCTTGAAGCCCCTCTGGGCATAAGCATATGGGGCATCAGTAATAGAGAGCAATGTCTAGATGCAGACTGCAGCCCCATCTCCCTGTGGTGGGATATTCAAGAGTGTAGTCAAGTGCAGGTAAAAGAGGATTGAGATAAAGGGAAAGGTACAAAGTGCAAGATCACTTATCTGCGTTCTTCCCTCTGTTCAAGCCACGCAATAACTGCCTCCGGATCCTCAAAGAAGTGTGCTCGATCTTCTCCCTCCACGTGCAGATGAGCTGGGAAGAGCATGGCGTATTTCACATGTTTTATGCGGAGGCGCAGTTTGGCTTCCATGAAGGTTTTGCGTTTACGTTGTACTTCTGCTGAGAAGTCTGGGAAGACAGCAACCATCTTGTTACCAAAGGGGATGTTGCCCTTCTCTCTGCTGAGGCGAAGTATAGCATCCCTGTCTCTGAAATTGAGAACTTTTGCAATAAACGTGTTGGGGGGCTCTCCAGCTGGCTGTGGTCTGCCTGACATGCGGTGCACTCATTCTAACAACAAACATGGGAGAGAAGGCTTCTTTGCCATAGGTATCGCACAGTAATGTCTCAAGGAATGTAGGGGGGTCCCTCCCCTCCAGCCCCTCTGGGAGACCTATGAATCTGAGATTACACCTCCGGATTCTGTTCTCAAAATCATCTTGCTTCTGCAAAAGTTGGTTTACCTGCAGTTCCATGGCCTCAGTGGTGTGCTGGAGAGGGGGGAGGGAATCCTCCACTGTGCCCACCTGGACCTCCGCCTCAGTGACTCTCTCCCTCAGCTTCTGAAAATCCTGCCTTACAAAGGAGATGTCAACCTTCACCTCCTCTATCTGGGCAGTAAGGGTAGTCTGACACGCTGTAATAGCCTCTTGACAGGAGGTTATAGCCTGCAGTACCTTTGCTGTGTCTGTACCAACAGATTCCTCCTCTTCCCTCGTGGCGCCGCCATCTTTTCCCGGGGAGTCCTTCTCCTGGCGGTGGTACTGATCTAGCTTGGAGGTTGCTGCCGAGGTTTTTTTTGGTGGAGACATGATCCCGGTTGCTGCCCAGCGTGATGAGGATCGTTCACGGGTCTCTGGCTGCGGGTGTAGTCTCAGGATATACTGTGTAGCAGGGATATGCAATTAGCGGACCTCCAGCTGTTGCCAAACTACAAGTCCCATGAGGCATAGCGAGACTCTGACAGCAGCAAGCATGACACTCAGAGGCAGAGGCATGATGGGACTTGTAGTTTTGCAACAGCTGGAGGACCGCTAATTGCATATCCATGCTGTATAGGATATTCGGCCAGCGGAGTTCAGCTTCCTAGCATCCTATCTCATGCTGCTCCAGGCCACGCCCCCTGTCCCAACATTCTTAAAGAAAATTGCTTGATTGAATACGTTTGGTAAGGCCCACCTAACAACTCTCTTTAAGCTATGGTCCTCCTGGCTTGAGGATAAGCGCTCCAATAAATAAAAGTGCTGATCCGTATCTCATACGTACTGGCCTGGCATGGCTTTGAACTCAATAGCATCATGGGAGCTGTCTATATTTTTTCCCAGTACTTGCTCTGGACACTCTGTCCATCTACATTACTATGGTTTTGCAACTACTGCTTACCCTCCACACTCTGATTAGCTTGAATTGCAGCATCTTGCTCAGAAATGTTTACATCTTTCAAAGAAGGCTACGCTATGACTACCACTTTTCTCATTATATCCCTGCTTTTTTCCATGCTTTAGTTTAAATGCTTTCCTTCAGTTATTGCACATTTACTGAATGTACAACTAGTTGATCCTTTTTTAAATATTTTTTTCCTTTTGTCTCTGTTCTAATTATGGGAGTATGCAACTATATGCTCTCTGTTATTGGGGTATATACTCTCTTTCTGTGCCTGTAAAGAGACTGTCTCTGTTGTTTTCTATCCCTTGTTTGATACTATTGAAAATCTTTAATAAATTCTTAGCAATAAAAATTCCTGATGGTTGCAAATTGTTATTGAAGATTTGCATTAGACTTACGGTACTTTTGCTTCAACTATTGATGATATTCCAGATTTCTCTGCCCCACTACAATTTATATACATTTTGTGGAGTTGAAGTTATATTTTTGAAAGTGATGGAAAGACCTACTAACAAAAGTTGGAAAGGGTTGGATAAGTTAGGGGCAAAATATATTTCAATATGGTGGTTTACAACCTGATGAGAATAAAAGAATATGTAAACCCATCATTTACTATTCATGATATGTGCCTGCTGTACCATGTATGAAAAAGTATCCTGGTCTCTTTGTATTGCTTCCTTTGTGTGAATTCCCTGGTGGTCCTGTCAGTCCCTCTGCTTTCCTATTAAATACTGACAACACTAAGCAGGCGAACATACTATGGTCAGTTCTCTAGCTATGCTGGGAACTCAGCCTGCTCTCCTCCAATGATCAGACTTTCCCTAACACACTTCTCCTTCACAGCCTTTCACTGGGAGGCTCGGTGTATTGTTGCTTCTCCTCCCCCTAGCTCTTATGCAGCTAAGAACAGAGGGAATGTGATCACTTATAATTTAAGTATTTATAATGTTTTTTATATCTATACACAAATGTCTTGTCTTTCATTTCTATTTTAATCTCAATGTTTTTTTTTACAAGGTGATAATTTACAATCATTTTAATCTAAGTTAGTCTTCTATTTCATTAGTTCAGATGTTAGTAACAAGCATGCAAAAGCATTTGTTATTTGAAATTGTTAGGTTACGTCATACTCAAGATATATTAATTTTGATTTTCAGATCAATTGATTGATTTATTGATATGTTTTAAATAGTATGTCCAGCCAAAACGTTGCCACCGATGTTGTTTTGGATACAGTGGGTAAGGGCTTTAACCCCCATTGGGTTTAAAAGCGGTAGGAAACGTTGAAGGGAAAATTAAACTCTCCCTGAAAAGTAAAGGCTAAAGCCGTGTACACACGATCGGTTTTACAGATGAAAACAGTCCGATGGACTGTTTTCATCGGACGAACTGATTGTGTATGGGCCCCGAAAACCGATAGCAAAATCCAATCGTCTGTGTGGAAATCCATCGGATAAAAAACCCACGCATGCTCAGAATCAAGTCGACGCATGCTCAGAAGCATTGAACTTAATTTTTAGCATAATTATAGAGATCTAACTTGATATCACTTACACAGCAGTGCTCAGGCTTGACGGGGCAGGGGTAGTACCAACAGCCAGTCAGGATCTCCTGCATGCACAAGTGCTGGCAGGGAGTATAGTGTCAGAAAACAAAGTAAGCAAAGGGAATTTTTGCTATTGTAGGCTGTGAGCAACATCAATGTATCTAAAGTTATTTTTGTCAGTAATGATAAGGATAGAACCCTTTTCAGTTTTTTTTTTATTACTGTCTATGAATCTGCTTGCCAGGTATATGATCTCTGTTTGTCATGATCACAATTGCCACAGCTTTTCAGATCATTTGGAAGGTAAGACTCTCATATGTATTTCAACTGTTGTTGTTGTCCTATACTGTATTCAGTTTAAAGAATAATTTCACCTTTCAGGGAAAAATTATAAATGCACATATTTTAAAGAAAATTTGCATTTATTTTTTTTCCCTGCAGGATTCTGCTAAGCATTTCACCCACAACCACTGTTTGAAAGCTAGAGGGAATGTGAATGGACTATGAGCAGGCTGATCAGCACACTTGTAGTCCATTTAACTACAAGTCTAGCTGCAGCAGTGGGATTTGCAGTACATTTATTCACAGACCTATGTGAATGGCTGACTCAGCTGTGTGGACAGAGCACCTGAAAGCCACATCAAATCCTACCGTATTTTCCGGCGTATAAGACGACCTTTTACACAAAAAAAAAACGTCCAAAAAGCGGGGGTCGTCTTATACGCCAGGTGCTGGATGTCAGCCCTCCTGATCCTCGCTGAATGTGCGGTAATACTGCATACATACAGAATACACCACTGAGCCAATCCCAGCGAGCAATGTACTCTATTAATGAATACAGAGCCTGCTCAGATTGGAGGAACAACCTCTGCTATTGGCTTTGAGAGTCAGAGGCGCAGGCTGATGATGTAACAGCCTCTGCCAATCCGAGCAGGCTTTGTATTCATTAATAGAATGCATCGCTCGCCGTGATTGGCTCAGCGCGGTATACTGTATGTATACTGTGAGACACATCCAGCTGGCTGACAGACTGGTCGGAAGAGGGTCGGAAGGGGGTCGTCTTATACAGTACCTTATACCTTAAAACCAACATTTAAAATGTAAAATTAGGGGATAGTCTTATATGCCGAGCCGTCTTATACGCCGGCAAATACGGTAAATGTGACAATGGGTGCAGGCAGGTGTTCTGTCACTGGGAAGAAGGGGCGAGGGGAGGGAGGGGGTGCTGCTGGAACATGTTACGTGTTACACCCTAAATATTGGAGAGCCATATAATATGTTCCAAAAGTAAACCTAGTCTTTAAATAAATATTTCCATGTTGGATATAAAAACATTTCTTGGTAAAAGATCAAACATTTTTGGTCTAAAACTAGTATTTTGAAATAAAAGGAGATTATCTATTTAAAGCAGCTCTTCAGATTATTACGTATCTATGTATTTTAGAAGGATTAGCCAATTAATCAAAATATTGGAAGCCCTTGAATGAAAAGGGTTTTTATTGGATCATTATCTGGAAGCTATCTTAAACAATACCAAATGGAATTTGTGAATATTTATGGCTAATGAATGAATTAATGATGTCTAGGCTCTCAAGTTAACGAGGAATCAATGTACTTTCTCAGTGTTTTCTTTCCTATAAGAATTATTTTTTAATAGGCTCCTGGAGTGCAGAGGTACTTTTCCATCATACGGACCTCTTAAAGATCAAGAGAGACTTTTCCCAACCATATTTAAAATATTATGAGCTGAAATGTATTTAACGGCAATTCCTTTGTTTGAATTGTGAATACTAATTACATGAGAGGTTTATAACTGTAAAAAGTGGAACATTGTGACACATGTTGCTTTATACATGTATTTGTATGTTTTGAAATCAGCCCCTATTTACATTTTACTATTCCAAGGCTAAATATCATCTTGAGAACAACTAGGTATAAAAGCACTGATTTTCTTTTTATTTCAAACCACGTTTAATGTAAGGATTAAGAGAAAAAGACTATGATCTGTATGCACTGTAAAGAGTATGCTTTTATATATTTACAACTGAGTGTTTCTCACTTTAAGTAAATTGTATAAATATAAATTTTCCGTAAACATACTGAATATAAAAAATAACAAATGTTGCTTTTTATTTAAAGAAAATAATTCACCTAGGAAAAGTATAATCAGACAGGTAATGATGAGGTGGACTTAAACAAACCAAATGCCCTTCACCCTCTTAGGTATCTGCCAACAATACTAAAAGGATGAAAAAATAATAAATATATATTTTTGGAAATTAAATGTAACTAGATACTAATTGAACTAGAACTAAGACATGAAAATACCTTCTCTTTTATGAAGACTCCACTGTGCTTGACATTGGTTTAGTAGAGGGCTCTTGGTTCCTTTCAGCCCAATTTGCCCTAAACCCTCTGATTAAACTTTCTTGTCAATGCAATAGAAGTTGTAAACTACATGCACTGCACCAATGATGGCTATTAAGCTTAAAAAAACTGCTTACAGTTTGGAACATATTGTTTTATAATATTTGGCTATGTTTGTGCTGTAAACTATCTACTCTTGATGTTCTGTTGGCTCAGCTGCAAAAAATAATGATTTTTATGTCCAGCATTCCAAAACGAATGCAAGCAGGGAGGCCTTTTCAAGTATCAAAAGAATCAGCTTTTACAGGCTTAATTAGACACCCAATTTTCGAAAGAGAGAAGGAACAGGATAAGAACGAGGAGTAGGGGGGAGACGGAGAGGGGGAAAGAAAAAAAAAAGGGGGGAGATAAGAAATAACATGCTGGAAGACGCACGGACAAAGTGAAGGCTGAGAGAATTCAGTCCCCAGAACAGGAATCTAGAAGTGACTTGCCCTCGTCCAAGTAGATGAACATGTTCCAGTAGGACCAAGTTTTCGTATACTGTTCCCGCCTATGCTGGGCAGAGAGGACCAAGTCTTGCAGCTTGTTAACATCCTTAACTTTGTTGAGCCACATCGAGATGAGAGGAGGTTTAGGATCCTTCCATTTTAGAGTGATACATGACGGAGGATCGATTTTTTTGTAGGTCTTTACAGGGATATGAGAGCAATGGAGCAGGAAGAAGACAGGATCACCCGGGACCGAGAAATCCTTGAATTGTTGAGTGAGTCTGTGCACCTCTCACCAATAATGGTCTAATTTTTGGCAGGACCAAAAAATATGTAATAGTGTCCCCTGTTTCTCCTGGCATCTCCAGCACCAATTCGATGTCTCAGGGAAGTAGACATGTGCATACTGAAATATTTTGTTTCGGAATTTCGTTTTCGTTAGAAAAATAAATTTATTTAGTTACTCCCGAAATTCGTTTATTTTTTTTTGTTTTTCGTTAGAAATTGCATTCGTCCGAAAATCTGAATTAATTAAGGTCGAATCTGTCATTGAAAGCTTATGGTGTCTGTCGAATGTTCAAAGAAGATTTGACGGAGCAGCGAAACTGTACGACGCTGCAATCATACACTTCCGGTCGAATGTTCCGCCTACAAGCTAGCTATAGTAGAATTATAATGTTGTATGACTAGTAATAATTATATTTATTAATTATAATTACTAGTCAACCAACATTAGAATTCTTCTATAGCCTATGGGCCGAGCATTTGACCGGAAATGTACGATTGCAGCGTCGTACAGTTTATCTGCTCCGTCGAATCTTTTTAGAACTTTCAACAGACACCATAAGCCTTCAATGACAGATTCGACGTTTGTATGTTTTTCAATGCTTTGTCGAATCTTCGTCGTTCACGTTGAATTGTCAAGTTAGTTCTAGCTATTTTACTGCTCCTCCTCTTTGGTTACAATCAGCCAACATCATTTTTTTATTTTACTTCCCCCACCCAATTCCAGCAGCAATCTTTTCTCTCTATAATGTCGAATCTTTTCTCTCTATAATGTCGAACCTTTTCTCTCTATGTCGAATCTTTTCTCTCTATAATGTCAAATCTTTTCTCTCTATGTAGAATAATCTTGGACTAATAGAGTTAAGGCTAGGCACATTCGACCACAGGTTCGATGGACACAGATTGTTATTGTCAGCCTCATGTCGAATCCCCTATCTATATCGAACTGTTGTTGCAACGAAAATGAAAACTAAGCATTTGTTTATGTCAGATCTTTCGGTTTTCGGATTCTGCATTTTCGTTTTCGTTTGTTAAAACAATAACGAAAATACCTGAAATTCGGACGAAAATGCATTCGGACGAAAACGGATGCACATGTCTAGAGGGAAGTATTGACGCAGAACTGGTGGAGTACAGTACCATCAGGTGAACAACTTGTAATTGGCCTCTTGTACGCAGGTACATATGAAAGACTTCAGAGTAAATCGCACATTGGTCAGGTGTAAAGGACCTACTGGGATCCCTCTACCATTTGTTTAGGCAAGGCAACCGAAAGTCTTACAGAGGGTACATTTTTGAGAGGGTACGGGGAAGAACCCCGCTGTCAGAGCAGTACAATTAAAATGTCGTCAGCTGGCATTGAAACAGTGTTGGGGCTCCAAGGGTACTGAAAAAATTATGTAACTGTAATAAGTTCCAGATGCATCAATGTCGAGATTGAAGGCCAGGCATCAGAAGTGCTAAAGTGGGAAGCCTAAAAAATAACCCCTCTCATGGAGCTCACAAAATGGGCCCTTAGCTAGACCTGGAAGAAAGCTAGGGTTGCCTAAGATGGGGTATAACGGGGAACTTCAAATATTTTTAATAGAAGTTGTTTCTGTTTAACATTTGATAAACCCTAATCAGCCCTAGTTTACACTTTTCTTCCATTCCATCATATTTGCGAAATTTTTGAGTATGGCCTCACATAATAAAGACTTAACTAGACATAACAAAGTACGATCATCTGGATTAGTATAGAGAAACAGGGGATGGTGGGAATATAGAGGCAGTTGCTGAAGCTGACTATACAAATTATTCCCGCCCAAATGGTTATAGTGGACTATCTCTGTACTGATAAACAACAACATAATTCTTATATAAAATTTGATATTTATTACATACAAAAATGACATACAGAATTCATTTAAAATATTTTTTTGGGGAATAATCAATAAACAAATACCCAGGGTTCCCCCAAGAGGTATCTGTTGATGCAGTGTATCTCATAAATTGGCCTTTCCTCTACTAGTTTTGCGGTACACACACCGCTCCTTAGGAGGAAAAATCTATAAGACAAATAATTAAATAAGGCACAAAACAATTACGTTAAAATTGAGAAACTTAGGCAGTTATAATTCAGCAAAAAACATAAAAGAAGGAGTTGCTCACCCAATGGGTCAATGGCCAAGTGTGGAACCAAGCCGCTCGAAAAAGGACAAGGAGATTATGTGGAAATTGATTCTAAATAAGAAGGGATAATGATAATAGAGGGGTATAACATACATTCCAAAAGGGGTAGGAAACAGGAACAAGGAAGGGGACGGGGCAGGGAGATGGTGAAAGGGGACAGGAGGGGGAGGGAGGGAGAACGGGGGGGGGAGACGTAGGGGGGAGAAAAGAGAGGAAGGAAAATAGATTGAGGAAAGGGGGTAAAAGGGAAAGGAAGCGGGGAAGGGGACAGGAAAGGAGAAGGATGAGGAGGTTGAATATTAAGGGGATGATAAATAATAAGTAAAGGTGAATAATGAATGGTAAGGGACAGAGGGGGAAGAGAAATGAGGAGGGGAAACACAAAGGGAGGGGTGGGGAAAGGTGGAAGAAAAATGGGGGGGAGGGGGAGAAACAAAAGAGAAGAGGCAGGGACAGAGTAGGGGGGAGGAAGGGAGGGGGAAAGGGTTTGGGGAGAGGCTGAAAAAAGGGGGGGGAAGGGGAGGAAAGGAAAAAGAATGGGGAGACCAGGGGACAAATAATGTGGAGATGACTATGAATTATGCCAGGGAGTGGTATAACTCACCTATAAGCCAGTAATGCAGAATATCTAAATATTGCAAAACTCCAGGGGAAGACAATGAGTACTGACAGATTGAGGTAGACAGCTGGACCGACATCCAGGTCATATGCCAAATGACTGGCCAGGTCATATGCTCTGGATAGATAATTAGGGGCTGAGATTTAACAATATAATTGTTATTGATATTTTCAAAAGGCATACTGTTAAAAAAGAGAATGAATTCCCTAATACTTTGAAAATCAAAATAGCACATATTGACACATAATATCCAGCTGCTATAACAATTGTTTCTTGACTAGTAACACAAAGTCAACAAAATTAGAGAATCTTCAGATTTAGTTTAACATCTATTGACATGTTAAGTTGCTCAGAATAGCCTGGCTCAGTAAAGCAGCTCATTTATTTTCTGAAGGAGCTAGATATTCTAGAGTAGTAAAGATGCATTAGTAGGCGTTGGCCAAATACAATCATGATGCTCCAAGATGGAAAGTTAAGTGGAACAAACAGGCCAGAATCCAGAGAGAAAATAAAAAGAGAGAGGAGAGGAGCGGGGGGCTGCCAGAAGGACAACAAATGTCCAGAATCCAGAAATGCCAAAGAGAGCCATGTAGAACTCTTTAGCATAACAAAGGTTCATATTACCGCTGACTCATGGTCCAGCAGGCATGGACAGGGACGTTACCTTTCTTTCACGGCCCATTGGGTCACTCTTTTGGCAGCTGGGAAGGATGCAGGACAAGGTGCAGTAGTGTTGGAGGTTGTCCCACCGCCACGCCTCCAAAATGCTACTACTGGTTGTGACACACCTCTCTCCTCCACCCCCTCCTCTTCTTCTTCCTCCATGGCCTCTTCCTGTGGTTTGTCCTATGAACCAGCGGTGCTCCGTAGCCGTTCACGGGGCTACGCAAGTACGCAGGCAAAAAGATGCCATGCGTGCTTGCGCTGGTGTGTTTGGGGGACAGAAGCCACACTGGGGCAGAGGTCCTGTCTGCTCTGCAGGGCCAGGCCGAGAGGTGGTTGACGCCATGCCAGCTTAAGCCAGGAATGGTGGTTTGCGACAATGGCACCAACCTCCTCTCCGCCCTCCGACAGGGACAACTGACCCATGTGCCCTGTGTGGCTCACGTCCTTAACCTGGTGGTGCAGCGGTTCTTGGGCAGGTACCCGGGCTTACAGGATGTCCTGAGGCAGGCCAGGAAAGTCTGTGTGCATTTCCGCAGATCTTATAATGCCAGTGCTCGCCTGGCTGAGCTGCAAAAGGAGTTGAACCTGCCCAAGAACCGCCTTATATGTGACATGCCCACCAGGTGGAACTCAACGTTGGCCATGCTGCAGCGGCTGCACACGCAGCAGAGGGCCATCAATGAGTACCTGTGCGACTACGGCACCAGGACAGGGTCAGGGGAGCTTGGTTTTTTTTCTCCACGCCAGTGGGGCATGATCAGGGATGCATGCACTGTCCTGGCACCATTTGAGGAGGCCACGAGGATGGTGAGCAGTGACAGTGCATGCATCAGTGACACTGTACCTCTTGTCCACCTGTTGGAGCACACGCTGCGTGGAATAATGGACAGGGCACTTGAGGCAGAACAGAGGCAGGAAGAGGAGGACTTCCTTGCCTCTCAAGGCCCCCTTTACCCAGACAGTGTTCCTTCTGTCCCACCCATCGCACAGGAAGAGGAGGAGGAGGAGGAGGAGGAGGAGGAGGATTGTGTCAGCATGGAGGTGGAGGCTGGCACTCAGCATCATCAGCAGCAGTCTTTTAGGGATGATTTACAGTCCCAAGAAACCAGTGGACTTGTACGTGGCTGGGAGGAGGTGGCTGCGGATCATGTCGTCCTTAGTGACCCAGAGGACTCCGGAGCGAATGCCTCAGCAAACCTACGCTGCATGGCCTCCCTGATCCTGCAAAGTCTGCGGAAGGATCCTCGTATTCTTCGGATCAAGGAGAGGGACCATTACTGGCTGGCCACTCTCCTTGATCCACGGTACAAGGGTAAGGTTGCGGACCTTATGTTACCGTCGCAGAGGGAGCAGAGGATGAGACAACTCCGGGAGGCCTTGCAGAAAGGTCTGTGCAACGCGTTCCCAGAGACTGGGAGGTTACAAACTCCTGGTCCTGGACAACGAGTTGCTGAGGCTTCGGCCAGTCAAAGAAGGAGCGGTGGGGAAGGTGGCCGTCTGACCGATGCGTTCAGACAATTCTTTAGTCCGCAGCCCCAAAGTATGATCGGTTCCAGCAACCATCGCCAGCGTCTGATAAACATGGTGCAGGAATATCTAGGGGCAAGGTCAGACTTGGACACCTTCCCCACCGAAAATCCTCTGGCTTACTGGGTCTTGAGGATGGATCACTGGCCAGAGCTTGCACAGTATGCAATTGAGCTACTGGCCTGTCCTGCATCCAGCGTTCTTTCGGAACGCACATTCAGTGCTGCTGGAGGATTTGTCACGGATCACAGGGTGCGCCTGTCCACCGACTCGGTTGATCGACTGACTTTCATCAAGATGAACCAGTCTTGGATCACCACCAGCTACCACACACCTGATGCTGATATAACAGACTAATTGATTTTAACATGTCACATCCCTTCAAGACTGATGCTGATGCTGAGTGCCTGTGCTGTTATGTTGACTGGCTATCCTCCTCCTCCGAGTCCTCAATGATACGATTGATGATGATAGCTTGGAAGATCATTTTTGTTTATGGGTGCCGCCACCAGTGGCTAAGGCCCAATTTTTCAGCCCCTGTTTTACAGGGGCGTGTAATTACAATTTTTTTAGCAATAATTTGCCATAGGGCTCATTGCTGTGCTCCAAGTACAGTATCTGTGAGGGGTTGGAGTGTTGTGGCACCAGTGCCTAAGGCCCAATTTTTCAGCCCCTGTTTAACAGGGGCGTGTCATTACAATTTTTGAAGCAATACTTTGCAACAGGGCTCATTGCTGTGCTCCAAGTACAGTATCTGTGAGGGGTTGTAGTGTTGTGCCACCAGTGCCTAAGGCCCAATTTTTCAGCCCCTGTTCAACAGGGGCATGCAATTACAATTCTTGATCTAATAATTCACAGCAGGGTCCATTGCTGCACCCACCAAGAGTAACTCTGAGGGCTTACAGTCTTGTGGCAACGCCACCACCACCACCACCACGAAAGGCCCAATTTTTCAGCCCCTGTTCAAAAGGGGCATGTAATTACAATTCTTGATCTAATAATTCACAGCAGGGCCCATTGCTGCACCCACCAAGAGTAACTGTCAGGGCTTACAGTGTTGTGGCACCAGCACCACCATCAAAGCCCCAATTTTTACTACCACTGTTCAACAATTATATGTAATTAAAATTCCTGATATAATAGTTGACAGCAGGGCGTTCCAGCACCAACCAAGAGTAACTGAGTGCTTACAGTGTTGTGCCAACACCAACAACTAAGGGGCCTATTTCTGCAGAGTATATACGGCAGGTCCCTACTTTCAAACATCCAACTTACAAACGACTCCTACTTGCAAACGAAAGAAGACAACAGGAATTGAGAGGAAATCTACCCCTAGAAAGGAAAATTCTCTCCTGTAAGAATAACTATGGGAGAAAGGGGTCTCATCTGTACTGATGCTTTATCAGCAATCCTTGTTTCAAGAAAAACACCACATTTCAAAAACAGTTGTCATTGGGACGGAAAGTGAGGTGAAATGTTCTGAACAGGGGCACAGACAGCAAAACAAATGTTACAGGGGTGATAACCCTTACCTATGTTTCCCAAAAAGTTTAAAAATAGATTTTTGGGCTGGAGCTACACTTCAACAATGTACCTGTTCAAAATTACAAACAGATTCTACATAAGAACAAACCTACAGTCCCTGTCTTGTATGCACCGCCTGTATACGGCTGTTCAGAGTATATAGGGCCGTTTTTATTTTATGTGCGGGGTTCCCCTTAATATCCATACAAGACCCAAAGGGGCTGGTAATGGGCTGGGGTAGGGGGGGGGGGGGTCATGGGGTAGCTATGCCATTTTTCTTAAAGAATTTCATCCATATTACCGGGACCAGACATTACATTAAAGCCGCAAGCAGTTTTAAATGGCTTTTTTTTCCTTTAGAAGTGTCATTTTGTGCAGGGACAGTTCTAAACACGGGAAACACGTGGCACTTCACAGGCATACTTTAGACACCCCCCAGGTACGATATTTAAAGGAATATTTGACTTTTTTTTTTTCACTTTATGCATCATTAAAATGACTGCTCCCGAAAAACGACCGTTTTTAAAACTTCTTTTTGCATTGATACATGTCCCCTGGTGCAGAACCCGGGTTCCCAAACCCTATTTATGACAATAACATGCATAATAGTTGTTATAATTAGCACTTTAGAATTCGAACGTTCGCATCCATTGTATTTAATAGGGTTCTAATGTTCGTTCGAACTTTCGGTCCGTTCGCGGGTTCTGGTGCGAACCGAACCCGGGGGTGTTCGGCTCATCACTAGTCCTGGGCAGAAGCCCAGGCCCAGATGGATATACACCAAGATTTTACAGGGTATTTCAGGACATAATTACACCTATCCTAAAAAGGACATTTAATTCTATATCGGCTGTTCAAATTTTCACATCTCACAGTATGGAAGCTCATATTACATTAATCCCTAAGCCGGAAAAGGAGCATAACTTATGTAGTAATTATCGACCGATTTCCCTTACAAATATAGATATATATATATATATATACACTATATTCTAAAATGATCTCTAGATTGACACCTTTTCTAACTAGACATATAAACTGGATTTACTAAGGGAAGAGTAACTAGGGACACAGTAGGTGCTGCCAATTTTGTATATCCAGCGCGATGGCATTGCGATGGATATCGCCAGTGCGAGGCTGTGGTTCTCGTGCTCGCCGTGGGAGGAGTGACAGAGCTCGGCGCTGGCTCCCGCGATGGGGGTCACGGCGGCCAGTGTCGCGCTGCCTGACCGCGATTATGTACAATATCGCGGTAAGGTACTGTACTATAATAAAAACATGCACACTGGTAGAATATGCCCAGAAAGCTGCCATCCCAGCATGTCTTTTATCAATAGTCACTGAGAAAGCTTTTGATAGGGTGGGATGGCGGTTTTTGGAAGAAACTTTAGTCCAACTAGGGATGGGTCCCAGGATGCTTGGTAGGATTATGGCATTATATTCCAAACCTAGGGAAAAAATAAGAACAAATGGAATGCTCTCTGAATATATGGAAATATCAAACGGTACTCGTCGGGGATGTCCCCTGTCCCCATTGTTATATATAATGGTGATGGAACATCTTATTATAGCAATACAGGAAAACAAAGATATCCAAGGGATAAATATCAAATGTAAAGAATATAAAATGGCAGTATATGCGGATTATTTACTAATTTACATTACTAACCCTATTATAATAATACCAAATTTAATACAAGAATTCAAACGATTTGGGGGACTAAGTATCTTTAAAGTTAATTATGATAAATCATAAATGTTAAATGTATCATTAATAGAAAAGGTACAGATACTTCTTCAAAAAGTCTTTCCCTTTAAGTGGCAAAAAGAGTCAATCAAATATTTGGGAATATATATCCCAAACAATTTAAATAACCTTCAGGATTTGAACTATTCCATAATAATTCGAAAAATTATAAAATCACTTAAAAAATATGATAAAATAACTTACTCATGGTTAGGAAAAATTAACATAGTGAAAATGGATATATTACCAAATTATACATATTTCAAGCAATACCTTTGATTCCCCCAAAAAATTTATGATGCAACTCCAAAAAGCAATAGGAGGGTTTATTTGGGCTAAAAAAAACCTTGAATAAAAAGAGAAATTTTAATTAGAACAAAAACAAAAATGGAGGCCTTGCACTACCTGATTTTTCTAGATATCTACAAGCTGCATCGTTGATTAGAATAATAGATTGGCACCACAATATGAAAAATAAGCAATGGGTTAATCTAGAAGAAGATATCATAGGAATACAACTTAAATCCCTTCCTTGGGTAAAACCCCATTTTCGACCTGAGAAAAAAGACTTAATGATCTTTGTGGCAGCTACATTAACAATATGGGATGCAACATTAAAAAAGGGGAAACTATCCACAATGATGGGACCAATGACCCCGCTGTTCTCCAATCCTAAATTCCCACCAGCTTTGGGAGCTGCTAATTTTTTCAAGTGGAATAAATTGGAGAACTCAAGGTTGGTTCAAATCCTAGTAGATGGTAAACTCCCAAAATTGCATGATATAGGGCCCGAATATAAAAACAAATGGATACAATATCATCAATTAAACACATATTGAATCAAAAATACAATTATCTTTAATAAATAGACCAATAACTAAGTTTGAAAAAATATTAGTAGAGGAACAAAAATCGATTAAAAAAATGTCTAAGATATATAACTTGCTACTCCCCTCTGGATCTCTTAATGACGTAGCAGGCATGAAAAAGTGGGAAGAGGAAATAGAAAGCCTGATCTCAGAGATGGAATGGGAGAAGGCATTTTCAACAATACATAAAGCATCGGTAGCGGTTAAACATCTGGAAAGAAATTATAAAATGATGATGAGATGGTATTGGAGTCCAGTAGCCCTAAATAAAATAAATAAAGAGAACTCAGAAACGTGTTGGAGATGTCTTAGGGCTCATATCTGGTATGTGTGTCTTGTGGTGAGGGACTTCTCGAATAAGATATTTGAGATATATCAGAAGGTGTCTGGATCTGAGATAAACCCAAATATAAATGTCTCAATATTATCTATAATACCAGGGTCAACAAAAGCTATAAAGACGGACATTCTTCATCACATGACAACAGCAGACAGAATAATAATAGCCCATAGATGGCGGAATACAAAAAGTCCTACAATAACGGAATGGATATGTGAAATGAACGAAATCCAATACATGGAAAAACAGATAAGGGAAGAAGGGTATATAAAGAATCATATGCCAGAAATATGGCAATGATGGGATGAAATTTGGTCCTCAATGAACTTAAAATATTTATGAATATGAACAAATAATCTCAAGGGGGTAGGAGGGGGTTAGAGAGGGTGAATGTTAATAGGGCTTGATGTGTTTTTTTTTGTTTTGTTTTTTCGTATGAGTGTATAAGCGAATGAATGGAAAATATTGATGAAATCCTGGAAAATGACAGGGGAAAGAAAGAAGGGAATATTAAATGTAAATAGACCCTTAGACCCTATATTATAAATCAAGGACCCCAGCCAGACATACAGGGTAATACATTTTGGCACAATGCATATGCATGTATTTGTAATGTATAATTTGTGTAAGATGTTTATAAAACGAATAAAAAAGAGATTGAAAACAGAATACTTCAAGCATGGTCTCTATCAGTGAATGTTGTTTAACCACTTCAATAACCCCTTCCTGCCCAGGCCAATTTTCAGCTTTCAGCACCGTTATACTTTGACTGGCAATTGCACAGTCATGCAAAACTGTACCCATAATTTTTTTTTATAATTTTTTGTACACAAATAGAGCTTTCTTTTGGTGATATTTAATCCCCACTGGGTTTTTAATTTTTTGCTAAATAAACAAAAAATTACGAAAAATATTGACAAAAAACATGCTTTTCTTCTTTTCTGCTATAAAATGTTGCAAATAAATAATCTTTCTTCATATATTTAGGTCAAAATGTATTCTGCTAAATTTCTTTGGTGAAAGTAACCCAAATCAGTGTATATTATTTAGTCTGTAGGAAAGTAATAGAGTCCACAAACTATGGCATATACTGTATCGTATGTGGTTCCCAGACTGTTAGAGGCAAGATATCTTCAGAGTAATTTTGAAGAAAGTACAAATTAATAGCATCCGTAAGGTGCTGGAGAGTCTTGGGGTCATTCAACAGAGATAGATTTAGTCTCCAACTGTAAGATTTAGAATGTGTAACAGGAAAGTCTACTGATATGCCAATTTGCGCATGATCAGATATAGATTGGAAACAAGATATAACTGTGCGCATATCCTGAAAGCTTGTACATGCATATAATCTACCCGGTGCTAAGCGGGCGTTACCACAAATTAACACTAGAACTACTGAATGAACCCTCTGCACACTGCTATACCCTTTTAAACAAACTTTGCAGTAAAAAAATAGGTATATTTAGTTCACACATATTGCAATAAATGTCTAAGCTGGCCAACTGCATCAAAGTAATCCCTCTTTAGCCAGCCCTACCTGCTTTGCCACTGCAGATGCCAGGGTGGACAAAATGCCAACGTGTGGCAAACAGAGAGCTACACAAATTAAGGTCTGGCCACTGACCTGCAATACAACAGAAACAAAATATACCTGTGCTCAGATCCCAATAGCTTGTACATGCATATACTCTACCAGGTGCTAAAGGAGTGAGACCGCATATTAACACTAAGAATACTAAATGAACCCTCTTATCACTGCTATACCCTTTCAAGAAAACTTTGCAATAAAAAATAGGAGGGTTTATTTAACATGTTGCCTTATGGGTTTATGTGAAATCTCCATTAATAGTTGTAAAATATTGTAATTATGAATATATTTCATTTAGCTTGCATCTATGGGAGGCGTGCAAAGGGAGTCACAGAAGTGCTTGTTAAAGAGCAGACACGTCTGTGCCGAAGCTTGTATATACAAACAATGGAGAGCCAATTCCATTGTTTTACACATACTCACTTCAAAGGATCCCATGCTGTGATATTCAACGAAGAGAGGCCAACCTGTAATCAATACCTTACATTCTTGGGAAATTCAATTAAATCTTCTGCCCAGAACAGTCACAATGATTTGCTTGAAAGGGGGCTGACTTATGTAGTAAGCCATTCAATCAAGAGCCAAGCTATGCAGGGATATACACAGAGTCTAGGGGAGGATAAGGCCCTCTTAATGGAACGGCAGCGATCAGGATGGGACTAAAGGGAATTTATGGAAAAGGTCTGTTTTACTGGTAACTGAACATGTTTGTACATTAATGTTTTAGAGGAATATGCTCTGTATTCCTCCTTGTAATCCTTTTACTTTAAGATAATATTTTTTGTGTATTAGATTACCAACTATACTCCAATAAATGTTATTATGTTAACGCTTTCACTCCTGGTCAAAATAACTTTAATTTAACCCACATCATCAGAGAGAGAGATATAATTTTGCCCCTGTTCAAATCATTAGTAAGACCTCATCTGGAATATGCAGTTCAGTTTTGGGCCCCAGTTCTCAAAAAGGATATTGGGGAACTGGAGAAAGTGCAGAGAAGGGCAACCAAACTGATAAGAGGCATGGAGGAGCTCAGCTATGAGGAAAGATTAGAGGAACTGAATTTATTCACTCTTGAGAAGAGGAGATTAAGGGGGAATATGATCAACATGTACAAATATATAAGGGGTCCATATAGTGAACTTGGTGTTGAATTATTCACTTTACGGTCAACACAAAGGACAAGGGGGCACTCTTTGCGTCTAGAGGAAAAGAGATTTCACCTCCAAATACGGAAAGGTTTCTTCACAGTAAGAGCTGTGAAAATGTGGAATAGACTCCCTGCAGAGGTGGTTCTGGCCAGCTCAGTAGATTGCTTTAAGAGGGGCCTGGATTATTTCTTAAATGTACATAATATAACTGGGTACTGACATTTATAGGTAAAGTTGATCCGGGGTATATCCGATTGCCTCTCGGGGGGTCAGGAAGGAATTTTTTCCCTGCTGTAGTCCTTGTGTGTAGAACTTGTCAGTCTAAAACGCAGACACCCTGTCCAAAAACCACTACAGCATCATTGGGATTACACTTTAATTGAGCCGTTCTATGCTTTCTAGAGCTACCTATTGATTCTTTAAATTATCAGTAAAAACAAAGTCTAAACCCACTCCATAGAATCCCTCAAAAAATAAAAAATTTCTGGCCTGCCATATGCAATTATTATTGTGTAATTGACATTATGAAGGATCTACAGCAAATGGTAAACATTCAGCGATTTTTAAAAGGGTTTTCGTCTTTGCATTTTTTTATTTCTGTTTAAACTTTTTCAATGCTGTAAAGCCTCGTACACACGGGTGAGATTCTCGTCGAAAAAAACATGTCGTTTTTTTCGACGAGATTCTTGGACAAGAAACTTGTCCCGGCCGAGTGTACAGACGCTCGATTCAAAGAAACTGCGGTTCTTTGAATGGAGCGTACGCGGTGACGTCATCGACTACGACGAGCATGCGCTCGGCACATTCGATGCCGTCACCGCCATCTTGGTATACCCTACCTATGCCTAGGAAGCTACCGCGCATGCGTCAAATTCATTTCGAACATGCGCGGGCTTCCGGGAGGACAGGTAAGTGTACACAGACTCACTTTTCTCGTTGAGAAACATGCCGACGAGAATCTCAACGAGAAAATAGAGAGCAGGTTCTCTATTTTCTCGTCGAGATTACTTGTCGGTTTTCTTGACGAGAAACCACACACACGAATGAATTTCTCGGCAAGACATCTCTGCCAGCAAGTTTCTTGCTGGTTCTTGCCGAGAAACTCGGTCGTGTGTACGAGGCCTAAGAGATAAATATCAAAGCATCGTTGCTGTACAAGAAAATAATCCATATAATCAAAATATTACAAACCAGAAAAAGTTTTGCTTTTGATTTATAATATCAATTTACTATTACCAACAACAATATTGCATGCACTATAAGAATTGTTTTTATTACAAAGAGAGAATTGCTTTGTTCAAATGTTGAGTTTTTATTAAAGCCAAGCTTGATTAAAATTAATTTACCTTGCTAGATTGCAAGGATGTTACTCTGGGGCAAGAAAAAAGTTACAGTAGGTGCCGCCGATATTGTGTCAATCTCGCCGCTTCTAGCGGCGAGATTGACACCCTATGAGCACCATCGCGAGAGCCAGCACCGAGCTGTCTCGTCATCGGGAAAGGAAAAATGTTCCTTTCACGATGAGCGACACGCATTGCCGGTAGACGGAGATCCGACGTGTATTCCCGCCAATACCAGGCACTGCGTTTGGTATGAATCTTGAGCAGGAACTCCACGCCAATTTTTAAAGAAAAACACGGCATGGGTTCCCCCTCCAGGAGCATACCAGGCCCTTGGGTCTGGTCTGGATTTGAAGGGGAAACCCTACGCCGAAAAAACGGCGTGGGGGTCCCCCTCAAAATCCAAACCAGACCCTTATCCAAGCATGCAACCTGGCAGGCCGCAGGGGAAGAGGGGGGACAAGAGAGCGGCCCCCTCCCTCCTGAACCGTACCAGGCCGCATGCCCTCAACATGGGGGGTTTGGTGCTCTGGGGCAGGGGGGCGACCTGCGGGCCCCCCCACCCCAGAGCACCCTTCCCCCATGTTGATGAGGACAGGGCCTCTTCCCGACAACCCTGGCCGTTGGTTGTCGGGGTCTGTGGGCGGGGGGCTTATCGGAATCCGGGAGCCCCCTTTAATAAGGGGGCCCCCCACCCTATGTGAATGAGTATGGGGTACATCGTACCCCTACCCATTCACCTTGTGGAAAAAAATGGCAATAAAAAAACCACACAGCTTTTTAAAGTATTTTATTAGACAGCTCCGGGGGTCTTCTTCCGACTTCGGGGGTCTCCGGTGTCGTCGCCGCGCTCTCCAGTTTTTTCTTCTGCCGGGCCTCCGCTATCTTCTTCCAGCTCTTTTGCTAGCGGAGGCCCGGTCTTCCACATAGGGTGGGGGGGCCGGGATCTGGGGGCCCCCTTATTAAAGGGGGTTTCCGGATTCCGATAAGCCCCCCGCCCGCAGACCCCGACAACCAACGGCCAGGGTTGTCGGGAAGAGGCCCTGTCCTCATCAACATGGGGGCAGGGTGCTCTGGGGTGGGGGGGCCGCAGGTCGCCCCCCTGCCCCAGAGCACCAAACCCCCCATGTTGAGGGCATGCGGCCTGGTATGGTTCAGGAGGGAGGGGGGGCGCTCTCTCGTCCCCCCTCTTCCCCTGCAGCCTGCCAGGTTGCGTGCTCGGATAAGGGTCTGGTTTGGATTTTGAGGGGGACCCCCACGCCGTTTTTTCGGCGTAGGGTTTCCCCTTCAAATCCAGACCAGACCCAAGGGCCTGGTATGCTCCTGGAGGGGGAACCCGTGCCTGGTATTGGCAGAAATCCACGTCGGATCCCTGTTCAATACAGTGCCGCGTCTCCTCGCTATTGCAGCAAGCGCGAGATGTGTCGCCACCCTGTCGCCGAGATGTCGGCACCCCTGTCGCCGAGAATCTTCGCGATAGGATCGCAATGAATATACAATGTCGGCGGCACCTACTGTAAATCCTTTGGTTATTTCCTTTTTAATATAGAACAAAAGTAAGTTTATAAGTAGACAGTTTTTTAAGAAGCTTCCTGAACCCACCTACATTGGACTGCTTTTAGCTGTCTTTGCAAAGTATAGTGAAAGCATTTCAAGATCCACTAATTAGCCATTCACATTTGTACATTGAAAGGGCACTGTCTGATGTAGACCGAGCTTGAGTGGTCTGTACACTATCTACATTTACCATAAATGTCATATAGTCATTGACTTGGATATCTTACTCTTTTAGCGCTGGTTCACACTATGCAGTGCGGGAACCACGTGCAATTTTGAACAGGAATCACACCTCATTCTTGTTCAAATCACATGCGATTCTTCATCAGTGTGATTTGAGGCAATATTCTTTATGGGTTAAATTGCACTGAATCCACATCAAAATCCTGCAGGACCCTTTTTTTGGCCGCACTAGAATCGGATTGCATGGGTGTTCACACCCATGGATCCAATTCTACAAATTGCACTGCATTTTGCTAACCTACTTCGGGGTGTCATTTACGTAGCCACCCTGGTGGTATGATTATGTCAGATTTTTGCGATTCAAAGCGGTACAACTGTTTTGCATAGAAATTTGGCGTTTTAAATTGTAGGTCTGTAATTCTTTGTCATAACGCATTTAAATCTGTCCAAACAAGAGTCTAGTAGACATCCTGGGTATGATAAAGTTTGAAACACGAAATCATTAATGATAATATAATAAATAACTATATATAATTATAAAAACATAATATAATATTAATAAAATGAATTTCCCCACAATTCACTATCGCTCAATTCTGCAAGTGTTCTAAATTTACTATCGCTGTTTTCTAGCTGTTCTAAAACCACTTTTAACGTAAAGGGACACTTTTTGAACAATCTCAAGTTTCCAGGCAGAAAGAACAGTATATATATAATATAAAACTGCAGGCAGGGCACTGAACAAAGCACTAGGGACAAAAGGAATGTGAAATTATTTGATACAGTAATGTAATCTGTAAGATTACAGTGTACTGTATGTGTTATGAATTTAGTATTTTTTTAATTTGCCGCCCCGCCCCGTGTGTTGCAACACACGCAGGAAATGGAGCCTGGCACACAGAGGCATTGGGTGGAGGACACAGCTCGCGGACACAGTGGGGGGACATCGCAGGATCCTGGGGACAAGGTAAGTATACTGCACCAGGATCCTGCAATGCAATCCCGAGTGTGGCTTACGGTTACTGCTAATGGTACTGAAATTAAACCCAGAGCCACACTCGAGAAAACCACCAGGGAGGTTAACATCCACATCCACAGTGGTTCACATGAACAGGATGAAATTTGGATGAGGTGCGAAATCCGCACAGAATTCTCTGTGAATTTGCAGTGCACAGGTGTGAACCAGCACTAAATTACAGGTTGGTGCAACTCTCCTTGCAGCACAGGACAGCACTCTGCTAAGAGGACTGCGGTGCCCCCAAAATTACCGCTTCCAGCCTGCTGTCGATATATTGATTGCAGCTTTTCAACAAGCCAAAACACAGGTACTGATGACAGACAAAAAGAACAAAAAAACAACAAAAAACAAATGAACCATATACTCCACGGTACGTACAGCGCTGGGATGTAGACACCTTTAGAGCAAAGGAGAATATACCATCCATTATGTGATACAACTCCCAATCAGCCGCTCTTCTCTATTTATCTACCACATTATGCAGACACTTGCTCTCAGCCTCCAAGGCTCTGATGAAGAGGGAACCCCTCGAAACGCATTAGCCTACCATTGAGCATTTGGCCTTGCATGGACTCAACTCATTTTATATGAACACTTTGTAACCTAGTCTCTATGAATACGTAGTAATTTCCTTTTATTCATTTATTTTCTCTGTTTAATAATAAACTGTACCAATTTTATCCATGCGTTAGATCACACGCCTTTCTCCTCTTTTCTCACTTGGCTCTCTTCGGACCACCCCTGGTCAGTTTAGGCAGCGGGATTTGCATGGTTTTCCTACACAACATACCATCCGAAATTACTACTATTTTACATCAATACCGCTTACATCAATAGCGCAGGAGAAATATATTTTCTGTTCATACCTACACTAAATTACAGGTGCCTTGTAATAACCTTCTACAGTAAAACCTTGGATTGCGAGCATAATTCGTTCCAGAAACATGTTTGTAATCCAAAGCACTTGTATATCAAAGCAAATTTCCCCATAAGAAATAATGGAAACTCCGAAGATTTGTTCCACAACCATTTATTCATTAGTCCTTCAGTTTATAGTCCATACAAAAAGATTATAGCAATCTGATGAGGCTGTGTAACCATAAAATGTCCATCCACAAATGGAAGCCTCCACAAGGGGATTAGAATCAAAATCCAGTAAGAGCTACAGAGTATAAACGAGAAGAGAGGCATATCTAAGTGTAGCAACATGTTGCTAAATGTTGTACCTTTATTAAATCTAACCATATTGCTACACTTAGAGGCGCCTCTCTTCTCTTTTAGAGCCCTTTCACACATAAAGTGCAGCCGTGTACTGTAATTTTTGAGGTGCTTTTTGTCCGCTAGCGGTACGCTTTTAACCCCCGCTAGTGGCCGATGAAGGGGTTAATGGCGCCCACAAGGCGCCGCTGCCGAGGCGCCTTGCAGGCGCTGTCCATTGATTTCAATAAGCGGGGGCACTTTAAGTGCTGTGTATACACCGCTCCTAAATCGCCCCAAAGATGCTGCTTGCAGGACTTTTTTTTAGCACTCAGGCTTTCACACTGGGACTGCAGTGCAGCACCTGAAAAACGCCTCCAGTGTGAAAGGGGTCTTATACTCAGTTGTGACATGATGCTACTTGTATATCAAGTCAAAATGTATTACAAAATTTAGCTTGTCTTGCAAAACGCTCTCAAACCAAGTTACTCTCAAACCAAGGTTTTACTGTACATGGTTTTTCCTCTACTCTTTCCTCACATAAAACAGCAATTAAAATGTCTATGTCATGTGCAGCTATTATCCAGTCATGAACATGCAAGAATCCTGTGTTTTTACCTTTGCTTCAATGTGATTTAGCATTCCAAATGATCTCAATGATCACTATTACAAGCACTGTTACAAGCAGGAGCAGGGATGTAATGAAAGCACTGAATGGGGTTTCTCTAAAACGGTTAGTAATAGCCCAAATTAAGGTGATCATATTCTAGACCTAGTACTGGCAAATGGGGATCGACTGTCTGATGATGAGGTGGGAGAGAATTTGAGTTCTAGTGACCACCAATGTCTTTGGTTTGATATTAAAACAAGAACTGAAAAATCATATACAAAAACAAAAGGTTTAAATTTTAAAAGGACACATTTTGTTGAAATGGGGAAATTTAAAAAAACATTTATTGAAAGGATGGAGTAAAATGACAGGAGTAAGTAATCAGTGGGCACTATTAAAGTCTAATAAGTGTGGAGAATAGGGCCCTCTGGATAACAGGGAGACTTTAACAAACAGTATATGACTGGCTCTTGAGATGTGATTAATGCACCACAGCAGCACTTCAGAAGAGGGAAGCACACTCTATAGGAAAAACAAAGCAGAGAAGAAGGTGCTTCTAAGTGCAGTAAATGACAAGGAAGGGTTAAAAACACTTACACAATGGATGTGAAAAACAGGCATATCGATGAATCTATAATGTCCAGTGGGATGCCTCCTGGGAGTAAGACAGCTTCAGGTGGAAGTTCCAGCCGACCAGCGGTGGTAAATACTGTCTCTCTGATCCAAGATGGAGGGCTGTGCTGTCAGGATTCTAATGTCACTTCTGGTTGACTGGATTCCATGCTGGTCCTGACAGCACAGCCCTTCATCTTGCATCAGAGAGACAGTATTTACCACTGCTGGTCAGCTGGAACTTCCACCTGCAGCTGTCTCACTCCCAGGAGGGAGTTTACCTGGAGATAGTTTGAGTAACAGCAGTCTCTGAACCAAGCTGGCAATGCTACGCCATTGGAACTTTGCAATGACGCAGATTTTAATCTATGGTGAGAGGAATGCACATTGTGTTATTCAGTTCTGGCCATTTGTAGGGCTAATAAGCAAGTCATTGTAAAAAAAAAGGAACAGGAAGCCTAGCACTGCCATATGCACCATGTACCAATGGAAACACTAAAATTAATAAATAAAAAAGAAAAATGATCTCTCTCTATGCACAATTGTCAGGTCTCCCTAAAAGCTCCAACACACACTGACAATATGGCTGCTGTGAGCTTCCCCTTATATAGAAAGGGGGAATGGTTTTCCATTCCTTCAAATGATTGGCTCTTGTGACTCAGTTAACCAGGGAAAAGCTGTGCATTGTATTATAGGTTTTTCCTTCTAATCTCTAGTGGTGAACCTGCAAACCTTATGGCCAAAAGTTCTTGATTCTCAAATTTCACAAATCCCAGGGATTTACTGTGAATCAATGTTAGTGAAGCTGGACCTCATCTTTATTTCCATGTAAGAAACTTTGCAACAGCTTCACCAAAACAATCTGCTTCAGAAAACTCTATACAGTGAGATATGATGCCAAACATACTGAAAAAAAATAAGGTTTACGTTGACTTTGACTGTAGATGAGTGAACTGAATTAGACAAATCATAATTTAGGAAATATTTATTTGAAAAACTAATTTGTGAAGTACAGGACCTTTAAGGGTAATGAATCAACTCCTGTAGATTATATTTTGAACTGTTGAGTAGCTAGAGCACAACCACTGGGTTTCCATCCAAAATACCCAGATGCATAAAACTAAAACTATAAAATTACATTAAGGCAGTTTGTAGGAGTCCCAATTACAGGCTTGCTCAACTTACCCTATACACATTTTAATTAGCATTTATTAACCAAGGCAAAAAACATTCTATACTATGGGGTTGATTTACTAAAACTGGAGAGTGCAAACTCAAAGGCAGCTCTACATTAAAATCAATCAGCTTCAAGTTTTTTTTTGTCAAAGCTTAATTTAACAAGCTGAAGTTAGAAGATGATAGGCTACCATGCACAGCTACACCAGATTTTGTACTCTCCAGTTTTAGTAAATCAATCCCTATGGCTCTTTGACATGACATTGTTCTGTGCAACCTCCTGCTGTAGATGCTTCAGAACACACTGCTTAGAACGTTGGTACACTTAGCCTACATTTTTACAGAATCTGATTTAGGACCATTTAGAAAATTAGCAGACCAACAGCCCAAGTGATCTCCACAAGCCAGGCACAAAGCTGCCAAGATGAAAGCCACAAAGTAAATTAGAGCCACTCAGCATGAAGACCAAGTTCCTTACGGAAGTTCAAATGAAAAAGTTTCTTATTTGACTCAAGTGTACCTTTAAGTCTAAAACTATGTGTTTAAAGGAAAGGCTAACCTTTTGTTCCTTCTTATGAATCTCATACCCGGCGAGATAGTTATCTGCTGCCACTTTCTTAGAATTTTCAGCCCACTCTCGCTTTCTATAAGAATTGTTAATAGCAGAGACTAACAGGTTCAGAAAGAGGAAATGAATATTCAGGAATTGACTGATAAAGGAATCAGGATGTACATCATTTAAGAACTTTGAAAGTTCTCCATTCATATTGCTATACTTACCATGGCCTCTTAATAACTGAAACTAGGATATAGGTCTATTAAACAAAAGAAAGAACTAAGAACAAGGTACAAAATTATTAGAATCAAAGAAAGTGGATGTAAACCCTAATTTAATGACATTTATTTTGCTAAAGCATTATGTATTATACAGCTTAAATTTTTATAAATAAAATACCAATTTTACCTGTTTTAGCACAGACATAAATATAAGGCATTCACATGTCTCATCCCATCACATATCCCCAAAATTAGAGGATTACTCCTTATTTCAGAACCGGAGAAGGGGCCTTGTAATTTATTCCTGTATGTTTTAACAGCCAAAATGTACATCCAGAACTATGTTTAGTGCAAATATAGTCTAACATTAAAGAGCCATTTATTCTAAATTGCATACAGCTTCTAAGGAGTAGTGCTTTGGGACCCGGTGAAACCTGTACAGTGTGTTTAAACCGTAAGGGTTATGGTGAGAACAGTTTTTCTATTTTTTAACATGTTAAAGCATATATAAGATTTTATTGACTGGATGTACTTTTACATTTTCCTTGCACTAATATAGCCAAAACAAAGTTATAGTGGTAAATTATCCAAAAACAAGAATTTATTATTTTGAAGCTTACCAACTCTGAGATTCATTTTCTTTCTTTGACTTTTTTCCCTTTATTTTTATAATTATATAATTAATATCATTTCCAATTAGGAAATAGAGCAAGGACTTTACTGATACCACGGGAAGACACACACATGGAATTAAAATACAAATATATTTATCTACAAAATGTTAAAAAATACTTGAAGTTAAAATTGAAGGGTCCTAAATTACCCCATAGTATGATTACTGTTTTGCATATATTGTCATAACAAGCAAAAGGATAGGTTGATGCATTTTGCAAAGAATTGCTTCTTTATCTTTAGAACCTTTCAAATGCTTCAAGGTATAGCAAATTGGTTAGATATCCAAATTATCATACAATTTATAAATGTCAGGTGTCAATGCACTCACATGCCCCCAAATGATCAGAGAAGACTGCAGCCAGTGGTGGTCCACAGACTCCCACAAGGTAAGTATGCTTTACTATTCAGCCACTTAGTGATAAGATTGAATATCACCATGAATGTGAGTCCTGGTAAAGCTACAAGCCAAAAGAACAGTTCTTAACCAGTGGAAGTGGCAAGACATAATGTAAAGACTAACTTTTACGCAATAAGGATATAGAGAAATGCATAACTGAGATAATGAGCATCTACTGTAACCCCCATTTAAACACAACTGCAAGACTAAATTCTGCAACACATACATTACATAATATATCTCTAATTTAATGTTATAGCCTATCATAAATTATTACTTGAAAGCACAAAAATAACATCCCAATTATCCCAACTGCAGATATTCACAAAGTAATAGTCCTATATATCAGTATAACCATAGGTAGGCTAAGAAATAGACAAAAAGTACATGCTGAGTACCCAGACACAATGACCACCACCATCTTTATAAAATTAAATGCCAATACATGATGTCTGTTGGTATATACAGTAAGTCCACACTCTATAAAAACTGGGGCTGTCCATATGGTCAGACCGGAATCACTGGCTGTCTGAACATAGAACAATAATCAATAATCAAACCAGTAAATTACTATGCTGCCATAAGGTAAACCATACATTGCCCATACATAGACCACCACCATAACAACACCATTCAAACATGCTGCCCCTTAAATAGCAGTGTTTGGGGCTGAAAGGCCCTCCACAGCCACACTACTAGTGTCAGTACCTGATATCATCCAGCTGTGTCAGACATACTATGCCGCGCATGCACTGGAACAAGTCGGCGAACAAGACGCTGCCAGCCTATCTGGCTCGTAATGTCCTCCAGCCACATCAGGCATATCATGCTACTCATGCACCAGAATGAGCCAGCAAACAGAATGACACTGGCCCATCCCAGTCACACACACCATACTAGCCGGACCACCAGGAAATTATGAGTATAGTCATACATCTAACAAGTGCGTTGGTTATGAGAAAAGCTTATTCATATGGTACCAGATATATGGGGAAGATTTATAACAAAAATGGCTTAAAACTTAAAGTGGAGTTTCACCCAGAAATGGAACTTCCGCTGATCCGTTTCCTCCCCGCCTCCGGTGTCACATTTGGCACCTTTCAAGAGGAGGGGGAGCAGATACCTGACTAATCCAGGTATTTGCTCCCACTTCCGAGGGAAAGATCGCCATAGTATCAGCCACGATCTACGCCATGTTAAATCTGTGATTCTCACACAAGCTAGTTGAGGTTGCAAATATATTATCTTTACCATGTTCAGATGTAAAATTTCTGATTTCATCCACAAATTTATTTTAAACACTGAAAAATTTGTAGTATATCTGTGTTTAAAGATCTTTTTATTTATTTTTCTTAATTGTATAGGATTGAAGTGCAATAGGTAATGAAGGAATGATAAGCTAAAATGTCAACAGATTAGACATGGGAGCCATCGAAAAATTTGTTTTGTTCCGTTTCGTATTAAAAAAAAATCGTAAATCGTAATTCGTGTACGGAATTCAATTTGGATTTGTACGAAATGCGAATTTCGTATGACGCGTATAACGACCGATTCGACCGGAAATGTACTTCCCCACCCAATTCCAGCAGCAATCTTCTCTCTATAATGTTGAATCTTTTCTCTCTATAATGTCGAATCTTTTCTCTCTATGTCAAATCTTTTATCTCTATAATGTTGAATCTTTTCTCTCTATGTCGAATCTTTTTTCTCTATAATGTCAAATCTTTTCTCTCTGTAATGTCGACTCTTTTCTCTCTATGTCAAATCTTTTCTCTCTATAATGTCAGATCTTTTCTCTCTATAATGTCGAATCTTTTAAATTTGGAGCCGAAATTCGTAAACGAAACTTCGTATTTCGTACAGAATTCGTATCCGTAAAAATTCATAATTCGGATTCGTACAAATGTACGAATTTCGAAAAATTCGTACGAATTTTCGGTTTGTACGAAACTAATCGCACATGTCTACAACAGATAAACATTCCAAAATGCAGACAAGAGGAGGAGATTATTTTGTTAATCACTTTTTTTTGGGTTGGGTTTGGCATCAGGACTTCTTTTAAGTTCACTAAACCCTTCTCAATCTGAATCCAGTTCAGCTCATTACTAGCGACACGCATTAGTGAATTGATATCAAAGAATCTGCCAACAACTCACACACAAATGTTAGGTCAAAACAGTTGGATCTTCCAGTCTGTTGAGATTATATATGCATATCCTCAAATGTATGTCTGTATGGTTCAGTTATCCCTGAATTTCCCCAAGATACCATTGTGTGTGATAGTTGTAATGTTGACTTTGACTCATTATGTCCCATTAGTTACATAGCCTCCTATCCTGAAGATAATCTGGTATTGGAAGTGAACAAGCTACAATAAAAATTACCCTGTTAGTAAGTCAGCTCAGTGGGTTAGCACTCTGTAAAGTTAAACACAAACTAAATCAGAACAGAAAACAGCAAGAAGGCATAGAGTCGAAAGGAAAATAGTCAAAACGCACCTAGGGTTTTCAGTATGTTTTTAGCAAAGTAAAAATATATACATTCCTTTTGTTGTCTACTGTCTGCTTAACAATCTAGCTTTTAAAAATGTGAAGCTTGCACAAAACAGATTTGTCATACACTGCTGGACTATTCTACCTTAAATATTGATAGTATATGCTTTTGTGCATTAGTAATTGCAAATGTACTTTATAAACAGACTCAAATATGTGGAAGAACAAATAGTTTTGGTCTAGTACAAAGGCAACGTGAAAGCTGCCTTGTACAATTTTAAACCATTTCCCTAATGTGCAAAGTATTATTGTGCATGTGTTCTTTTCTTGGAAAAATGTCTCTCAAAGAAAATTGTTCAATTTTAATTTTTTAGACTGAAGACTTTCCCTGGAAGTTTCACAATACACAGCTGAAATTAAATTTGTAGGTTAACAGAGTGTTGATCATGATGGAGGAACAAAACCAAAAATCCTCAAGCACTCAACCATGGATATTAGCAAGAAAAATAATTAAAGTTGAGTAATAAACAAGACTCTGCAGCTGGCAAAGGACATCTAGAAATGTAGCTTGTAAACCGTTTTGAAGATAGTCAGCGCTCAACGGGTTAATGAAGTAAAATTACTGTCAAGTCGAAAGAAGGCTCAAAGATAATAAAAACAATTTTATTTGTTCGATGCTTGTTAAAACATGTGGGAATGTGCCAATAAAGAATAAGTTTTACAAAGGCTACGATACCGCTGCAGGTCACCATGGAAGTGAGAAGCCAACGACATCCAAAGTGCCAGCAGTGGGGCACAGGGGGCACCAATCACCGTGCTGCCCCAGATGGACTTCAAAGGGAAATGCATGGGAGATCCACTTGCTGAAGGTGGAAAACCGGTTCGACACAGGACTGAAGTTGCCGCAGGGATATTGTGTGGCTGCTTACAGCCTGGATAAGCATGCAGCTGTAAGGCTCCAACACCGTTCGTATGGTAGATTGATCAGCTGACTTGGGCAGCCTGAGCCCGGAGCCAGAATTAAAGAGACCTGAGCTGTAGATGGAATGTGCTCGCGTTGGAGTTCCTGCCGGGAAGGAAGGGGAAGAGACCAGGACCAGTGTGGAACGCAAGCTTGATGGTTGCAGTGACTATGCACTTTATCAAACTCACAAGAAGCGACGTACAAAGTATTTAAGTACCCTGTTGGGGGGTGGGGAAGAAGCAGGACAAAAAACAGCAAATTAAGTGGGATTGTTAACTCCCCACTGCCCTGGTGAATTATACCTATTATATAGCATATGTTGTAGGATATGATATCAAGATCTAATAATACAAATTGTATATATGAAAAAAAAATATATATATAAAAAGAAAAAAAGCCATTGTAAATCTCCTATTAGAAATTCATAGTAATTAATGAAATAACCATAAAAATGCAGATAAAATAAAAAATAAAAATAATAAACATAACAATTAAAATTAAACCTGAAAATTCATAAAAATAAAAATAAAGAAAATAAAGAAGAAATGCCAAAAATGTATATGGGTATACATTACAGTCCATATGCATGAAAATTACATCTGAAACACGAATATAAATGAAATGAACACAAAATGAATATAACAATGTATATAGATAGAAAATAAACTAAAATGAAAATAATAATACATTCTTAACCAGACCAGCAGCAAAAGACAAAATGTTGAGTCATTAGCACTCTCACACCCAATGGAAAAATATGAGGCAAAATTCCTATATAACTATATGTGTATCCCAAAGTTTTGTGTAAGAATAATGTATACCTATATAGGCCAAAGATCTAAAATGGGGAGAACTAACAAGGCATATAAGTTGGATCCTTATAGTGGGATCAGACTGGAACTAAATGAGGTTACATGTTTCCAGCTCCTCATTCATACCATTTGGTGTAAGGGATTCCAACATGTATAGCCAGAAGGTTTCCCTAGTACAAAGGAGGGAAAATCTATCATTTTCAGTGAGGGTACCTTTGGGGATGGTTTCAGTTGCCAGTACTTCAAGACATCTGATGTCATCATTGTGCGTTTGATGAAAATGCCAGGGGACACTATGTTCTTCGTTTCATTTTTTGATGACCCTGTGATGATCACGAACCCTTGCCCGCAGGGCGCGAATGGTGCGGCCCATGTACAATTGGTTGCAAGGACACCACAGAACAAAATAACAAAATTGGTTGAACAAGTTATAGTCGGTTTAATATGAAAAACCCTGCCTTTATTGTTAGTAATACTTGTAGTGCCATGCGTGATAAACTGTAAATTCGGGAAGAAACTGTTCAAAAACTGACAATTACATCAGACAGGGGGACACCATGAAAGTGACAGTAATTATCTTTAATAACTCATTGAGCACTGACTATCTTCAAAACGATCATGATGGAGGAGTTGAACCTTAGTGCTTCTTTGCTTTTCATACAGAATAATACTATAAAACATGTTTATTTTAAATCAAAGGTTTATAACAATATAAATGTAAGTGTTTCTTTTAGCAAAAATGTCTATATAACTAAACCAATTTATAACCCAACTCCATGCAAAACATTTGCCTCTATATGAACCTATTTGGAAGATCGCACCTAACTTCCTGTTCCTGTGACAGCAGTACAAGTAGATGGGGGAGGGCGGTAATCGTCAGTAGGACAAATAGACACAGACAGTGAAATCAACCTGACAAAGATTCTAACTATTCCTCATTTTACTGAAAATGTGTTGGTTGCAGCCTCTGCCCTCAGTGGAGAGATGTCCAATCAATTTCTGTCCCGACAAGAAAGGAAATCTCTAGAGATGCAGAATACAAAAAAATCTGAAAGCAGTTTTATCCCACCCCTGCTCTGCTGGAAAAAATATCTAGAGTTGGGCTTTAGAGAAAGGGACATCTCATACATTGGCAATATCAGATGGTACAAACAAACATCCTACAACCTAATGTAAGTATAAAAAAACTGAACACACAAATTAGGCAATATGTACATCCTTCATTTAAAGCATATAGGAGTCTATTAGAAAAGCATCAGCAAGATATATGCATTAATACATCTGTAGCGGCCCCCTCACTCCCCTCTTCTCACACGCTCGTCTGTCTCTTGTCTAGGGGTACCTTAGAGGGGAGGGAGCAGGGAACATCACGCCTGGCCTCCACCACAGGTGTCAGTGCGGTATAAGCAACGTTCTTGTTTTACCTTCGGGTCAGTGCTGTGCACCTGGAGCCTCCACCAAGAGTTACCTTGAACAATGTCTGTCAGGAAATGAGCCCCACACCATTAAAGTCCAACACTCCTTTATTCTTCTCGAATGAACACAATCAGTTGAACTCCCTTGGTAGAAACAGAACAGGAAAGGAGGTGTGGATGCGAGTAGGCCCAGACACAATGCGTTCTCCACTTTCCTTCCTGAAAGTGGGCTGCGGTCTCTGAGCGATGGGGAATTTCCTTCCAGGCGGTCTCCGACGAGAGACTCACCCGTCACTGGCAATATGCTGCACCAGGTCTTCGAGTGAGGAGCTCCCCCCGGTCCATTACGCCTACCGGATTTGGGTACCCACTCCCGGGGTTCCCTAGGATCTCCTCCCCACGCGGAACTCAGTGTTGGGCACTGAGCTCCAGACCTCCACCTGAGTACCTCACCACAGGCCCAAGGTGCCTGGGATGGAACACGACCTCCGGCTGTCCACTAGGCCTAGGCCGCCTAGAGGACAGACACGAACCACCGCCCACAGGCTGAAGGTGCCTGGGACTCCGACCCCGTGACAAAGATGGCCGGCCCCTTTATACCCTTTCCCAGCAAGCACGGCAGGTTCCCCGCCCCACCATACCGCTGCAGAGAGAGGACAAAAAGGAGGCACAGCACACAGCAATCATTCAACCCCAGCCCAGGGCAACAGCGCCACCCACTGGGCTGCAGGGAATTACACATCACTGATGTCTCTGCCAAGTTCAAAATTACACCCGGGAAAGTACATACCCGCTACACATCATTACATTTTATTTTTAAATTCAAATATTGCAAGTCCCTGAATCTGAATTGTTACCAGTTTCTCAGAGTGTCTCTTCATAGTTAGTCCAGACGAAGTGCACGGTCTAGTGCACAAAACGTTTCTGATGCTGCACCCCTTTCCCCGCACCCCACTATGGCTCCTCATCCATGAATGGAAGCTGATTTTTCATGAATACACTCTGGATAAGCCTACTTCCTCATTTCTGAGCAGTTCATCCCAGCCACTGTATCTGTGCTCTCTGCAGTACTCCAGACACCTGAACCAGGAAGTTCTGAGTGATAACCACATGGAGGAAACAAACGATCCCTAGGTTCAGTCTTTGCAAGCAGTGGAAACTCAGTAAAATGGCTTCACAGCCATACTACACAATGGCCTCTACAGAAGACACACTGAATGGTATCAATAATTAGCTGAATACAGAAGGGGTAAGAGCCTGTTCAAGGAAACTTTTATGTCTATGCCACTTCCCTATAGTATGTCACTTTGGCGATCATTCAAAGACTGAAATTTGAACTGTGTTGAAAGCCTTGTACTCCTATACTGTCCACCACGATCAATATACAGCCCTCTACACAGACATACACTGTTAATACCAATCAGTGTAGAATTGATATTGCTGCCTTCGTTGTTATAGGGCAATGATTCAACACTGCCTATTTCTGTTGGAATCTGTGATTTACTGAGTAGAACAATATAAATTGTCTCCAGCCTAATTACAGGCAGGGTTGCTTTGAACTCCCAAACCATTCCTTTTCCACCACCCGTTGCTGTCATACCAGTATAAGCCTTTTCAAATGGACAAAAGGATTCATCCTAAGGACTAAATAAATAATCCAAGGGTGGATTCAATACTGGGGTTCTCCTAAAAGGAGCAGGATAAATTGTAGCACCATCTTTTGTCCACATTCTGGATATAAGGACTTCCATGGTGGGGGTAGCGGGGTATTTGGGTTCAGCAGGGTTTTTAACGACAACGTTGTCTATTACTGCAGTAATTATTTATTAGTCACTCTGTACTTTGTAGGAACGAGGTCCACCAGTACGGTCATTGTACCAAATTGGTTGCACAAACAAGTAGTGGCGCACAATATCCACATACTGTAGACATATATGTCCCCAATTGAATATAATGAAAATAAAAATAAAAATAATAATAAAAATAAAAATAAATAAAAATAAAAACATGGCAAAGAATGACAAAGTAAAAAAGGTTATAATACACAACACCATATGATATATATGAATGGTCTGAAAAGAAGTCCATAGAGTCTATCTACATACTATGATGTATGTAGAAGAAAACAGGGATGGAGGGGATCCACTTTGCACAGGGCAGCCGTCATGGATGAACAGAAACCATGTTCTGAGTAAAACTGAAAAGCAAGGAGAGAGGCGCCTCTAAGTGCAGCAGTAAAAAACTTTTATTAGTAAATAACATAATACACTCACATATAGGTGAATTAATACAGGCGCGTGGAAAATGTCAGGATGACGACCAGCAGCTGCAGATCACAGTGCACAGGTTTTCAGCTCAGCTGTGTGAAGCAGGAGTGTCTCTTGTGGGTGGATGAGCCGGCTTCCAGGGACAGCAATCCTGTTAGATGTTCAGAAGCGAGACTTGGAACACACAAGTGGCTGGATGGCAGGGATGGCATTTATTATTCGTCTGTAATTCATCAATAAAGCCTTATTTTTTGTACAATTATACCATTGTTGACCCGCCCCTTAATTGCTTTCTGTGGACATCTCCTTTTCCCTCAATTTTTGAACAGAGTATCTAATTGCTAATGGGGAGGTATCCCGCCCTTGGGGCGAATTGGTCATTGTTCAAATCAGTTTTATACTATTTCTGTAGGGTGTATTCCAAGATTTTTTATATTTAAGTTCTCTTCATAGTTAACCTCAAGCTGGGAGAGGGAGAAACAGAACAAAATCAATTGTTTTTGCTTAAAGTGGAACTACACTGCATTTGAGCACCACAAACCAAAAAAGCTATTTAATTAATTTTTATTATTCAAAATAAACTTCCCTATCCATCCATGTCTCTGTGCTTTGTTTTGCTGAGAAATAACTTTCAAAAACACCCCATATAATTTCTGGCCATGGGCATATTAAGTAAAGTCAAATTATTTCTTTAGCATTGACTTCCGGAAATCCATCTATCCTTAGCTCAGGTATGCAGGCAGGAGGGTATACTTAGCTAAGAAAACCCGCCCTACCCTCCTGAAGACTCCTGGGATGTATGATATAATTTGCCTAGGTCTGGAAACTATGAAGTAACTAGAAATGTAAAAAAAAAAAAAAAACAGTTTAAAATAAGTAACTATAATATACTTTCCTACCAATTTACTAATGCTAGCAGCATAAGGATTCAAAAAAGTCAATGTTGATTCAAAGAGTGAAGTTCCACTTTAACTACAGTAGGGGAATATCATTTGGGTATTCTTAGATTTGGGGTTTTTAATTAAGATATATGGGTGCCAGTCTTTGTCTTAATATATTACCCACCTGCCAAAGATGAAAATCAAGGAACAAAATCAGGGTCATAAAGCTTGCAGGCTTTGCCGCTTGTGGTATTTTAATTGCAATTGTTGACAAATAACAGAGGTGTACTTTAATCAATATAGCAGAATTGTTAAACATTTGCTCTAGATTTAATTATTTTATTTATAAAGAACACAATAATATGAGAGATAAAGAAAAATAAATAAACTTGTACAAATGGCAAATGTAAATGCCATCCTGTATAAGTTAATGCTGCTACAGGACGATAGAATTAGATTTTTTTTTTATTATTACTTTCTGCTTCATTCTACATGCATCTGTAACAACAACTCCCCTTTCTTATTCAGAATATAATGCACACGTGTCAGTGCTTGCTTGACAGTAATTAATCTTGCCAAAAGCTTCCAACACCTGGCGATGCTGCAGAAGGGTTTGGATCTGTACCAAGAAACTTTGTTTATCTGTTATGTGACTATGGAGTTATATCAGCAAGTAAGAAGACCTAACTACATTATTAAAAACTAAGACCCTTTCACATAATTTCCTAACTTAATGGAAATACAGATAAATGTGTTAACAGCAATTTGCATATAACAATGATGCCAAGTCTGAAAAATTGTAATCTAATACGGGGGGAAATGGGCATTCAGTTCTTTATTAACAAATATACATTTTAGCAAAAGTGTGCCTGTTCTGGAACAGGCAAGGATGGGGAAATGACAAAGAACGCTGAAAAAGTTCAAAGCTAAAAAGGCATCTCTTTGATTAAGAACTTATGGGTGAAACACATTAGCAAGGGGCAGTCTCTAGGTGGGGAAGTGCACCGTGTACTGGATGGCTGAACAACATGTGATTCCAGTGACATCTTTGATGTGTGGCCTTTCCTTTTTGGCTGTGCATTTCCACAGGGCTTGAATGGGCTCCTTTGACTAGCATCTGGCATGTCTGCAATGAGATGAATCATTGGAGCTTTGAGTGGTAGGGTTTTTTTCTGAGATCTAATGCTGAAGAAGTATTTTAGCAGGAAGTATGTGTGGAAGCGGAGTATGGAATGAATCACAGTTGGCAGTATGACACCAGCTAATATATGCAAGAGAGGAGTGTAGAGGGAATGATGTAGGAGAGGACTGGCAAAGGGTATGACAATGGCCTATATGTGTAAAATAGGAGTTCAGAGGGTATGGCAGTGGGCAGAGAATGTGCAGAAGTGAAGTACAGTGTGTTGAGGGTATATCAGCAGGAAGTATGTGTACAAGAGGATTGTGGAGGGTATGATGGGGCAGAATGTGCAGGAGAGCAGTGTGGAGAGTATAAGGGTGGACAGTATGCACAGACAAATAGTGTGGAGGGTATGACTGCAGGGATTATTCATAATAGAAGAGTGAGGGGCTTATGATAGGGGAAAACATGTTTGGACGATAGGACTGTGGGAAGTATGTATAAGATAGGAGTGCAGAGGATATGATTGTAGGTACAATATGCAAAACAGGAGAGCAGATGCTTTGACAGTGGTTGATAGGGATGAGCTTCGTGTTTGAGTCAAACCCATGTTCAACTTGAACATCGTCTGTTCGGCTGTTCGCCGAATTGCGAACATTATGGGCCGTTCGCGCCAAATTCGAGTGGTCCGTCACGGCCCATAATTCACTGCGGCATCGCAGTGCATTGCTGGCTGATGATTGGCCAAGCATGCACTATGACCCGCATGCTTGGCCAATCACAGCGCGCAAAAAACGGAGAGCCATAATTGGCCAAAGCCAGGGTGGCTTTGACCAATTATGGCTCAGGGGGTTTAGTACACGCCCCACACTATATAAGGCTTGGCGGCCTTGTGTAGTGTGTTGGAGTTGTTTAAAGAGAGAGATTACAGAGAGAGACAGTGTCATTTATATTGAGTTAGATATAGCAGGCAGGCGAGTCAGTTAGCTGCAGTTACAGTGTGTAGAGGATATATATGCATCCTAGGTGTTGTATATATATATATATATATATATATATATATATATTTATACACTGTATTCAGTTTAGCTAGATCCGTTCCTGTAATTCTATATACTGTGACAGGCAGGCAGGTGATTGTGCTAGCTGCAGTCAGTGTTTCACTTAGTGTACTGTGTGCTTTGCATAGCGTTCACCTAAAGCTTACCTGAATACAGTTAGTGACTAATAGTGGTGTTCGCATAATAAAACCACAGGCAGAGAGCTGCAAGTATTTTCAGTTAGTGTACTGTGTCCTCTGCACAGTTTTCACCTAAAACTAACTGAAGACAATTGCTGCTTTTCCCATACTAATACCACAGCAGGCAGTTGATTCTGATAGCTGCATTATAATCAGTATATATATACATATATGTATATATGTATATATATATATAGACATCCCACTTTTGTGCAGCTACATCTCACTGCAGGCCATTAGTATGTCTGGAAGGCAAACAAGGAGAGGCAGACAGTCACGAGGCAATAAAAGAGGGCAAGCAGGCTCCGTGTCTAGAGGCAACAGTGCTGATTGTGGACATGGTGCATCCTCATCAGCACGTGGCCGCTTGTCCTTCTTTTCATCAGCTGACCATGTTGAGCCGCAACATGCCCAAGACTTGGTAGAGTGGACCAAGCCGTCCTCATCCTCCTCATCCTCTCTCACCCAGGCTCAGGGTACTTTGTCTGGCAAAGCAGCTGCCAAAGCGGCCTCTTCCCTCGGGTCAATGGCATCAGTCACTCCTTCCCTAGCCCCACCATGTCCTCTGAGGAGTCCCCCGAACTGTTTGACCACAGTGTTGGGTACATGCTCCAGGAGGATGCCCAGCGTTTTGAAGGCTCTGATGATGGAACACAGCTGGAGGAAGGCAGTACCGTTAGCCCAGAGAGAGGGGGTAGTAACGTGAGCCCAGAGAGAGGGGGTGCCCAACAAGGACAGCTATCTGGCAGTCATATTCCCCCAGCTGCAGCATACTGCCAAATTTGCTCCAGTGATGAGGAGGGAGGGGATGATGAGGTCACTGACTCCACATGGGTGCCTGATAGGAGAGAGGAGGAGGAGGAGGCACATCTCCAACGAGGCAGGATGCCCTCCAGGGGCCAGCTTAAGGGCAGCACACCGACTGCATCACACCGCAGAGCTCCGCATGTGCAGGGCGCTGCTGTCTTTGCACGTTATTCCAAAAGTTCTTTGGTGTGGGCCTTTTTTCAGATGTGTGCAGCAGATCGCACCGTTGCCATTTGCAATATATGTCTAAAGCGTATCTCGCATGGCCAAAACATCAGCCGCTTGGGCACCACGTGCTTGACCAGACATATGTCGACCTGCCATACAGTTGGCAAGACTACCTAAAAGACCCACACCAAAGAACAAAGCGAACCTCTCCTTGCTCCTCATCAGCTGGGATCTCCAACTCCACTATACCTTCAGTCCTCTCTGAAACCTGCACTGAGAGGAATGAAGGTGTAGAATTAGGTGTGTCACAGCCAAGTACTTGCGGGCAATCTGCTATCGGTACACCGACTTCCGATTGTACCAGGCAAATTTCCCTGCCCCAGATGTTGCACCGCCAAAATAAGTTCGTTCTCAGCCATCCACATGCCCAGCGGTTGAATGCTAGCTTGGCTAAATTGCTAGCACTTCAACTGCTGCCTTTTCAGTTGGTAGACTCTGCCCCCTTCCGTGAGTTTGTGGAATGTGCGGTTCCTCAGTGGCAGGTTCCCAAACGCCACTTTTTCTCACAGAAAGTGATTACGGCTCTCTACCGGCATGTGGAAGGCAATGTCTTGGCCTCGCTGGACAGGGCGGTCAGCGGTAAGGTGCAAATTACTGCTGACTCATGGTCCAGCAGGCATGAACAGGGACGTTACCTATCTTTCATGGCGCATTGTGTGACTCTGCTGGCAGCTGGGAAGGATGCAGGACAAGTTGCAGTAGTGTTGGAGGTTGTTCCGCTACTGCGCCTCCAAAATGTTACTACTGGTGATTCTGACACACCTCTCTCCTCCACCCCCTCCTCTTCTTCTTCCTCCATGGCCTCTACCTGTGCTTTGTCCTTGGAACCAGCGGTGCTCCGTAGGCATTTAAGGGGCTACGCAAGTACACAGGCAAAAAGATGCCATGCGTGCTTGAGCTGGTGTGATTGGGGGACAGGAGCCACACTGGGGCAGAGATTCTGTCAGCTCTGCAGGGGCAGGCTCAGAGGTGGTTGACGCCACGCCAGCTTAAGCCAGGAATGGTGGTTTGCGACAATGGCTCCAACCTCCTCTCCGCCCTCCGACAGGGACAACTGACCCATGTGCCCTGTTTGGCTCACGTCCTTAACTTGGTGGTGCAGCGATTCTTGGGCAGGTACCCGGGCTTACAGGAGGACCTGAAGCAGACCAGGAAACTCTGTGGGCATTTCCGCCAGTCATATAATGCTAGTGCTCGGCTGGCTTAGCTGCAAAAGGATTACAACCTGCCCAAGAACCGCCTAATCTGCGACATGCTCACCAGGTGGAACTCTACGTTGGCCATGCTGCAGCGGCTGCACATGCAGCAGAGGGCCATCAATGAGTATCTGTTGCAATATGGCACCAGGACAGGGTCAGGGGAGCTTGGTTTTTTTTCCCCACGCCAGTGGGCCATGATCAGGGATGCATGCATGCACTGTCCTGGCACCATTTGAGGCAGCCACGAGGATGGTGAGCAGTGACAGTGCAACGCATTCCCAGAGACTGGGAGGTTACAAATACCTGGTCCTGGACAATGTGTTGCTGAAGCTTCGGGCAGTCAAAGAAGGAGCGGCGGAGAAGGTGGCCACCTGACCGATGCGTTCAGACAATTTTTTAGTACGCAGCCCCAAGGTATGCCCGCGTCTGGTTTACATGGTGCAGGAATACTTAGGGGCAAGATCAGACTTGGACACCTTTCCCACCGAAAATCCTCTGGGTTACTGGGTCTTGAGGATGGATCACTGGCCAGAGCTTGCACAGTATGCAATTGAGATACTGGTCTGTCCTGCATCCAGCGTTCTTTCGGAATGCACATTCAGTGCTGCTGGAGGGTATGTAACCCGATCACAGGGTGCGCCTGTCCACCGACTCAGTCGATCGACCGACCTTCATAAAAATGAATCAGCCTTGCACCAGCTACCAAGCACCTGATGCTGATGTAACCAAATAATTTTTGGGGGAAATGTCAGATCCCTTCAAGACTGCCTATGCTGATGCTGGGTGACTATTCTGTTATGCTGAGTGACTATCCTCTTCCTCCTCAATGATCATGCTGATAGCTTGTAAGAACATTTTTGGTCCTGGGCACCGCCACCAGTGTCTAAGGCCCAATTTTTCAGCCCCTGTTTAACAGGGGCGTGTATTTAAAAATGTTGATGCAATGCTTTGCAGCAGGGCTCATTGCTGCGCTCCTAATAGAGTATCTATGAGGGGTTGCAGTGTTGTGGCACCAGCACCAGTGCCTAAGGCCCAATTTTTCTGGCCCTGTTTAACAGTGGCGTGTAATTACAATTTTTGATGCAATACTTTGCAGCAGGGCTCATTGCTGCGCTCCAAGTACAGTATCTGTGAGGGATTGCAGTGCTGTGGCACCAGTGCCTAAGGCCCAATTTTTCTGCCCCTGTTCAACAGGGGCATGTAATTGCAATTCTTGATCTAATAATTCACAGCAGGGCCCATTCCTGCGCCCACCAAGAGTAACTGTGAGGACTTACAGTGTTGTGGCACCAGCACCACCACCAAAAGCCCAATATTTCCTACCACTGTTCAACAATGGCATGTAATTACAATTCTTGATATAATAGTTCACAGCAGGGCGTTCCAGCGTCCTCCAAGAGTAACTGTGAGATCTTACAGTGTTGTGGCAACACCAACACCTAAGGGCCAAATTTCTGCAGAGTATATACGGCAGACCCCTACTTTCAAATATCCAACTTACAAATGACTCCTACTTGCAAACGGAAGGAGACAACAGGAAGTGAGAGGAAATCTACCTCTAGGAAGGGAAATTCTCTCCTGTAAGAGTTAATATGGGAAAAAGGTGTCTCCTCTCCACTGATGCTTTATCACCAATCCTTGTTTCAATAAAAACCCCATGCCATTTTCCTCAATGATTTTCATCCATATTGCCGGGATCAGACATTACATTAAAGCCGCAAGCAGTTTTAAATGACTTTTTTTCCTTTAGAAATGTCATTTTGTGCAGGGACAGTTCTAAACACGGGAAACACGTGCCACTTCACAGGCATACTTTAGACACCCCCCAGGTACGATATTTAAAGGGATATTTCACTTTTTTTTTCACTTTAAACATCATTAATATCACTGCTCCCAAAAAAACTTCAGTTTTTAAAACTTTTTTTTGCATTGATACATGTGCCCTGGGGAAGGACCCGGGTCCCCAAACCCTTTTTAGGACAATAACTTGTATATTAGCCTTGATAATTAGCAGTTTTGATTTTGAACATTCAAGTCCATTGTATTTAATAGGGTTCTAAAGTCCACGCAAACTTTCAGTCCGTTCGCAGGTTTTGGTGCGAACCGAACCGGGTGGTGTTCAACTCAAGCCTAGTGGTTGATATACAATGCATATCTAAATCAAAGATTTTTAAAAGCTATGCCAATTCTAGTTAGAAAGATAAACTTTAAGATTCACCTTGGTGTTTCTCCCCAACTCAGCTGATGGTTCAAAGAAGTGCACAGGGGGGTAGCTGATGCCCTTCTGGGGAAAAGGAAATTAAAAGAAGGCAATTATTGTATACCTTAGATTGTAAGCTCCTTAAGGGCAGGGCCTAATATGAATGTACAATATATATGTAAAGCGCTACGTAAATTGATTGGGCTTTATAAGTACCTGTAATAAATAAATAGAGTGTTTAGTGTGTTGGAAAATATCTGCCTGCATTGACAATTATTTCAGTTTTAGTTCTGCTCAGACACATTGTTGCTATTAATAATGACTAAATGTGCTGGTTCGGTTATGTTATGTCAAACCATGCATGCCCACCAGCCTATTTCTGCCCAATATTTGTTATCAGTTCACACATCTCATCGGATGCTAATATAAAGGCAATTTCATTAAAACTACATACTTGTTTTTTATGTAGAATCAGTCTACAGAGGTGAAAATAAATTCCTACAAATCCATTCCCAAAATAAAATTGTGTGTCTTGCAACATTTCATTATATATTGAAATTACCTTTACTGCGTCCTAGCTTGTGGAAAAGAAAACCTACCTTATCTAACGGACACAGGCTCTTCAAATAAATGTTTTATATAACAGATACATCATTATACTGTATCTGTCCTAGAACAGAGTTGTTAAAAAGTACTAGCATAGAAATCTATTAGTTTAACATTGGCAAGAGTTTGGAACTGAAAGACTTTTATGATAGTGCTAAAGATTTTACAAAATATAAAACAGCAGCATTGATGTTGTTGAAATAAACAGTTTACAGTATGCAGGCATGTTTGCAACAAGCTGATTGTTTGTTTTCTTCAGTGGAGAGCCTCTTAATACCACTGCTTAACCATGGTTTGATTTGTGTGTGTAAAAAAGATAAATATATATATTGTGACAGCAGGAAGGTAAAGTCACCTGGTTGCATCCAGGGGGGTAGGTATATTTCTCCCAGATTCAGGCTTTATGCCGACTTATACAACTAGGGAGAGAGTTGATGAAGCCCAGCTGAGGCTAGTGGGCTCATGGATGATTCATACCTCTAGGGAGAGTGCTGGGCGTCGCGCAGGCAGGGAGTTGATGAGACCAGCTGAAGCTTGTCAGCTCGTTTAAGGCCTCTATAAAAACTCCCAGCTTCATTAGGTGTTTGCTCATGCCTGGACCCAGACCTGTGTGGACTGTCTAGGGAGAGTGAACCCCTGTGCGGTGAGACAAAGCCTGTGTGGCTATTTGTTTGGACATTTACTAAACCAGGGACTTAGGGACTAGGACAGCACCAGGCTGAACCCAGTTGTTAGTTAGGGAAACCTGCATGTTTAGTCAGAGGTCAAGCTGACCAGGATTTATTTTGTTTATGTTTCTTTTTGCTTTGCTGTGTTTTTGTCACTGTAAATAGAGAAATAAACCGCACCTTTTGATCTTGAAAACCACAACCTCCGTCTGCTGGGCCTGTTTTTGTGTGGGGAGCCCATCCAGGGGGTCACACACACCCGCTACCGAGCTAACCCCCTCACAGTTGGTGGAGAACCAGTGGCAGTTTTTTTTTAAGCCAGCATGGAGGAGATACTGAAACAGCTGGCTCTAGCAAATGCCAATCAACAGCAGACAAATGCAGGTTTGCAAAAGAGCCTTGCAGCTCAACAACAGAGCTTCGCAGCCCAGCAACAAGCCCAGCAGCAATCTGAGGCCCGCTTCATAGACCTGTTGCAGAAGCAAGAGCAGAGACTACAACAACAGATGGAAGCAGTAATGCAGCAACGTCCGCAGACCAGTGAGGAAAGCCGTCCCACTAATACCGCGTCCTTTGGGGTGAGTCGTTTATTGACAAAAATGACTGGAGAGGATGATCCAGAGGTATTTTTGACCACATTTGAAAGGACTGCTGAAAGAGAAAAGTGGCCTGAGGAGCAGTGGGCTGGACTGGTGGCTCCTCTGTTAACTGGTGAATCGCAGAAAGCTTACTATGACCTAGAGCCTGACCAAGCAAAAGACTATGTGATGCTAAAAGCTGAAATATTGGCAAGGCTGGGTGTCACCCTGGCTGTCCGGGCTCAGCGTGTGCATAACTGGACTTTCCAGCTTGGAAAACCCCCCAGGTCTCAAATGTATGATCTCATTCACCTGAGCAGGAAGTGGCTACAGCCAGAGACTTTGTCCGCACCGGAGATTGTGGAACGTGTTGTGATGGATCGTTTCTTGAGAGCTCTTCCTACCGCCATTCAAAAGTGGGTAAGCCATGGAGACCCAGAAACGGCCGGTAAACTTGTGGATCGTGTAGAGAGATACTTGGCTGCAGAGAACCTGACGGCCTCTTCCAGAGACTCTCGGACTTTCCACCCTAAGACCAGACCATCCCCAGGGGCGGATAAGATGATTCCAAGGGGTGAGGGTGGAGAGAGTGAGAGGGTGGGAGCTCTGCCCAGGGTTTGGCGAGAACAGCCTGGGAAGTCGGGGGCTCAAGAGGCAGCCAAAAGGATTGTTTGCTACCGCTGCCGGCAAGCGGGACATATTGCAGCAAATTGCCCGGTTGTGGAGGAACCCATGCAATGTGACTTTCTGACGGACAGACGTCAGTCGCTGTGTGCGACAGTCGCATGCACTGCCATTCGGGGAACTGAGAAACATTTATGCAAAATGTGTATTAATGGTAGAAATGTTGTGGTATTACTGGATTCAGGTAGCCTTGTGACCCTGATAAAGGCTGAATTAGTTAAAACAGAGGTCTCTGGGAATAGCAAGGTAGCTGTTATTTGTGTGCATGGGGACACCCGAGAGTATCCAGTGACTACAGTGTGTTTCAAGACCCCCAAAGGTACCCTCTCTCATCCAGTGGGGTTCGTATCTCAACTACCACATGATGCCATTGTGGGAAGGGATTTTCCGAAGTTCTGGGAACTGTGGGATGATCCTGAGCCCCCCACTGGTGCCCCTATGTACCAGGAAGGTGATAGCCAGAACTCCTCTGAGAGTGGTGAGGACTCTCCAGAATTTCCCTTGTCAGTATTGGCAGGCGAGACTCAAGAAACTGGAGAGGAGCCCACCTCCTCAGACGAAAACCTACCGTCTGTGGAGTTTTCTGATCTTGAGGTTCACAGGGAAAATTTTGCCACAGAACAGTTAAAAGACCCCGCCCTAATAAAGGCACGGGAAAACGTAGTGGAAATAGATGGCGAGTTAGTGAACCCAGATAATACCTGCACTTACCCATACTTCAGCGTAGAGAAGGACCTACTGTATCGGGTGGCAAAAAGGGCAGAAGAAACCGTTGAGCAGCTTGTGGTGCCCAAACCTTACAGGAAGTTGGTGTTGGAGTTGGCCCATGGGCACATTCTTGGAGGTCATCTGGGGACAGAGAAAACCCGAGAGAGGGTATTACAGAGATTCTATTGGCCTGGGGTGATGAAGGACATAGAAAATTATTGTTCCTCCTGCCCTGTGTGTCAGAGGTCGGCCCCGATGCCACATTTCCGTAGCCCGCTGGTCCCTCTACCCATCATTGAGGTCCCGTTTGAGAGGATCGCAATGGATTTGATAGGTCCTATAATCAAGTCCGCTAGGGGGCACCAGTACATATTAGTTATAATGGACTATGCCACCCGTTATCCAGAAGCGATCCCTCTCCGAAATACCTCGGCCAAAACCATAGCCAAAGAGCTATCTCTTGTTTTTAGCCGGGTGGGTATTTGTAAAGAACTGCTTACGGACCAAGGTACACCCTTTATGTCCCGGGTTATGAAAGAGCTGTGTAAATTGTTCAAAGTGACGCAATTGCGTACGTCTGTGTATCACCCCCAAACCGATGGGCTGGTTGAAAGATTCAACAAAACCCTAAAACAAATGTTGAAGAAAGTGGTGGATAGAGATGGAAAGGATTGGGACTGTCTACTTCCTTATTTGATGTTTGCTATTAGGGAGGTGCCCCAATCCTCTACGGGATTCTCCCCCTTTGAGTTACTGTATGGGAGACACCCAAGAGGGCTGTTGGATATTGCCAAGGAAACTTGGGAAAGTGAGAGTTCTCCCCACAGGAGTGTGATTGAGCATGTCGCCCTGATGCAAGATCGAATTGCACAGGTAATGCCCATCGTGAAGGAACATTTGGCCCAAGCGCAGTTGGCACAGCAGAGAGTGTACAACCGTGGAGCCAAGACCCGTACCTTTTCCCCGGGGGATAGGATATTGGTACTTGTCCCTACGGTTAAAAGTAAATTCCTTGCCAAATGGCAAGACCCCTACGAGATAATGGAAAAAGTGAGCGAAGTGAATTACAAGGTCAGACAACCAGGAAGGCGAAAGCCCGAACAGATCTATCACGTTAATCTGTTGAAAGCCTGGAGGGATAGAGAGTCCCTAGTCGCAGAAACTTGGTCACCAGCTCAAACTGGTTGCGTGATTCCGGAGGTTGGAATAGCAGCCACCTTGTCACAACCCCAACAACAGGAGGTTAAGGAGTTTGTGCTTCGCAACAAGGAGGTGTTCTCTGAGCTGCCGGGACAAACATCTGGGGTAGAGCATGATATTATTACCCCGCCCGGTGAAAGGGTGAAGTTAAAACCCTATCGGATCCCAGAGGCCCGACGGGAGGCAATACGGGAGGAAGTACAGAAAATGCTGAACTTAGGGGTGATAGAGGAGTCCCAAAGTGATTGGTCTAGTCCCATTGTGTTGGTGCCTAAACCGGATGGGAGCTGGCGATTTTGTAACGATTTTCGTCAGTTGAACAAAGTTACAAAATTTGACACCTACCCCATGCCACGTATAGATGAGTTGATCGACCGGCTGGGAACAGCCCGATACATGACGACTCTTGACCTCACAAAAGGGTATTGGCAAATTCCCCTGGCCAAGTCGGCCAAAGAGAAAAACGCATTTGTAACCCCAGACGGGGCGTTCCAATATAAGAGAATGCCGTTTGGGTTACAGAATGCGTCGGCCACATTCCAGCGGAAAATGGACCAGATACTGAGGCCCCATCGGAAGTATGCTGCGGCTTACCTGGATGACGTAATTGTCCATAGCACAGATTGGGCCTCACATCTGCCAAAAGTGCAAGCAGTCCTAGACTCTATCCGGGAAGCGGGGTTTACGGCTAACCCCAAGAAGTGTACCATTGGGCAGGAGGAGGCCAAATATCTTGGGTACACCATTGGCAGGGGAGTAATAAAACCCCAACTCAACAAAGTCGAGGCCATCCAGAGTTGGCCACGTCCCAACAGCAAGAAGCAGGTACGAGCCTTTCTGGGAATCGCGGGTTATTATCGGCGCTTCATTCCCCACTTTGCTTCTAAGGCTGTGCCCCTAACCAACCTGACGAAAGGGAAAGGGTCGGTCATGATTAAATGGACCCCCGAGGCTGAGGCAGCATTCCAATTCTTGAAACAAGCCTTATGTAGCCAGCCAGTGTTGTACTCACCCGACTTCTCTAAAGACTTTGTCGTACAAAGTGATGCGTCAGATGTGGGGTTAGGAGCAGTATTGTCCCAGGTCTGGAACGGGGAAGAGCACCCAGTCATTTACCTCAGCAGGAAGTTGAAGTCCCATGAGGTAAATTACGCCACGGTTGAAAAGGAGTGTTTAGCGGTGAAGTGGGCTCTAGATTCCCTTCGGTACTATCTGCTAGGTAGGCACTTTGACATGGTTACGGATCACGCTCCGTTAAAGTGGATGGCTCAAAACAAGGAGACAAATAGAAGAGTAAATAGGTGGTTCCTGGCCCTACAGGAATTCAACTTCACAGTAAAGCATCGCCCTGGCGTTCAAATGGGGAATGTGGATGCTTTGTCTCGAGTACATGAATGCCTGATTGCTGGTGTTCCAACCCCAAGGTTAAAACAAGAGGGGGGGGTATGTGACAGCAGAAAGGTAAAGTCACCTGGTTGCATCCAGGGGGGTAGGTATATTTCTCCCAGATTCAGGCTTTATGCCGACTTATACAACTAGGGAGAGAGTTGATGAAGCCCAGCTGAGGCTAGTGGGCTCATGGATGATTCATACCTCTAGGGAGAGTGCTGGGCGTCGTGCAGGCAGGGAGTTGATGAGACCAGCTGAAGCTTGTCAGCTCGTTTAAGGCCTCTATAAAAACTCCCAGCTTCATTAGGTGTTTGCTCATGCCTGGACCCAGACCTGTGTGGACTGTCTAGGGAGAGTGAACCCCTGTGCGGTGAGACAAAGCCTGTGTGGCTATTTGTTTGGACATTTACTAAACCAGGGACTTAGGGACTAGGACAGCACCAGGCTGATCCCAGTTGTTAGTTAGGGAAACCTGCATGTTTAGTCAGAGGTCAAGCTGACCAGGATTTATTTTGTTTATGTTTCTTTTTGCTTTGCTGTGTTTTTGTCACTGTAAATAGAGAAATAAACCGCACCTTTTGATCTTGAAAACCACAACCTCCGTCTGCTGGGCCTGTTTTTGTGTGGGGAGCCCATCCAGGGGGTCACACACACCCGCTACCGAGCTAACCCCCTCACAATATATATATATATATATATATATATATATATAGTGTGAAGGACTAGCATCAAAAGGTAGAGCTTGAAGGACACCGCCACTCGCTGGGTCTTCTTTTTGAGGGCTTTATTTGCCCATTTTAATTAAAAGAAGTTCAAACAAAATCAAAGGTTTCCCTCGCAGGGGTTTCAACACTCCTTTTCATCAATAACATGACATTCAGCCTCCTGGCTTATACATACAGCAGTGTTGCTCAGGCCTTCCACTTCAGGCTCTTGTCTGTCTCCTACAGACTATTGGCAACACCGTCTGTTTAGATAGCAGCCCCTCACTGCTCTGACCCTCTGACCTGGGTCTCTGGCTTCCAGTGTGCAGACAACCACTCTCTGGCTTCTCCAGTGCACACTTGCACTCTATGGCTTCCCCAGTGCACACCTGCACTCGTCGGGAGGGTGGAGCCCAGATTGCTGGTCCTGACTCTACTATCAGGCCCACACACACCTGAACAATCAGTGTGCCGTTGAGACTCAAAACCCGGATCCAGGACTGGGGATTTCATCCCACCCGGATCTCTAAGAAATCTCCAGGCTCCAGGTCCCAAAGTGGACTTTAGTAAATCATGAGGAAACTGAAAAGCCAGTTTCCTCCAAAACAAGCAAATACCCTGGAGCCCCTCAACCTGCCTGGTTGAGAATCCTGTATTCATACATTGGTGGGGTACCACACTACCACAATATATATATAAACATATACCGTATTTATCGCCGTATAACACGCACAGGCGTATAACATGCACCCTAATTTTAAGAGGGGAGTTTCACGAAAAAACGCTCCACAGCCCCTGTTACATTCCAACCCCCCCCCTACACTAGGGATGAGCTTCGAGTTCGAGTCGAACTCATGTTCAACTCAAACATTGCCTGTTCGCCCGTTCGCCAAACAGCGAACAATTTGGGGAGAAAACTAAAGTGCTAATTTTAAAGGCTTTAATGCAAGTTATTGTCATAAAAAGTGTTTGGGGACCTGGGTCCTGCCCCAGGGGACATGTATCAATGCAAAAAATAGTTTTAAAATGACCATTTTTTCGGGAGCAGTGATTTTAATAATGCTTAAAGTGAAACAATAAAAGTGAAATATTCCTTTAAATTTCGTACCTGGGGGGTGTGTATAGTATGCCTGTAAAGTATCGCTTGTTTCCCGTGCTTAGAACTGTCCCTGCACAAAATGAAATTTCTGAAGGAAAAAAAGTCATTTAAAAGTACTCACAGCTGTATTGAATTGTCGGCTCCCGGCAATACAGAGAAAAGTCATTGAAAGTCATAGATAGAAAAAAAATGTGTGGGGGTCCCCCCAAATTCAAATACTAGGCCCTTCAGGTCTGGTATGGATAGTAAGGGGAACCCTGCACCAAATGTAAAAAAAAATACGTGGGGTTCCCCCCAAATATCCATACCCGACCCTTCAGGTCTGGTATGGATTTTAAGGGGAACTCCGCGCCAAATAAAAAAAAAATGGTGTGGAGTTCCCCCAAAAAACCCATACCAGACCCTTATCTGAGCATGCAACCTGGCAGGCCGCAGGAAAAGAGGGGGGGGAGAGAGAGAGCCCCCCTCCTGAACCGTACCAGGCCACATGCCATCAACATGGGGAGGATGCTTGGGGGTCTGGACCCCAAAGCACCATGTGCCTATCTTGATGGGGACAAGGGCCTCATCCCCACAACCCTTTCCCGGTGGTTGTGGGGGTCTGCAGGCGGGGTGACGGGTAACCCCGTCCCCCTCTGATGTAATGCAGGTTTCTCGTTGCATCAGAGGGGGGCGGGGTCACCCGAACATTACTGGGAAAGCCACGGGGTCACGTGACGGGTGGCCCCGTCCTCAGCTACATAAGACCTGTCAGGCTGCCGCAATGTCATTCCCGGGGTGTCTCCGGTGGAGACAGGACCGTGTGCTGTTCCTCGCTGGTCATCATCGCTGGAGCCTGCAGATCATCCGTCGCTGGATACCGACATCACTGGAGTGGAGATCGAGAGTGGATTAACGCTGCTGGAATATTTCTTTTATTTCTATTTTTTTATTTTTAATAAAGGACTTATCCCAACTGTGTCTGTGTGTTTTTTTTTTTATGTTTACACTTTCTTTGTGAAATGGTACAATGTACCCCTTACCAATTCACATATGGGGGGCCGGGATCTGGGGGTCCCCTTTGTTAAAGGGGTCTTCCAGATTCTGATAAGCCCCCCGCCCGCAGACCCCTACAACTACCGGGCAAGGGTTGTGGGGATGAGGCCCTTGTCCCCATCAACATGAGGACATGGTGCTTTGGGGTCCAGACCCCAAAGCATCCTCCCCATGTTGAGGGCATGTGGCCTGGTATGGTTCAGGAAGGGGGCGCTCTCTCGTCCCCCTCTTTTCCTGTGGCCTGCCAGGTTGCATGCTCGGATAAGGGTCTGGTATGGATTTTTGGGGGGAACTCCACATCATTTTTTTTTATTTGGCGCGGAGTTCCCCTTAAAATCCATACCAGACCTGAAGGGTCTGGTATGGATATTTTGTGGGAACCCCACGTCATTTTTTTTTTTATTTGGAGCAGGGTTCCTCTTAATATCCATACCAGACCTGAAGTGCCTGGTAATTGAATTTGGCGGGACCCCCATGCATTTTTTATTTTTTTGTCAATGACTTTCAATGACTTTTCTCTGTATTGCTGGGAGCTGACAATTCATTACAGCTGTGAGTACTTTTAATTGACTTTTTTTCCTTCAGAAATGACATTTTGTGCAGGGACAGTTCTAAGCACGGGAAACAAGCGCTACTTTACAGGCATACTATACACACGCCCCCCTCCCCCGGTATGAAATTTAAAGGAATATTTCAGTTTTATTGTTTCACTTTAAGCATTATTAAAATCACTGCTCCCGAAAAAACTGACATTTTTAAAACTTTTTTTTGCATTGATACATGTCCCCTGGGGCAGGACCCGGGCTCCCAAACACTTTTTATGACAATAACTTGCATATAAGCCTTTAAAATTAGCACTTTAGATTTTTCATGTTCGTGTCCCATAGACTTTAACAGTGTTTGGATGTTCAAACAAATGTATTGCCTGTTCGCATGTTTTGATGCAAACCGAACTGGGGGGTGTTAGGCTCATCCCTACCCCGCACATTACACAGACCAAAGCCCCCCCTGCACATTACACAGACCAATACCCTCCCTGCCATTTTACACAGACCAAAGCGCTTCTTGCACATTGCACAGATCTCCCCACACATTACACAGACCCCCACATTATTACGTAGCCTCCGTAAAGATTACACAGCCTCCTCCCCCTGCACAGTACACAGCTCCTTTACATTGCACAGCCCCCTTGCACTCCCAGGAGACCCCCCAGTTTCCTGGGACAACACTGCCAGCGTACCCTAAAGTTAAAAAAAATCACTGCCAGTCCCTTCTCAGATTCTTTCTACACTGTTCACTGTCATTTCTAAACCAAAGCCTACAAATACCTCATTAGCTGCATTCTTTCCGGCTGGTCACATACATAATCGATCTCCTCTGATGTTTCACGTGACCGCTCTCTTCCTCCAATCTAACTGGATGCGGATGGAGGAAGTGAGAGTTTGTGAGGAGTGAGGAGAGAGGATGTTTGCGTGATCTCTACCCGCTCTATTTCCCCATGGATAATGGCGCTGTGAAGGAAGGCTATCATACCACATTACTGTCGCCACATTCTGAGCATATTACCGTGTTTGGCACTGTGAATCCGGCACGGTGCATGGAGCTACAGCGGTAGTACTGCCCTCTGCAATCCTGTGGGACACCGCGTGATCTCGCAAGATCTCGAGCAGAGCGGCGTGAGGTACGAAATGAGGAGGAGAGGGGAGCGGAGAGGAACCCAGCGAGCCGGGAATAGAAGCCGTTAGCACGGCGGGAGCTGAGGGATCCGTCGAGACACCGCGATACTGAGACTACCTCTGACTGCCTGAAGCATCGAGCGGTGAACTTACCAGTATATGCTGCATGGCAAAACTAATGTACTGTGTAGCTATGTGAGTAGGAGAGCCCGTGGCCGGAGCGCAGCAGCAACAGCAGCAGCTACGCTGGGTGGATTGAAGCTGAGTGAAGGTCCACTGTGCAGAGAAGCTAGCTTGTGTACCTGAACTGTTTGTAGATCAGTACTGCTTAATGTGATCTGTGTCTAGCGGTCCTTACATCTACATCTACTGCCAGTGCCAGATTTATATGAGCATCTGTGCGGTTACAAAATTAAGAACTGAATTGTGGTGCTGTCAGTAAGTGCAAACCTATCCCAGCCTAGCTCAGTTCCCTACTCCCACGTGCTATCTGCTTGTCTAAACAGTTGGACATAAGTGGAAAGAGGGAAGGCTTTTAAAAAGTGACCTGGGCACAGGGTAAAGGATGTCATCAAGGAAAAAAGAGGAACAGTCTAACTTGGAGAGCGGGGGGCCTCAAACAACGCGATCAACAAAAGAGAAAGCAACGCCGACAGCAGTAGAATCTGCAGCAGCCAAACTGGAGCGGTTTGCCCATACATCGTCAAATTTGCCAGGTAAAGGGGCTCAGCATCAACAAGGACAGGCAAAAAGCCAAGCAGGAGCATTGGCAGACAGGAAACGTTATGGCCAAGGTATATTAGCCCCAAAAACGGCAAGTAAAAAGGGCCCCACGGGAGAAATCCCGGGTGATGCGACTGTACCCGCAACAATTCCTATAGCAACCCCCGCAATAGCCCCGGTAGTTGATCCACCAGGGGAGGAAGAGTCGACACTGAAAGAAGTACTAAGTCCCGTGAACGCATGCAGGGGGTCATTGAATAGTCTATGCCACAGGTGTCAAATGCAAGGCCCGTGGGCTGAATCCGGCCCTCCATGCCATTTTATGTGGTCCTCGCACCTCTCCTGCAGCTGCAGGAGAGCTCCAGCCCTCCTATGGTCCTCCTCCAGACCCTTACTTTCTGCTTTCAAGCAATGCATCCAGCTTCTTCCCAGCAGCAGCATAATGAAAGGGGGTACACTGTTATGTAAGGGGGAGTAGGGGACTCAACTTCTGATGGTGGGAGAGAACTGCAGAGAACTGTGCTAAAGACAACAGCAGCAGAGGAGAGACTGAGCCAAGTGGAAGATGAGGTGTACCCATTAAAACAGGAGATAAAAGTGATGAAAGAACAAATGGGGTGGTAGGCATCCAAACTCAATTAAATCGAAAATAGGCTACATAGAAACAACATACGGGTGGTGGGCCTCCCGGAACAAAGTGAGGGTACCCACCCCATAAGCTTTCTTGAGAACTGGTTTAGAGACATTTTTGGGGAAAGTGTTTTTTCACCGCTCTTTGCGATAGAAAGGGCCCCTAGAGTTCCATTCAGAGCCCATCTGAAGGATGGATATCCCAGGCCCTTACTTTTGAAATTCCTTAACTATAACGATAAGGCAATAGCACTGCAAAAAGCAAGAGAGAAGGGGGACGTTTTCTATAATGGGTCAAGAATCTCATTGTACCCAGATTTTTCTCCAGAATTAAGTAAACGTAGATCTGAGTTTACATAAATCAAACGTAGCCTCCTAAAGAATAAAATCACATATGCATTATTGTACCCAGCACGCCTTCGGATAATGACTTTAGAGGGACCCCAGTTTTTTGACTCACCGGGAAAAGCAGCACAGTGGCTGGAAGAGAACAAAGCGCAACCATAAACTATAGACTGAATATTCATGGGCAAGATTAAAACAAGGGCTAAATTCTAAAAGGATAATTGGGTTCCCCCTTTTTTTCCTTCTTTTTTTTTTGGGGGGGGGGGATATACCCCCAGGTCATCTAGGATGGGCCCACAAATTAAGGGCTTTTTTTCTGGAAAGAAGGAAGGGGTGGGGAGCGTGGAGTCTTTTTTCCCCCTTTTTTGGTCTTTTCCTCTTACATTATTTTTTGTTTTTGGGTTTGTTTGTTTTTTTTGCTTGTTGTTTTTTAATGCAATTAAATAATATTAGGGGATGGAGCGGGGAGTCACTTTTAAGTGAGTACTAAAATGTATGAATGGGAAACACCAACAAGAAGTTTTTTGATGTGCACATTTTTTTTAGAAAGGGAGGGGGAGGGGACAGTGGCAAGGAATATGTGAGGTTACAAGAGGATATGGATATTGAGGGGTGTGTATGGGAGGGTTGGCAGGTAGCGGTCCCAAGTATAGCCCCTAGGGATAGGCAGGGGAAGGGGGAGGGAGGGAGGTTGGGGGTTGGTTTAAGAGGTGGGATGGGGGTAAACTTGCACAAAACCACAATTGTCACATTTCAAGCACTGGAGTTTGAGTCTAAGAAACACAGGGGACATTCTCATTTTTTGAAAAACACATTTAAAAAAAGTAATTTTTCAGCAGATCAAGGGCAAAGATGGAGTAGAATAGGTAGGAGGCGAAGGATTTTTTTTTCCTTAGCCTCTTTTTTTTTTTACTTTTTTTGTATTAATGATTTAATTTTTTTTGTCTAGTACCCTTTTTTCTTTGTTATGACTGGATGCAGTGCTCTCGTTTTCCTGATTTTGTAATTTTTGTGGCTCAAGTGGGTCTCTATTTCTTATTTTTTTTTTTTTTTTATTATTAGGTTCTTTTTTCTGGTATGCGGCCTAAAACAGTTAACATAGGCTCCTGGAACATCCGGGGGATGGGCGACCCGGCTAAAAGAGCTGCAATTTTTTCCACGCTTGAGTGGTATGGGGTAAAACTAATTTGTATACAAGAGACTCATTTAACAAGGGAAACAAAGTTAAAATTACCTAATAGAAAATATCAATGTCAGCAGTGGCGGCTGGTGCTCAAAATTTTTGGGGGGGCGCAAACAAACTGAAAAAAAAAAATCAATTGCCGCCACTGTGCCCATTAAACACAGCCACTGTGCCCAAACGCCACCAGTTTGCCCCCTCAAATACAGCCAGTTTGTTTCCATATACAGCCAGTGTGCCCCCATATATATACAGCCAGTGTGCCCCCATATACAGCCAGTGTGCCCCCATATACAGCCAGTGTGCCCCCATATATATATATATATATATATATATATATATATATATAGCCAGTGTGCCCCCATATACAGCCAGTTTGTCCCCATATATATAGCCAGTGTGCCCCCATATACAGCCAGTGTGTCCCCATATATATAGCCAGTGTGCCCCCATATACAGCCAGTTTGTCCCCATATACAGCCAGTTCCCCCCAAATGCAGCCAGTTTGTCCCCCATATACAGCCAGTTCCCCCCCAAATGCAGCCAGCGTGTCCCCCATATACAGCCAGTTCCCCCCAAATGCAGCCAGTTTGTCCCCCATATACAGCCAGTTCCCCCAAATGCAGCCAGCGTGTCCCCCATATACAGCCAGTTCCCCCCATATTCAGCCAGTTTGTCCCCATATACAGCCAGTTCCCCCCAAATACAGCCAGTTTGTCCCCCATAATACAACCAGTGTGCCCCCATATTCAGCCAGTTTGTCCCCCATATACAGCCAGTTCCCCCCAAATGCAGCCAGTGTGCCCCCATATTCAGCCAGTTCCCCCCATATTCAGCCAGTTTGTCCCCCATATTCAGCCAGTTCCCCCCATATTCAGCCAGTTTGTCCCCCATATTCAGCCAGTTTGTGCCCCATATTCAGCAAGTTTGTCCCCCAAATGCAGCCTGTCCCCCCCCCCAGCCCTGCACTTACCTTCCTCGGTCCGCGCCGTCCTCGATGAGTTCTTCCACCCTCGATGTCGCTTCAGCCAATCAGGTTACCGGTAACCAGATCCGGTGAACCTGATTGGCTGAAACCTCCACACAGTCTTCTTCCAGGAACGCACCCCCGTGCGTACCTGGGAGGAGTTTTTGGAAGCCGAATACAGCGTGAGAGCTGTATTCGGAAAGCCTATCAGAGCCGCTGGCTCTGATAGGCACTTCCAAGTTACACCCACCGCCGGCCGCCGCTCTAATTCATATGGCCGGCGCTCACCAGGAGGCCGGCCATATGTATAGTGGGCAGCGCGGCAGTGGTGACAATACATAGATTCATGCAATGCATGAATCTGTGTATTGTCTTTCAGTGGCGGTGCGGGAGCGAGAGGGGGCGGCGCTCCGGCGCCCTCTATAGACGCACCGCCACTGAATGTCAGTACCATTCAGTTCATTCCTGCTATTCTAGGGGGGTGAGTATAATGGTGAAAAAGGGAATGTCTTTTGTATGCAAAGAGTCTAGAATAGATGAATTGGGTTGCTGTATATTTTTCTGCATTGTTTAATAGAAAATGAACCATACATATCGGCAAACATTTATGTCCCTCCACCTTTTAAAATGGAGATCCTGTATAAATGAATGGGGTTTGTGTTAAATAAGGAAGGCATTCCAGTAATAGTGGTAGGGGATTTTAATGTAGTATTGTATAGAACAGTGGATAGATTCCCACCAGGGACACAGACTGATAGGAGGGGAGAGGGACGCTTAACCCAATTTCAGGAGGAGGTTGGATGGTGTGACATTTGGAGAACAGGGAAACCAGACGAGCGGCAGTATTCTTGTTTCTCGAACTCACACTCCACATTGTCTAGAATAGACATGGCCCTGGGAAATTGGGTAAGTCTGCAGTTAGTCAGTAAAATTGTTTATTATCCAAGAGGGGTGTCCGATCACTCTCCAATGGTGCTGACATTGAATACAGGGAAAAAGTGTCCCTCAAGTAACTGGAAAATAAGCCCCTTCTGGTTGGAACTTATGGGAAAACCAGAGGAGACAGGTATGAAACTGAGAGAGTATGGGGGCTTTAATTCAGGGACAGCACCAGTGGGAGTGATATGGGACGCCCTGAAGGCTTTCCTCAGGGGAGTATTGATCCAACAGGCGGCCAAGATTAAGAGAAACTCCAGGGAATGGGAAGAGAGGATTAGGAAAGAGGTGTTGGAGGCAGAAAAAGAATATGTGGAGGATCCAACCCTGACAAAACAAAGGAGATGGCTTGAGAAACAGCAGGAGTATAAAATGGCGGTCATAAGGCAAGTAGAGAATAAGCATCTCTTCCAAAGACAGAGTGCCTTTGCGGAAGGGGAGACTGTAGGCCATACATTGGTTCTCTTGGCTAAAACCAATTTGGCTCCTTCTAATACCCCCTCAGTTAGTTGGGGGGGGGCGGGATATCCTCTCAAACATCCGTAATACTGGATACATTTGTGACATACTACCAGGACCTATATAAGTCAAAAAGGGAAGATGAGATGGCACAAATGGATGGGTTCCTGGGGGGAATAGAAACACCAGTTTTAATAGAGGAGGACAGAAGTGTTATAGAAGCCCCAATAACTTTAGAGGAACTGCAACAGGCAGTGGTGGGGATGCCCAATCAGAAGGCCCCCGAGCCAGATGGTTTACCAGTAGATATTTATAAATAGTATGGTGAGGTGCTGCTCCCGGAACTATTGAAGGTGCTAAACTTGGTGGCAGAAGGGGGGAGGCTGCCTGCCTCGATGGCAGAAGCCACCATAATAGTGCTCCAGAAAGAGGGGAAAGATCAACTAGACACATCATCCTACAGACCGATATCATTGCTATGCTCAGACGTTAAAATATTGGCTAGGGTGCAGGCGGCTAGGATGAATAAATATATACAGAAACATATACATCCGGATCAATCCGGATTCATCCCCAATAGATCTACTAGCGCCAACATCAGGAGGCTGTATTTGAATTTACAGACGCCAACTGAGAATATGTGTGGCAGAGCCATTCTATCCCTGGACGCCACTAAGGCTTTCGACAGCCTAGAGTGGGACTATCTTTGGCATGTCCTAGAGAAATTTGGGTTTGGCCCTGTTTTCATTAAATGGGTAAAAACACTTTATAAGCGAAAAAATAAAAATTAACAACAAATACTCAAAGATGTTCAGGCTAGAGAGGGGGACAAGGCAGGGATGCCCCCGGTCCCCCCTTCTCTTTGCTTTGGCAATAGAGCCATTAGCAATTGCGATTAGAACCACACAGGGTATACAAGGGTTCCAGAGAAAGGCAGGGGAGGAAAAAAACGCACTTTATGCGGATGATGTCCTGCTTTTCTCGGGGGACTCTACAACATCTCTAAAAACGGCAGTGTAGACAGTGGAGGCATTTGGACGATTCTCGGGCCTGGTGATAAACTGGGAGAAGTCCGTACTTCTGCCGGTGGACCCAGTAGGCAATGCCATTTTTAAGGAATCCCCCAATCAAAAATAGTGGAGAAAATGGAGTATCTGGGGATAGTGGTAACACGAGACCCAGAACAATACATCAGTAACATACATCTAGAGCCACTCTTAGTCAAGTTTTTTTTTTTTTTTTTGATTTTCAAAAAAGGTTTATTGTGATTAGATGCAGTACAATTATATAAAAAAAAGGGTAACAAAAGACCCCAATCGAGGTCGGTACAGAATATGATCATTAGAAACAAACAAGAGAAGGCCACTTGGAAATAAGTTCCATCACAGAATCATAGACCACAGTGTATGATATAGAGGGTAGAGCGGACTCTGTATACAAAAAGTAGGTGCCAATAAATTTAAAGTAGGCCCTGAGGGACAACGGCCCTACATCTACTCCCTACCAGTCCACGCACCCCAATTGGGATCCTGCTGTGCATGGAGCGATCGGGAATAGAGCACCCAGGGAGGGATATGAACAAAGGGCTTGGCAACCTGCAAACCGGTTGCTGACCCCCTGAGTGGGCGAACCATCCGGGGGGAGTCTGAGCTTGAACCTCTGTTAATTGGCCCGAAGGGGTTAAAGAACCCAACTAGCGGAGTGGCTTCCAAAAGCCTGTAAGGCGGACCATCTAGCTGTACCCATCAACATAAAAAAAAAAAAAGACTGATCAGATATAATCCCTGAGTAGCCAGTGACAGTCTAAGATAGAGATCGAGAGTAGGAAGAAAAGAAGAGGAGAAATAGGGATAGAAAAGAGATGGGAGAGCGAACTAGAGAATAAGAGGGAAAGGAGGGGGGGACCGGGAAGTCAGGATTCCTCGTGGAGAGGAGGGAAGAATGACCAGCAACAAGCCAATTAGGGGTTGTCTACATGTGTAGCCCAGGGTTCCCAGATAAGACGGATTTTTTCTGGGGTGTCTAGTAAGGTATTAGAAATCCTTTCCTGAGTCATTATCCAGGAAATCTTGTGTTTAGCTTGGCGAAATGACGCCGAGGGCGACTTCCAGGCGTGAACCAAGGTAATCTTGGCCCCCAGAAGGATGAAGTGTATGAGAGAGCGGGACAATTTAGGGACCTTAGGGATAGCATCATTAAGGAGGGCAATAGTAGGGTCTTGCTTCACCTCAAAACCAGTGACTTTGCGAATGAGGCAGAAAATTCTATTCCAGAACCCCCTAATTTTAGGGCATTCCCAGAGGGTGTGGAGGAGAAAGCCTACGAGGCCACAACCTCTGAAGCAGAGGGGGGAAGTCTGCGGATAAAACCTAGAAAGGCGAGTAGGGACCAGGTACCATCTGGAGATGACCTTAACGTCAGCTTCCATCAGGGAGGTGTTTAGGATACCCTTAAATGAGCGGGGAAAGTTTGTGTACCAAGTGTCTAGATCCCATTCAAACTGGAGGTCCTGCTCCCATTTCAACATATAGCTCGCTTTGCCCTGAGGGTCAGCTAACGCTGAATAGATCAGGGAGATGCCTCCCCTGACGCCCATGGCTGAGGAGCACCAAAGCTCATATTGAGTAACAGAGAGTGGGTTGTCTGAGCTTTTCCAGACCCCACGCAAAAAATGTAACAATTGATAATAGCGGAAAGTTTCGGAAGAGGGCATGTCCAGTTTGGAAGTGCAGTATTTGAGCAAGATGGGACCATCATTGTTAAAATATTGTCCTATTCTGTATAGACCCTTGTCGAGCCACCATCCAAAAGCCTTGATATTCAGACCCGGGGGGAATTGGGGGTTGTGGAAGATATGAGCCAGGGGATGCCAGGGAGAGGTCAGTGAGGGATGTTTATGAAGGGTATCGCAGAGGGCCATTGAGTGAGGGCCATTGAGTGCCTTTCTATGTCTACCCAATCTGGTTTAGGTCCTTTAGTATATATCGCTGAGAATTGACAGAGTTGGGCTGCTTGGTAGTACCACCACATATTGGGAAGACCCAGGCCTCCTTTCTTCCTTGCCCTATACAGAACTTTTTTAGATAGACAATGTCCCTTGCCCCCCCATATGAACTGTATGATTTTCGATTGGAATCTATCCAGTGCTCGCTTCTTGACAGGGATAGGCAGGGACCGGAAAAGATAAAGCAATTTGGGCAAGAGGGTCATCTTGACCGAGTTGACTCTGCCCAGCCAGGACAAATTATAGAGAGACCATTGTGTAAGTTCATCTGTGAGTTTTTTGAACATGGCAGGGTGTTGGAATAGGAGCTCTACTTTAGGGGTAAGGAATAGGGATGAGCTTCGTGTTCGAGTCGAACATACGTTCGACTCGAACATCGGCTGTTCGATCGTTCGACGAAGATCGAACGATTTGGGCCGTTCGCGCCAAATTCGAGTGACGCGAACGGCCCACAATGCACTACGCCATCGCAGTGTCATCCAGGCGCTGTGATTGGCCAAGCATGCACTGTGACCCCGCATGCTTGGCCAATCACAGCGCCGGCAGCGAGGAGAGCAATGATTGGCCACAGGCAGGATGCCTGTGGCCAATTATTGCTGAGGGTGTTTAGTACACGCCCCACACTATAAAAGGCCGCCAGCACGGCGGCCTAGTGTAGTGTGTTCCGGAGCAGGGAAAGACAAGCATAGGCAGGGACAGTGACATTTCTTTCTTTCTTGCTAAACCTGGATTCCTTTAGTTTAGGGAAAGAGAAGGATAGGTAGGGAGAGTGTCAGTGTGTTTTACTGTGCAAGTCCTTGTTTCTAGGGACAAAGAAGGAAAGTGAGGGGAATTCTCCTTGTGCTATAGTGTGCTTTAAAAAAACATTTTTTCTAGGGACAGAAAACTCTAGGTAGGGAGAGTGTCAGTTTCTTTCACTGTGCCAGTCCTTGTTTCTAGGGACAAAGAAGGAAAGTGAGGGGAATTCTCCTTGTGCTATAGTGTGCTTTAAAAAAACATTTTTTCTAGGGACAGAAAACTCTAGGTAGGGAGAGTGTCAGTTTCTTTCACTGTGCCAGTCCTTGTTTCTAGGGACAAAGAAGGAAAGTGAGGGGAATTCTCCTTGTGCTATAGTGTGCTTTAAAAAAACATTTTTTCTAGGGACAGAAAACTCTAGGTAGGGAGAGTGTCAGTTTCTTTCACTGTGCCAGTCCTTGTTTCTAGGGACAAAGAAGGAAAGTGAGGGGAATTCTCCTTGTGCTATAGTGTGCTTTAAAAAAACATTTTTTCTAGGGACAGAAAACTCTAGGTAGGGAGAGTGTCAGTTTCTTTCACTGTGCCAGTCCTTGTTTCTAGGGACAAAGAAGGAAAGTGAGGGGAATTCTCCTTGTGCTATAGTGTGCTTTAAAAAAACATTTTTTCTAGGGACAGAAAACTCTAGGTAGGGAGAGTGTCAGTTTCTTTCACTGTGCCAGTCCTTGTTTCTAGGGACAAAGAAGGAAAGTGAGGGGAATTCTCCTTGTGCTATAGTGTGCTTTAAAAAAACATTTTTTCTAGGGACAGAAAACTCTAGGTAGGGAGAGTGTCAGTTTCTTTCACTGTGCCAGTCCTTGTTTCTAGGGACAAAGAAGGAAAGTGAGGGGAATTCTCCTTGTGCTATAGTGTGCTTTAAAAAAACATTTTTCTAGGGACAGAAAACTCTAGGTAGGGAGAGTGTCAGTTTCTTTCACTGTGCCAGTCCTTGTTTCTAGGGACAAAGAAGGAAAGTGAGGGGAATTCTCCTTGTGCTATAGTGTGCTTTAAAAAAACATTTTTTCTAGGGACAGAAAACTCTAGGTAGGGAGAGTGTCAGTTTCTTTCACTGTGCCAGTCCTTGTTTCTAGGGACAAAGAAGGGAAGTGAGGGGAATTCTCCTTGTGCTATAGTGTGCTTTAAAAAAACATTTTTTCTAGGGACAGAAAACTCTAGGTAGGGAGAGTGTCAGTTTCTTTCACTGTGCCAGTCCTTGTTTCTAGGGACATAGAAGGAAAGTGAGGGGAATTCTCCTTGTGCTATAGTGTGCTTTGAAAAAACATTTTTTCTAGGGACAGAAAACTCTAGGTAGGGAGAGTGTCAGTTTCTTTCACTGTGCCAGTCCTTGTTTCTAGGGACAAAGAAGGAAAGTGAGGGGAATTCTCCTTGTGCTATAGTGTGCTTTAAAAAAACATTTTTTCTAGGGACAGAAAACTCTAGGTAGGGAGAGTGTCAGTTTCTTTCACTGTGCCAGTCCTTGTTTCTAGGGACAAAGAAGGAAAGTGAGGGGAATTCTCCTTGTGCTATAGTGTGCTTTAAAAAAACATTTTTTCTAGGGACAGAAAGCTCTAGGTAGGGAGAGTGTCAGTTTCTTTCACTGTGCCAGTCCTTGTTTCTAGGGACAAAGAAGGAAAGTGAGGGGAATTCTCCTTGTGCTATAGTGTGCTTTAAAAAAACATTTTTTCTAGGGACAGAAAACTCTAGGTAGGGAGAGTGTCAGTTTCTTTCACTGTGCCAGTCCTTGTTTCTAGGGACAAAGAAGGAAAGTGAGGGGAATTCTCCTTGTGCTATAGTGTGCTTTAAAAAAACATTTTTTCTAGGGACAGAAAACTCTAGGTAGGGAGAGTGTCAGTTTCTTTCACTGTGCCAGTCCTTGTTTCTAGGGACAAAGAAGGAAAGTGAGGGGAATTCTCCTTGTGCTATAGTGTGCTTTAAAAAAACATTTTTTCTAGGGACAGAAAACTCTAGGTAGGGAGAGTGTCAGTTTCTTTCACTGTGCCAGTCCTTGTTTCTAGGGACAAAGAAGGAAAGTGAGGGGAATTCTCCTTGTGCTATAGTGTGCTTTAAAAAAACATTTTTTCTAGGGACAGAAAACTCTAGGTAGGGAGAGTGTCAGTTTCTTTCACTGTGCCAGTCCTTGTTTCTAGGGACAAAGAAGGAAAGTGAGGGGAATTCTCCTTGTGCTATAGTGTGCTTTAAAAAAACATTTTTCTAGGGACAGAAAACTCTAGGTAGGGAGAGTGTCAGTTTCTTTCACTGTGCCAGTCCTTGTTTCTAGGGACAAAGAAGGAAAGTGAGGGGAATTCTCCTTGTGCTATAGTGTGCTTTAAAAAAACATTTTTTCTAGGGACAGAAAACTCTAGGTAGGGAGAGTGTCAGTTTCTTTCACTGTGCCAGTCCTTGTTTCTAGGGACAAAGAAGGGAAGTGAGGGGAATTCTCCTTGTGCTATAGTGTGCTTTAAAAAAACATTTTTTCTAGGGACAGAAAACTCTAGGTAGGGAGAGTGTCAGTTTCTTTCACTGTGCCAGTCCTTGTTTCTAGGGACATAGAAGGAAAGTGAGGGGAATTCTCCTTGTGCTATAGTGTGCTTTGAAAAAACATTTTTTCTAGGGACAGAAAACTCTAGGTAGGGAGAGTGTCAGTTTCTTTCACTGTGCCAGTCCTTGTTTCTAGGGACAAAGAAGGAAAGTGAGGGGAATTCTCCTTGTGCTATAGTGTGCTTTAAAAAAACATTTTTTCTAGGGACAGAAAACTCTAGGTAGGGAGAGTGTCAGTTTCTTTCACTGTGCCAGTCCTTGTTTCTAGGGACAAAGAAGGAAAGTGAGGGGAATTCTCCTTGTGCTATAGTGTGCTTTAAAAAAACATTTTTTCTAGGGACAGAAAACTCTAGGTAGGGAGAGTGTCAGTTTCTTTCACTGTGCCAGTCCTTGTTTCTAGGGACAAAGAAGGAAAGTGAGGGGAATTCTCCTTGTGCTATAGTGTGCTTTAAAAAAACATTTTTTCTAGGGACAGAAAACTCTAGGTAGGGAGAGTGTCAGTTTCTTTCACTGTGCCAGTCCTTGTTTCTAGGGACAAAGAAGGAAAGTGAGGGGAATTCTCCTTGTGCTATAGTGTGCTTTAAAAAAACATTTTTTCTAGGGACAGAAAACTCTAGGTAGGGAGAGTGTCAGTTTCTTTCCCTGTGCCAGTCCTTGTTTCTAGGGACAAAGAAGGAAAGTGAGGGGAATTCTCCTTGTGCTATAGTGTGCTTTAAAAAAACATTTTTTCTAGGGACAGAAAACTCTAGGTAGGGAGAGTGTCAGTTTCTTTCACTGTGCCAGTCCTTGTTTCTAGGGACAAAGAAGGAAAGTGAGGGGAATTCTCCTTGTGCTATAGTGTGCTTTAAAAAAACATTTTTTCTAGGGACAGAAAACTCTAGGTAGGGAGAGTGTCAGTTTCTTTCACTGTGCCAGTCCTTGTTTCTAGGGACAAAGAAGGAAAGTGAGGGGATTTCTCCTTGTGCTATAGTGTGCTTTAAAAAAACATTTTTTCTAGGGACAGAAAACTCTAGGTAGGGAGAGTGTCAGTTTATTTCACTGTGCCAGTCCTTGTTTCTAGGGACAAAGAAGGAAAGTGAGGGGAATTCTCCTTGTGCTATAGTGTGCTTTAAAAAAACATTTTTTCTAGGGACAGAAAACTCTAGGTAGGGAGAGTGTCAGTTTCTTTCACTGTGCCAGTCCTTGTTTCTAGGGACAAAGAAGGAAAGTGAGGGGAATTCTCCTTGTGCTATAGTGTGCTTTAAAAAAACATTTTTTCTAGGGACAGAAAACTCTAGGTAGGGAGAGTGTCAGTTTCTTTCACTGTGCCAGTCCTTGTTTCTAGGGACAAAGAAGGAAAGTGAGGGGAATTCTCCTTGTGCTATAGTGTGCTTTAAAAAAACATTTTTTCTAGGGACAGAAAACTCTAGGTAGGGAGAGTGTCAGTTTCTTTCACTGTGCCAGTCCTTGTTTCTAGGGACAAAGAAGGAAAGTGAGGGGAATTCTCCTTGTGCTATAGTGTGCTTTAAAAAAACATTTTTTCTAGGGAAAGAAAACTCTAGGTAGGGAGAGTGTCAGTTTCTTTCACTGTGCCAGTCCTTGTTTCTAGGGACAAAGAAGGAAAGTGAGGGGAATTCTCCTTGTGCTATAGTGTGCTTTAAAAAAACATTTTTTCTAGGGACAGAAAACTCTAGGTAGGGAGAGTGTCAGTTTCTTTCACTGTGCCAGTCCTTGTTTCTAGGGACAAAGAAGGAAAGTGAGGGGAATTCTCCTTGTGCTATAGTGTGCTTTAAAAAAACATTTTTTCTAGGGACAGAAAACTCTAGGTAGGGAGAGTGTCAGTTTCTTTCACTGTGCCAGTCCTTGTTTCTAGGGACAAAGAAGGAAAGTGAGGGGAATTCTCCTTGTGCTATAGTGTGCTTTAAAAAAGTAGGATTTTTAAAACAGCTTACCTGTAAAATCCTTTTCTTGGAGTACATCACGGGACACAGAGCAGCATAGTCATTACTATGTGGTTATATAGAATTACCTTCAGGTGCTGGCACTGGCAACTTCCAAAACAGGAAGTACCCTCCCCTATATAAGCCCCTCCCATCCGGGAGTACCTCAGTTTTGTAGCAAAGCAATACGTGTCCCCAAAAGAGGGGTGGGAGCTCTGTGTCCCATGATGTACTCCAAGAAAAGTATTTTACAGGTAAGCTGTTTTAAAAATCCTACTTTCTTGTTCATACATCACGGGACACAGAGCAGCATAGTCATTACTATGTGGGACGTCCCAAAGCAATGCCACATGAGGGGGGGGATACACCATACATAAGCTGGGCGCCATCAGGCATGAGGATCTTTTGCGGCCTGCAACACACTGCGCCCAAAGGCGACATCCTCCTGACTTCTAACGTCCACCTGGTAGAACCTAGTAAACGTGTGTACTGAAGACCATGTTGCGGCCTTACAAATTTGCGCCAGGGAGGCCTGGTGATGCACTGCCCATGAAGTTCCAACTGCTCTCGTGGAGTGCGCCCTAACTTTGAACGGAGGCGGTCTACTTCTCAAGCCATAGGCTTGTATTATGACCTGTCGAATCCACTTGGCTAAAGTAGATTTTGATGCTGCCTGACCCTTTCTGGGGCCTTCCGGCAGAACAAACAAAGAATCCGTTCTACGAATCTGAGCAGTGGCTTTTAGATAAGCTTTAACTGCTCTTACTACATCCAAAGAATGCAATAACTTTTCCTCTACCGAGCTTGGTTTGGGGAAAAAAGAAGGAAGAACCACATCCTGGTTCAAGTGAAACCTCGATACCACCTTAGGAAGAAAGGCTGGGTGAGGACGTAATACTACCCTGTCCTTATGGATAACCAGATATGGCTCTTTACAGGACATGGCGGCTAATTCCGACACTCTTCTAGCCGAGCATATGGCTACTAAAAATATCAATTTCCTGGTGAGTAGAACCAAGGAAATGTGCCGCAAAGGTTCAAATGGCTGCTTCTGCAGAACCGACAGAACCAAATTTAGATCCCATGGGCATATGGGAGCCTTAATCGGTGGAATAATACGAGTCACACCTTGCATAAAGGATTTGACAAGTGAATGCATAGCCAGGGGCCTTTGAAATAGTATTGACAAGGCCGAAACCTGGCCCTTGATAGTACTTAAGGCAAACTTCCTGTCTACAGCCCACTGCAGGAAGTCCAGAATTCTGCCTATAACGTACTTACGTGGATGCCATTTTCTGGCCTCGCACCAAGTGATGTACGCCTTCCAAACTCTATAGTAGATCTGCCTGGATACAGGCTTCCTGGCATTGATTATAGTTGATACCACAGAGTTAGAGAGACCTCTCTTCTTTAGGATGTGGGATTCAATAGCCAGGCCGTTAAACTTAGAGTTAGTAAGGAAGGGTGGTATATCGGTCCTTGCGAAAGCAGGTCCGGACGACGTGGAAGGGTCCAAGGACTCCCCACAGACATTTTGATGATCTCCGCGTACCAGGCCCTTCGGGGCCACGCTGGAGCCACCAGGATCACCGGCTTCTTCTCCAACCTGACTCTGCGAAGGAGTCGAGGCAACAATTGTAGCGGAGGGAATGCATATATCAGTCTGAACTGATCCCAAGGGAACACCAGAGCATCCGAGCCGCAAGCGAGGGGATCCCTTGTCCGGGAGACAAATCTGTCCACCTTTGCGTTGAATCTGGATGCTAGCAGATCTACATCCGGTGTTCCCCACCGCTGACATATTGCTCGGAAGACCTCGGGATGAAGGGACCATTCCCCTGGGCATAACTGTTGGCGACTCAGAAAGTCCGCCTTCCAATTCTCCACCCCTGGAATGAAGACAGCTGATATACATGGGACATGCTTTTCTGCCCATTCCAGGATGTGACTTACTTCCCTCTGGGCTGCACGACTCCTGGTGCCTCCCTGATGATTGATATATGCCACTGCTGTGGCATTGTCTGATTGAATTCTGACAGGGGACCCTTGGAGTCTGGATGTCCAGGCTACTAGGGCGTACCGGGCTGCTCGTATCTCTAAGAGATTGATGGGCAGGGTTTTTACTACATTTGACCATCTGCCCTGGAGAGACCATTGCTCCAGTACTGCCCCCCAGCCTATAAGGCTGGCATCTGTAGTGACCACCTTCCAAGATATCGGGCTGAAGGGTTTTCCCTTCTGGAGATTCTGGGGGATCAACCACCAGCAGAGACTCTTCCGAACGGAAGGGGACAAAGCCATCGGGAAGTCTAGAGCCTGAACTTTTCCGTTCCAGGCTGACAATATGGCCCTTTGTAAATTCCTTGAGTGGAATTGGGCGTATGGTACAGCTTCGAATGATGCTACCATCTTTCCTAGCAGCCTCATGCACAGGCGTATGGACGGCTGTCTTTTTGCACAAAGCAGACGGACCAAGGCCCTCAAAGAGGATACCTTGTCCAGAGGTAAGAAAATCTTCCTCTGGTCTGAATCCAGCCGTAGCCCTAGATATACCAGGTTTTTCACTGGCTGTAGGGCTGACTTGTCCAGGTTGATGACCCAACCGTGAGACTCTAGATACTTGATTGTATCGACAATTACCACTTCTAGCTTGGCAACTGAGTGGTCCATCAACAACAGGTCGTCTAGGTATGCCATTATCGTTACACCCCGTGTTCTTAGATCGGCCAACAGAGGGGCCAGAATTTTTGTGAACACTCGTGGTGCTGTGGCCAGACCGAATGGTAAGGCTCTGAACTGAAAATGGCGCCCTTCTACTGCAAAGCGTAGGAATTTTTGATGACCTGGAAAGATGGGAACATGCAAGTAAGCATCTTTGATGTCGATCGAGGCTAACCATTCCTCCCCTTGTAGGGCAGCGGTGACCGATCGGATCGACTCCATCCGGAAAGACCGGACGTTTAGAAATTTGTTTAGACTCTTTAGGTCCAATATGGGTCTTATGTCCCCGTTTGGCTTCGGGACTGTGAAAAGGTTTGAGTAGAAACCCAACCCCCACTCTTCCATAGGAACCTCCATAATTACTCCTTGGAGCAATAGTTGTTCTAACGCCAATAGGAGAGACCCTCTTTTCAGAGGGTCTCTTGGCATGCCTGACCACATAAAATGGGACGGAGGAGACTCTTTTAACTCCAACTTGTATCCCAGAGTTACTGCGGAGAGCACCCATCTGTCTTTGATCGTCTCCCGCCAGGTCTCTGCGAACAACTGAAGTCTTCCCCCCACCCGTTTGAGTGGGGGCAGCCCTTCATAGGCTTGACTTGGAGGCTGGTTTAGTACCTCTTCGGATCCAGGGCTTTTTATTACCCTGTGGCTGTCCCTGATTTTTACCTCCTGAGTTTGACCGAGGAGGCCGTCGGAACTGCTTAGTAGCAGACGTCGCAGGGATAGGAGAGGTAGTCCTCTTAAAAGATGGACCCCTAGACCTCTTTTTACTCGGTAAGAGAGTACTTTTACCACTGGAAATCTTCTGGATATACTTATCCAGGTCTTCGCCAAAAAGGCGTTCCCCATGAAATGGGAAGCTAACTAAGAGCTTCTTACAGGGAGCTTCAGCAGACCAGTTTTTGAGCCACAGAAGCCTACGCATATGTACCAAAGACAGCGTGAGGCGGGAGGCCTGATGGATAGAATCCTTGATGGCGTCAACCGCAAAGCATAATGCTCTAGGCAGATCAGCCAGAGCCTGGGCCTGCTGGTCTGGCAAATCCCTCAGGACCATTTTCATTTGATCCTTTAAAGCTTGGCAGACCCCAATAGCTGCCACTGCTGGCTGTGTAACAGCCCCTGCTGTGGAAAAAGCAGATTTTAATAAAGATTCCAATTTTTTATCCACTGGATCTTTGAACATTTGAACATTATCTACTGGACATGTCAGTGATTTGTTCACAGAAGAGATGGCTGCATCCACCGTAGGAACATTCCATCTCTGGGTGAACTTTTCCTCCATGGGATAGATCACCGGAAACCTTTTAGGCGGAACAAATAGTTTATCAGGATGTTCCCAGTCCTGGTATATAAGTCCTTCCAATAATGGATGTATTGGAAAGGAGCAATTAACCTGGGGAGCTTTTAGCGACCCCAATGAGGAGACAGCAGTAGTTGATGGTTCAACAAGAGGCATTTTAAATGCAGATCGAACCATGTCAGTTAGGGTCTGGACCCACAATCTTTCAGTCTGCGATGCTGAAAATGGTTCATCTACTGTCGATTCCTCAAAAACAGAGCTAACCTCCTCCTGATCCCCTTCAGGTAGGTCGGTCCCTTCCTGGGACTGTTGCTCTGCCAACAGGCACTCTAATGGAGGTGATGGAGATCTGGCGCGCTTTCTTTCCTGTAGAGAAGAAGCGATCAATGCTGCCAATCTCTGCTCCAATCCCTCCAGAGTTGAGGAAAAAACCTCCTCTGTTATATATGCAGGAGCAGGTGGACTGAGGACAGCCGCAGTACCTGGCACTCCCGGGGGTTCCTTATGGGTATTAACCTCTGATTTCTCAGGGGAGGAGGGTGCAGATGACTGCTCCAGATCCTCAGAGCCCGATGGAGACCCCCTACACTTCCTGAGAGGTATATCTCGGAGTTTTTTAGGCGGCATATTCCTTAGTTCAAAGCTGAGGTATTCCAGCCGCAATACACCCCTTACTGAAATAGTCTAATGCAATTTGCTGCTATGTACATCAGTGGGTGTCTACTAATGCGTCTTTCTGGGGATGCCTGTATCAACCGCCCGCTGTAAGCCACTATACCATGCTACCAGCTCCTTTTCATGCTCTGTGTCCATAGCAAGCAGCGTGGACTGAGTCCTTTTATCTTGCTGGGACGCCCGCACATGCGCAGAAGCGCTGGGCGCACAGAGCGCGTCATCCGCCAGGCTCCGCCCCCTTTTTTGAAGCTAAACCTTATAAAAGGAAAGCATGTGTGCGCGCGCGCGCGTGCACGTGTGCGCTCTTGGCGCCATGTAGGGAGAGGAGCCAGGGTCCCTGTTTCACCAGGACTCGGGGATGGAAGGAAACTACTTGGCAGCATGACAGAGGAATGCAGCTTCCCTGATAGAGAGCTCACTCATCTGCCTGGACTTTCACCATGGAAGGAATAGTCCCAAGAAAAAAGACGTTCCACAGCGGCCTCTAGTGGACAAACACAGGTACCGCACCTTTGTCTTTTTTTTTTTTTTTTTAAAACCTCCTTTATGAAAAAACATTTCCAGGTTTACAGTTTTTTTAAAACTTCCCTTATGAAAAAACATTTCTAGGATTTCTTAGGCATATACAGCTATTAGCGGGAATACCCTTTAGGTAACAGGCAGAAAGACATATTAGGCTTGGGGGTCCCCTCAATAGAACCAAGTTCCTGAGGGGCCCCCACTTACCTTTTCCCCGCCGCAGGACTTTGTTTGGTCCACAGAAGCCCAAACTTCACCTCTCACGGCAGGCATTGTACTAGACCTTCAGGGACCGGGTTCCCAAGGATTCCACTCCCCTGGACCTGTATAGCACCCTGCACAGATAGCCTCTTGGTTTTGGGTATGACCAGAGCTCTGGATCCCAGGGTCCAGCCCTCGTAAGAGAGGCATTACAGGCAAAACCCTGCTCTTCTCTGCAAGGCCCGGGTACCGACCGTTTAGCTATGAAGCTTTTTTGGTCGGATCCGGAATAGCTTGCTAAGGCCCAGAGAACCTGTACACAAGCCCAGATGAATACATGTTAACCTTGGCCAACACCTTAGACACTGGCAAAAAAACTGAGGTACTCCCGGATGGGAGGGGCTTATATAGGGGAGGGTACTTCCTGTTTTGGAAGTTGCCAGTGCCAGCACCTGAAGGTAATTCTATATAACCACATAGTAATGACTATGCTGCTCTGTGTCCCGTGATGTATGAACAAGAAAACATTTTTTCTAGGGACAGAAAACTCTAGGTAGGGAGAGTGTCAGTTTCTTTCACTGTGCCAGTCCTTGTTTCTAGGGACAAAGAAGGAAAGTGAGGGGAATTCTCCTTGTGCTATAGTGTGCTTTAAAAAAACATTTTTTCTAGGGACAGAAAACTCTAGGTAGGGAGAGTGTCAGTTTCTTTCACTGTGCCAGTCCTTGTTTCTAGGGACAAAGAAGGAAAGTGAGGGGAATTCTCCTTGTGCTATAGTGTGCTAAAGCATTCCTCATCAACCATCTTTGAAATCCTTGTTTTTTGGACAGTCAGGGAAATTGTCGTTGTGCTATTCTGTGCAAAAGCAATCATCCTCAACCATATTTAGAAATCCTTAAGTAAAGGGACAGAGAAGGACACCTGAAGGTAGCCCTTATTGCTTTTTTCCCATCTCCCTGCAGGCCATCTATTAGAATGTCTGGAAGGCAAACAAGGAGAGGCAGACAGTCAGGAGGCAATAAAAGAGGGCAAGCAGGCTCTGTGTCTGGGGGCAACAGTGCTGGTCGTGGACGCGGTGCATTGTCATCAGCACATGGCCATGGGACACGCTTGTCCTTCTTTTCGGCAGCTGGACATGTTGAGCCACATCATGCCGAAGACTTGGTAGAGTGGATGACCAAGCCCTCCTCCTCCTCCTCCTCCTCTCTCACCCAGGCTCAGGGTACTGGCAAAGCAGCTGCCAAAGCGTCCTCTTCCCTGGTATCAATGTCAGACTCATCATCAGTCACTCCTTCCCTAGACCCACCATGTCCTCCTCCTGAGGAGTCCCCCGAACTGTTTGAGCACAGTGTTGGGTACATGCTCCAGGAGGATGCCCAGCGTTTCGAAGGGTCTGATGATGAAACCCAGCTACAGGAAGGCAGTAGCGTGAGAGCAGACAGAGGGGATGCTCAAGAAGGACACCAATCTGGCAGTCATGTTCCAGCAGCTGCAGCATACTGCCAGATTGGCTCCAGTGATGAGGAGGGAGGGGATGATGAGGTCACTGACTCCACGTGGGTGCCTAATAGGAGAGAGGAGGAGGAGGAGGATGAGGAGGAGGCACATCTCCAACGAGGCAGGATGCCCTTTGGTGGCCAGCGTAAGGGCAGTACACCGACGGAATCACACCGCAGAGCTCCGCCTGTGCAGGGTGCTGCCTCTGCCCGTCATTCAAAAAGTTCCTTGGTGTGGGCCTTTTTTGAGGCTAGTGCATCAGATCGCACAGCTGCTGTTTGCAACATATGTCTCAAGCGTATATCGCGTGGCCAAAACATCAGCCGCTTGGGTACCACATGCCTGACCAGACATATGTTGACCTGCCATGCAGCTCGTTGGCAAGCCTACCTCAAAGACCCACACCAAAGAACAAAGCGGACCTCTCCTTGCACCGCATCAGCTGGGATCTCCAACCCCACTATAACTTCAGTCCTCTCTGAAACATGCACTGAGAGGAATGAAGGTGTAGAATTAGGTGTGTCACAGCCAAGTACTTGCGGCCACTCTGCTAGCAGTACACCGACGTCTGATTCTAGCAGGCAAATTTCCCTGCCCCAGCTGCTGGACCGTCAAAAGAAGTTCACTCCCAGCCATCCACATGCCCAGCGGTTGAATGCTAGCTTGGCTAAATTGCTAGCGCTTCAACTGCTGCCTTTTCAGTTGGTAGACTCGGCCCCCTTCCGTGAGTTTGTGCAATGTGCGGTTCCTCAGTGGCAGGTTCCCAAACGCCACTTTTTCTCACGGAAGGCTATTCCGGCTCTCTACCGGCATGTGGAAGGCAATGTCTTGGCCTCGCTGGACAGGGCGGTCAGCGGTAAGGTGCATATTACTGCTGACTCATGGTCCAGCAGGCATGGACAGGGACGTTACCTTTCTTTCACGGCCCATTGGGTCACTCTTTTGGCAGCTGGGAAGGATGCAGGACAAGGTGCAGTAGTGTTGAAGGTTGTTCCACCACCACGCCTCCAAAATGCTACTACTGGTTGTGACACACCTCTCTCCTCCACCCCCTCCTCTTCTTCTTCCTCCATGGCCTCTTCCTGTGGTTTGTCCTATGAACCAGTGGTGCTCCGTAGCCGTTCACGGGGCTACGCAAGTACGCAGGCAAAAAGATGCCATGCCGTGCTTGCGCTGGTGTGTTTGGGGGACAGAAGCCACACTGGGGCAGAGGTCCTGTCTGCTCTGCAGGGCCAGGCCGAGAGGTGGTTGACGCCACGCCAGCTTAAGCCAGGAATGGTGGTTTGCGACAATGGCACCAACCTCCTCTCCGCCCTCCGACAGGGACAACTGACCCATGTGCCCTGTGTGGCTCACGTCCTTAACCTGGTGGTGCAGCGGTTCTTGGGCAGGTACCCGGGCTTACAGGATGTCCTGAGGCAGGCCAGGAAAGTCTGTGTGCATTTCCGCAGATCTTATAATGCCAGTGCTCGCCTGGCTGAGCTGCAAAAGGAGTTGAACCTGCCCAAGAACCGCCTTATATGTGACATGCCCACCAGGTGGAACTCAACGTTGGCCATGCTGCAGCGGCTGCACACGCAGCAGAGGGCCATCAATGAGTACCTGTGCGACTACGCACCAGGACAGGGTCAGGGGAGCTTGGTTTTTTTTCTCCACGCCAGTGGGGCATGATCAGGGATGCATGCACTGTCCTGGCACCATTTGAGGAGGCCACGAGGATGGTGAGCAGTGACAGTGCATGCATCAGTGACACTGTACCTCTTGTCCACCTGTTGGAGCACACGCTGCGTGGAATAATGGACAGGGCACTTGAGGCAGAACAGAGGCAGGAAGAGGAGGACTTCCTTGCCTCTCAAGGCCCCCTTTACCCAGACAGTGTTCCTTCTGTCCCACCCATCGCACAGGAAGAGGAAGAGGAGGAGGAGGAGGAGGAGGAGGAGGATTGTGTCAGCATGGAGGTGGAGGCTGGCACTCAGCATCATCAGCAGCAGTCTTTTAGGGATGATTTACAGTCCCAAGAAACCAGTGGACTTGTACGTGGCTGGGAGGAGGTGGCTGCGGATCATGTCGTCCTTAGTGACCCAGAGGACTCCGGAGCGAATGCCTCAGCAAACCTACGCTGCATGGCCTCCCTGATCCTGCAAAGTCTGCGGAAGGATCCTCGTATTCTTCGGATCAAGGAGAGGGACCATTACTGGCTGGCCACTCTCCTTGATCCACGGTACAAGGGTAAGGTTGCGGACCTTATGTTACCTTCGCAGAGGGAGCAGAGGATGAGACAACTCCGGGAGGCCTTGCAGAAAGGTCTGTGCAACGCGTTCCCAGAGACTGGGAGGTTACAAACTCCTGGTCCTGGACAACGAGTTGCTGAGGCTTCGGCCAGTCAAAGAAGGAGCGGTGGGGAAGGTGGCCGTCTGACCGATGCGTTCAGACAATTCTTTAGTCCGCAGCCCCAAAGTATGATCGGTTCCAGCAACCATCGCCAGCGTCTGATAAACATGGTGCAGGAATATCTAGGGGCAAGGTCAGACTTGGACACCTTCCCCACCGAAAATCCTCTGGCTTACTGGGTCTTGAGGATGGATCACTGGCCAGAGCTTGCACAGTATGCAATTGAGCTACTGGCCTGTCCTGCATCCAGCGTTCTTTCGGAACGCACATTCAGTGCTGCTGGAGGATTTGTCACGGATCACAGGGTGCGCCTGTCCACCGACTCGGTTGATCGACTGACTTTTATCAAGATGAACCAGTCTTGGATCACCACCAGCTACCACACACCTGATGCTGATATAACAGACTAATTGATTTTAACATGTCACATCCCTTCAAGACTGATGCTGATGCTGAGTGCCTGTGCTGTTATGTTGACTGGCTATCCTCCTCCTCCGAGTCCTCAATGATACGATTGATGATGATAGCTTGGAAGATCATTTTTGTTTATGGGTGCCGCCACCAGTGGCTAAGGCCCAATTTTTCAGCCCCTGTTTTACAGGGGCGTGTAATTACAATTTTTTTAGCAATAATTTGCCATAGGGCTCATTGCTGTGCTCCAAGTACAGTATCTGTGAGGGGTTGGAGTGTTGTGGCACCAGTGCCTAAGGCCCAATTTTTCAGCCCCTGTTTAACAGGGGCGTGTCATTACAATTCTTGATCTAATAATTCACAGCAGGGCCCATTGCTGCACCCACCAAGAGTAACTCTGAGGGCTTACAGTGTTGTGGCAACGCCACCACCACCACCACCACCACGAAAGGCCCAATTTTTCAGCCCCTGTTCAAAAGGGGCATGTAATTACAATTCTTGATCTAATAATTCACAGCAGGGCCCATTCCTGCACCCACCAAGAGTAACTCTGAGGGCTTACAGTGTTGTGGCAACACCACCACCACCACCACCACCACGAAAGGCCCAATTTTTCAGCCCCTGTTCAACAGGGTCATGCAATTACAATTCTTGATCTAATAATTCACAGCAGGGCCCATTGCTGCACCCACCAAGAGTAACTGTCAGGGCTTACAGTGTTGTGGCACCAGCACCACCATCAAAGGCCCAATTTTTACTACCACTGTTCAACAATTATATGTAATTAAAATTCCTGATATAATAGTTGACAGCAGGGCGTTCCAGCACCAACCAAGAGTAACTGTGAGTGCTTACAGTGTTGTGCCAACACCAACAACTAAGGGGCCTATTTCTGCAGAGTATATACGGCAGGTCCCTACTTTCAAACATCCAACTTACAAACGACTCCTACTTGCAAACGCAAGAAGACAACAGGAAGTGAGAGGAAATCTACCACTAGGAAGGAAAATTCTCTCCTGTAAGAATAAATATGGGAGAAAGGTGTCTCCTCTGTACTGATGCTTTATCAGCAATCCTTGTTTCAAGAAAAACACCACATTTCAAAAACAGTTGTCATTGGGACGGAAAGTGAGGTGAAATGTTCTGAACAGGGGCACAGACAGCAAAACAAATGTTACAGGGGTGATAACCCTTACCTATGTTTTCCAAAAAGTTTAAAAATAGATTTTTGGGCTGGAGCTACACTTAAACAATGTACCTGTTCAAAATTACAAACAGATTCTACATAAGAACAAACCTACAGTCTCTGTCTTGTATGCACCGCCTGTACACGGCTGTTCAGAGTATATAGGGCCTTTTTTATTTTATGTGCGGGGTTCCCCTTAATATCCATACAAGACCCAAAGGGGCTGGTAATGGGATGGGGTAGGGGGGGGGGTCATGGGGTAGCTATGCCATTTTTCTTAAAGATTTTCATCCATATTACCGGGACCAGACATTACATTAAAGCCGCAAGCAGTTTTAAATGGCTTTTTTTTCCTTTAGAAGTGTCATTTTGTGCAGGGACAGTTCTAAACACGGGAAACACGTGGCACTTCACAGGCATACTTTAGACACCCCCCAGGTACGATATTTAAAGGAATATTTGACTTTTTTTTTTTCACTTTATGCATCATTAAAATGACTGCTCCCGAAAAACGACCGTTTTTAAAACTTCTTTTTGCATTGATACATGTCCCCTGGTGCAGAACCCGGGTTCCCAAACCCTTTTTAGGACAATAACATGCATAATAGTTGTTATAATTAGCACTTTAGAATTCGAACGTTCGCATCCATTGTATTTAATAGGGTTCTAATGTTCGTACGAACTTTCGGTCCGTTCGCGGGTTCTGGTGCGAACCGAACCCGGGGGTGTTCGGCTCATCACTAGTAAGGAAAACTCCCAAATAGGGAAGAGAAGGGGCGCACCAGGAGAAGGGAAAGTTCGTTTTGAGCCTATCGACTATATCTTGGGGTGTAGTGACGTTCAGGGCCATTGACTTTGCCATGTTGACCCGAAGGCCTGAAACCGTTCCAAAAGTGTTGAGGAGATGGAGAATATTGGGGGTCGACTTGAGGGGGGAGGTAATGAAGAGGAGGACATCGTCCGCAAAGAGGGCACATTTGTGTGTATGTTGACCACATTGAACCCCATGAATGTCTGGGTGTTGTCTAATTGCTAGAGCTAGGGTTTCTATTGCTATAGCGAAGAGAATAGGGGAGAGCGCACAGCCCTGTCTGGTACCTTTTAAGGTTGGGAATTGATCGGAGAGATGTCCCTGCAGTTTGATCTGGGCTTTCGGGGAGGAGTATAGAGACTCCAGGGTTCTTAGGAATTCTGGGCCAAAGCCCCAATGGCGTAAGATGGTGAAAAGGTATGGCCAGGTGACCGTATCAAAGGCCTTTTGGAGGTCTATAGAGAGAATGTATCCCCTCTGAGGGGACCCGCCATCCCAGGAGGATTGCATGAGGGAGATCAAATCTACCGCTCTCCTGATCTGGTCCGGCCCCTGTCTCCCGGGGATAAAGCCCACCTGATCCTTATGAACATAAGAAGCGATGAAGGAGGCCATTCTGTTGGCCAAAATCTTAGTCATGATTTTCAGATCATTATTGATCAATGAAATTGGCCTATAGTTGCCTACATCACTAGGATCCTTTCCCTGTTTGGGGATCACGGAGATATATGCAAGATTGGCAGCGGGTTCGAGAGTGGAGCCTTCACGTAGGGAGTTAAAGAGACGGGCCAGACGAGGAGAGAGGACCCCAGAGAAGGTTTTGTAATAAAGAGCGGAGAAACCGTCCGGCCCTGGCGCCGAGTCTGTTTTGAGGTTTTTGATAACTTCCTGGGCCTCCTCAGTGCGAAATGGTGATTCCATCATGGATCTATGGGACTCTGACAGTTTGGGGAGAACAATGTTAACCAAAAAGGATTCTAGGGGAACAGGGTCAGCAGAGGAGGGAGATGAGTATAGTTTGGAGTAGAAAGCCTGGAAGGTTTCTAGGATCTTATGGGGGTTCTGCGTGAGAGAACCCGAAAGCGATTTAATCTTGGGTAAGGAGAAATTTTTGATCTTTGAGGAGAGCTTGGCTGCCAAGCGTGAGCCGATTTTATCAGCTTGTAAGTAGAATTTGCCGCTTAACCAGCTCAAGTGCTTGTCTGCGCTAGAAGTCAAGGCAAGATTCAGAGCAACGCGAGCGGATTCCAATATGGCCAGACTGGCGGGAGTGGGTTCAGACTTATGGGCTTTACTAAGCTGTTTAAAATCCCTTTCTAGGTTTTCTACATCCACCTTCTTACCTTTTTTCAGGTTGGAAGCCATTTGAATCATCTTCCCCCTCAAGACGGCTTTATGAGCTCCCCAGAGAGAGCTAGGGGTTGTGTCCCCGGTGTCATTGAGGAGGAAAAATTATTGGATGTCCCTTTCCAGCATTGTGCAGTGGACTGGGTTGGCAAGGAGGGATTTACTAAAGCGCCACTGAAGGGGGCCTGAAGGTGATAGGGAGCTAGAGATTTTAAGGGTTACTAAGGAGTGGTCCGACCACGGGACTTCATGTATCGAGGAGTGAGTGGCTGTGTGAATGTCCGAATTGGGTATGAAGATGTGGTCAATCCTGGCAAATGTTTTGTGGGGGGCAGAGTAATGGGTAAAGTCTTTAGCCATGGGGTTCAACTCCCTCCAAGAATCAATCAGGACCAAGTCGTGTAGGATTCGGGCGATTCTGAGGCTTTGTTTGGATGGTCTCTTAAGGCGGGTCCTGTCCTGGTGGGATTTGTCAAGTGTGTGGTCAAACGTGATGTTGGAGTCACCCCCTATTAGGATTCTACCTTCTAGATGAGAGGAGAGGGTTGAAAACATGGATGCGAAAAAATTTGCCTGGCCCTTATTGGGGGCATAGTATGAAACAAAAGAGTACGTCACCCATTCTATGAGCCCTTTGACCAGCAGAAACCTACCATCTTTATCACAAATTGTGAGGATGTGGGTGAATGGGATACGCTTAGCCAAAAGTATGGCCACCCCTCTCTGTTTGGTGTCAGCATTCGCAAGGTAGAAGGTGGGGAAGCTGAGGTGGAGGAAAGAAGGGGTATAGCTAGCTGGGAAGTGGGTCTCCTGGATAAGGACCACATCAAGGCTTCTGGCGTGGTAGCTCTGAAAGGCTTTTCGGCGTTTAGAGGGAGAATTAAGTCCCTGTGTATTGTGGGAAGCTACCTTCAAAGGCAGCTTGCGAGTGTTAGTCTCAGCCATGGGTGCCCGAGGGGGGGTGCGAGAATGTAAAAGGGGAGCTCACCTGAAGAGAAGGGAGAATCCGGACATCCAGCGTGAAGTAGGTTATCAACAAACGCCCTGAAACCAGGTCTGGGGAAGGTCTCCGCGAGGAATCCTGGAGGAGAGGGGAGGAGAACACTGTGGGGAGGAGAAAAGGCAGGGGTGAAGAAATAGAAGAGATAGAGGAGAAAAGAACAGAGATGTCATTATGTTGGTCAAATAAATCACAGGAAGAATACAAAACAAACATATGCGAAAATTCTGAGAAAATTCAACAGGACCGGCTAGCCGGGTCCAAGTCCAGGGACTCCTGCAAGAGGGGCCCTGGAGAGGGTGCAACCCCAGTAGGGGTCGTCTACCTGATGTCACCAGAGGGATTAAAAGTCCCTCCGCGTCACAACAGAGAGAGTGGCATGATGAGCTGCTCCGGCCATCAGAGCCCCCAGTAAAACAGTACTGGAACGGCTAAAGTGCAAAAAATTCTGTAAACACACAAAAAAAACGTTCCGTAAAATTGCATAACCAGAATATAACTAGTGCAAGGAGTGGAACCTGCAAGGGAGGGATAGAGAAGGTGGGGAGGGAGGGTAGGAGGGGGAGAGGGAAGTGGGGGGAGGAGGGGGGGAAAGGGGAAGGAAGGGTAGAGGCTACTAGGCCTAACCATAGGTAAGAACTAGAACAGGCATATCATAAATGCAACAAGTCAGAAAGTCAATGAAAGCGTCCTCCTCATCGAGGTGGGAGGAACGGCAGGTATTGGGTGTCCCAACTAGCCATAAAATGGGCAAGTGGGGCCCAAACCAAACAGATCAAGACCCTGGCCCGCCTGATGCAAGTCAGGGCTGTGCGGGTCCGTCTACCACCATACTAGAGGGGGAGAGTAGTTAGCTCTCTGAATCATTAGGGTAGTCAAAAAACATGACATCTCCCGTCCGGGAGTAAAAAAGAAGTCCCTCATCTCGGGGGGCGGGATTCTCTCTGTCTCTTTGTTTGTTGTTTATTCCATAATGGAGTCAGAGGACTGCCCGGGGGTGGACGCTTTGAGGAGCCTGATTTGGCTGTCGCTTGTTGTGTAGCAAGTTCTTGGGAGATAAGACCAAGGTGAAGCAGGAGACGTTCGCCATCTTGAAAGGTGGAAAAGCCAAAGGGTTTGTCCCTGAAATGAAATTGTAGGCGGAACGGAAAAGCCCAGCAGTACTTGATGGAAATCTGGATGAGGACCTCCAGGAGGGGTTTAAGGGATCTCCGTTTCTGGACCGTGGTGGGCGAGATGTCAGCAAAGAATTGGATTTTATTCCCTTGGAAGGAGAGATTGTCCAGGTTGCGGGTCTGTCTCATAACATCCTCCTTCACACCATAGTAATGGGGTTTGACTACAATGTCCCTTGGGAGACCATCCGGGCGGGGGGGGGCTGGAGGGCTCTGTGAGCACTGTCAAGTTCCAATCTGTGGTCCTGAATGTCTGGCATGAGTTCTTTAATGAACAACTTAACTGTGTTGGGGACGTCAGTAACAGATTCAGGGATCCCGCGTATACGGAAATTATATCTCCTACTTCTGTTCTCTAAATCATTGATTTTTGAGAGAGCTGTCTCAAGTTGATCTTGTAAGGTTTGGATGCATGTGGTATGTTGGTTAGTACGGGCAGCAGTGTTATCCACAGTCTGCTCAATTGCATCCATGCGGGCTCCCAGGCTCTGCAAATCAGCCTTAATGGTAGCAGTGATCTGCGAGGCGTTGTGAGCTAGGCCTGTGGCTAGCATTTCAGAAAAGTTCTGCAGCATGAGTTGCATGTCAGCGGAGTGGACTGGCTGCAAGGGGGAGGAGAGGTGGGGGCCTGCCAGGCCTAAGGGGGATTGCATCATGGGAGAGTGGGGGAGATCTCCAAAAGTTTGGTTCAGCAGGGACTCAGTGGATGCTGGGGAGATCCCTTGGGGGTTGCAAGTACTCACAGGAGTTGCCAGCAGTCCGTTCTGGTGCTGGTAATGGGATGGAGGATCCGCAATGGAGTCCAGGTTCTCCATGCTTCCTCGTGCTGCGGCCACCATCTTGTATGAAGCAGGGGCTGCCAGTGTAAAGTCCAGCTGGCGGCTCACCTCGCTCTTTTGCGAGCCGCCCGGCATATGTGACTGTGCCTGGTTCACCCGGGAGGCTATGGGTTCAGTTCAGGCCGGTTTCCGCTCATTCTGAAGGCTCAGGGGGCTGCAAGAGGCCAGAGCGGTGCGGAGCTCCCATTCAGAGCGTCTTCCCGGAAGTCCCGCGCATGCGCCTCCTCTTAGTCAAGTTTAAGCAAAAAGCCGATATTTGGGGACAACTCCCCCTATCGGTGGCCGGACGAAGCAACCTCATCAAGATGATTTGGATGCCACAACTACTTTACAAACTAATGGAAGAAGGGAAAGGCGAGGATTAGTCTCCAAACATTACAACTGCCAACAAATAAGGGAGGGCTGGCCGTCCCACACCCTCGCAGCTATTTTTAGCGGCACAGCTACAGCACCTGGGGTGGTGCATCATAGAAGAAGGAGGGAATGTCAGCGGGAAAATTATGTTAATGGGGGCCCCACACAACACCATAATAGAAACCCTGGAGGCCGAAACCTTTCCTGTTAAGAATCCAACATTAAAGATGGTTACAAGAATATGGCAGGCAGGAAAGCTAGCCTTGGGGTATAAGTGGCCAACGGAATACTCCCCCCCTCTGGGAAAATAAATACCTGCGAGAAATCCAAGTCATGGGGAAGTTAAAGGATTGTGAAAAGTCGGACATAACTAGACTGGCGCAACTATATGTAGGAAACACACTGAAATCCTTTTCAGAACTTAGCAGAGAGTATGCCATCCCAAATTCCCTGTTCTACACGTATCTCCAGATCAGACATGCCCTCCAAGCCCAATTCAAAGCGCACCCGGTGAGATGGCAAAAAATCCCCCACCTCCAACGGCTAATCAAGTAAGGAACCTCTAAACGCCTCCTTTCAGAATTATATACGCAGATTAGTGATGGTTCTATATTGGGGGAGAGCGTGGGAAAAAATAAAAGGAAATGGGAGGAGGATATAGGCCCTATAACAACTGAACAATGGGAACGGATATTGGAGTTAGGGACATCGGTGTCACTCTCCCCGTCACAGAGAGTATCCCACCTATTTTTAGTGTATATAGTTTATTACACCCCAAAGAGATTATATATGTTTGGAAGGAAACCTGATGACAAATGCCCTAGGTGTCAAGACACAGGCGACCTCATACACATGATGTGGAAATGCCCGAAGTTATACAGATATTGGGTTAAGGTATTAGACATCATAAATACAACCTTTGGGATTGCTCTGGAACCGGAGGCCAGAGTGTGCCTATTGGGTTGTATAGAGGAGAGGCATGAGCAAAAGGGCATCACGGTAGCGGTATTGAGGTGTCTGTTTCAGGCCAGAAATTAATAGCACAAAACTGGCAATCAAAGAAAGCACCGGCATCGGCAGAATGGGTTAATGTAATAAACACAACAGTGTGGAAGGAAAAAGTAGCTCTGACTAGACGTGGCAACTTTAACAAATTTAAAACATTGTGGGAGCCCTGGTTGAGTAGAACGGGGAGTCCACCCTAGAGAGGGGAGAGGAGTTTAGATCAGCAACCAGAAACTAGCCGCATAAGACAAAGAGAGCAAATAGAGAAAGAAAGGTGCACCCAACAGATAAAGAAGATTAATTCTCCCGGAGAGTAAAAAAATTGTTGTAGTGATGGTAGAATATGTGTGTGAACTACAAATAAGATGATGGGGGCGAAGGGGGGAGGGAAGGGAGGGCAATGGGTAAAGTGGGGGGCACTTTAAAGTCTACACAATGTGACGCATGTATAAAGATGTATGTATTTTAAACAGATGTTTTGTACTGAAGAAAATAATAAAGAATATAAAAAAAAAAAAAAAAAAGCTACACTCGGATGAGGAGGAGGAGCGGGAGGAGAAGAACGGCCGGAAATAACAGGGAAAATTAGCTATTTGCGGGCTTCGGTTTACTATGACACTTACTATGACACTTCAAAGGATCTATGTGAAGGGACTGGCAGTGATTTTTTTTTTATCTTTAGAGTATGCAGGGGGCTGTCCCAGGGCTAGGAGAGGCGGGACGGCTGACATGACACCCCCGCCCAATCCCCCCCCCGTTGGTAAAAGAAAGAGATATTGGCATATAACACGCAGGCACAATTTGTCCTCTAATTTCAGGGGGGAAAGTGTGTGTTATTCTCCGATAAATACGGTATATATATATATATATATGCACGCAGTATCTCACAAAAGTGAGTACAACCCTCACATTTTTGTAAATATTTTATTATATTTTTTTTAATGTGACAACACTGAAGAAATTACACTTTGCTACAATGTAAAGTAGTTAGTGTACAGCTTGTATAAGTAATAGTATACATTTGCTGTCCCCTCAAAATAACTCAAAACACAGCCATTAATGTCTAAACCACTGGCAACAAAAGTGAGTACACCCCTAAATGAAAATGTCCAAATTGGGCCCAAAGTGTCAATATTTTGTGTGGCCATCATTATTTTCCGGCACTGCCTTAACCCTCTTGGGCATGGAGTTCACCAGAGCTTAACAGTTTGCCACTGGAGTCCTCTTCCACTCCTCCATGACGACATCACGGTGCTGGTGGATGTTAGAGATCTTGCACTCCTCCACCTTCCATTTGAGATGCCCCACAGATGCTCAATAGGGTTTATGTCTGGAGACATGCTTCACTGGTCCATCACCTTTACCCTAAGCATCTTTAGCAAGGCAGTGGTCGTCTTGGAGGTGTGTTTGGGGTCGTTATCATGTTGGAATTTTGCCCTGCTGCCCATTCTCCGAAAGGAGGGGATCATGCTCTGCTTCAGTATGTCACAGTACATGTTGGCATTCATGGTTCCCTCAATGAACTGTAGCTCCCCAGTGCCGGCAGCACTCATGCAGCCCCAGACCATGACACTCCCACCACCAGGCTTGACTGTAGCCAAGACACACTTGTATTTGTACTCCTCACCTGGTTGCCGCCACATACGCTTGACACCATATGAACCAAATAAGTTTATCTTGGTCTCATTAGACCACAGGACATGATTCCAGTAATCCATGTCCTTAGTCTGCTTGTCTTCAGCTAACTGTTAGCAGGCTTTCTTGTGCATCATATTTAGAAGGGGCTTCCTTCTGGGATGACAGCCATGCAGACCAATTTGATGCAGTGTGTGGCGTATGGTCTGAGCACTGACAGGTTGACCCCCCACTCCTTCAACCTCTGCAGCAATGCTGGCAGCACTCATATGTCTATTTCCCAAAGACAACCTCTGGATATGATGCTGAGCACGTGCACACAACTTCTTCATGGCAAGGCCTGTTCTGAGTGGAACCTCTCCTGTTAAACCGCTGTATGGTCTTGGCCATCATGCTGCAGATCTGTTTCAGGGTCTTGGCAATCTTTTCATAGCCTAGGCCATCTTTATGTAGAGCAACGACCATTGGATTGAGATCTGGTGACTGTGGAGGCCATTGGAGTACAGTGAACTAACTAATTTAAAGAAACCAGTTTGAGATGATTTGAGCTTTGTGGCATGGTGCATTATCCTGCTGGAAGTAGCCATCAGAAGATGGGTACACTGTAGTCATAAAGGGATAGACATGGTCAGCAACAATAGAAAGCATGAATTTCCCCCTGAGTGGGACTTTAAATGGAAACAACACAAGAAAAAGGAGTATATAAAATTGATATTTATTGAAAAAAAAGAGATAAAAAATCAGTAATCACATATATGATGATTAGTAAAACACACAAAGACAGTTGACAAAAAACATATTTTCTTGCAGTAGAATTGGTACATATGTCTAGTAGTTATTCTCCAATGTCCGAAAAAACTCTTCGATACCCGACGTGTTTCAGGTTCAAAACCATTTCATCAGGGGTATTTATATAGGAGAATTTGTATTCAATATGGGGTTGGAGGTCTAGTCTAGCCTCAGTTTCAGCCTCTCAAACCCCATGGATAGTGCTGTATCACTCTCCCCCAAGATGAGAGATGTTACACTGGTAACAAGAACTTAAAAGCTAAGACAAGGGGGTCTCTCAGTAAGGGCCGGGTCAGGCCTTTCCACAAACCTTAATTTCAGAGGGAGATGGGAGATATATTGGATAATGTCTCTCGCTTCCTGTTCTGTATGTGAGGGTCCGTAGAGCATGCCATCTGCCCTCACAGTGTCATACCTTCGATATGGAAACAAGGTTAAGCGACTCAACTATGCACAGAAACATAGGAATTGGGGTGCAGAAAAATGGCAGCAGGTGTTCTGGACCGATGAGTCAAAATTTGAAAGATTTGGCTGTATCAGGAGGCAGTTTGTTCGCCAAGGGACTGGAGAGCGGTACACTAATGAGTATGTACAGGCAACAGTGAAGCATGGTGGAGGCTCTTTGTAAGTTGTGGAATGCATTTCTGCAAATGGAGTTTGAAATTTGGTCAGGATCAATGGTGTCTTCAATGCTGAGAAATATAGGCAGATTCTTATCCAACACGCCATACCATCAGAGAAGTCAATAGGAGCTAAATGGTAAAAAAAAAAAAAAAAAAAAAAAATGTAATGTCAATTTTCCAGGCAAATAGACAAGTAATTGTCAAACTAATAGAAAGGGAGGAATAGGCACTGCCCTGGGGAACATGTATCAAAACAAAAAAGTTTAAAAAATTCAGTTTGGCAGGGAGCATTATTTTAATAATAAATAAAGGGCAACATTAAAAGAGCACAATTCCTTTACATACACTTGTGGCACATCTGTATGGTGTACTGTATACCAATGTTTCTCAACTCCAGTCCTCAAGGCGCCCCAACAGGTCATATTTTCAGCATTTCCCTCAGATGAAACTGCTGTGGTAATTACCAAGGCAGTGAAACTGATCAAATCACCTGTGCAAAATAATGGAAAACCTGAAAACATGACCTGTTGGGGCGCCTTGAGGACTGGAGTTAAGAAACACTGCTGTATACAACCTACTGCAGCAAAACTGAAAAGAAAATTCAAAGAAAGAATGCCTTTTAACCATTTGCTTACTGGGCACTTAAACCCCCCTCCTGCCCAGACCAATTTTCAGCTTTCAGCGCTGATGCACTTTGAATGACAATTGCGTGGTCATGCTACGCTGTACCCAAATTTAATTTTTATCATTTTTTTTACACAAATAGAGCTTTCTTTTGGTTGTATTTGATCATCTCTGCGGTTTTTATTTTTTGCGCTATAAACAAAAAAAGGCTGACAATTTTTTTTACTTTTTGCTATAATAAACAGGGTTTTTTTTCTCAGAGCATAGGTGCAGGAACCCCCCTCTCTTAAAGTGGATGTAAACCCACTCTCATCCTTTCTAAACTACTGCCATAGTACTGATCTATAAGGATATAGATGCCTCCTGCATGTATCCTTATCTGTCAAATGTCTCCCCTCTGTCTGTTATAAAAACTGAAAAACTGCAGATTCTGTGGGTGGATCTGTTGTCTGGAGCTCGGTGGGTGGAGTCGTGATGTCAGTAGACTCCCCGCCCACCTCTACACTCCCCTTGTCAACATGTATTTTCTCCTGTGTGTTCCTTCTGCTATGATCACTAACATCCAGTCAAAATCCAGAAAAGTAACCAAATGACTTCAGAAAAGGAGTGGGGGTGGGAATTGAAAAATAATGCCTGTCTAAAGCTAGTGCACGAGATACAGTATGTAAATAACCTGTCACTCACAGCAAGGGGGCGGAACGGACAAAGGTAACTCTGTCCATTTTATCTCACTGAACAATAAAAGAGGATTGCTCAGAGCTGGATTTTTTTTTTTAACTCCTACCAAAATATACAAGAATATATACAGAAATATATACATATATACAAAACACAGAACCGCATGCCTCACAGCAACACAATACTTAAAAAAAACAAAAAAACAAAAACTGGCTACTAAAATGCCAGCTTCCACAACAACATGGAACCACATTTCCCAGTCATTGCCAGTACCAAAGAGAAAAAGACAAAAATAACCAATCTAAATACTAACAATATTAACTAACTATCACTCACCTAATTATTACCGGCGAGAATGTAACCAAGGTCTTCGCTGTCCGCAGCCCTACTATCAAAAGAAAATGTACAAAAACTAAGGGAGTGAAAAAGGACAGAAATGACCAACCCCCTAAGGAAAAGAGCCCAGGCTTCAAGGAGGCCGGAAGGAGAAACCCCTCCACAAACGGGCACTCCTATCTACCCCAACTCTCTCCCTTTCCAGATTCCTTACTTTCACCAGTTCCCGAAAAATATCACCCACCACCTCATGCACGGACAGGACTTTGCCCCTAGTGGACAACAAACACAGAGCGTGCCATGTGTAATAGAGAGTCCCTAGACTAACTAAATAAAGTGATGACAACTCAAAACCCCTGTGAGCTCTGAAGTCACCATACACCATCTCAGAATAGGACAAGGATGAGAGGCGGGGATAGCCAATGGCTTCCCCTGCCCCCTCAAGAACCTCAATGTTGAAAGGACACTCGACCAAGAAGTGGTCCGTGGTCTCCAGCGCCCCCCCACATTCCACACGAGGACAGCCCCTGTCCTCCAGGTTCCGGAATTTCAGGTTCCCACGGACATAGAGGTGTCCGTGAAAAGCCCTCCACGCAAGATCCCAAAACTTGCATGGGATTCTTGGGGAGTTCAGAAGGGCTAGCCCCTTCTCGAGGACTCTCTCTGGGCAATCCCTTAAAGACAGTGGCCTCAAAATGTCCAATGCCATGACCCTTGAGTACAACTCACGGTGACCCAGAGAGCCCACCTCAAGGGCAGTTATCCGCCACTGCCTCAGTACCTTCAAAGCCTGTGGGACATAGGAAGGAAGATACCCATGCGATCTACGAAGATCACCAGGCCGTCCCCCATCCTCCCACTTACTCAGGAACAGCAAGAGTCAGTTCTTGCATGAACGCTCCCATAGAGCAAGCACGTCCACAAAGATGGACTGCAGGTTAAACTTTACAAAAATGATAGTGAAAAACACTACTGGATTGACCATGTCTAACCCGCCATGCCTCTTCTGTCGGTACGTGACCTCCCTCTTAATCAGGTTTAGCCTGTTTCCCCACAACAGCAGGAAGAACAGGCCGCAGACCCGCGCATACAGAGATGCTGGCAAAATACAGACATACAGTAGGGGCCACCGACATTGTATATCCATCGCGATCCCATCGCGGAGATTCTCGGCGACAGGGTGCCGACATCTCGGCGACAGGGTGCTGACATCTCGCGCTCACTGCAATAGCGAGAAGGAGACGCTACACTGTATTAAACGGGATCCGACGTGGATTTCTGCCAATACCAGGCACTGTGTTTGGTATGAATCCTGAGCGGGAACTCCACGCCAAATTTTAAATAAAAAAACGGCATGAGTTCCCCCTCCAGGAGCATACCAGGCCCTTCGGTCTGGTATGGATTTGAAGGGGAATCCCCTAAGCCGAAAAAAACGGCGTGGGGGTCCCCCTCAAAATCCAAACCAGACCCTTATCCTAGCACGCAACCTGGCAGGCCGCAGGAAAAGAGGGGGGGACAAGAGAGCGCCCCCCCTCCCTCCTGAACCGTACCAGGCCACATGCCCTCAACATGGGGGGTTTGGTGCTTTGGGGCAGGGGGGCGACCTGCGGCCCCCCCCACCCCAAAGCACCCTGTCCCCATGTTGATGGGGACAAGGGCCTCGTCCCAACAACCCTGGCCGTTGGTTGTCGGGGGCTGCGGGTGGGGGCTTATCGGAATCCCCCTTTAATAAGGGGGCCCCCACATCCTGGCCCCCCACCCTATGTGAATGAGTATGGGGTACATCGTACCCCTACCCATTCACCTGGTGGAAAAAAATGTCAATAATAAACACACACAGGTTTTTAAAGTAATTTATTACACAGCTCCAGGGGTCTTCTTCCGACTTCGGTGGTCTCTTCTTCCGACTTCGGGGGTCTTCTTCTGCTCTCCGGTGCTCTCCGGTGCCTTTTTCCTTCTGCCGGGCTTTTCCACTTTCTTCTTCCAGCTCTTTTGCTAGCGGAGAGGCCCGGTCTTCCCCGTCTCTCATGACGTCACAGTCACATGCTCCCATGACATCACAGTCACATGCTCCGGGGCCACCCGGAGCATGTAACTGTGACGTCATGAGAAGCCTATATAAATCGTTGCGGACCGAACACCCAGCATTTCAGCGGGAGGAAGCGACGAGTGAACATCGAGGAGGAGAAGAGGGAAGAAGATGGCGATGGCGACGGGAAGACCAGGCCCCTCCACTAGCAAAAGAGCTGGAAGAAGATAGCGGAGAGGCCAGCAGAAGGACAATGGAGAGCCGGACAAGACGACGGGGAAGACCGGGCCTCTCCACTAGCAAAAGAGCTGGAAGAAGATAGCGGAGGGGTCGGCAGAAGGACAATGGAGAGCCGGACGAGACGACGGGGAAGACCGGGCCTCTCCGCTAGCAAAAGAGCTGGAAGAAGATAGTGGAAAAGCCCGGAAGAAGGAAAAAGGCAACGGAGACCAGAAGAAGACCCCCGAAGTCGGAAGAAGAGACCACCAAAGTCGGAAGAGACCCCTGGAGTCAGAAGAAGACCCCCGGAGCTGTGTAATAAATTACTTTAAAAACCTGTGTGTTTATGATTGAATTTTTTTTTCCACCAGGTGAATGGGTAGGGGTACGATGTGCCCCATACTCATTCACATAGGGTGGGGGGCCGGGATGTGGGGGCACCCTTATTAAAGGGTGCTCCCGGATTCCTTAAAGCCCCCACCTGCAGAACCCGACAACCAACGGCCAGGGTTGTCAGGACGAGGCCCTTGTCCCCATCAACATGGGTACAGGGTGCTTTGGGGTGGGGGAGCCGTAGGTCGCCCCCCTGCCCCAAAGCACCAAACTCCCCATGTTGAGGGCATGTGGCCTGGTACTGTTCAGGAGGGAGGGGGGGCGCTCTCTCGCCCCCCCTCTTTTCCTGCGGCCTACCCATTCACCTGGTGGAAAAAAAAAAACAATAATAAACACACAGGTTTTTAAAGTAATTTATTACACAGCTCCGGGGGTCTTCTTCCGACTCCGGGGGTCTCTTCCGACTTCGGTGGTCTCTTCTTCAGACTTCGGGGGTCTTCTTCTGCTCTCCGTTGCCTTTTTCCTTCTGCCGGGCTTTTCCGCTATCTTTTTCCAGCTCTTTTGCTAGCGGAGAGGCCCGGTCTTCCCCGTCGTCTCGTCCGGCTCTCCATTGTCCTTCTGCCGACCCCTCCGCTATCTTCTTCCAGCTCATTTGCTAGTGGAGAGGCCCGGTCTTCCCCGTCGTCTCGTCCGGCTCTCCATTGTCCTTCTGCCGGCCCCTCCGCTATCTTCTTCCAGCTCTTTTGCTAGTGGAGGGGCCTGGTCTTCCCGTCGCCGTCGCCATCTTCTTTCCTCTTCTCCTCCTCGATGTTCACTCGTCGCTTCCTCCCGCTGAAATGCTGGGTGTTCGGTCCGCAACGATTTATATAGGCTTCTCATGACGTCACAGTCACATGCTCCGGGTGGCCCCGGAGCATGTGACTGTGACGTCATGAGAGCATGTGACTGTGACGTCATGAGAGACGGGGAAGACCGGGCCTCTCCGCTAGCAAAAGAGCTGGAAGAAGAAAGTGGAAAAGCCACCGGAGAGTACCGGAGAGCAGAAGAAGACCCCCGAAGTCGGAAGAAGAGATCACCGAAGTCGGAAAAAGACCCCTGGAGCTGTGTAATAAATTACTTTAAAAACCTGTGTGTGTTTATTATTGACATTTTTTCCACCAGGTGAATGGGTAGGGGTACGATGTACCCCATACTCATTCACATAGGGTGGGGGCCAGGATGTGGGGGCCCCCTTATTAAAGGAGGATTCCGATAAGCCCCCACCCGCAGCCCCCGACAACCAACGGCCAGGGTTGTCGGGACGAGGCCCTTGTCCCCATCATCATGGGGACAGGGTGCTTTGGGGTGGGGGGGGGCGCAGGTCGCCCCCCTGCCCCAAAGCACCAAACCCCCCATGTTGAGGGCATGTGGCCTGGTACGGTTCAGGAGGGAGGGGGGGCGTTCTCTCGTCCCCCCTCTTTTCCTGCGGCCTGCCAGGTTGCGTGCTCGGATAAGGGTCTGGTTTGGATTTTGAAGGGGACCCCCACGCCGTTTTTTCGGCTTAGGGGTTGCCCTTCAAATCCATACCAGACCGAAGGGCCTGATATGCTCCTGGAGCGGGAACCCATGCCGTTTTTTTATTAAAAATTTGGCGTGGAGTTCCCGCTCAGGTTTTCCTTTCCCGATGACGAGACAGCTCGGCGCTGGCTCTCGCGACGGGGCTCGTAGGGTGTCAATCTCGCCGCTAGAAGAGGCGAGATTGACACAAAATCGGCGGCACCTACTGTAGCTGACATAGAGGAATTCTGGCAGCAGGTATGTTTTGACCAGTCTTACCCTTTCCCTCAGTGTCAGCTTCCAGCCCTTCCAGGCATTTACCTTCCGAGTCGTACCCGACAGCCTGCGTTCCCAATTTAGCTTAGGGTAGCCACCCAGGCCAAAAAGGATGCCTAAGATTCTGACTTCTGGCTGGGGCCGGGGGAACACGTCCGGGAAGGAGAACTGCTCACCCTCCTTCCCCAACCAGAGAACTTCACTCTTGTCCCAATTGACCAACGAACCAGATGCCTCAGAGTAGCTCCCAATTTGCACTTCCACAAAGAGGGCCTCCTCTCGGCTAGACACCACCACCGAGACATTGTCCGCGTAGGCCACTACCCTCACCGCCAGATCTAGACCACTGCTGGGCTCCACCGGAATCCCCCTAAAACGCCCGCAGCCAAGCCTTCTCACAAAGGGCTCTACCGTGAAGACGTAGAGTATGGGACTCAACGGGCAACCCTGCCTGACACCAGAGTCCACAGCGAAGGCAGGACCCACCCAACCGTTAACAAGAGGCAATCTCTCAGCCCCCCTGTACAATACTTTGAGACAATTCACAAATTGATCTGGCAGACCGTACTTCCTCAGGAGAAGCCAGAGATACTCGTGGTTCACCCGGTCAAAAGCCTTTGCCTGGTCTAGTTCCAGCAGATACCACTCATCCCCTGTTGCCCTGCACCTTTCCACGGCCTCCCGGATGTTCAGGACGGCACTAAAGGTGCTCTGGCCAGGAACTGCACAGTGCTGGGAGTTGGACAGCATCTCGTGACTGCTGACATACGCAAAAAGAGTATCTTTGCCAATATCTTCCTATCCGTGGTGAGAAGGGCGATCGGGCGCCAATTCTCAACCACAGTCGGATCTTTCCCCTTTGACAAAAGGATCAAGGCTGACCTTCTCATTGAGGGGGGGAGCAGGCCTTTGGCCAAACACTCATTAAAGACCTTCCTCAAGTGAGGAGCCAAAAGACTCTTAAAGGTTTTATAAAATTCAGCCGTGAGCCCATCGGGCCCAGGCGATTTGTTTGATGACAAAGAGTCTTTGGCCTGCTCAATTTTAGCAACCGAGATCTCAGCCGTCAGAGAGTCCTGGAGATCAGGCTCTACTTGAAGCGGAGTCTCATCAAGAAAAAACCTGACTTTCTCCATATCCAAAGGCTTCTTCTGAAGGAGGCCCGAAAAATGGTCCCTGATGACACCCAGGATCCCCGATCTGGACCGGACCAAGGACCCCGAAGCATCCCTCAGGCCATGTACGACCTTCGAACTCACCGCCTCACCACAGCTTCTGTAGGAATCCGGGGAGGAGAACCTCCCGTAGTCCCTCTCAAGAACCAGGGAGGCGAGACGGTCATACTGGCACCCCTTCATCTGAAGCTTCAGATCAGATATCTGCTCCTGAGGGCCCCCAGATGAAACCAAGCGGTCCAACTGCCTGCGTAACCTCTGGTAAGCCAGGTACTTAGAAACTGCCCGGTGCCTAGAGATCCTGCGGAAAAAGCCCTCCGACCTTTTCTTCACCACATCCCACCATTCCTGGCAGGAGCAGCTGCTCTCAAGGAGCGAGGCCTGATCCGCAAGAAAGATCTCATAGGCCTCCCTGACCTCGATGTCCTCAAGTAGCGACCCATTCAGGTGCCACAGACCCCTCTGAGGAGAGTCGGTCACATTCAGAGCCAGGGATACCATACAGTAATCGGAGAACTCCACCGCCCGCAACACAAGTGCCACAAAGACAGAGTCCCCCTTCAAAAAAAACTATCTAACCTACTTCTACTGTTACCTCGGGCATAGGTAAACCCAGTGTGGTTGGGAAGGTGCTGAATGTGCACATCTACCAACCCGGCCTCCCTTACTACACTATTCAAAAACATACTGTCATATCCCAGGGGGCCTGAGGTGCCTTCCCAATCCTTTGATCTGGTGACCATATTAAAGTCACCACCAAAGACCACCTGCTGGGATGTAAATAAGTAGGGCTTGGCCATCGTAAGGAGGCTCTTCCTATCCCTCTTAGTCTGAGGACCATAAAAGTTGATCAGACGGAGGAATTGCCCCCTCACGACGGCGTCCACCACCAGATATCTTCCAACCTCTACCTCAATCACTCGTCTGCAAGCCACCAGACCAGTCTTAAAAAGGACTGAAACTCCACTGCAGGGCTCAGCCGCAAGAGACCAGAGGGAGGGCCCGCATCTCCACTCCCTCTTTGCTAGATGCATATCTGCCACAGATGGCAGCCAGGTCTCCTGCAAAAACAAAATGTCAGCTTAAAGTCGGCTGAGAAAATCAAAGGCCATAAAACGAGCCGCCGCAGAATGCACACTTGCGACATTAATCGTTGCAACGCGTATTGGAGAGGGTACCGCCATCCTTAGTGATTTTGGTTTACATTCTCCTCTGCACATCCACAAAAACTTACATATCAAGGTCCTCCTCAGAGTCTGAGAAGGCCCCAAACATATTGCCCAAGACCACAGGGGCAGGACCCCTGGCACCCTTACTTGGGCCCGGCCGGGGACCCGAGACCCCTTCCTGCCCAAGATCCCTCCTCTTCTTTTTTTTCTTATTTTTCTTTTTTACCCAGCCATCCTCCAACCCCGGGGCCACCCCACCACCATCATCTCCTGAGTGCCAACTAGAGACATCATTCGGCCGTTTGTAAGGGCCCTTAATGGACTCTGCAACGTCCATGGACACCTCTTCCTCAGAATCTTGAGGGTCCTGCAGAGGGTGGGAAGGGGAAGGGGACGGGGGAGGAGAGGGGGAAGGAGAAGGAGGGGAGGGGGGAGAGGAGAAGGGGGAGGGGAGGGAGGGGGGACGGGAAGGAGGAGAACAAGGGGGGATGATCCTTAACTGAGGGCTTCTTGGCCCCTGGGGGCTGGTTAGCCACAGTGGCTGGTACTGACTTGCCCAACCCCCCCAGGAGTGGGCTCCACAGAGTCAGGCACTCCTCTAACAGAAGACCCTACCTCACCCTGCCCATGCCTGCCCGGTCTCTGCCTCTGGGGAAGTGGACCTTCTGGACCACTAGCCCTAGGCCCACCCCTCGTACCTGCCTGTGGCATCGGGTCTTCCCCAGCAGGTACATCAGCCGGGTCCAGCCCTTCCCCACCATCCGCAAGCCCCCTGAAAGCCTTGGGGCAGCGGCTGAATGGGTGGCCAAACACCCCACAGAGGTTGCAGACTATTAGTCTGCAAGACTCTGAGGAGTGCCCAAACCCATTACATTTGACGCACCTTGGCATAGTGCAGTCTACACTAAGGTGAGCCGGACTGCCACATCTGAAGCAGCGACGGGGCTGGCCAGGGTAGAAGACCAGGATTCTGCCCCTTCCAATAAAAGCGCTTCCAGGGATGTGGGTCATACTGTTCCCCTGGCGCTTCAGGTGAATCCTGGCCACCAAGCCCTGGTCCAGACCCGGCGCTCGTTCAGATTCTTGCGCAGGGGGGCCTGCAGCTGCCCAAACCTCCCCAATCAAGTCACGATATCCTCAGGAGGGAGGGACTTGTTCTGCACCAGGATGGTCAGGGACTTCACCTCCTCCTGCCTGGATAAGGGAATCACCCTTATGCTCTTCCAGGGCTCAGATTTTTTAAGGAGCTCATACAGGGTCAGAAAAAGCTCCATGCATACCAGGGAGGTGAAGCTGACATCAAACTCCTTGGAGCCGGTGGGGTGGATCACTGCAAAGAGGTCTGCGACCTTAAATTTCATGGCACACACGGTCGGATTGTTGGTCCAACTTGCTCAAAATGAAGTTTGTTGGCCAAAAGTCTGACCGTGTGTACGGGGCTTAACTCTGGCTCAACGTGATGATGAACTGGACAAACCTCTTGAATTGGAAGAAGTTGAAGTAGCCATTACTTCTTTTCAGTTTATAAAGACACCTGTATTGGATGGTCTACCCATGGAGTGGCACTCATCAAACTCTAAACAGATTGCCCCTCTACTCCTTGATACTTGATATGAAGTCATATGATTCAAATAATTGGCCACATTCTTCTGTATAAGAAAGGCTTTAATTGTAGCTACTCCTAAAATAGGCAAAGATATTACTAAATATGAATCCTATAGACCAGTTTCTTTACTTAATGGGGATGTAAAAACTTTTTGCAAAAATTCCTAGCAACTTGTTTATCTTCAGACATTACCTCTCTTTTAGGATCAGACTAATCAAGCTTAATGCCTAAAAAAGAGCATTAATGATAATACCAGGAGGCTTTATATTAAAACTTGTAAAACCAAACAACCAAAATTGGTTATTTCATTAGGCATTAATAAAGCTTTTTGGTTTGTTGGAACTGTCTGTGGAATATCTTAGAAAGGCTGTTTCTTGCTTCATAGATGAACAAGACACAGGTATCCACTTTCCCATTTGCTTTTCTCCTTGGCCATCAAGCCACTAGTACTCCATATCTAGAAGTTCTCTGACATAATGGATCTATGATGGAGGGTATGTGATGAGAAAATTTCACAATATGCTGATTCCTTCATTTATTTGGGTGACTGTGACTCTGCATTTCAGGCATTATTGCAAGAGTTAAAGGAAGTTTGGTGATGTGTCCAGCTTGAGGGCTAGCTGGGAAAAAGTTGTAGCTTTCCCAATAGTTCCATCAACCTTAATGCCTTGTACCAATGATTTAAGGCTCCTTATTAGGGATGAGCCGAACACCCCCCGGTTCAGTTCGAATTCAGAACATGCGAACGGACCGAAAGTTCGCGCAAACTTTTGAACCCCGTTAAAGTCTATGGGACTTGAATGTGAGAAATCAAAAGTGTGTATTTATAAGGCTGATATGCAAGTTATTGCCGAAAAAAGGGTATGGGGACCCGGGTCCTGCGCCAGGGTACATGTACCAATGCCAAAAAAAGTTTTAAAAACTGCAGTTTTTTCGGGAGCAGTGATTTTAATGATGCTTGAAGCGAAATAATAAAAGTGAAATATTCCTTTAAATTTCGTGCCTGGGGGGCGTCTATAGTATGCCTGTAAAGTGGTGCGTGTTTCCCGTGGTTATAACTGTCCCTGCACAAAATGACATTTCTAAAGGAATACAAGTCATTTAAAACTGCTTGCGGCTTTAATGTAATGTCTGGTCCCGGCGATATGGATGAAAATCATTGAGAAAAAACGGCATGAGGACCCCCCCCCAGCCCATTACCAGGCCCTTTGGGTCTTGTATGGATATTAAGGGGAAACCCGCACCCAAATTCAAAAAAGGCCCTATATACTCTGAACAGCAGTATGCAGGCGGTGAAAACAAGACAGGGACTGTAGGTTTGTTCTTAAGTAGAATATGTTTGTAATTTTGAACTGGTACATTTTTAAAGTGTAGCTTCAGCCAAAAAATCTATTTTTAAGCTTTTTGGAAAACATAGGGAAGGGTTATCACCCCTGTAACATTTGTTTTGCTGTCTGTGCACCTGTTCAGAAGATTTCACCTCACTTTCTGTCCCAATGACAATTGGATTTTGAAAAGTTTTTAGGGAAACAAGGATTGGTGATAAAGTATCAGTGAAGAGGAGACACCTTTCTCCCATATTAACTCTTAAAGGAGAGAATTTCCCTTCCTAGGGGTAGATTTTCTCTCACTTCCTGTTGTCTCCCTCCGTTTGTAAGTAGGAGTCGTTTGAAAGTCTGATGTTTGAAAGTAGTGGCCTGCCCTATATTCTCTGCAGAAATTTGGGCCTTAGGTGTTGGTGTTGCCACAACACTGTAAAGGCTCACAGTTACTTTTGGTGGGCGCAGGAACGGGCCCTGCTGTGAAATATTGGATCAAGAATTGTAATTACATGCCCCTGTTGAACAGGGGCAGAAAAATTGGGCCTTAGGCACAGGTGCTGGTACCACAACACTGCAACCCCTAACAGAAATTCTAGTTGGAGCGCATGAATGAGCCCTGCAGCAAATTATTGCAGCAAAAATTTTAATTACACGCCCCTGTTAAACAGGGGCAGAAAAATTGGGCCCTAGCCACTGGTGCCACAACACTGCAACCCCTCACAGATACTATAGTTGGAGCGCAGGAATGAGCCCTGCTGCAAAGTATTGCATCAAAAATTGTAATTACATGCCCCTGTTAAACAGGGGCAGAAAAATTGGGCCTTAGGCACTGGTGCTGGTGCCACAACACTGCAACCCCTCACAGATACTCTAGTTGGAGCGCAGGAATGAGCCCTGCTGCAAAGTATTGCAGCAAAAACTTGTAATTACACACCCCTGTTAAACAGGGGCACAAAAATTGGGCCTTAGCCACTGGTGACGGTGCCCAGAACCAAAAATGTTCTTACAAGCTATCAGCATGAACATTGAGGAGGAAGAGGATAGTCACTCAGCATAACAGGATAGTCACTCAGCATCAGTATAGACAGTCTTGAAGGGATCTGACATTCAAAAAAAAAAAAATTTGTTTACATCAGCATCAGTTGCTTGGTAGCTGGTGATCCAAGACTGATTCATTTTTATGAAGGTCAGCCGATCGACCGATTTGGTGGACATGCGCACCCTGTGATCGGTTACAAATAGGGTTGAGCGGACCCGAACTGTAAAGTTCGGGTCCGTACCGAACTTTTGGGTTTTTGGGTCCCGGACCCGAACCCGAACAATTGACTGTATGTTCGGGTTCGGGTCTGGTGTTCGGCAATATGCATGTAAAGCAGCGCTTGTTTCCCATGCTTAGAACTGCCCCTGCACAAAGTGTAATTTCTGAAGGAAAAAAAGTCATTTAAAACTCACTCGCGGCTATAATGAATTGTCGGCCTACAGCAATAAATAGAAAAGTCATTGATAGAAAAAAAAAAAGCGTGGGGGTTCCCCCAAATTTAATTACCAGGCCCTTCAGGTCTGGAATGGATATTAAGCGGAACCCTGACGCAAATTTAAAACAAAATGCGTGCGGTTCCCCCAAAATATCCATACCAGGCCCTTCAGGTCTGGTATGGATTTTAAGGGGAACTCCACCCCAAATAAAAAAAAATGGCGTGGAGTACCCCCAAAAATCCAGAACAGACCCTTTATCCGAGCACGCAACCTGGCAGGCCGCAGGAAAAGAGGGGGAGACAAGAGAGCGCTCCCCCTCCTGAACCGTACCAGGCCACATGCCCTCAACATGGGGAGGATGTCCCCATGTTGATGGGGACAAGGGCCTCACCCCCACAACCATTGCCCGGTGGTTGTGGGGGTCTGCGGGCGGGGGTCTTATCGGAATCTGGAAGACCCTTTTAACAAAGGGGACCCCAGATCCCGCCCCTCCCCTATGTGAATTGGTAATGGGGTACATTGTACCCCTACCATTTCACAAAGAAAGTGTAAAAAATTGTAAAAAAAATACACAGACACCGTTGGGAAAGTCCTTTATTAAAAATAGAAAAATAAAAAATAAAAAAAAAACATTCCAGCGATGAAATCCAGTGTCCCACGGCGATCCGATGTCCGGTGCTGTCCACACAAAATGTCATTGGCTGAGCCTGAGCGGACCTGATGGGGAACTTCCTCCACAGTGTAATAAATGAATAGACCCGCCCCTTCTAAAGTTCCCCATCAGGTCCGCTCAGTCAATGACGTAGGTGTAAGGCTGAGAACCTGATGCGGAACATGAGAAGGGGCGGGTCTATTCATTTATTATACTGCGGAGGAAGTTCCCCATAAGGTCCGCTAATCCAATGACATAGGCGGAATCTGACATACGAGGGGGCAGACCTGATGGGGAACTTCCTCCACAGTTTAATACATGAATAGACCCGCCTCTTCTCACGTTCCGCATCAGGTCCTCAGCCTTACGCCTACGTCATTGGCTGAGCAGACCTGATGGGGAACTTTAGAAGGGGCGGGTCTATTCATTTATTACACTGCGGAGGAAGTTCCGCATCAGGTCCGCTCAGGCTCAGCCAATGACATTTCGTGTGGACAGCGCCGGACATTGGATCGCCGTGGGACACTGGATTTCATCGTTGGAATATTTTTTTTTTTTAATAAAGGACTTTCCCAATGGTGTCTGTGTATTTTTTTTACAATTTTTTACACTTTCTTTGTGAAATGGTAGGGGTACAATGTACCCCATTACCTATTCACATGGGGGGCTGGGATCTGGGGGTCCCCTTTGTTAAAGGGGTCTTTCAGATTCCGATAAGCCCCCTGCCCACAGACCCCCACAACCCTTGCCCGGTGTTGAGGGCATGTGGCCTGGTACGGTTCAGGAGGGGGGCGCCCCCCTATTTTCCTGCGGCCTACCAGGTTGCGTGCTCGGATAAAGGGTCTGGTCTGGATTTTTGGGGGAACTCCACGCCATTTTTTTTTAATTTGGGGTTGAGTTCCCCTTAAAAGCCATACGCATTTTGTTTTAAATTTGCGTCAGGGTTCCGCTTAATATCCATACCAGACCTGAAGGGCCTGGTAATTGAATTTGGGGGAACCCCAACGCATTTTTTTTATTTTTTATCAATGACTCTTCTATGTATTGCCGGGAGTCGACAATTCATTATAGCTGCGAGTGAGTTTTAAATTACTTTTTTTCCTTCAGAAATGACACTTTGTGGAGGGACAGTTCTAAGCACGGGAAACAAGCGCGAATAGTCCTCAGAAGTTTGGGTCCCCATTGACTTCAATGGGGTTCGGGTTCGGGGTCAAGTACGGGTCAAGTTCGGTCCCGAACTCTAACTGTTTTCCGAAGTTCGGCCGAACCCGTCGAACCAGAACATCCAGGTGTCCGCTCAACTCTAGTTACAAAGCCTCCAGCAGCACTGAATGTGCGTTCTGAAAGAACGCTGGATGCAGGACAGGCCAGTAGCTCAATTGCATACTGTGCAAGCTCTGGCCAGTGATCCATCCTCAAGACCCAGTAACCCAGAGGATTTTCGGTGAGAAAGGTGTCCAAGTCTGATCTTGCCCCTATGTTTTCCTGCACCATGTAAATAAGACGCTGGCGGACTAAAAAATTGTCTGAACGCATCGGTCAGACGGCCACCTTCTCCACCGCTCCTTCTGTGACTGACCGAAGCCTCAGCAACACGTTGTCCAGGACCAGGTATTTGTAACCTCCCAGGCTCTGGAAACGCGTTGCACAAACCTTTCTGCAAGGCCTCCCGAAGACGTTTCATCCTCTGCTCCCTTTGCGATGGCAAGATAAGGTCCGCAACCTTACCCTTGTAACGTGGATCAAGGAGGGTTGCCAGCCAGTAATGATCCCTCTCCTTGATACCACGAATACAAGGATCCTTCCGCAGACTTTGCAGGATCAGGGAGGCCATGCAGCATAGGTTTGCTGAGGCATTCGGTCCGGAGTCCTCTGGGTCACTAAGGACGACATGATCCGCAGCCACCTCCTCCCAGCCACGTACAAGTCCATGGGTTTCTTGGGACTGTAAATGATCCCTTGAGGACTGCTGCTCATTCTGAGTGCTAGGCTCCACCTCCATGCTGAAACAATCCTCCTCCTCCTCCTCCTCGTCCTCTTCCTGCTTGATCAGCGGGCCAGCAGGAACACTGTCTGGATAAAGGTGGCCTTGAGAGGTAAGTAAGTCCTCCTCTTCCTCCCTCTGTTCTGTCTCAAGTGCCCTGTCCATTATTCCACGCAGTGTGTGCTCCAACAGGTGGACAAGAGGGACAGTGCCGCTGATGTATGCACTGTCACTGCTCACCATCCTCGTGGCCTCCTCAAATGGTGACAGGACAGTGCATGCATCCCTGATCATGACCCACTGGCATGGAAAAAAAAATAACTCCCCTGACCCTGTCCTGGTGCCATATTGGCACAGATACTCATTGATGGCCCTCTGCTGCGTGTGCAGCCGCTGCAGCATGGCCAACGTTGAGTTCCACCTGGTGGGCATGTCACAGATTAGGCGGTTCTGAAGCAGGTTAAATTCCTTTTGGAGGTCAGCCAGCCGAGAACTGGCATTATATGACTGGCGGAAATGCATACAGACTTTCCTGGCCTGCCTCAGGACATCCTGTAAGCCTGGGTACTTGCCCAAGAACCGCTGCACCACCAAGTTAAGGACGTGAGCCAAACAGGGCACATGGGTCAGCTGTCCCTGTCGGAGGGTGGAGAGGAGATTGGTGCCATTGTCGCAAACAACCATTCCTGGCTTAAGCTGGTGTGGCATCAACCAACTCTGAGCCTGCCCCTGCAGAGCTGACAGAATCGTTGCTCCAGTGTGGCTCCTTTCCCCCAAGCACAACAGCTCAAGCAGCGCATGGCATCTTTTTGCCTGCGTACTTGCGTAGCCCCTTGAACGCCTATGGAGCACCGCTGGTTCCGAGGACAAATCAGCCCAGGAAGAGGCCCTGGAGGAAGAAGAAGAGGAGGGGTGGAGGAGGGGGTGGAGGAGAGAGGTGTGTCAGAATCACCACTAGTAGCATTTTTGAGGCGTGGTGGCGGGACAACCTCCAACACTACTGCACCCTGTCCTGCATCCTTCCCAGCTGCCAGCATAGTCACCCAATGCGCCGCGAAAGATAGGTAATGTCCCTGTCCATGTCTGCTGGACCATGAGTCAGCGGTAATATGCACCTTGCCGCTGACCACCCTGTCCAGCGAGGCCAAGACATTGCCTTCCACATTCCGGTAGAGAGCCAGAATCGCCTTCCGTAAAAAAAAGTGGCATTTGGGAACCTGCCACTGAGGTACCACACATTCCACAAACTCATTGAAGGTGGCAGAGTCTACCAACTGAAAAGGTAGCAGTTGAAATGCTAGCAATTTAGCCAAGCGAGCATTCAACCCCTGGGCATGTGGATGGCTAAAAGCGAATTTCTTTCGGTGGTGCAGCAGCTGGGGCAGGGAAATTTGCCTGGTACAATCGGACGTTGGTGTACCGATAGCAGATCGCCCGCAAGTACTTGGCAGTGACACACCTAATTTTACACCTTCATTCCTCTCAGTGCAGGTTTCTGAGAGGACTGAAAGTATAGTGGGGTTGGAGATCCCAGCTGATGAGGAGAAATGAGTAGTCCGCTTTGTTCTTTGGTGTGGGTCTTTTATTTTCGCTTGCCAGCGGACTGCATGGCAGGTCAACATATGTCTGTTCAAGCACGTGGTGCCCAAGAGGCTAATCTTTTGGCCACGCGAGATACGCTTCAGACATATGTTGCAAATAGCAACGGTGTGATCTGCTGCACACGTCTCAAAAAAGGCACACAACTTTTCACATGCGGAGCTCTGCGGTGTGATGCAGTTGGTTGGCTGCCCTTAAGCTGGCCCCTGGAGGGCATCCTGCCTCGTTGGAGATGTGCCTCCTCCTCCTCCTCCTCTCTCCTATGAGGCACCCATGTAGAGTCAGTGACCCCATCATCCCATCCCTCCTCATCACTGGAGCAAACATGGCAGTATGCTTCAGCTGGGGGAACATAACTGCCAGTTTGCTGTCCTTCTTGGGCACCCCCTGTCTCTGGGCTCACGTTACTGCCTACCTCAAGCTGGATACCATCATCGGAGCCTTCAAAATGCTGTGCAACCTCCTGCAGCATGTACCCAACACTGTGGTCAAACAGTTTGGGGGACTCCTCAGGACATGGTGGGGCTAGGGAAGGAGTGACTGATGCCATTGAGCCGAGGGAAGAGGCCACTTTGGCAGCTGCTTTGGCAGACAAAGTACCCTGAGCCTGGGTGAGAGAGGATGAGGAGGATGAGGACAGCTTGGTCATCCACTCTACCAACTCTTCGGCATGTTGCGGCTCAACATGGCCAGCTGCCGAAAAAAATGACAAGCACTGTTGCCTCTAAACACAGAGCCTGCTTGCCCTCTTTTATTGGCCTGTATGTGTCTGCCTCTCCTTGTTGGCCTTCCAGACATACTTTATTTGATGTATTGGAATAGGTACACAAGGAATTGTCTGCAGTCAGCTTTAGCTGCACACTGTTCCCAGTATACAGTACACTGACTTAATAAACTGCAGGTTAGCTCACTCAATTGCCTGTATTATTAGGAATAGAACAGGAATAGTCTGCAGTCAGCTTTACTTGCACGCTGAGCCCAGTATACAGTACACTGACTTAATAAACTGCAGCTTAGCTCAATCAACTGCCAGCCTATATTATTAGGAAGAGAACAGGGATGGTCTGCAGTCAGCTTTACGTGCACACTGAGCCCAGTATATAGTACACTGACTTAATAAACTGCAGCTTAGCTCAATCAACTGCCAGCCTATATTATTAGGAAGAGAACAGGGATGGTCTGCAGTCAGCTTTACGTGCACACTGAGCCCAGTATATAGTACACTGACTTAATAAACTGCAGCTTAGCTCAATCAACTGCCTGCCTATATTATTGGGAAGAGAACAGGGATGGTCTGCAGTCAGCTTTACGTGCACACTGAGCCCAGTATACAGTACACTGACTTTATATACTGCAGCGAGAATAACAGGAACGCTCTGAAGTGAGATCTAGCTAAACTGAATACAGTGTATATATATATATATACAGCTCCTGTTATGCATATATTTACTAAATACACTGACTGCAGCTACCTGAATCGCCTGCCTGCTCTATCTAACTGAAATTAAATGATGCTCTGACTCTCTCTCTATCTCTCTCACATGCCGCAACACACTACACAAGGCCGACACGCAGGCGGCCTTATATACTGTGGGGCGTGTACCTACTCCCCTGAGCCATGATTGGCCAAAGGCACCCTTCCTTTGGCCAATTATGGCTCTCTGTGCTGACGGCGCTGTGATTGGCCAAAGTATGCGGGTCATAGTGCATGCTTGGCCATTCATCAGCCAGCAATTCACTGCGATGCCGCAGTGAATTATGGGCCATGACGTGCCACTCGAATTTGGCGCTAACGGCCCATAATGTTTGAAATTCGGTGAACGGCCGAACAGCCAATGTTCGAGTCGAACATGAGTTTGACTCGAAAACGAAGCTCATCCCTACTCCATATAGTTGTATCCTTTAAATGCCTGGGTTTATAAATCCCTAATGATTTTCATAAATGCATTCCTCTTAATGTGGAACCCATACTGACTCAAATGCATGCAAAATTACAGACCTGGGAAACCCTGGATGTAATTGATAGAATCAATCTTGTATAACTTTTTTATTTTCCAAAACGTATATATGTACTGAAGCTATCACCTGTTTTTCTTACAAAAAAAATGTTTCAGAAAATAGATTCCATCATTACTGCCTTTATTTGGAGTAAAAGGCACCCTCTAGAAACTAAGTGGGCTTTACTAGCAGAAGTGTCTGATGGAGGTTTGGTCCTACTGAATTATGTTTAGCATTTCATTTATCATACATTTAACTTGCTACATCTACTGTATCTCTCTGCTGCTACTGTATTAATGATAGATCTTTGTGGTTCACAAGCTTTTCTGTTTGATAATTTATAGACTAAAACTGTTAGGACATGCAACACCCTTTCTCCTATAGATGTGGTGGTTAAGGCAAAGCTCATAACTAGGGATGAGTCCTCTCCTCTCCTCTGCTTCGCTCCTGTTTGTCTCCAGGGACACCTCTGTGGCATAATAGTAATCTGCAAGAATTATATGGACACCTAGATTCAGAGTAGTGGTCAAGTCATGGCATTATTCATCTTACTAATACTTTTCTGCATTGACATTTTCTTTCCTTCGACCAGCTGAAACAAGGTATTGTACTTACCAATAAACACTTCTACCGCTATCTTTGCTTACATCATGCTATTCACTCTCAATTCAGGTTGCATCTTTAACAACCTCAACATTGGAAACCTTTCTAAATATGGATACTTTAACTAAGCCTACCTCTGAGATAAATATCCACCTTCTGGCTGCAGAGCCTTGTACATAGCAAAACACAATGGCTAAGTGGCAACACTAGATGATAATCAATGGGATGATATTGGGCCATCTTGGTTTAAGGATGTTATCAGCATGACTGATAAATGTATTCATTATCTCTGACTGGCTACAGAAAATGGGACTTCTGGCCATGCCCGTGTGTCCGCGATGTAGTATATTCCCAGCGAATACTTTATATATGTTCTGGATCTTCTCCTCTTTGACGCTACTGTAGGATCATGTGTTTACTTTCTTGCAGGCAAACCTTACTTTTTCAGGACTAAGAAATCCACTGCTGGATTTGGTAGATAATTTTGACATAACTAACAATCAGAAAACCATAGTTTAATCCATTATATTTTATGCTAGGAAACTAAATTTATTAAATTGAAAGTGTACTTCCCCTTTGAGATTTTCACAATTACAGATGCTCTTAGAAGACTTGCTGCCTACATTTAAAATAGTGTATATTAGTAGGGCCTGTCCTAATCAATTCTTTAAAATTTGTCAGTCCTTGATTGATGCATTAAGTGATCCAGTCCGACAGGCTGATAATGGGACTGACCTATGCCATATTGCAGGTATGAGCTACTCCCTTATTGGTATTAGTATGACAATGTCTTATTCTTGCAATCTCTGATGGTCTGAATGGGATGGTGTGTGCATTTTGTGTATGAGTAATGGATTGTTATTTTTTTTTTGTTTGTATATGCAGCACACCTACATATGTGCAGTTATAAAAAAAGGACTACTGTCACAAGTAAGGATCATATGGTAATAAAAACTATACACTTTATTAAAATAAATAAAGCATCAAAAGTTACCAATAAATACACTCAAATTTGCAAAAATTATCAATATCAAACCATCAACTTATCCCCAAAATAAAATGACCAATAACATCATCATCATCATGTATCAGACGTCCCTATCCACACCACTCTCATGCCTATAGTAAAGTCAACGAGGATCTATACCTGGCTCATAGAGAATGCTCAATCTGTCACACACCACGTGTATACTGTACAGCTTAATTCCATCCAAGCACCTCAACAGGTCAGGATCAAAACCAAAGGCAATGCTGTTCCAAGGTCAGAAACATGAAAGTAATAAGCTGGAATCCAGAGGTTGCGATCTCAAGGGACTGTTTCAAAATGTCATGCTGTAAATTACCTCTACATATGTAGATGCTGCAGGTATATTAGCAGGTATACCACTGAATCATGTAATTCAAATACTGTGTAGCTCAATGTAGAGCAAGAATTAGAACAAAGTATCAAAGAAGCAACATAAAAAGTTTTTACATAAATTTTGTTCCAATGTTGCAACATGCTTGATCCCCAGACAGGCCTGGGGCATCAACAGTTGAAGCAGCAAAAGCTGAAAAATGTATAGGTCAGCAAGAGAGCCACGCGGCCATTTGAAGTGTGCAGACAGGCAAAATAGCAGTTTAGAAGCTGAGGCACAAGCTTGAAAGCATGACAGGCAGCCGCCTAGAAACACACTATTTGCCTCTGCAGACGGCATGTCCCTTATCAATGTTCCAGTCACTGATCTCTAGGTCTTACCACTCTTGTGTGGGCTCAGAGATAACCATAATAGAGGCACCATCTGTAGATAGAGCCTGGATCAAAACACTGCTTAATGTGTTTCTAGGCAGCTGCCTGTAATGCTTTCCAGCTTGTTTGTCAGCTACTGTACTGCTATTTTGCCTGTCTGCACACTTCAACTGGAGCTCACTTGCTGACCTATGCATTATTCAGATTTTGCTGCTACAACTGTTGATGTCCCAAGCCTGTCTGTAAATCAAGCAGGTTGCAACATTGGAAGAAAATTCATGAACCATCCATTGCATTGACTTTATATGCTGCTTCTTTAAAACTTTGTTCTAATCTTTGCTCTACATTGAGCTGCACAGTATTTGGGTAGGCATATCTAATACACCTGCAGCATCTACATATGCAGAGGTCTTGCTTGGATGGAATTTAGCTGTATGCATGTTGTGTGTGACAGATTGAGCATTCTCTATGAGCCAGGATTAGATCCCTGTTGACTTTAGTATAGGGATGAGAGTGGTGTGGATGAGAATGTCTGATACATGACAAAGTTGTCATTGGCCATTTTATTTTGGGGATAAGCTGATGGTTTGAGATTGATATTTTTTGAAAACTTGAGCATATTTATTGCTAACTTTTGATGATTTATTTATTTTAATAAAGTTTATATTTTTTATTACTATAGAATGACCTGTGATCCTCACTTTAGAGGTTAAATGGGATTCTACTAAAATCAGGCAATGTGTCAGAGAGGTTCTTATGCAGCACCTCCTAAAAGTGCTTAATTTTCCCCTCCTCCTTGGAAAGTGGCTGAAGATCAACTATTTTACCCTTGTATGAGGGGTTCCAAATAGTTGGTTGCTCAATAGTAGTGATGAGCCGAACACCCCCGGGTTCGGTTCGCACCAGAACCCGCGAACGGACCGAACGTTCGTACGAACATTAGAACCCTATTAAATACAATGGATGCGAACGTTCGAATTCTAAAGTGCTAATTATAACGACTATTATGCATGTTATTGTCCTAAAAAGGGTTTGGGAACCCGGGTTCTGCACCAGGGGACATGTATCAATGCAAAAAGAAGTTTTAAAAACGGTCGTTTTTCGGGAGCAGTCATTTTAATGATGCATAAAGTGAAAAAAAAAAGTCAAATATTCCTTTAAATATCGTACCTGGGGGGTGTCTAAAGTATGCCTGTGAAGTGCCACGTGTTTCCTGTGTTTAGAACTGTCCCTGCACAAAATGACACTTCTAAAGGAAAAAAAACCCATTTAAAACTGCTTGCGGCTTTAATGTAATGTCTGGTCCCGGTAATATGGATGAAAATCTTTAAGAAAAATGGCATAGCTACCCCATGACCCCCCCCTACCCCAGCCCATTACCAGCCCCTTTGGGTCTTGTATGGATATTAAGGGGAACACCGCACACAAAATAAAAAAGGCCCTATATACTCTGAACAGCCGTATACAGGTGGTGCATACAAGACAGGGACTGTAGGTTTGTTCTTATGTAGAATGTGTTTGTAATTTTGAACAGGTACATTGTTTAAGTGTAGCTCCAGCCCAAAAATCTATTTTTAAACTTTTTGGAAAACATAGGTAAGGGTTATCACCCCTGTAACATTTGTTTTGCTGTCTGTGCCCCTGTTCAGAACATTTCACCTCACTTTCCGTCCCAATGACAACTGTTTTTGAAATGTGGTGTTTTTCTTGAAACAAGGATTGGTGATAAAGCATCAGTACAGAGGAGACACCTTTCTCCCATATTAATTCTTACAGGAGAGAATTTTCCTTCCTAGGGGTAGATTTCCTCTCACTTCCTGTTGTCTTCTTGCGTTTGCAAGTAGGAGTCGTTTGTAAGTTGGATGTTTGAAAGTAGGGACCTGCCGTATATACTCTGCAGAAATAGGCCCCTTAGTTGTTGGTGTTGGCACAACACTGTAAGCACTCACAGTTACTCTTGGTTGGTGCTGGAACGCCCTGCTGTCAACTATTATATCAGGAATTGTAATTACATATAATTGTTGAACAGTGGTAGTAAAAATTGGCCCTTTGATGGTGGTGCTGGTGCCACAACACTGTAAGCCCTGACAGTTACTCTTGGTGGGTGCAGCAATGGGCCCTGCTGTGAATTATTAGATCAAGAATTGTAATTGCATGCCCCTGTTGAACAGGGGCTGAAAAATTGGGCCTTTCGTGGTGGTGGTGGTGTTGCCACAACACTGTAAGCCCTCAGAGTTACTCTTGGTGGGTGCAGGAATGGGCCCTGCTGTGAATTATTAGATCAAGAATTGTAATTACATGCCCCTTTTGAACAGGGGCTGAAAAATTGGGCCTTTCGTGGTGGTGGTGGTGGTGGCGTTGCCACAACACTGTAAGCCCTCAGAGTTACTCTTGGTGGGTGCAGCAATGGGCCCTGCTGTGAATTATTAGATCAAGAATTGTAATTACATGCCCCTGTTGAACAGGGGCTGAAAAATTGGGCCTTAGGCACTGGTGGCACAACACTGCAACCCCTCACAGATACTGTACTTGGAGCACAGCAATGAGCCCTGTTGCAAAGTATTGCTTCAAAAATTGTAATGACACGCCCCTGTTAAACAGGGGCTGAAAAATTGGGCCTTAGGCACTGGTGGCACAACACTCCAACCCCTCACAGATACTGTACTTGAAGCACAGCAATGAGCCCTGTTGCAAAGTATTGCTTCAAAAATTGTAATTACACGCCCCTGTTAAACAGGGGCTGAAAAATTGGGCCTTAGCCACTGGTGGCGGCACCCATAAACAAAAATGATCTTCCAAGCTATCATCATCAATCGTATCATTGAGGACTCGGAGGAGGAGGATAGCCAGTCAACATAACAGCACAGGCACTCAGCATCAGCATCAGTCTTGAAGGGATGTGACATGTTAAAATCAATTAGTCTGTTATATCAGCATCAGGTGTGTGGTAGCTGGTGGTGATCCAAGACTGGTTCATCTTGATGAAAGTCAGTCGATCAACCGAGTCGGTGGACAGGCGCACCCTGTGATCCGTGACAAATCCTCCAGCAGCACTGAATGTGCGTTCCGAAAGAACGCTGGATGCAGGACAGGCCAGTAGCTCAATTGCATACTGTGCAAGCTCTGGCCAGTGATCCATCCTCAAGACCCAGTAAGCCAGAGGATTTTCGGTGGGGAAGGTGTCCAAGTCTGACCTTGCCCCTAGATATTCCTGCACCATGTTTATCAGACGCTGGCGATGGTTGCTGGAACCGATCATACTTTGGGGCTGCGGACTAAAGAATTGTCTGAACGCATCGGTCAGACGGCCACCTTCCCCACCGCTCCTTCTTTGACTGGCCGAAGCCTCAGCAACTCGTTGTCCAGGACCAGGAGTTTGTAACCTCCCAGTCTCTGGGAACGCGTTGCACAGACCTTTCTGCAAGGCCTCCCGGAGTTGTCTCATCCTCTGCTCCCTCTGTGAAGGTAACATAAGGTCCGCAACCTTACCCTTGTACCGTGGATCAAGGAGAGTGGCCAGCCAGTAATGGTCCCTCTCCTTGATCCGAAGAATACGAGGATCCTTCCGCAGACTTTGCAGGATCAGGGAGGCCATGCAGCGTAGGTTAGCTGAGGCATTCGGTCCGGAGTCCTCTGGGTCACTAAGGACGACATGATCCGCAGCCACCTCCTCCCAGCCACGTACAAGTCCACTGGTTTCTTGGGACTGTAAATCATCCCTAAAAGACTGCTGCTGATGATGCTGAGTGCCAGCCTCCACCTCCATGCTGACACAATCCTCCTCCTCCTCCTCCTCCTCCTTTTCCTGTGCGATGGGTGGGACAGAAGGAACACTGTCTGGGTAAAGGGGGCCTTGAGAGGCAAGGAAGTCCTCCTCTTCCTGCCTCTGTTCTGCCTCAAGTGCCCTGTCCATTATTCCACGCAGCGTGTGCTCCAACAGGTGGACAAGAGGTACAGTGTCACTGATGCATGCACTGTCACTGCTCACCATCCTCGTGGCCTCCTCAAATGGTGCCAGGACAGTGCATGCATCCCTGATCATGCCCCACTGGCGTGGAGAAAAAAAAACAAGCTCCCCTGACCCTGTCCTGGTGCCGTAGTCGCACAGGTACTCATTGATGGCCCTCTGCTGCGTGTGCAGCAGCTGCAGCATGGCCAACGTTGAGTTCCACCTGGTGGGCATGTCACATATAAGGCGGTTCTTGGGCAGGTTCAACTCCTTTTGCAGCTCAGCCAGGCGAGCACTGGCATTATAAGATCTGCGGAAATGCACATAGACTTTCCTGGCCTGCCTCAGGACATCCTGTAAGCCCGGGTACCTGCCCAAGAACCGCTGCACCACCAGGTTAAGGACGTGAGCCACACAGGGCACATGGGTCAGTTGTTCCTTTCGGAGGGCGGAGAGGAGGTTGGTGCCATTGTCGCAAACCACCATTCCTGGCTTAAGCTGGCATGGCGTCAACCACCTCTCGGCCTGGCCCTGCAGAGCAGACAGGACCTCTGCCCCAGTGTGGCTTCTGTCCCCCAAACACACCAGCGCAAGCACGGCATGGCATCTTTTTGCCTGCGTACTTGCGTAGCCCCTTGAACGGCTACGGAGCACCGCTGGTTCAGAGGACAAAGCACAGGAAGAGGCCATGGAGGAAGAAGAAGAGGAGGGGGTGGAGGAGAGAGGTGTGTCACAACCAGTAGTAGCATTTTGGAGGCGTGGCGGTGGAACAACCTCCAACACTACTGCACCTTGTCCTGCATCCTTCCCAGCTGCCAAAAGAGTGACCCAATGGGCCGTGAAAGAAAGGTAACGTCCCTGTCCATGCCTGCTGGACCATGAGTCAGCGGTAATATGCACCTTACCGCTGACCGCCCTGTCCAGCGAGGCCAAAACATTGCCTTCCACATGCCGGTAGAGAGCCGGAATAGCCTTCCGTGAGAAAAAGTGGCGTTTGGGAACCTGCCACTGAGGAACCGCACATTGCACAAACTCACGGAAGGGGGCAGAGTCTACCAACTGAAAAGGCAGCAGTTGAAGCGCTAGCAATTTAGCCAAGCTAGCATTCAACCGCTGGGCATGTGGATGGCTGGGAGTGAACTTCTTTCGACGGTCCAGCAGCTGGGGCAGGGAAATTTGCCTGCTAGAATCGGACGTCGGTGTACTGCTAGCAGAGTGGCCGCAAGTACTTGGCTGTGACACACCTAATTCTACACCTTCATTCCTCTCAGTGCATGTTTCAGAGAGGACTGAAGTTATAGTGGGGTTGGAGATCCCAGCTGATGCGGTGCAAGGAGAGGTCCGCTTTGTTCTTTGGTGTGGGTCTTTGAGGTAGGCTTGCCAACGAGCTGCATGGCAGGTCAACATATGTCTGGTCAGGCATGTGGTACCCAAGCGGCTGATGTTTTGGCCACGCGATATACGCTTGAGACATATGTTGCAAACAGCAGCTGTGCGATCTGATGCACTAGCCTCAAAAAAGGCCCACACCAAAGAACTTTTTGAATGACGGGCAGAGGCAGCGCCCTGCACAGGCGGAGCTCTGCGGTGTGATTCCGTCGGTGTACTGCCCTTACGCTGGCCACCAAAGGGCATCCTGCCTCGTTGGAGATGTGCCTCCTCCTCATCCTCCTCCTCCTCCTCTCTCCTATTAGGCACCCACGTGGAGTCAGTGACCTCATCATCCCCTCCCTCCTCATCACTGGAGCCAATCTGGCAGTATGCTGCAGCTGCTGGAACATGACTGCCAGATTAGTGTCCTTCTTGAGCATCCCCTCTGTCTGCTCTCACGCTACTGCCTTCCTGTAGCTGGGTTTCATCATCAGACCCTTCGAAACGCTGGGCATCCTCCTGGAGCATGTACCCAACACTGTGCTCAAACAGTTCGGGGGACTCCTCAGGAGGAGGACATGGTGGGTCTAGGGAAGGAGTGACTGATGATGAGTCTGACATTGATACCAGGGAAGAGGACGCTTTGGCAGCTGCTTTGCCAGTACCCTGAGCCTGGGTGAGAGAGGATGAGGAGGACGAGGAGGGCTTGGTCATCCACTCTACCAAGTCTTCGGCATGATGTGGCTCAACATGTCCAGCTGCCGAAAAGAAGGACAAGCGTGTCCCATGGCCATGTGCTGATGACAATGCACCGCGTCCACGACCAGCACTGTTGCCCCCAGACACAGAGCCTGCTTGCCCTCTTTTATTGCCTCCTGACTGTCTGCCTCTCCTTGTTTGCCTTCCAGACATTCTAATGGATGGCCTGCAGGGAGATCGGAAAAAAGCAATAAGGGCTACCTTCAGGTGTCCTTCTCTGTCCCTTTACTTAAGGATTTCTAAATATGGTTGAGGATGGTTGCTTTCGCACAGAATAGCACAACGACAATTTCCCTGACTGTCCAAAAAACAAGGATTTCAAAGATGGTTGATGAGGAATGCTTTAGCACAGTATAGCACACGGAGAATTTCCCTCACTGTCCTTCCCTGTCCCTACAAACAAGGATTAGCACAGTAAAACACACTGACACTCTCCCTACCTATAGTTTTCTGTCCCTATAAAAAATGTTTTTTTAAAGATGGTTGATGATCAATGCTTTAGCACAGTATAGCACAAGGAGAATTTCCCTCACTGTCCTTCCCTGTCCCTACAAACAAGGATTAGCACAGTAAAACACACTGACACTCTCCCTACCTATAGTTTTCTGTCCCTATAAAAAATGTTTTTTTAAAGATGGTTGATGATCAATGCTTTAGCACAGTATAGCACAAGGAGAATTTCCCTCACTGTCCTTCCCTGTCCCTACAAACAAGGATTAGCACAGTAAAACACACTGACACTCTCCCTACCTATCCTTCTCTTTCCCTAAACTAAAGGAATCCAGGTTAAGCAAGAAAAAAAAATGTCACTGTCCCTGCCTATGCTTCTCTTTCCCTACTCCGGAACACACTACACTAGGCCGCCGTGCTGGCGGCCTTTTATAGTGTGGGGCGTGTACTAAACACCCTCAGCAATAATTGGCCACAGGCATCCTGCCTGTGGCCAATCATTGCTCTCCTCGCTGCCGGCGCTGTGATTGGCCAAGCATGCGGGGTCACAGTGCATGCTTGGCCAATCACAGCGCCTGGATGACACTGCGATGGCGTAGTGCATTGTGGGCTGTTCGCGTCACTCGAATTAGGCGCGAACGGCCCAAATCGTTCGATCTTCGTCGAACGATCGAACAGCCGATGTTCGAGTCGAACGTATGTTCGACTCGAACACCGAGCTCATCCCTACTCAATAGTAGTCCCTCTCTTTTGTGGCCAAAATCCTGGGGTTCCTGTACAGGCATTTGTGTATAAAAGCCCATTAATTGCCATCAGCAGAGGATCTCACATAACTACCTCCTCCACATGCTGTCTCTGTATAGCATGGCCGCTCTATCAAAAAAGGTAGCTGTGCCCTGCCTCCACATGGTGTAACTACTGTTTTTTCCTGTAGAACCTGCTTGCCCTCCACTACCTCCATATGCAGAACCTCCAACTCTCGTTTTAGGTTTTAAACATGATTGCCCAATTATAAACACAGCTATGGTGATTGGGGAGGAATAAATATGTAATGCACGTTACGTTACAGTACTAATATGTGGTGATGTGCTGCAATCATAGAGCAGCTTTGCCTGTTTCTGCAAAAGTGTGCACTGCAGGCCCAAGAATTAAAATAGCAAAACAAAAATAATTAATTGTACCCCCCCCCCTCTAAAAAGTAGATCTTGAAATACTAAACCCCAACCCTACATTTTTGTGTTGTTTGCTTTTTTTTAAGCTTAAGGACAAAAAAATACTCTTCCAATGAGGTTCCGCTAAACTGTAATAGTTAAATGCTCATTAAGTCATTAAATGCTTTGGAGCGATGTGCTGACATCATTGCATGTTCCAAGAAGTGTGGGACGCTTCTGTGTTTTAACCAGCCAGCTGCTTCTTAAAATTGCAAGGTATGCTCTTCTAATATACGTCGGCACTTTGAAGAGGGATATCTCTGTTATGGCAGCAGCTAGCTGCAATAACCCAGGTATCCATCTCTTCAGGCGGCAGTCCGGTTTAAGATAATGGTGGTGTCTGTGGTGGATTCGCCGCGAGATCACCGCTATCGGCGGCGGGAGAGGGGCCAACCCTCTGTCGCTTATCGAAGCCGTCGTAGCGGCAGAGGCGATCGGATCCTATCTCCTGCTTGGTATGGATATGAGTGAGGGCAAGATGGCCCCCACCCATCTCCATACCATAGCAGGGCAGAAGCGACATAATTTTTTTTTCTTTAAACAGTGTAAAAATAAATAAAATTCTCGTCCTGACGAGCTCGCATGCAGAAGCGAATGCATTTGTGAGCAGCGCCCGCATATGAAAACGGTTTTCAAACCACACATGTGAGGTATTGCCATGATTGTTAGAGCGAGAGCAATAATTCTAGCCCTAGACCTCCTCTGTAGCTCAAAACATGCAACCTATAGAATTTTTTAAACGTTGCATATGGAGATTTTTAAGGGTAAACGTTTGACGCCATTCCACGAGCGGGCGCAATTTTGAAGCGTAACATGTTGAGGATCAATTTACTTGGCGTAACATTATCTTTCACATTATAAAAAAAAATGGGCTAACTTTACTGTTGTATTATTTTTTAATTCAAAAAAGTGTATTTTTGCCAAAAAAAGTGCGCTTGTAAGACCGCTGCGCAAATACGATGTGGGAAAATACTGCAATGACCGCCAATTTATTCTCTAGGGTGTTAGAAAAAAATGTATAATGTTTGGGGGTTTTAAGTAATTTTCTAGCAAAAAAAATGTTTTTAACTTGTAAACAACACTTCTGAAAAAGAGGCTCGGTCCTTAAGTGGTTAAAAAAACATTATGGTATTACACTATGTGGAGCTTCCTTGCTTATGTTGATTGTGGTCCCATTGGAGCATTACTGGAATAAGGATTACAGCTTTTACCTTTAACCCAGAGCAATGGGAGAGTCCTGTGATTACCCTGGCCAGGGTATTTGCCAAATGCGCATCTGACCTCTCTTTAGTTAGAGGATCCACAGATTTTGGTAAGCTTACATCCATATTAAGGTAGTGGTGTTACACTTTGGAGATCTATTGGTGACTGAATGTTCAAGCACTCTCATTTCAATATGTATAAAGAGGAGTTATTTAAACTCATGTGAACTTTATGAAATCATATCTGAGAACTGCATCACTATATCAGTGTATTAGTGTATCTGGCCTTGGGTTTTGCCACATATGGGTGTTCTATAATTGATTATAGAGCACGTTGGAACCTCAACTTATTTATATCACAACCGCTGATGTTTTGGACAAATGCAACTTTATTTTTAATTTCAATATTGTTTATAGCGTGGCTCTTTTTTAGATTTAAAACGTAACTGCAATATTTTCAGTCTTGGAAATAGTGTGGAGGATTTATTATCCTTATCAGTTGAAAATGTGTTTGATTTAGCATGTGTCCCAACTAAACTGGAGAGATTTTCCTTCACTTTCTCCCCAGTTAAAACAAAATAAAATGTTTCTACTGAGTTGGGCTTTAGAATTTAATGTCCTACGAGCAAACCACACATTGTCCCCTATATTTTCCTTTGAACTATTTTGCAGAGACATGTAAAGGCCCCAAGGAGTTCCAGGTATAGTGTAGTCGGCATGAAATACTTGTTCTGCTATAAAAACCCATGACACTTTATTTGGTAGAATGACCAATTTTCTGCAGATTTTTCTGGAAAAGATCAAAACCTAAAACAAATCTCTGAAACAAATCTCCTGCGAAGAATATTGTACACTATTTATTTATTTTAAGTCTTGGTGTATGATTGCAGTATTACAGAGCTGTGCATAATTAGCATAATTAGCAAAATTATTCAAACCTTTTGTATCTTTGCCATTAGTCTTCCCCTCATTTTCCTTTAAAGATTAGTCACATGAGATTTTCAATCATGTAAAATTGTTTGGGCCTGAGTTCATGTAAAACTTGGAATTACAAATGTCATGGAAAATTGTCAGTTTGTCCCGTTTTGCTTTTTTAGAATCCTTAAGTCTACACCATGTCATTTCCGTGATTTGTCTATAATAGTTGCGTGATTGGAAAATGTAAGATCAGTTCCTAAAACTATTTAGAAATGCTGCATAATTCTTGAATATTTCCAAGAACCTTCAATGTGATTTGTCAGTACTTGCAGCATTAAAAATGTACTACAAAAAGTAGGACAGGTCAAAATCCAGTGTCTCACACATCTTGCTGAAAATTGCTAGCAGTTTAGTATGTGGGTCATTGTATAATCATTGTGTGTTTAAAATTAAGTTATTCAAATTTTACCCAGAGTAAAAAGACTGTGGACAAAACATGTGATATCCAAAACAAATAAGGAACAAAGGAACATGTGTACTTCTTTGAAATATACTTGAAATATACTTGTGGTTCAGCAAACACTTGAAATATACTTGTGGTTCAGCAAATACTAAAACCTTTGTGAGTGAGCATAATTAGTATTATGTATGTTGATGCTCACAATAGTCCATTTGTAAAAAAAAGCAACATAGTGGCCTTTCAGGTTTTAACGATGACTTGGAGTGTCCTTAACCCCTTCCCGCCTAAGGGTAAAATAAATCTTAATTCCTAAGCCCAATTTTGAATCTTTGACATGTTTTAGTAAAACAGTACATATAATCACAACTGCTTTGTGTATCCAGGTGGATTATACCTTGTTTTTTTTTTTAGGACAAATTGGGCTTTTATTTGGTAGTAAATTGTAATAAATATCTCATGATTTTTTTATTATCAAACAAAAACTGGGATCAAATAGTATTTTTTTTTTAAAATGTGAACCACATGTGTATGTTAGTTGTTATTTGGACCTGTTGTATAGCCAAGAAACAATAGTGTGCATTTTGCTTTTGATTCATCCTAAAACACACTGACACTAACTAACACTGATACTAATTTAAAAAATATCCTCTTCAAAAATACTGACCCTGACTTTTAACCCTGACTTTGACTTTTGACCCTGACCTTGATCCAAACACTAACCCTGGTACTGACCTAGATAAAAATAAAAAAAACTAGATCAAGGTTTTAATGAAAAAAAAATTCTACACTTTTTTCTCTATCTCTGTAAGGACAGAGAAAGATACAATGTATCTCTCTGATCCATTTACAGATACAGAAAACACAGTGGCTGATCACTGGTATAGCCAATCGGAGGCTATTACAGCAATCGGGTGTCAGGTGTTCCGGGTCCCGATCGTTAGAACTGGGCCTGTGGGCTTTCGGTGAGACCCCAGTCTCTGTGCTTACAAAGGGAGATACGTAAATATTCGGCCCCGTGGAAAAAAGCCCAGTACATTGGGGCCGCATATTTGTATTACATCAGCGCCAGGGTGTTAAGCATATTCCACTAATCTGGACTACCATGTCTAAAATGTGCTAAATAAAATGTTTAGAGATCAAATCAAGCTTGAAATGGTGTGGGCCTTAATTACTGGTACCACACCCCATTAGACCATGATGGAAAAAGAAGGAAAGGGAAAGGATTTTAGAGGTATCCAAGAATTATAATACAGCCATACAGAAAACCTTCTCAAATGTACTGTATGTCCCAGTCCTATACTCTCATTTTCTAAGATATAAATTGTTTACAACAATTGTTTTTTTTTTACATTGACAAATATTCCTTTTGATGTGCAAGACAATGGGATCCTAATTTCTCTACAAATTTGTCAGAAATGTTTCTATATGCTGTATGTAGTTGACTTTACAGTACATTCTCTTTAGTATTCTTATTATTTTTATTACACCCTGGTTGGCTTGGTCAGCCTAGAACTTTCATAACCAACCCTTGAATTAAAAGTACAAGAGAGAGAGAGAGAGTGTGTACCCAAACAGGAGCTCACGGTCCCTCCTCTACCAGACTGTGTGTCAGAACAGTGGTATATTTAGAGGCTCTGAATTATAGATAGGACATATTCTAAAGCAATCTTTACATTTTCCTTGCTATTTCAGTTTTCCTCCTTAGGGCTTTTATACTTTACTTAGTGCTTTTCATACTTAAATAAAGCCACTTTACTCTACTGGTGTGTCAGTAAGCATTGGATCCAAATAGTACTGTGTCTCTGTGTGAAGGTGACCATATTGGGAGAGGCAATGCCTTTCCTCCCTTATGAAGAGCTGCCCCTTGTGATCTTATGACTGGTAGGGTATAATCAAGTAGCAAGAGAAGCAGAAAGCACAAATCCACAAGATGGATGCAGGGAGATCCTTGCACTACAGGTCCTCAGGCACAGCCTCCTCTTTAGCAAGAAGAAGCAGAAGTAGCAAAGTAGTGACATCAGCAAATCTCACGAGACTAACAATGACAGGTTAAATTGTGTTAGAAGATCTCCCATTGCAGATATACAACCATGAGACTCATGGCACAAAGGTGATTAGGCACAAAAGATGCAGTGCTATTTTTTGTGGAGGAATCCCAGGCAAAAAGTTGATTTTCAGGCTAAAGCTTAGGCAGAGTTAACATTTCTGGATGTTCCCTATCTTCACTTTTTGAGTTCAGTTTACCTTAATCTTCACAATATGTGAACATAGATCATATCTGGAAAAAAAAGCATATTCAAACCCTTAAAAGTTTGTGCTACCCCCTTTCTGTTTCTATTTTAGTGTGTATGATAGGCTGTAGATTGTGTAGCACTAGACAAAACTTTGTAATGCCATCATTGCCATTTGTCCTACAATGTGAGTCATTAACAAGAATGGGACTAAACTAACTGACTTGTTGCAGAAGCTAAACAGAACAAAATAGAGGAAATTTATGTATATTTGTGAAGTATTTACCTTCGATAAAAAAAAATAACACATATTGAGTTATGTATGGACAAAACCATTAAAACAGCGAAATAATGCTACCATACACAAATATTAAAAAAAGTCATAGCCAGTAATAAAAGTCGAGAGCATCTGTCAAGGTTGCTTTATTACCAGTAATAACTCAATGCCAGATGCCTTCACATATCTCTGTATATTTGCAAAGTGATAATCGGCATGACTCCAGAGAATGCCACAGCCTCAGGCATCAGAAGCAAATCCATGTTCCAGCACCCAGGGCTCATAGCAGATTCCTTTATTTCTCCTGAAGCCAAAGACTGAGAGGGGAGAAGAGAGCAAATACTGCCACCAGCTGCAGGGGAAACAAGCATGGCTGCCATGGTGCTGCACAGATAATTTCCCCGTTTCATTTAATGTCTTCACAAAAAGATCTTAATGTGACTTCTAAATCCTACAATTTGATAATAGCATTATTGCATTTTTAAGTTTTAGCAAATAAAATCTAACTTTTAACAGTCCTTATAGAGAAATATTGCCATATGATTCTTAAATAAAATGTATAAATATAAAATGTAAAGACTGCTTCATTAGTGCTATTCAATCATAAACTTGTAAGATTACTGGTATCATACTCTCTAAATAAACTTGTCACTAGTCATACAACACTGCTAGCATTGGTGTTTTGTATGATTTTCTTTAATCTCTTTTCTTAAATACTGTATTGTATATTCCAGGTGCATAAATCAAAGGTGTGTAAAGTCTTACAGTTTTTTGTCTATCAAGCAACTGCACCTCATTGTTACTGGAAATAACATATTTTAATGACATTGGCAATTTTCAAAAGAGTGTTAAAAGGAGAAACAGAATAATCAGTTGAAATAAATCACAGTTTTTTTAAGCATTGGCCAAAAAATTTAAGTTAATAACATTTTAAAATTCTCAGATTTATGAGAAAAAAATTTAAATATCTAAAATATTTTTTTCATTTTTATGTGGGCATGCTAATGTATTTATTACCCAAAATATTAACATCCAAAATAGTATTAAGATAGATAAAGGAAATCCTTTTATTGTAAATAATTTTGTAATGTTTGTGTAGAGTATGACATACTTAAGCCAGCACAGTATAGCCAACTAACATTTTTTTTCAAGAGACAGCAGAAACTGGTGTAAATCAGTGTAATTGTGACACCTATGGACTCTCAGGGGGGAAACATTAGCAATATAAATTAATAGAGTCTAAAAAAGGTCATAGAGTATGTCCATTAATTAAGTGGATGGCGGCAGCTGTCCTCAGGGTAAAGCCAGGTCTGCAAGGTAAACACAAAGGGGAAAAACAGGAAGCGCCACCTGAGTGTAGTATTGAAAAAACAAGATCTTTTGCAAAGGTAAAATACACTCACAAGATAAAAGTGTAAAACATGCCCATCAGATGTGTAGGGAAGCCGCTAGGATACATCCCTTGGACACCGCATCTCACCAGGGAACCGTTGCAGATGGAGGAGTAGTGTGGAGCGTCCTATGGCTACTAGGAAGTCTGGGTAACCACTGTGCAAAGCACAGTGGAAGTGAGGTGGGAAGCGGCTGAATGCAATCAGCTACGCGCTCGGAGCTTCAGCTCCTTCTATTGGCCTTGGGTTGGGAAGTTAACTCAAGCTATTTATACTCAGGAGCAGGCCATGGGACTACTGGGCCAGCAATCCCTTAGTAATCAGCAGAATATGGTGGAAAAACATTACAAATGGGATACATATTACACTGGGCAATACAGAAAGGGGGAGGGGGGCTGTGCCATATTATAATAAAGCTTAATATCAGATGCAGTCAAAGAGAAAATATACACAGTGGCCAGCCATGGGACTATAAGGAACATCACCCCTTATCAGTCAGCAGAATATGGCAAAGAAACATTACAAATGGGACACATATTTCACTGGGCAGTACAAAAGAGGGGACTGTGTCATAAAAGAAGCTAAAACACCAGATGCAGTCAAAGAGAAAATATAAATGACTATATTCATAATTAAAACAAAAAACAGATGTAAATGCCTAAAATAACATTACTCTTGGTGTTATTTCAGGAAATTAAAATAATAATAAATGTGCTACAGACTAAGATTCAAATATCATCTATATATATATAATAGTGATCTGTGCTCAGTGGTCATATGTATAAATAGAGACCATAAGGGTCCACTGGGAAAGGAAGAGTATACGTAGAATTATAAATACAAAATATACCGTATATACTCGAGTATAAGCCGACCCGAGTATAAGCCGAGGTACCTAATTTTACCACAAAAAACTGGGAAAATGTATTTACTCAGAGAAGCAGAGCACGATCCCCTCCCTTCAGAGACTGGGCCGCAGGGCAGTATTCCAACATGATAACGACCCCAAACACACCTCCAAGATGACCACTGCCTTGCTAAAGAAGCTGAGGGTAAAGGTGATGGAAAGACCAAGCATGTCTCCATATTATATACAGAAAAAAGTTGCGCAAAAAAATTGCATCTGTGGCTCTAAACCGTGATTGGGTGAAAAATCGTGATCATAAATTGTCAAGTATTAACTTGAATTGAATTTTTTTTTATTAAATCACACAAAGTGTAAAAAACTGAATGTGAAAACTAACATGTGCAGTGAATGTTACACACACACCTAAAATGAACTTGCCTATATTATCTCATGTGAAGTGTAATAGGAAATATGGTACACCATATAAAAACAACATATGAACTGAAAAACTAAATGTGTAACCAATGGATTGGTGAACAAAGTTCTGTGTCTTCTCAATGTGATAATAGTGTTTTAAACCAAGTGATTGGAATCAGAACTGAGTCTGGTGCAACTGCATAAGAGAAGTGAATTAGTCCCAATACATATCAGCACACACAGCTTGAAGGATCTTCCTAATGGTTGGCGCTGGTAACTATTAATCCAGGTATATGCGGCTCAAATATATCAATCTTGATACAGGGAGTAAATATAGCCAGATGGCCCTTTACTGAAAAAGGTGGACTCCTATAACGGGAGTCAAACACGCGTTGTAAGCCCCAACGGGATCAGCTGTTTCTCCTTCAGTCGGTGCACTTGCTTGTCTGCTCAGACACCTAATTGTGTCTCTCCGTGGAGATATGGATTGCATGAGATCGCGGGCCACACCCGCCCAGACCAAAACTTCCCCAGATACAACTACTTAAATAAACACCTGAAACATTTTATTTGGCAAAAACTTGGCCGCGACACCTTTATTGGTTTTTCACAAATAATTTTCCATAAATCTATATTACCAATCAAAACTTCATAAATATTCAAATAACATTTCTACCTGCTCAGTTATTAGAACTCGAGCAGTAGCACAACTTCAAATATAAATAACAGTCCCCCCTGGATCCAGGGTGACCCACCACATAAAAGTGATCGCGACTGGGGCGGGAGGGAGGGAGCTCAAATCTTCTTTGCTGTCCGCCGGAAAGAGGAAGAACCCTGCACCTGCTGGCCCTTTTATAGCCAATCCCTATAATTCCAGAAAATTCCCTGAACCCCCATTGGCTCTTCCTGACTAGCTGTAATCTAGCCCCTTAAAGGGGCAGGCTCCTGACTAAACTAAACTACTGCTGCCAATCTAACCTAATTGTTTATTAATTTGGGCTAGGGAGGCCGCAATCTCAGGAAAGTGGCCCCATAATGTGACTCCTTTATTCATGAGATTGCAGGCCACACCCGCCCAGACCAAAACTTCCCCAGATACAACTACTTAAATAAACACCTGAGACATTTTATTTGGCAAAAACTTGGCCGCGACACCTTTATTGGTTTTTCACAAATAATTTTCCATAAATCTTTATTACCAATCAAAACTTCATAAATATTCAAATAACATTTCTACCTGCTCAGTTATTAGAACTCGAGCAGTAGCACAACTTCAAATATAAATAACAGTCCCCACACGCCAGTCTTGAGCATCAAGACCGGCCCACCCCAAGCGTCGCGGCCTTCTCAATCATGTTCTGCAAACCCACATTAAAGATATCATTACCCACTTCGGATAAGTGAACGCCATCCAGTCTGTATAGACCTGGATAATCCCCTTCCAAGTCCACATGCCGATACGACTATCCCCCCACCTGGGGCATGAACTTTTCAAGAGCCCTATTGACTCTTTTCCTCATTTTTTCCATAACCCTCCTCTGTGCAGAGGAGAGCCATGAAAGACGAGGAACCACCTCAGAAAAAACTAACGTTGTACCTGGGAAAGTTGTACTGAAGCGATGCAAGTCTTGCTTGATCATGAACAGCAAGTCTAATGTTTTAACGTTTCTCAAATCATTACCTCCCAAGTGAATTATCAGGATAGATGGCAACGGCCATAGGTGACACAACCTAGATAAATGAAAGTTCAGTTGAAACCACTGAAGGCCTCTTATACCTTTCCAAAACAACCAAAAAGAGTCCGGGTGCAGAGACAAATTCGATGAATAGCTGCGTTGAGCTGCTCTTTTTTGAGCCCAATAAATAAATGAGTGCCCCATAATCCAAACTGTGTGTTGGGTACCTAAAATGAAACAAATAAATTAGGACGAACATATAACTTAAAACATTTCGACTTCCACTTCCCCATTGCTTTAATATCCGATTCCGGGACAACCGATCAAGCCGCCTCCGAGGCTGCGCCAATCCGAAAGGAGTGGGAGGAAAACCTGAAATTACTTAATCCCATGCTACCCAAACTCTTCTTTAGGACTGCATCGAATTGGTACTTCGTCAGGGGCAATAAATTAACGTGAGTGAGAAAAAATCCCCCCCCGGGAGGCCTAAGTACCATGAATTGCTTAACTAAGGCTACTGGGCACATGAAAAAATCATCGTGCTCCCTTAGATGAACCCATCTGCCCTTGCCACATTGATCCATTTTGGAATGCTGCAGCCACACATGAACACCCGAGCAAATCGAATTCCAGAACCACCCTGCTTGCTTCCCGAAACTAATTCCGAGATACGGAACGCCCCAAAAAAGGCAAGAACAAAGGCTGTCCTAAATAATAAAGTAAATAAAGTAAAGTAAGAGGAAAAACAGACAACTGAAGTAATTCTGCAAAAGCCACTGAGAATGTCAAGAGAGATCGGTCTTCTGTCATCTGTGACAAAAGTCAATCTCTTGTACCCCTTCAGTGCCTGTTTTACAGAAAAATAAAAAGTACAAGGTCTCAGACCTAAGAAACTGAAGAAAAATGACATGCCGGCCAACATTTTTGTCACATGACTATGTGAAAATTGCTGCCACATTAAACTGGACAGAAAAGCCAAAATAGCACCCTCAGAAGGTCAATTAAACTGAAAACCTTCAGTACTGGCAAAGGCTATCCAGCTGCTCCAAGCTGCAGAGTAACTTGACCAAGTCTTAGGAGCTAAGGAGCCCCTAATAGCATCTGTCACAGCACTCAGATCATCTCCCACAAATAGGCCCTGCACAGGGTGCCAACTGCGTCCGCCTCCGGAAGCAAACTACGAAAACGCTCCACCTGAAAACGAGATAGAGAATGTTTTTCCATATCCCCGGAGTATACCTAGCCTTCAACCAGATGTTAAATTTGAGGCATCTGAAGACCACCTGACGCAAGATTTTGATTACCAACCAAGAACTAGACGAGAGACAATTCACTGCATATAACACACCTTTGTTATCAGTTTCCACCAAGATGAGCCTATTAGCAAACTCTGAGCCCCACAACTCCAGTGCCACTAAAATTGGAAACAACTCTAGCAATACCACATTCTTGGTAGCTCCTGATCTCACCCAGGACTCCGGCCAAGCCGCACAGCACCAATGCGATCTCCAGATGGCACCAAAACCTTTGGAGCCAGCCGCATCTGTAAATAGACAAAAATCCCGTGCCACAACAAATTCGGCCTGAAACAAGGACTTACCATTATAACAATCAAGAAAGCTAGCCCAAACCATCAAATCCTCTTTAATAGGGGTAGCTATCCTAACATGATCCAAGGGAGATTTCGAGCCCGAAATAACCAGGTAAAGCCGACGTGAAAAATTCCTGCCAACAGGCATGATTCTGCACGCAAATGCCAGAACACCCAAGAGTGACTACATTTCTTTCAAAAGTATCTTTTTTGCAACACCGTCGCGATCAACCATTTTATTTTATTCAATTATTCCGCTGGCAAACGGAATTCCATACTGCGGGTATCTATCTCAATGCCCAAAAATTCCAACAAAATGCTGGGCCAGCAAGTTTTTTCCTCCGCCAACGGGACGCCAAATTCAAGAGACATAGCTTGAAATTATAGCAACAAATCCGAACATAAACTAGAGTCTGCTGGACCAACAAATAAGAAATCTAAATAGTGCACTGTACTATCAAACCCGGACCGAATGCCAAGTACCCAGTGAAGGAATGTGGAAAATGTTTCAAAGTATGAGCAAGACAACGAACACCCCATTGGGAGATACATGTCAAAAAAGTATTGTCCCTCAAAATTAGTGATGAGCCGAACACCCCCGGGTTCGGTTCGCACCAGAACCCGCGAACGGACCGAAAGTTCGAACGAACATTAGAACCCTATTAAATACAATGGATGCGAACGTTCGAATTCTAAAGTGCTAATTATAACAACTATTATGCATGTTATTGTCATAAATAGGGTTTGGGAACCCGGGTTGTGCACCAGGGGACATGTATCAATGCAAAAAGAAGTTTTAAAAACGGTCGTTTTTCGGGAGCAGTCATTTTAATGATGCATAAAGTGAAAAAAAAAAAGTCAAATATTCCTTTAAATATCGTACCTGGGGGGTGTCTAAAGTATGCCTGTGAAGTGCCACGTGTTTCCCGTGTTTAGAACTGTCCCTGCACAAAATGACACTTCTAAAGGAAAAAAAAAGCCATTTAAAACTGCTTGCGGCTTTAATGTAATGTCTGGTCCCGGTAATATGGATGAAATTCTTTAAGAAAAATGGCATAGCTACCCCATGACCCCCCCCCTACCCCAGCCCATTACCAGCCCCTTTGGGTCTTGTATGGATATTAAGGGGAACCCCGCACATAAAATAAAAAAGGCCCTATATACTCTGAACAGCCGTATACAGGCGGTGCATACAAGACAGGGACTGTAGGTTTGTTCTTATGTAGAATCTGTTTGTAATTTTGAACAGGTACATTGTTGAAGTGTAGCTCCAGCCCAAAAATCTATTTTTAAACTTTTTGGGAAACATAGGTAAGGGTTATCACCCCTGTAACATTTGTTTTGCTGTCTGTGCCCCTGTTCAGAACATTTAACCTCACTTTCCGTCCCAATGACAACTGTTTTTGAAATGTGGTGTTTTTCTTGAAACAAGGATTGCTGATAAAGCATCAGTACAGATGAGACCCCTTTCTCCCATATTTATTCTTACAGGAGAGAATTTTCCTTTCTAGGGGTAGATTTCCTCTCACTTCCTGTTGTCTTCTTTCGTTTGCAAGTAGGAGTCGTTTGTAAGTTGGATGTTTGAAAGTAGGGACCTGCCGTATATACTCTGCAGAAATAGGCCCCTTAGTTGTTGGTGTTGGCACAACACTGTAAGCACTCAGTTACTCTTGGTTGGTGCTGGAACGCCCTGCTGTCAACTATTATATCAGGAATTTTAATTACATATAATTGTTGAACAGTGGTAGTAAAAATTGGGGCTTTGATGGTGGTGCTGGTGCCACAACACTGTAAGCCCTGACAGTTACTCTTGGTGGGTGCAGCAATGGGCCCTGCTGTGAATTATTAGATCAAGAATTGTAATTACATGCCCCTTTTGAACAGGGGCTGAAAAATTGGGCCTTTCGTGGTGGTGGTGGTGGTGGCGTTGCCACAAGACTGTAAGCCCTCAGAGTTACTCTTGGTGGGTGCAGCAATGGACCCTGCTGTGAATTATTAGATCAAGAATTGTAATTGCATGCCCCTGTTGAACAGGGGCTGAAAAATTGGGCCTTAGGCACTGGTGGCACAACACTACAACCCCTCACAGATACTGTACTTGGAGCACAGCAATGAGCCCTGTTGCAAAGTATTGCTTCAAAAATTGTAATGACACGCCCCTGTTAAACAGGGGCTGAAAAATTGGGCCTTAGGCACTGGTGCCACAACACTCCAACCCCTCACAGATACTGTACTTGGAGCACAGCAATGAGCCCTATGGCAAATTATTGCTAAAAAAATTGTAATTACACGCCCCTGTAAAACAGGGGCTGAAAAATTGGGCCTTAGCCACTGGTGGCGGCACCCATAAACAAAAATGATCTTCCAAGCTATCATCATCAATCGTATCATTGAGGACTCGGAGGAGGAGGATAGCCAGTCAACATAACAGCACAGACACTCAGCATCAGTATCAGTCTTGAAGGGATGTGACATGTTAAAATCAATTAGTCTGTTATATCAGCATCAGGTGTGTGGTAGCTGGTGGTGATCCAAGACTGGTTCATCTTGATGAAAGTCAGTCGATCAACCGAGTCGGTGGACAGGCGCACCCTGTGATCCGTGACAAATCCTCCAGCAGCACTGAATGTGCGTTCCGAAAGAACGCTGGATGCAGGACAGGCCAGTAGCTCAATTGCATACTGTGCAAGCTCTGGCCAGTGATCCATCCTCAAGACCCAGTAAGCCAGAGGATTTTCGGTGGGGAAGGTGTCCAAGTCTGACCTTGCCCCTAGATATTCCTGCACCATGTTTATCAGACGCTGGCGATGGTTGCTGGAACCGATCATACTTTGGGGCTGCGGACTAAAGAATTGTCTGAACGCATCGGTCAGACGGCCACCTTCCCCACCGCTCCTTCTTTGACTGGCCGAAGCCTCAGCAACTCGTTGTCCAGGACCAGGAGTTTGTAACCTCCCAGTCTCTGGGAACGCGTTGCACAGACCTTTCTGCAAGGCCTCCCGGAGTTGTCTCATCCTCTGCTCCCTCTGCGACGGTAACATAAGGTCCGCAACCTTACCCTTGTACCGTGGATCAAGGAGAGTGGCCAGCCAGTAATGGTCCCTCTCCTTGATCCGAAGAATACGAGGATCCTTCCGCAGACTTTGCAGGATCAGGGAGGCCATGCAGCGTAGGTTTGCTGAGGCATTCGCTCCGGAGTCCTCTGGGTCACTAAGGACGACATGATCCGCAGCCACCTCCTCCCAGCCACGTACAAGTCCACTGGTTTCTTGGGACTGTAAATCATCCCTAAAAGACTGCTGCTGATGATGCTGAGTGCCAGCCTCCACCTCCATGCTGACACAATCCTCCTCCTCCTCCTCCTCCTCCTCTTCCTGTGCGATGGGTGGGACAGAAGGAACACTGTCTGGGTAAAGGGGGCCTTGAGAGGCAAGGAAGTCCTCCTCTTCCTGCCTCTGTTCTGCCTCAAGTGCCCTGTCCATTATTCCACGCAGCGTGTGCTCCAACAGGTGGACAAGAGGTACAGTGTCACTGATGCATGCACTGTCACTGCTCACCATCCTCGTGGCCTCCTCAAATGGTGCCAGGACAGTGCATGCATCCCTGATCATGCCCCACTGGCGTGGAGAAAAAAAACCAAGCTCCCCTGACCCTGTCCTGGTGCCGTAGTCGCACAGGTACTCATTGATGGCCCTCTGCCGGGTGTGCAGCCGCTGCAGCATGGCCAACGTTGAGTTCCACCTGGTGGGCATGTCACATATAAGGCGGTTCTTGGGCAGGTTCAACTCCTTTTGCAGCTCAGCCAGGCGAGCACTGGCATTATAAGATCTGCGGAAATGCACACAGACTTTCCTGGCCTGCCTCAGGACATCCTGTAAGCCCGGGTACCTGCCCAAGAACCGCTGCACCACCAGGTTAAGGACGTGAGCCACACAGGGCACATGGGTCAGTTGTCCCTGTCGGAGGGCGGAGAGGAGGTTGGTGCCATTGTCGCAAACCACCATTCCTGGCTTAAGCTGGCGTGGCGTCAACCACCTCTCGGCCTGGCCCTGCAGAGCAGACAGGACCTCTGCCCCAGTGTGGCTTCTGTCCCCCAAACACACCAGCGCAAGCACGGCATGGCATCTTTTTGCCTGCGTACTTGCGTAGCCCCGTGAACGGCTACGGAGCACCGCTGGTTCATAGGACAAACCACAGGAAGAGGCCATGGAGGAAGAAGAAGAGGAGGGGGTGGAGGAGAGAGGTGTGTCACAACCAGTAGTAGCATTTTGGAGGCGTGGCGGTGGGACAACCTCCAACACTACTGCACCTTGTCCTGCATCCTTCCCAGCTGCCAAAAGAGTGACCCAATGGGCCGTGAAAGAAAGGTAACGTCCCTGTCCATGCCTGCTGGACCATGAGTCAGCGGTAATATGCACCTTACCGCTGACCGCCCTGTCCAGCGAGGCCAAGACATTGCCTTCCACATGCCGGTAGAGAGCCGGAATAGCCTTCTGTGAGAAAAAGTGGCGTTTGGGAACCTGCCACTGAGGAACCGCACATTGCACAAACTCACGGAAGGGGGCCGAGTCTACCAACTGAAAAGGCAGCAGTTGAAGCGCTAGCAATTTAGCCAAGCTAGCATTCAACCGCTGGGCATGTGGATGGCTGGGAGTGAACTTCTTTCGACGGTCCAGCAGCTGGGGCAGGGAAATTTGCCTGCTAGAATCGGACGTCGGTGTACTGCTAGCAGAGTGTCCGCAAGTACTTGGCTGTGACACACCTAATTCTACACCTTCATTCCTCTCAGTGCATGTTTCAGAGAGGACTGAAGTTATAGTGGGGTTGGAGATCCCAGCTGATGCGGTGCAAGGAGAGGTCCGCTTTGTTCTTTGGTGTGGGTCTTTGAGGTAGGCTTGCCAACGAGCTGCATGGCAGGTCAACATATGTCTGGTCAGGCATGTGGTACCCAAGCGGCTGATGTTTTGGCCACGCGATATACGCTTGAGACATATGTTGCAAACAGCAGCTGTGCGATCTGATGCACTAGCCTCAAAAAAGGCCCACACCAAAGAACTTTTTGAATGACGGGCAGAGGCAGCGCCCTGCACAGGCGGAGCTCTGCGGTGTGATTCCGTCGGTGTACTGCCCTTACGCTGGCCACCAAAGGGCATCCTGCCTCGTTGGAGATGTGCCTCCTCCTCATCCTCCTCCTCCTCCTCTCTCCTATTAGGCACCCACGTGGAGTCAGTGACCTCATCATCACCTCCCTCCTCATCACTGGAGGCAATCTGGCAGTATGCTGCAGCTGCTGGAACATGACTGCCAGATTGGTGTCCTTCTTGAGCATCCCCTCTGTCTGCTCTCACGCTACTGCCTTCCTCTAGCTGGGTTTCATCATCAGACCCTTCGAAACGCTGGGCATCCTCCTGGAGCATGTACCCAACACTGTGCTGAAACAGTTCGGGGGACTCCTCAGGAGGAGGACATGGTGGGTCTAGGGAAGGAGTGACTGATGATGAGTCTGACATTGATACCAGGGAAGAGGACGCTTTGGCAGCTGCTTTTCCAGTACCCTGAGCCTGGGTGAGAGAGGATGAGGAGGAGGAGGAGGGCTTGGTCATCCACTCTACCAAGTCTTCGGCATGATGTGGCTCAACATGTCCAGCTGCCGAAAAGAAGGACAAGCGTGTCCCATGGCCATGTGCTGATGACAATGCACCGCGTCCACGACCAGCACTGTTGCCCCCAGACACAGAGCCTGCTTGCCCTCTTTTATTGCCTCCTGACTGTCTGCCTCTCCTTGTTTGCCTTCCAGACATTCTAATAGATGGCCTGCAGGGAGATGGGAAAAAAGCAATAAGGGCTACCTTCAGGTGTCCTTCTCTGTCCCTTGAAACAAGGACTTTGACAGTGAAAGAAACTGACACACTCTCCCTACCTACAGTTTTCTGTCCCTAGAAAAAATGTTTTTTTTAAGCACAATTTAGCACAAGGAGAATTACCTCACTGTCCTTCCAGGTCCCTGGAAACAAGGACTTTGACAGTGAAAGAAACTGACACACTCTCCCTACCTACAGTTTTCTGTCCCTAGAAAAAATGTTTTTTTTAAGCACAATATAGCACAAGGAGAATTCACTCACTGTCCTTCCAGGTCCCTGGAAACAAGGACTTTGACAGTGAAAGAAACTGACACACTCTCCCTACCTACAGTTTTCTGTCCCTAGAAAAAATGTTTTTTTTAAGCACAATTTAGCACAAGGAGAATTACCTCACTGTCCTTCCAGGTCCCTGGAAACAAGGACTTTGACAGTGAAAGAAACTGACACACTCTCCCTACCTACAGTTTTCTGTCCCTAGAAAAAATGTTTTTTTTAAGCACAATTTAGCACAAGGAGAATTACCTCACTGTCCTTTCAGGTCCCTGGAAACAAGGACTTTGACAGTGAAAGAAACTGACACACTCTCCCTACCTACAGTTTTCTGTCCCTAGAAAAAATGTTTTTTTTAAGCACAATTTAGCACAAGGAGAAATACCTCACTGTCCTTCCAGGTCCCTGGAAACAAGGACTTTGACAGTGAAAGAAACTGACACACTCTCCCTACCTACAGTTTTCTGTCCCTAGAAAAAATGTTTTTTTTAAGCACAATTTAGCACAAGGAGAATTACCTCACTGTCCTTCCAGGTCCCTGGAAACAAGGACTTTGACAGTGAAAGAAACTGACACACTCTCCCTACCTACAGTTTTCTGTCCCTAGAAAAAATGTTTTTTTTAAGCACAATTTAGCACAAGGAGAATTACCTCACTGTCCTTCCAGGTCCCTGGAAACAAGGACTTTGACAGTGAAAGAAACTGACACACTCTCCCTACCTACAGTTTTCTGTCCCTAGAAAAAATGTTTTTTTTAAACACAATTTAGCACAAGGAGAATTACCTCACTGTCCTTCCAGGTCCCTGGAAACAAGGACTTTGACAGTGAAAGAAACTGACACACTCTCCCTACCTACAGTTTTCTGTCCCTAGAAAAAATGTTTTTTTTAAGCACAATTTAGCACAAGGAGAATTACCTCACTGTCCTTCCAGGTCCCTGGAAACAAGGACTTTGACAGTGAAAGAAACTGACACACTCTCCCTACCTACAGTTTTCTGTCCCTAGAAAAAATGTGTTTTTTTAAGCACAATTTAGCACAAGGAGAATTACCTCACTGTCCTTCCAGGTCCCTGGAAACAAGGACTTTGACAGTGAAAGAAACTGACACACTCTCCCTACCTACAGTTTTCTGTCCCTAGAAAAAATGTTTTTTTTAAGCACAATTTAGCACAAGGAGAATTACCTCACTGTCCTTCCAGGTCCCTGGAAACAAGGACTTTGACAGTGAAAGAAACTGACACACTCTCCCTACCTACAGTTTTCTGTCCCTAGAAAAAATGTTTTTTTTAAGCACAATATAGCACAAGGAGAATTCACTCACTGTCCTTCCAGGTCCCTGGAAACAAGGACTTTGACAGTGAAAGAAACTGACACACTCTCCCTACCTACAGTTTTCTGTCCCTAGAAAAAATGTTTTTTTTAAGCTCAATTTAGCACAAGGAGAATTACCTCACTGTCCTTCCAGGTCCCTGAAAACAAGGACTTTGACAGTGAAAGAAACTGACACACTCTCCCTACCTACAGTTTTCTGTCCCTAGAAAAAATGTTTTTTTTAAGCACAATTTAGCACAAGGAGAATTACCTCACTGTCCTTCCAGGTCCCTGGAAACAAGGACTTTGACAGTGAAAGAAACTGACACACTCTCCCTACCTACAGTTTTCTGTCCCTAGAAAAAATGTTTTTTTTAAGCACAATTTAGCACAAGGAGAATTACCTCACTGTCCTTCCAGGTCCCTGGAAACAAGGACTTTGACAGTGAAAGAAACTGACACACTCTCCCTACCTACAGTTTTCTGTCCCTAGAAAAAATGTTTTTTTTAAGCACAATTTAGCACAAGGAGAATTACCTCACTGTCCTTCCAGGTCCCTGGAAACAAGGACTTTGACAGTGAAAGAAACTGACACACTCTCCCTACCTACAGTTTTCTGTCCCTAGAAAAAATGTTTTTTTTAAGCACAATTTAGCACAAGGAGAATTACCTCACTGTCCTTCCAGGTCCCTGGAAACAAGGACTTTGACAGTGAAAGAAACTGACACACTCTCCCTACCTACAGTTTTCTGTCCCTAGAAAAAATGTTTTTTTTAAGCACAATATAGCACAAGGAGAATTCACTCACTGTCCTTCCAGGTCCCTGGAAACAAGGACTTTGACAGTGAAAGAAACTGACACACTCTCCCTACCTACAGTTTTCTGTCCCTAGAAAAAATGTTTTTTTTAAGCTCAATTTAGCACAAGGAGAATTACCTCACTGTCCTTCCAGGTCCCTGAAAACAAGGACTTTGACAGTGAAAGAAACTGACACACTCTCCCTACCTACAGTTTTCTGTCCCTAGAAAAAATGTTTTTTTTAAGCACAATTTAGCACAAGGAGAATTACCTCACTGTCCTTCCAGGTCCCTGGAAACAAGGACTTTGACAGTGAAAGAAACTGACACACTCTCCCTACCTACAGTTTTCTGTCCCTAGAAAAAATGTTTTTTTTTAAGCACAATTTAGCACAAGGAGAATTACCTCACTGTCCTTCCAGGTCCCTGGAAACAAGGACTTTGACAGTGAAAGAAACTGACACACTCTCCCTACCTACAGTTTTCTGTCCCTAGAAAAAATGTTTTTTTTAAGCACAATTTAGCACAAGGAGAATTACCTCACTGTCCTTCCAGGTCCCTGGAAACAAGGACTTTGACAGTGAAAGAAACTGACACACTCTCCCTACCTACAGTTTTCTGTCCCTAGAAAAAATGTTTTTTTTAAGCACAATTTAGCACAAGGAGAATTACCTCACTGTCCTTCCAGGTCCCTGGAAACAAGGACTTTGACAGTGAAAGAAACTGACACACTCTCCCTACCTACAGTTTTCTGTCCCTAGAAATTTTTTTTTTTTTAAGCACAATTTAGCACAAGGAGAATTACCTCACTGTCCTTCCAGGTCCCTGGAAACAAGGACTTTGACAGTGAAAGAAACTGACACACTCTCCCTACCTACAGTTTTCTGTCCCTAGAAAAAATGTTTTTTTTAAGCACAATTTAGCACAAGGAGAATTACCTCACTGTCCTTCCAGGTCCCTGGAAACAAGGACTTTGACAGTGAAAGAAACTGACACACTCTCCCTACCTACAGTTTTCTGTCCCTAGAAAAAATGTTTTTTTTAAGCACAATTTAGCACAAGGAGAATTACCTCACTGTCCTTCCAGGTCCCTGGAAACAAGGACTTTGACAGTGAAAGAAACTGACACACTCTCCCTACCTACAGTTTTCTGTCCCTAGAAAAAATGTTTTTTTTTAAGCACAATTTAGCACAAGGAGAATTACCTCACTGTCCTTCCAGGTCCCTGGAAACAAGGACTTTGACAGTGAAAGAAACTGACACACTCTCCCTACCTACAGTTTTCTGTCCCTAGAAAAAATGTTTTTTTTAAGCACAATTTAGCACAAGGAGAATTACCTCACTGTCCTTCCAGGTCCCTGGAAACAAGGACTTTGACAGTGAAAGAAACTGACACACTCTCCCTACCTACAGTTTTCTGTCCCTAGAAAAAATGTTTTTTTTAAGCACAATTTAGCACAAGGAGAATTACCTCACTGTCCTTCCAGGTCCCTGGAAACAAGGACTTTGACAGTGAAAGAAACTGACACACTCTCCCTACCTACAGTTTTCTGTCCCTAGAAAAAATGTGTTTTTTTAAGCACAATTTAGCACAAGGAGAATTACCTCACTGTCCTTCCAGGTCCCTGGAAACAAGGACTTTGACAGTGAAAGAAACTGACACACTCTCCCTACCTACAGTTTTCTGTCCCTAGAAAAAAAAAATTTTTTAAGCACAATTTAGCACAAGGAGAATTACCTCACTGTCCTTCCAGGTCCCTGGAAACAAGGACTTTGACAGTGAAAGAAACTGACACACTCTCCCTACCTACAGTTTTCTGTCCCTAGAAAAAATGTTTTTTTTAAGCACAATTTAGCACAAGGAGAATTACCTCACTGTCCTTCCAGGTCCCTGGAAACAAGGACTTTGACAGTGAAAGAAACTGACACACTCTCCCTACCTACAGTTTTCTGTCCCTAGAAAAAATGTTTTTTTTTAAGCACAATTTAGCACAAGGAGAATTACCTCACTGTCCTTCCAGGTCCCTGGAAACAAGGACTTTGACAGTGAAAGAAACTGACACACTCTCCCTACCTACAGTTTTCTGTCCCTAGAAAAAATGTTTTTTTTAAGCACAATTTAGCACAAGGAGAATTACCTCACTGTCCTTCCAGGTCCCTGGAAACAAGGACTTTGACAGTGAAAGAAACTGACACACTCTCCCTACCTACAGTTTTCTGTCCCTAGAAAAAATGTTTTTTTTAAGCACAATTTAGCACAAGGAGAATTACCTCACTGTCCTTCCAGGTCCCTGGAAACAAGGACTTTGACAGTGAAAGAAACTGACACACTCTCCCTACCTACAGTTTTCTGTCCCTAGAAAAAATGTTTTTTTTTAAGCACAATTTAGCACAAGGAGAATTACCTCACTGTCCTTCCAGGTCCCTGGAAACAAGGACTTTGACAGTGAAAGAAACTGACACACTCTCCCTACCTACAGTTTTCTGTCCCTAGAAAAAATGTTTTTTTTAAGCACAATTTAGCACAAGGAGAATTACCTCACTGTCCTTCCAGGTCCCTGGAAACAAGGACTTTGACAGTGAAAGAAACTGACACACTCTCCCTACCTACAGTTTTCTGTCCCTAGAAAAAATGTTTTTTTTAAGCACAATTTAGCACAAGGAGAATTACCTCACTGTCCTTCCAGGTCCCTGGAAACAAGGACTTTGACAGTGAAAGAAACTGACACACTCTCCCTACCTACAGTTTTCTGTCCCTAGAAAAAATGTGTTTTTTTAAGCACAATTTAGCACAAGGAGAATTACCTCACTGTCCTTCCAGGTCCCTGGAAACAAGGACTTTGACAGTGAAAGAAACTGACACACTCTCCCTACCTACAGTTTTCTGTCCCTAGAAAAAATTTTTTTTTTAAGCACAATTTAGCACAAGGAGAATTACCTCACTGTCCTTCCAGGTCCCTGGAAACAAGGACTTTGACAGTGAAAGAAACTGACACACTCTCCCTACCTACAGTTTTCTGTCCCTAGAAAAAATGTTTTTTTTAAGCACAATTTAGCACAAGGAGAATTACCTCACTGTCCTTCCAGGTCCCTGGAAACAAGGACTTTGACAGTGAAAGAAACTGACACACTCTCCCTACCTACAGTTTTCTGTCCCTAGAAAAAATGTTTTTTTTTAAGCACAATTTAGCACAAGGAGAATTACCTCACTGTCCTTCCAGGTCCCTGGAAACAAGGACTTTGACAGTGAAAGAAACTGACACACTCTCCCTACCTACAGTTTTCTGTCCCTAGAAAAAATGTTTTTTTTAAGCACAATTTAGCACAAGGAGAATTACCTCACTGTCCTTCCAGGTCCCTGGAAACAAGGACTTTGACAGTGAAAGAAACTGACACACTCTCCCTACCTACAGTTTTCTGTCCCTAGAAAAAATGTTTTTTTTAAGCACAATTTAGCACAAGGAGAATTACCTCACTGTCCTTCCAGGTCCCTGGAAACAAGGACTTTGACAGTGAAAGAAACTGACACACTCTCCCTACCTACAGTTTTCTGTCCCTAGAAAATATGTTTTTTTTAAGCACAATATAGCACAAGGAGAATTCACTCACTGTCCTTCCAGGTCCCTGGAAACAAGGACTTTGACAGTGAAAGAGACTGACACACTCTCCCTACCTACAGTTTTCTGTCCCTAGAAAAAATGTTTTTTTTAAGCACAATATAGCACAAGCACAAAACACACTGACACTCTCCCTACCTATCCTTCTCTTTCCCTAAACTAAAGGAATCCAGGTTAAGCAAGAAAGAAATAAAAGTCACTGTCCCTGCCTATGCTGCTCTATCCCTGCTCCGGAACACACTACACTAGGCCGCCGTGCTGGCGGCCTTTTATAGTGTGGGGCGTGTACTAAACCCCCTCAGCAATAATTGGCCACAGGCATCCTGCCTGTGGCCAATCATTGCTCTCCTCGCTGCCGGCGCTGTGATTGGCCAAGCATGCGGGGTCACAGTGCATGCTTGGCCAATCACAGCGCCTGGATGACACTGCGATGGCGTAGTGCATTGTGGGCCGTTCGCGTCACTCGAATTTGGCGCGAACGGCCCAAATCGTTCGATCTTCGTCGAACGATCGAACAGCCGATGTTCGAGTCGAACGTATGTTCGACTCGAACACGAAGCTCATCCCTACTCAAAATAAAAACCCAAGGAATTAAAGGCCTCCGGGGAAACGGGCAAGAGCCGAAAAGCTGATTTTATGTCAGCCTTCGCCAACAACGCCCCCGGGCCAAACAACCTGATCTTACCAATCGCTTCCTCAAACATAGCATAAGACATGGAACATAGGTTCCTATCAATATCATCAATCAATGAATCACCTTTAGGAAAGGATAGATGGTGTATAATATGAAATTCATTAGGTTCCCGTTTGGGCACTACTCCCAATGGGGAAATCCGAAAATTACAAAAAGGGGGGTGCTCAAAAGGGCCCCGCAATCCTTAGTTCCTTACATAACTTATCCCTTACCAAAATATGCTGCGCCTGGCCAGAACCTGCAGCTGCATTTCTCTTAAAACATTTTTGCCGCTGGGTGCGTCCCCGCACAGATGGAACATTAATTTCTGTATTTGCAAGAATTATTCCAGCGGCATTGACTATCATTAAATGCAAAACAGCAGCCTTTTCTAAAGGCCGCCATGGAAGTGTTAACAGTGAGTTGCCTAGGTGCTACCTGCTTCTGCGGAAATATCAAATTGAGCCACAGGCCCACATCTTTCATACCTCACCTAAGTGACGGGTGAATGGACAATTTCTGACAAAAGGATTCGTCATAATAGAACCAACCCAGGCCACCAAAATTTTTGTAGGCTTCTAGGATATGAACAAATGTTGGAAAAGTCCCCCACACCGCTCTGGGTGCTTTTCCGCCATTATACCAGAATAAATACAAAAAGGCTTGCAGCCAATTGTTTAAATGACCTAGGGATCACCCTGCGCCTTTCCTCCTCACTTCTCTCCTCACCCCTCTTGTCAGCTCTGACCATGAAATCCTTATGAGCAGGCAGAAGGGAGAGAATGTCTACATAAATTTTGGCTTTAATATTTGCATTTAAATGATATCCTAAAGAGGACATCTCACAAGGCATGACATCTTTCATATATGTCTCAGGTACATGGATTTTAGCATGCACAGCTGTCTGTAATGAGGGGCTAACCTGACTGACTGTAAAACACTAACAGTACTTTTTTCTTGTTGAGAGGATAAACTGACAGGAAGATTAGACAACACAGGAGTATGAGAGGAAACAGAAGGGTTAACAGACAGAGAGACCAGGGAAGCTGAAGACACAGCAGGAGCTGACACTTTGGACAGTGATTGAATTAAAGAAGACAGTGAACCTACCAAACCAGATACACATGTAATTGAGTCAACTCACCACCTGCTGGAGCCTGTAACACCTGCAACCTGTGGAGTCTGCACACCTAGCACCTGTTGGGGCACCTCTGCATGCTGAGTGCCTTGCTGCGATGATACGCGCTGCTGCCTGGGAGACTGCTGCACAAGCTGTCTCCCCCTTGTGTCCTGTGCAGCCTGCTGGAGCTGGCCACGCCGTCCGCTTCTTCCTGCTGGTGACTGCGAACAAGTCCGCCTCTTCTGACCTCCGCGGCGGCACCGTGATGTCACGCCGCCGCCATCTTCCCTTGGCTTCCCTTGAGGCACACGAGTCTCTTCAGCTTCTTCCGCAGCCCGTCCTTCTCGCTCTGGAGGCGCGCTTCTCCTTGCTCTTGCAGGCGGTGCGGGCACAGGAACACCCCGCCCTGTATCTGTGTCCTCCATCAGCTCGCCGCCCACTGCCAAGCCTCCTCCCTCTTGCTCCATAAGCAGTGCCTCCTCCTCCGGAGCTGACGCCATGCAATGTCTCAGCCATGCCTCTCCTCCTGAGCTGCCTGCATTCTCCAACAGCTGCATCACCAGAGCTTCCATCAGGTAAGAGAAACGTCTTCACAGCTCGAGCTCAAATCTTCTTTGCTGTCCGCCGGAAAGAGGAAGAACCCTGCACCTGCTGGCCCTTTTCTAGCCAATCCCTATAATTCCAGAAAATTCCCTGAACCCCCATTGGCTCTTCCTGACTAGCTGTAATCTAGCCCCTTAAAGGGGCAGGCTCCTGACTAAACTAAACTACTGCTGCCAATCTAACCTAATTTTTTATTAATTTGGGCTAGGGAGGCCGCAATCTCAGGAAAGTGGCCCCATAATGTTTCCCCTTTATTCATTCAGGGCATGTGGACTCCAATAACCTCATCCGCCCTGCTGCTCGATACCTTCCTTGATATGTTTCAATCAGACTCAATGAGGGTAATCACAGTTTACCAGCCAGAAAGTTCACTGAAAAAAATGGAAAAGGAAAAACTCATGTGCAGTAAATTCTGGGTATTTATTAAAAACACACAAAAAAGTTTTCACGCAATAAAAATTGCCAGACGTGACACCGGAAGAGCAGATTCATTCCAGTTCACAGCGGTGTCACACAGCTTACACATAAATTATATTAGATTCAAGAAAATGAGGAACATCAAACTGATTAATAATCAAATCCCTAGCTTTCTATAGTTCATTGCATATGTAATATAATACAATATACATTTCTATACATGTATAAATGGAAATTTAAAGAAAAATAAGCAGTTAAAAATGTAAATGGTATGTTTATAAAGAAACACACACCAAAGTGAAAGAAATGGGGTAGAGTCAACATAACTAGGAGCACTTACTCTAGCTGTATATATCAGAAGGAAAACAATGGTGGCACTGCATGAGATTATACTGCTAAACCCTATGAGTTATACAGTTGCTTCCTCAGGAAGTAGGCAAAGCAAGAAAAGCTTGTATGTTGGGTATGCTGTGAGTAGTTCCAGAGTCCAATGGGAATTTTTCTGTCCTGCTTTAGAGTTCAGTACTGGAAATGAATCACAAACAGCGTCCCCCACCTTAGTTATGATAATCTAATTTTAGATGCTCCACACCAGCTGTTTTCAACTAGGGTTTCATGAAACTCCTTAAGGAAATAGTTTGATGTTTTTTGAACAGTAGCAGATTGATCTACAACCTGTGTGTGCCTGTATAGCTCCATTGAGCTATCTGCAGGATGTCCCTCTTCTTGATTCTCAGAATAATAATCACTGACACACCAATGATCACTGAGGAAATTACACTTGGGGATCAGTGATTCTACTCAACGACCCCCAATGTAAAAGGTTATTCTTCCCACAGACTATAACACCCTACCACATTTATTCTTTTTCTTTATTATTATATCTACAGATTACCAATTATGAAGTGAATATTTAATTAGCAATGTTTTTTTTTTCATAGGTTTCTCCATTGTAATAAGGTTCAGAAAGGCTGATTTACATAAGCAGAGCATTAGGACTGTTATAAGCACAATATGTCCCTAAGGATGACTTGTTAAAAGCATTGGAGTTGCTACATTGAGCACAAACACATGTGTGGCAGGTAAGCTGCACCAAACCTGGCAGCTTTTCCACCTTGGCCTATCAACCACTGACCCTGGTGCTTACATATGTTTTCAGCCTCAAAGTCTCACAAAAGTTGCAACAAAATGAAGGGCAGTTTTGATGTGTCAGAGGTTGCCTGCATCATCCTGCCTCCAGCAAATTCTTATTGGCCAATGAGGTTGACCATTTTAGGGTCAACTGGCCTGTGTGGGGAACAGAGAACTTAAACTCTACTAGGAAGTGTCAAAGATTTGCTATTTTTTTTTATGTTGCAGCATTCGAGCATAAATGGCCACCTACGTTATATACTTGAAAGCAGCTCCAATGAAAGAGTTCATTTAACCTCTCTAGCTCTGTATTTAGAGTACGTAGAGAGATTTATTTTAAAGTAAACCTTCAAGGATAGCCTGACAAGAAAACTGGAGAGCCAACTGCTGCCTGGAATTGTAAACATGAACATGCAATATTTTATATTTATCTATTTTTATTCATTAGTCTAATAAATAAAAAAACACATTCCACATATTCAAAATATATACTATTTGCTGCCTTTAGTGATTATTTCAAGCAATAATCGTGGAAAACACAATTTCCTGTTGTGCCCTGCCCTAAGGCTCTTATTATTACGCTCATAACTTTTACATAATATTTTTTTTTAAAGATTCATTTACAGTCATAATATAACCATTAAAATAATGAAACCTATCAATACCCAGTCATCCTCATATACCTCCTAATGGCTCAAGAGACAATGGAGTTAAGAGATCACCTGTTATATATTGATAATGTATAACCTTTTCTTTGCAATATTTCAGCTCATGAATTGTAAAGTAATGATTCTCTTGTCACAATAAATATATCACTAGCATGGGAAAGCAATTGAATATTTTATGGTAAAGTACCTAATCATGACAGCCAACTTAACATCTTATCTATTCTCTGAAATATTGATTTAATGGATCCATATATACCCTGGTGTGTTACAGTGAATTCTGTCTTGAAGTGAAACATCAAAGTTATATTATCTGCTAAAAAATAAAAATTATATAATACAGCGCCAACCCAAAAATATTGTAACAACAGCAGCCAAACACCAAAATCAGACAAAATTAATTAAGTGTAAATATATAATAAGTGTGGCGCTAATGAGAATTTAGGATAAAAGTCCTAAATATGGTAGGGTGTGAAAAATATTCTAATTTATTCAAAAACCCATATTGGTATATATTTCAAAATTGGTGAAAAAATATAGAAATACATATATAGCATAAATGAGTGTCTGTAATCCTTCTGTGATTACAAGTATTTAACCAACATATTAGTGTACAACAAAAAATATAGTGCAAATATTATGTTGTTGAACATAAATAGCAATAGAGTGATAATCCTAAACCAGTGAGATTAAATCATATTTCTATCAGACATCACAGATGAGTATGTGTCCCTGTAGTTGTCTAACAATAGACAAAGTTCCAAAAAGACCAAAGTCCAATGTGGGATTGTAATAGAATGCGTAGATATAGATGTTCAATGTGGATATACGTGGTAACACCCGGGAGTGCCTTCACCTTGGGTCAATGGGGGAGAGATAAGGTACTCTTACCAGCTGGGATGGATCCAACACACCGTACGGCGGTGGATCTTCAAGACTTTGTCCACTTCGTGGACGAATCAGACAGCCAGGCTTTGTAGAGACGACCAAGATCTATAGAACACCTCCTCCCAGGATCAGTGGCAATCCAACCAGGAAAAATCCGGATTAGCGGGTAGCAGCTACCTTATCCAATCATAACCATGGAAAACAAAAAATTGCTCCACATGGTGTAAATCCAAAAAAGATTTATTAAAAAAATGTATCCATAAAAAGTTCACACAGTTTGAACATCCAAAAAAAACTCCAAAGCATATCAAAGAAATCCCAAAAATCCACACTCTAGAGTATAAGTAGACAGCTTGATAGGAACAGCAAGAGCTGGTGTATTTGTCCCGACCGGTTTCGTCTAATAAGACTTCTAATAAATCTTTTTTGGATTTACACCATGTGGAGCAATTTTTTGTTTTCCATGGTTATGATTGGATAAGGTAGCTGCTACCCGCTAATCCGGATTTTTCCTGGTTGGATTGCCACTGATCCTGGGAGGAGGTGTTCTATAGATCTTGGTCGTCTCTACAAAGCCTGGCTGTCTGATCCGTCCACGAAGTGGACAAAGTCTTGAAGATCCACCGCCGTACGGTGTGTTGGATCCATCCCAGCTGGTAAGAGTACCTTATCTCTCCCCCATTGACCCAAGGTGAAGGCACTCCCGGGTGTTACCACGTATATCCACATTGAACATCTATATCTACGCATTCTATTACAATCCCACATTGGACTTTGGTCTTTTTGGAACTTTGTCTATTGTTAGACAACTACAGGGACACATACTCATCTGTGATGTCTGATAGAAATATAATTTAATCTCACTGGTTTAGGATTATCACTCTATTGCTATTTATGTTCAACAACATAATATTTGCACTATATTGTTTGTTGTACACTAATATGTTGGTTAAATACTTGTAATCACAGAAGGATTACAGACACTCATTTATGCTATATATGTATTTCTATATTTTTTTCACCAATTTTGAAATATATACCAATATGGGTTTTTGAATAAATTAGAATATTTTTCACACCCTACCATATTTAGGACTTTTATCCTAAATTCTCATTAGCGCCACACTTATTATATATTTACATTTATATTATCTGCTACCAAGTAATTTTGGTTTTAGATTTACAGAACTTCCATGTCTTAAGGAAGGTTTGATAAACAGATTGCTTAACAGATTTTGTACCAGAATAGATGTGTTTGCGGCATCCAAATCATGATTACCTAGGCATACCTCTTTTAGACTTTATTGCAGGTGCTGCTGGTGGTAATTTCTTTCTGGGGGGGGCTGCAAACAGTGCACCCACAGTCACCCCCCCCACCCTGGTCCGGTCAGTCAGGTCCGGAGAACTTACCCCATTTAAGGCAGGCATCATAAGCGGCAGGCATCACGGGCATCATGGGTGGCGGCATCACGGGCGGCTTCCCCTTCTCTCCTCACTGGGCATCACGGGCAGCAGGCATTATGGGCGGCTTCCTGTTCTCTTATCCGCGAGCATCACAGGCAGCAGGCATCATGGGCAGCTTCCATTTCCCCTGCTTGGTGGCTTCTGTCTCCTCCCTCTTCCTACCTCCTCCTCGGAGGCCAATCGGAACGCTTCTCCTTTCGGCCAATCGGGAAACGGGTCTCAGACCCGCTTCCTGATTGGCAGGGAGGAGATTCAGGGTGAAAATAGTGAATATTCATACAGAAAATACAGTATTTTAGAGGTTAGCAAGTCAAAATTAACTTTAAAACACATTTTTACACATATGTTACTTGGCACTACTGGACAATAATTATAATTTCTAGTGGCAGAACTCATTGGGAGATGCAAGGGCTGCCAGAAAACTCAAAAAATTTACATGCAGACAAATGTTCATTATGCACTATTCAGTGTGGTGCTCTATAGAATTAATGTGATTTTCCAGCACATTTGGAATGAAGCCCAATGAGCACAGCTAGAGCCACAATTTGTTCTACTACTTGATGGTGAAAGTGGCCCAAAAACAGCTTGTAGCCATAAATATACTTGAGGTTACATACAGAAAGGCAGTTTCTTTTTAGTAATTTCTACAACAATAATCATGTGATGTATTGCAACAGAAGCAATGCACTTGTAATATAGTACACATATCATCATTCACATGCCCCCAAAGAAGCATCATCAAACATGACCTGCCATTTGTACTAAATGCATTTCAAAAGACAAAGGTCATTTCTACCATGACAATTTTGTCTCAGGTGGCACCCTCTGGGCATGTCATGGGTAAGTTAATTTTCTACCTAGCTATGTAGCTGTTTCTAACAAGACAATGAAGAATAGGCCAAGACTATGAATGAGATATGTGGCCTATCTGGAGGGTGAGTGTATAGCACTAAATTGATTTTCACTTTTATGACTGGCTAGTTATTTTTTGACATGCTATAGAAAAAAAATGTGTTGTTACAGATTTTATCTTGTAGTAATTAGTTACATTCAGCATGCACTTGTTCTGTAATATTGAAGACATTTTATAGGTTACCAAGGTAATTCTTCAATTCCTAAAGTGTCAGGAAGAGACCCCAACATTCATAATCACACCTTGGTATACCTTAATTCGGTCACCATGGGGTGTGTAAATGTTGACTGTCCAAGAGCAGGATTGGAGGTGTAAAAGTTGTAGGGTTATCCAATGGAAGACACAAGTGATCCCATAGCACAGACATGTTTCTTACCATATAAGTTACTCATGTACTTGATGTGGATAATGTCCTTGGTCCAGTAAGGAAAAAAATGGTCTGACTTGAGTTTTGTTTAACTGTCAAGACTATTTTCTCATATTATGTTTCCTAACAATCTTAATAGCCTCTGTGGATTGTATACAAGTGTAAGGAGATGTGACATCTTAGAACACCATTGTTTCTTTTGGCTCTAACTTCAATCTACATACCTTGTTGACAAATTCTGTTCTGAATATAGTGTACTTTGTTGCCAACTAAGTGTGGTAGTCAGATACCTAGCAATGATATACGTAAGTTGATGCTGCTGACAGTTGGTCTTAAAGCATCACCTTGTGCATCTTAGAGAGTCCATATATGTATGATGTAGCTTCCCCTAAATAGTTAGTGCAAAGTCCAATCAATTGCTTTTACCTTTTTTTGCTTTTGTAAACAGTCTATTACCTTTTTTTCTGTAACATCTAATGGGGTCTCTCTTTAGTGGCTTATAATTGTTGGCCCAAGGAGAACAGTGGTCATCTTAGAATGGTAGCTGGGTTTATTTATAGCCACAGTGCATCTCCCCTTGTCTACTAGCAGAATAATAATGCTTGGATCCTTATTAAGTGAAGTAAGAGCCCTTCTCTTTCGTGTGGTCAATTTAGGAGTTGCTTTGCCACTGGATAGGACTGGTCATACCATGGGACAAGTTGGGGTGCCTTAGTATAGTTCAGTCCTTTGGATAAGAATTTCATTCTCCAGCTGGGGAATCTCGTTGTCTGAAAGGTTCTATAACTAAGTGTCATTATTGCTTTGTTCTGCTATCATCCCTTCTTCTCCAACTTAACTCCTGTTATCTTTTATAGTGGTGCTATCTCTCAAATAGCCACAACACATAACGTATATATAGTTAAAAGCATATACTTTGTTGACCAGGTCTAAAAAAGCGACACCCATTTTGCTAACACACAGTTTGACTTATGAATAGAGAACCCTAATGGGATATGTGCATCTGGGGATACGTACCTGTATTGACCCTTGATTACCTGAGTGATCAAAGTTTATACCTTTTGAAAAGTCTATTGAACTGTCATTACTGTACATAATTTTCCATCATATGTGTATTTGGGCCTCTGGCTCCGACAGAAACCCTTCACAGCATATGGTATGTGGGTCCCTCCCCACCTGTGGAATGCACCAAATTCTCTTGGTTGTACTTTAACAGATTCATCACCTCACCTCTCCTGATGAAGCATAATGCAAAACATGCAAAGCATAATGCAAGATATGACCACACCTATAATCAGTGGAATTTTCTATTGTTATGTAATCTACGCATTATTGTCATTTTGGTGTTCTTTGAACATGCTTGCATTTATACAGGCACATGGGTACTTGCTATGGGCTGGTCATTGGAGGTGCAAAACAAATGCTATTGTTCTATTGTTCTATTAGTGTTTAGTACGACAATACATATTTTTATAGTTTATATTTATACTTTTTACCATACAGTGAGAATTCTATGTAACTAAAATACAGTATATTCTGGTAATGATATATATATATATATATATATATATATATATATATATTGTGACAGCAGGAAGGTAAAGTCACCTGGTTGCATCCAGGGGGGTAGGTATATTTCTCCCAGATTCAGGCTTTATGCCGACTTATACAACTAGGGAGAGAGTTGATGAAGCCCAGCTGAGGCTAGTGGGCTCATGGATGATTCATACCTCTAGGGAGAGTGCTGGGCATCGTGCAGGCAGGGAGTTGATGAGACCAGCTGAAGCTTGTCAGCTCGTTTAAGGCCTCTATAAAAACTCCCAGCTTCATTAGGTGTTTGCTCATGCCTGGAACCAGACCTGTGTGGACTGTCTAGGGAGAGTGAACCCCTGTGCGGTGAGACAAAGCCTGTGTGGCTATTTGTTTGGACATTTACTAAACCAGGGACTTAGGGACTAGGACAGCACCAGGCTGATCCCAGTTGTTAGTTAGGGAAACCTGCATGTTTAGTCAGAGGTCAAGCTGACCAGGATTTATTTTGTTTATGTTTCTTTTTGCTTTGCTGTGTTTTTGTCACTGTAAATAGAGAAATAAACCGCACCTTTTGATCTTGAAAACCACAACCTCCGTCTGCTGGGCCTGTTTTTGTGTGGGGAGCCCATCCAGGGGGTTACACACACCCGCTACCGAGCTAACCCCCTCACAGTTGGTGGAGAACCAGTGGCAGTTTTTTTTTAAGCCAGCATGGAGGAGATACTGAAACAGCTGGCTCTAGCAAATGCCAATCAACAGCAGACAAATGCAGGTTTGCAAAAGAGCCTTGCAGCTCAACAACAGAGCTTCGCAGCCCAGCAACAAGCCCAGCAGCAATCTGAGGCCCGCTTCATAGACCTGTTGCAGAAGCAAGAGCAGAGACTACAACAACAGATGGAAGCAGTAATGCAGCAACGTCCGCAGACCAGTGAGGAAAGCCGTCCCACTAATACCGCGTCCTTTGGGGTGAGTCGTTTATTGACAAAAATGACTGGAGAGGATGATCCAGAGGTATTTTTGACCACATTTGAAAGGACTGCTGAAAGAGAAAAGTGGCCTGAGGAGCAGTGGGCTGGACTGGTGGCTCCTCTGTTAACTGGTGAATCGCAGAAAGCTTACTATGACCTAGAGCCTGACCAAGCAAAAGACTATGTGATGCTAAAAGCTGAAATATTGGCAAGGCTGGGTGTCACCCTGGCTGTCCGGGCTCAGCGTGTGCATAACTGGACTTTCCAGCTTGGAAAACCCCCCAGGTCTCAAATGTATGATCTCATTCACCTGAGCAGGAAGTGGCTACAGCCAGAGACTTTGTCCGCACCGGAGATTGTGGAACGTGTTGTGATGGATCGTTTCTTGAGAGCTCTTCCTACCGCCATTCAAAAGTGGGTAAGCCATGGAGACCCAGAAACGGCCGGTAAACTTGTGGATCGTGTAGAGAGATACTTGGCTGCAGAGAACCTGACGGCCTCTTCCAGAGACTCTCGGACTTTCCACCCTAAGACCAGACCATCCCCAGGGGCGGATAAGATGATTCCAAGGGGTGAGGGGGGAGAGAGTGAGAGGGTGGGAGCTCTGCCCAGGGTTTGGCGAGAACAGCCTGGGAAGTCGGGGGCTCAAGAGGCAGCCAAAAGGATTGTTTGCTACCGCTGCCGGCAAGCGGGACATATTGCAGCAAATTGCCCGGTTGTGGAGGAACCCATGCAATGTGACTTTCTGACGGACAGACGTCAGTCGCTGTGTGCGACAGTCGCATGCACTGCCATTCGGGGAACTGAGAAACATTTATGCAAAATGTGTATTAATGGTAGAAATGTTGTGGTATTACTGGATTCAGGTAGCCTTGTGACCCTGATAAAGGCTGAATTAGTTAAAACAGAGGTCTCTGGGAATAGCAAGGTAGCTGTTATTTGTGTGCATGGGGACACCCGAGAGTATCCAGTGACTACAGTGTGTTTCAAGACCCCCAAAGGTACCCTCTCTCATCCAGTGGGGTTAGTATCTCAATTACCGCATGATGCCATTGTGGGAAGGGATTTTCCGAAGTTCTGGGAACTGTGGGATGATCCTGAGCCCCGCACTGGTGCCCCTATGTACCAGGAAGGTGATAGCCAGAACTCCTCTGAGAGTGGTGAGGACTCTCCAGAATTTCCCTTGTCAGTATTGGCAGGCGAGACTCAAGAAACTGGAGAGGAGCCCACCTCCTCAGACGAAAACCTACCGTCTGTGGAGTTTTCTGATCTTGAGGTTCACAGGGAAAATTTTGCCACAGAACAGTTAAAAGACCCCGCCCTAATAAAGGCACGGGAAAACGTAGTGGAAATAGATGGCGAGTTAGTGAACCCAGATAATACCTGCACTTACCCATACTTCAGCGTAGAGAAGGACCTACTGTATCGGGTGGCAAAAAGGGCAGAGGAAACCGTTGAGCAGCTTGTGGTGCCCAAACCTTACAGGAAGTTGGTGTTGGAGTTGGCCCATGGGCACATTCTTGGAGGTCATCTGGGGACAGAGAAAACCCGAGAGAGGGTATTACAGAGATTCTATTGGCCTGGGGTGATGAAGGACATAGAAAATTATTGTTCCTCCTGCCCTGTGTGTCAGAGGTTGGCCCCGATGCCACATTTCCGTAGCCCGCTGGTCCCTCTACCCATCATTGAGGTCCCGTTTAAGAGGATCGCAATGGATTTGGTAGGTCCTATAATCAAGTCCACTAGGGGGCACCAGTACATATTAGTTATAATGGACTATGCCACCCGTTATCCAGAAGCGATCCCTCTCCGAAATACCTCGGCCAAAACCATAGCCAAAGAGCTATCTCTTGTTTTTAGCCGGGTGGGTATTTGTAAAGAACTGCTTACGGACCAAGGTACACCCTTTATGTCCCGGGTTATGAAAGAGCTGTGTAAATTGTTCAAAGTGACGCAATTGCGTACGTCTGTGTATCACCCCCAAACCGATGGGCTGGTTGAAAGATTCAACAAAACCCTAAAACAAATGTTGAAGAAAGTGGTGGATAGAGATGGAAAGGATTGGGACTGTCTACTTCCTTATTTGATGTTTGCTATTAGGGAGGTGCCCCAATCCTCTACGGGATTCTCCCCCTTTGAGTTACTGTATGGGAGACACCCAAGAGGGCTGTTGGATATTGCCAAGGAAACTTGGGAAAGTGAGAGTTCTCCCCACAGGAGTGTGATTGAGCATGTCGCCCTGATGCAAGATCGAATTGCACAGGTAATGCCCATCGTGAAGGAACATTTGGCCCAAGCACAGTTGGCACAGCAGAGAGTGTACAACCGTGGAGCCAAGACCCGTACCTTTTCCCCGGGGGATAGGATATTGGTACTTGTCCCTACGGTTGAAAGTAAATTCCTTGCCAAATGGCAAGGCCCCTACGAGATAATGGAAAAAGTGAGCGAAGTGAATTACAAGGTCAGACAACCAGGAAGGCGAAAACCCGAACAGATCTATCACGTTAATCTGTTGAAAGCCTGGAGGGATAGAGAGTCCCTAGTCGCAGAAACTTGGTCACCAGCTCAAACTGGTTGCGTGATTCCGGAGGTTGGAATAGCAGCCACCTTGTCACAACCCCAACAACAGGAGGTTAAGGAGTTTGTGCTTCGCAACAAGGAGGTGTTCTCTGAGCTGCCGGGACAAACATCTGGGGTAGAGCATGATATTATTACCCCGCCCGGTGAAAGGGTGAAGTTAAAACCCTATCGGATCCCAGAGGCCCGACGGGAGGCAATACGGGAGGAAGTACAGAAAATGCTGAACTTAGGGGTGATAGAGGAGTCCCAAAGTGATTGGTCTAGTCCCATTGTGTTGGTGCCTAAACCGGATGGGAGCTGGCGATTTTGTAACGATTTTCGTCAGTTGAACAAAGTTACAAAATTTGACACCTACCCCATGCCACGTATAGATGAGTTGATCGACCGGCTGGGAACAGCCCGATACATGACGACTCTTGACCTCACAAAAGGGTATTGGCAAATTCCCCTGGCCAAGTCGGCCAAAGAGAAAACCGCATTTGTAACCCCAGACGGGGCGTTCCAATATAAGAGAATGCCGTTCGGGTTACAGAATGCGCCGGCCACATTCCAGCGGAAAATGGACCAGATACTGAGGCCCCATCGGAAGTATGCTGCGGCTTACCTGGATGACGTAATTGTCCATAGCACAGATTGGGCCTCACATCTGCCAAAAGTGCAAGCAGTCCTAGACTCTATCCGGGAAGCGGGGTTTACGGCTAACCCCAAGAAGTGTACCATTGGGCAGGAGGAGGCCAAATATCTTGGGTACACCATTGGCAGGGGAGTAATAAAACCCCAACTCAACAAAGTCGAGGCCATCCAGAGTTGGCCATGTCCCAACAGCAAGAAGCAGGTACGAGCCTTTCTGGGAATCGCGGGTTATTATCGGCGCTTCATTCCCCACTTTGCTTCTAAGGCTGTGCCCCTAACCAACCTGACGAAAGGGAAAGGGTCGGTCATGATTAAATGGACCCCCGAGGCTGAGGCAGCATTCCAATTCTTGAAACAAGCCTTATGTAGCCAGCCAGTGTTGTACTCACCCGACTTCTCTAAAGACTTTGTCGTACAAAGTGATGCGTCAGATGTGGGGTTAGGAGCAGTATTGTCCCAGGTCTGGAACGGGGAAGAGCACCCAGTCATTTACCTCAGCAGGAAGTTGAAGTCCCATGAGGTAAATTACGCCACGGTTGAAAAGGAGTGTTTAGCGGTGAAGTGGGCTCTAGATTCCCTTCGGTACTATCTGCTAGGTAGGCACTTTGACATGGTTACGGATCACGCTCCGTTAAAGTGGATGGCTCAAAACAAGGAGACAAATAGAAGAGTAAATAGGTGGTTCCTGGCCCTACAGGAATTCAACTTCACAGTAAAGCATCGCCCTGGCGTTCAAATGGGGAATGTGGATGCTTTGTCTCGAGTACATGAATGCCTGATTGCTGGTGTTCCAACCCCAAGGTTAAAACAAGAGGGGGGGGTATGTGACAGCAGGAAGGTAAAGTCACCTGGTTGCATCCAGGGGGGGTAGGTATATTTCTCCCAGATTCAGGCTTTATGCCGACTTATACAACTAGGGAGAGAGTTGATGAAGCCCAGCTGAGGCTAGTGGGCTCATGGATGATTCATACCTCTAGGGAGAGTGCTGGGCGTCGTGCAGGCAGGGAGTTGATGAGACCAGCTGAAGCTTGTCAGCTCGTTTAAGGCCTCTATAAAAACTCCCAGCTTCATTAGGTGTTTGCTCATGCCTGGAACCAGACCTGTGTGGACTGTCTAGGGAGAGTGAACCCCTGTGCGGTGAGACAAAGCCTGTGTGGCTATTTGTTTGGACAGTTACTAAACCAGGGACTTAGGGACTAGGACAGCACCAGGCTGATCCCAGTTGTTAGTTAGGGAAACCTGCATGTTTAGTCAGAGGTCAAGCTGACCAGGATTTATTTTGTTTATGTTTCTTTTTGCTTTGCTGTGTTTTTGTCACTGTAAATAGAGAAATAAACCGCACCTTTTGATCTTGAAAACCACAACCTCCGTCTGCTGGGCCTGTTTTTGTGTGGGGAGCCCATCCAGGGGGTCACACACACCCGCTACCGAGCTAACCCCCTCACAATATATATATATATATATATATATATATATATATATGTTTGTGTGTAGTGGGGTGTTCAATTTAGGGGAGTGTCTGAGTGGTCGTTAGGCTCAGACACATTATTGTTAGGGTTAATGGACCATTTCTGTGCCATGGAAGCTAGTATTGGTGTATAGTTCCCTGGGGCCTACAGGTGGCGCTGTCGCCATAGGTCCGGGTTGAACCACAGTACAAGGTTGTGCCTTTTCTTGTCCCCTTTTGGCAGCAGTACGGCGGGGCGGGGAACCTGCTGTACCTGTCGGGGGAGGGTATAAAAAGGGGCGGCCGTCTTCCATTGGGGTTCGTCCACGCCCAGGCACCTTCGGCCTGGGTGTGTGTGTGTATCATCTCCGGGTGCCCTAGGCCCGGAGGCCTGGTTCCTGTTCCATCCCAGACACCTTCAGTCTGGGGTGAGGTACTAATTTGGAGGCCCGGTGCCCAGCACCTTCGGCTGGGTTCCGCCGGGGATCGAGGACTCCCATAGTGCCGCCTTGCGAGGGGACCCGGATCTGGGATGAGGAGGCCAGGGAGGTTACCTCTACCGAAGACCCAGCGCAGAGTCGTGGTGACGGTGAGGACCTCTGGTAACTCTCCGGAGGGATTTCTTCTCCTTTACACGGGCCAAGTACTCTCTAGAAGGAAGTTCGCTTACAGGTCAGTGGCAGTGGCCTAATAGGGCTGTGCCCTATCCACCCAGTCAGTGGCAGTGACTCCATTCACCTGGTCAGTGGCAGTGACCTGTTCTCCAAGTCAGTGACAGTGACTTCTTATTCACCCGGTCTGTGGCAGAGACCAACCTCACGGTCTGTGGCAGAGATCGTGCGCCAAAAGTGTTTGTGAAGCCTAAACAGTCAAAGAACCTGATTCAAGTTTGTGCCTGGACCTCCTCCCACCTAAGCTGTCCTGTGTCTTGTTCCAACCTGTCTGCTGTCAAAGAGGCATATTTATTATCCGTGTGGAATAAATATAGAAGTTGGACTTTCAGTTGGTGTGGACAGTTACATTACTGGGGGAAACATAAGGACTTGTATCTACCTAAGGTAGAGGTGAGAATAATCCTCGGGAGGATTCAACTCCAGCCGCAGGCAGGCCCGAAAACTAACACCGCTCAACCTCCTTACTCAGGAGGGTACGGGCTTGTGGTGCGGTGTGCCTCACCCCTCCCTGCGAGGAGCCGAAAACACACAAAAAGGCAGGTAGGGGGAGAGGTGAGGGCGCTACACGTGGGGGCTCGAGTCCGGGATGTGTCTGCGGTTGGAAAGTGTGAAAACCCCCCCAGAGTTTGAACTTTATTCCCCAGCGAAGTTCCATGGAGGTCGGCCATATTGAGAACTGCGCCACGAGGAGAACCCTGACTGCGTAGTTCATGGGCGTGACAGAGAGAAAGCCCACGAACAATGCAGGAGATAGGAGGAGTGCGGCCATGTGTGGAGGTGCACGTGGTGACTTTGGCGTGAAAAGGACAGTGCGCGATGGAGCAGCGAATGGATAACATGGTGTCTCATGCCTCATGGGTTCCGGCTACTACTACCATGAAGATGAATTCCTTTGCTGCTCCCTTGACGGATACAGGGATTCGGCTCAAGCCCCAGGGACGATTTGCCCTCTAGGTTTGCAAAGATGTGGAGGCCCTTGAAGTGATTTGTCCCGGCTGCTCGGGACTGGTGGTTCATCTGAAGCCATTCGGGCGATGCGAGCACTGTAAGGAGTTCCTGTTTGAGGTCGAGCAACCTACAGAAAAGCCTCAGGCTTTCCACCTCAATTGCCTTACAGGTGCCACCACTCTGGAAGGAGGAATCAGATCTTACACAGCCACCCCTGCGCGCACTGTCGAGACTTCGGAGGAAGTCACAGAGGACATTGTGTCAGTGAATGAGGAACCAGAGGATCCTGCTTCGATCACCACAGAGTCCTTTCTCCCACTGCCCAAGAGGAAGATCGGGTTCGGTAAAGCTTCCCGCAGCCGTGGTGGAGCTATGCCCCAGCGCTTACTCGGAATGGATGCATCTGAAGGGAAAAGTCCCGGACATTCTGGTTCAGCTACAAGCCGAGGTAAGCCGGGGGAAGAGACTCTGTCAAAGGTCCCGAGTGTTGGGGATTCACATGCCGGTGAATTAACCAGAGGTGGTGACTCGTCCTGCATTAAGAGTTACCTGCCTGCGGAGGAATGTGACACCTCCGATCTGGAGTCCATCTCTGATGCGGGAGATGGCGCCACCATAGATGAACTTTTTGAATGGAAGGGCTGGGATAAGAAGCCCCTGTCCTTGTCCCGTAGTGCTAGGGACCCACCCATGTCCACTGGGGAAAGTACACCCCGGGTGGTGGCCTCGGAGCCTGAGGAGGGATCTGTCCCCTTGTCTGCCCTATTGCCATTGGAGACACCTGCATCAGCTATCGAGACGAGACGGGTGTCGCTGCGGACCCCTGTGTCTGGTCCAGAGGTAGTTAAAGTACCTCGGCATCCAGATGCCATCGTCTTGCCTGGCACGGGAGACTGTGCTACCATGCCACCATGGTCCCGGTTGCAAAGACTTTTCAATCAGAGAGTTGCCAGCGAGTATGGGTGGGAGTACCCATACCTGCCTAAAAAACTTTTATTTGAAGTGGAGGCCTGTAGACACCGGTGGTACGAGGACTTTATATGGACACATATTAAAGTACCCCAGGCCCGAAGATACTTTTCATGTTCACCTGCAGCCACCCAGAGATTCAAAGACTGTAAGGCTGCCTGGATGTTGGGTCGGCACATTTATGCGGACAAGGTACTCATTTGCAGGAAGGACAAAGATGATGTTGAGTACCATATAGACACATTTAATAGGCATTGGAAGCCGTTGGTGTTGCCAGACCCACACTACTACCTGTGAGAGACAAGACTCTGGTGTTGCTTTGTTTTTTTTGAGTGCGCTCTTTGGAGCCCAGGACTTTTGCCCTAGTTGAAAGGGTATTCTACTCTTTGGAGAAGCGGGAGCTGTTGTTCTTTTCCTCCCCTCTCCGCCCCTACCACAAAGATACAAGGACTTTGGGGAGTAGATAGTTCAGGGCCACAGTAAAGAAGAAAAGTTTCTTTTGGGGATGGGTGTTCTGACATTGGCACTACCACTAGGTGGTGGTGTTGTGCAACTATTGCCTTGCTAATGATGTGGTACAGTTTTACTTTAGAAGGAAGGGATTTTCCTCTAGGGGAGAATCTCCTCATTCTAACAAAATGTCGTTTGTCGTGTATGTTTTTTTTCTTCCCATGCAGGCGGACGCCAAGCAAGATTACTGAGAATGGGGTGGATCTTAGCTAATGCAGGCAGGACGGAAATGTAAATATTTCATGAAAAAATAAAAATTTTAATGTGACATTTAATGTTTTAATGTGCACATGTGTGATTTCTCTTTTTCCCTCTATGTTTTTCACCTCCTTTCCCCATGTTAGGTTCCGGCACAAACTGACAGTTTTTAAATTGCCCTTTTTTAGTTAGTCTCTGGATTGGGCTTATGCTGAATCAGGCCTGAGAGGCATAGGTTTACTCCAGACACTGGGGACCAGTGTCTATTTAGTGGGAGGAATGTGTAGCGGGGTGTTCAATTTAGGGGAGTGTCTGAGTGGTCGTTAGGCTCAGACACATTATTGTTAGGGTTAATGGACCATTTCTGTGCCATGGAAGCTAGTATTGGTGTATAGTTCCCTGGGGGCTACAGGTGGCGCTGTCGCCATAGGTCCAGGTTGAACCACAGTACAAGGTTGTGCCTTTTCTTGTCCTCTCTCGGCAGCAGTACACCAGGGCAGGGAACCTGCTGTGCCTGTGGGGGAGGGTATAAAAAGGGGCGGCCATCTTCCATTGGGGTCCGTCCGCGCCCAGGCACCTTCGGCCTGGGTGTGTGTGTGTATCATCTCTAGGCCCGGAGGCCTGGTTCCTGTTCCATCCCAGACACCTTCAGTCTGGGGTGAGGTACTAATTTGGAGGCCCGGAGCCCAGCACCTTCGGCTGGGTTCCGCCGGGGATCGAGGACTCCCAGGGTGCCGCCTTGCGAGGGGACCCGGATCTGGGATGAGGAGGCCAGGGAGGTTAACTGTACCGAAGACCCAGCGCAGAGTCGTGGTGACGGTGAGGACCTCTGGTAACTCTCCGGAGGGATGTCTTCTCCTTTACACGGGCCAAGTACTTTCTAGAAGGAAATTCACTTACAGGTCAGTGGCAGTGGCCTAATAGGGCCGTGTCCTATCCACCCAGTCAGTGGCAGTGACTCTATTCACCTGGTCAGTGGCAGTGACCTGTTCTCCAAGTCAGTGGCAGTGACTTCTTATTCACCCGGTCTGTGGCAGAGACCAACCTCACGGTCTGTGGCAGAGATCGTGCGCCAAAACTGTTTGTGAAGCCTAAACAGACAAAGAACCTGATTCAAGTTTGTGCCTGGACCTCCTCCCACCTAAGCTGTCCTGTGTCTGTGAGGATTCAACTCCAGCCGCAGGCAGGCCCGAAAACTAACACCGCTCAACCTCCTTACTCAGGAGGGTACGGGCTTGTGGTGCGGTGTGCCTCTCCCCTCCCTACGAGGAGCCGAAAACACACAAAAAGGCAGGTAGGGGGAGAGGTGAGGGCGCTACACATATATATATATATATATATATATATATAAAAATATATATTTTTCCTAACAGTCCAATCTTCTTTCTTTTTTACCATCTTTTATTGAAGATGTTATTTTTGGTTATTATTTGGATAATATTTTAGACTGCTTTCCATTATTTGTTGCTATTTTTGAGTGTGTCAAGTTACCACAACAACATTATTATTTATTATAATTTACCCTCAAGGAGGTTAATGTCCCTTGGTAATTTCAAAATGTTTTTTTGAAATGTCCCTGCCTACTCACTAGCAAACTCTCTATTTTGAATAAAAACACATGTTCAATTTTTGGCTGGAAACTAAAAATCCATTTATTCTGGCATAAAAACAAATTAAAGGTGAAGGCAAACCAAAACCACAGGTAAACGAAAAACAAAGAAGCCAGGAAGACAGCACTGGAGACCCTGCTTGAATTAGTGCAGACACAGATCACCACAGCAAACAACCAAGGATGTCAAGAACAAAATTGGCACCATCAGAAGGACATATCATATAATAATTTTTTGCTCTTCTTTGTAGACTTCTTTGCAACCTTCCCTGCAGCCTTCCCTGCAGCCTTTGTTAACTGTGTCTTTGGAGGCTGTGTCCCTGGAGGTGATCTTGTGGCAGGAGCAGGAGCAGGAACAGGAGCAGGAACTGGATCAGGAACTGGAGCAGGAGCGGGGACTGGAGCAGGAGCAGGGACTGGAGCAGGAGAAGGGACTGGAGCAGGAGCAGGGACTGGAGCAGGAGCAGGAACAGGGACTGGAGCAGGAGCAGGAACATAAGCAATATCCACAAGGTCAGGAAAATCGTTGAGCTTACCCATCATGCTCATGTTGACTGCCTTCAATATGATAGTCTCACATCGGAGACGCTGGCCCATGTCCATTGTTGGCAGTTTGTGCCCAATAAGGGCAGTAAATCCCTCTGCAGCGGTGGGGGGCTCTCTGAGGGCCGCAGTAGCCTCCCTAATTAGGGCCTGTGTCTCCTCCTCCATCTGGATAAGCCTCCTGGCCCTTTTTGGTGGAATGCGTAGAGGAGGTATCTGGGACCTGGTGTTACGCTGTGTCCCACTGGGGCCTGCCTCCTCCTGGGTCCCACTGGGGCCTGCCTCCTTCTGGCTCAAATTTTCTCCCCCCTCATCCTGGCTTTGTTCTGTCTGTGTATAAAAAAGGTACATATTTAAATTTTTGGCTTCATCTATCACACACATTTGTCACCTCATGACAGTTGCAAATTGAATGCTAATAAATATTAAAGACAATCATTCTGACCCCAGCATTTTTCATTCTTGTCCCCATCATTTTTGGCCACTACTGTCTATTGATATGTCAAACACTTTTTGTTAAATGGTAAAAATGTTCACACTAGTTAACATCTATTTTATATCATTATACTTTTAGTACAATAAATCTTTAGCTAAATACTATACCTGGCTCCAAATGGTCAAATCAGGCTCCTCCAGGAATTCAGGTTGTTCCTCCAAAGAAGGTTGAACTTGGCTGCAGGGAAGGCTGAAGGGTTGGCTGCAGGGAAGGCTGTAGCTACTTCTGGGGGGAAGGCTTGAAAGGGATTCCCTTGCTTCCAGATGGTCATCAAGGAAGTTTAACTGACTGTAGTACCACAGATTTGGCTTGTAAATTTGATCTGCAGCTGCTCCTGACCTCATAGATTTTAGGACTCTGTTGCGTTCAGTCCGATATGTGCCCCTAATGGTCCCAATTTTCTTCTTGACATCCTCGATTGTTGCTGTGGGGATCTGTGTTTTCATAAATTCAAGCATGCTCTGCAGTGCTATCTTCCTGGCTTCTTTATTTTTATTCGTCTTATTTTTGGTCTGCCATAAAACTGGAAGATTCTTCCACCTTTGCAGGAACTCTGCCATAAAATCTGGATCTTTAAATACCTGCATGATTGCTGCAAATCAAAAACCAGACAAAAATACTAATGTCAGTTAAGACTACTACTAATCTTTCTCACCATATATAGGCCACAAACTCATCAACTGATCAGTCAAGTATAAAAAATGTTACGTACCCTCGATCTACATGTTCGTTGCTTCCGACCTTCTTCCACACACTGAATGTCGTTTTCATCTATGCGTATTTCCGTTATATACACTGCGCCTGCGTGAAGCTCCGCACGCTTTTCCCGCCCCTGGTGTTCGTTATACTACTTTCTCCACCCCTTCTCGCTCGTCGTAATGCAAGACAACATGGCGGACACTCTGCGAGTGGCTACCTCAATTAAGGAGGAAAGTCAGGAAGAACCACAGACCCACAGATCCTGGAGATACAAGGCCACAAACATGGCGTTCGAGCAGATGGTTGAAATGGTGGCAATATTGAGGAGGGAGGATTATGATGCAAAACATGGCCCATACAAAAAGCATAATCAGGTCAAGGCCAAAATAATGGACAAAGTGGTGAAAACTCTGCAAAGAAAATTTGGGGTGCGCAGATCAAAAGAACAGCTCCGCAAAAGATGGTCTGACATCAAGTTGAGGGAGCTGGAGCAATACAGCAAAATCAAAAAAGTTATTCGAAAAAGTACCGTAAGTAGATTTACAGTTACTCAGATTATTATTACTAGCATGGTGCTGCATGTGCTTTTTCATTAATGTAGTACAGTTCAAGATGTCAAGTTTCATGGTCTTGGGCATAAGAATCGGTCGTAGGAATCACCGTTCATTCACTCACAATAATACAAAGTTTTTGTCGGCTACAGTGTTAGCTAAATTTGAACATGCCTATTTAGGAATGATCAAATTTAGTTAACACTATATCAGACAAAAACATCGTAATTTAATTAGTGAATGATTGAACGATGATTCCTACGACTGATTATTGTGCCCAAGAACATGAAACTTGACATCTTGAACTGTTTATGTGAGAATATTTTTGGAACATGGTTGTGTAGATGTGTTGGTAACTATATTTAACTAATCTAATTGGATTCAGTGTACGGTAAGGAGAGTATGCTCAGCAGCTGGTTACACATCTGGACTCATTAGCACAAGTGTGGGCCACAAGAACGACCTTTTTATAGTGTCACACACAGGTGATCCAGTGGATACTTGGTGTGTTTCCATGTGTGAAACTTGAGCAAAATAGATCAATCTACCAGCTTTGGTAATGGATAGTGATGAGCCGAACACCCCCGGGTTCGGTTCGCACCAGAACCCGCGAACGGACTGAAAGTTCGCACGAACTTTAGAACCCTATTAAATACAATGGATGAGAACGTTCGAAATCTAAAGTGCTAATTATAACGACTATTATGCATGTTATTGTCCTAAAAAGGGTTTGGGAACCCGGGTTCTGCACCAGGGGACATGTATCAATCCCCAAAAAAGTTTTAAAAACTGCCGTTTTTCGGGAGCAGTCATTTTAATGATGCATAAAGTGAAAAAAAAAAGTCAAATATTCCTTTAAATATCGTACCTGGGGGGTGTCTAAAGTATGCCTGTGAAGTGCCACGTGTGTCCCGTGTTTAGAACTGTCCCTGCACAAAATTACATTTCTGAAGGAAAAAAAGCCATTTAAAACTGCTTGCGGCTTTAATGTAATGTCTGGTCCCGGTAATATGGATGAAAATCTTTAAGAAAAATGGCATAGCTACCCCATCACGCCCCCCCCCACCCCAGCCCATTACCAGCCCCTTTGGGTCTTGTATGGATATAAGGGGAACCCCGCACACAAAATAAAAAAGGCCCTATATACTCTGAACAGCCGTATACAGGCGGTGCATACAAGACAGGGACTGTAGGTTTGTTCTTATGTAGAATCTGTTTGTAATTTTGAACAGGTACATTGTTTAAGTGTAGCTCCAGCCAAGAAATCTATTTTTAAGCTTTTTGGAAAACATAGGGAAGGGTTATCACCCCTGTAACATTATTTTGCTGTCTGTGCAGTGTGCACCTGTTCAGAACAGTTCACCTCACTTTCCGTCCTAATGACAAATGTTTTTTGAAAATTTGGGGTTTTTATTGAAACAAGAATTGGTGATAAAGCATCAGTGGAGAGGAGACACTTTTTTTCCCATATTAACTCTTACAGGAGAGAATTTGCCTTCCTAGGGGTAGATTTCCTCTCACTTCCTGTTGTATCCTTCCGTTTGCAAGGAGGAGTCGTTTGTAAGTTGGATGTTTGAAAGTAGGGGCCTGCCGTATATACTCAGCTGAAATTTGCCCCTTACATGTTGGTGTTGCCACAACACTGTGAGCCCTCACAGTTACTCTTGGTGGGCGCATGAATGGGCCCTGCTGTGAATTATTAGATCAAGAATTGTAATTGCATGCCCCTGTTGAACAGGGGCTGTAAAATTGGGCCTTTGGTGGTGGTGGTGGTGGTGTTCACACAACACTGTAAGGCCTCACAGTTACTCTTGGTGGGCGCAGGAATGGGCCCTGCTGTGAATTATTAGATCAAGAATTGTAATTGCATGCCCCTGTTGAACAGGGGCTGAAAAATTGGGCCTTTGGTGGTGGTGGTGGTGGTGTTGACACAACACTGTAAGGCCTCACAGTTACTCTTGGTGGGCGCAGGAATGGGCCCTGCTGTGAATTATTAGATTAAGAATTGTAATTGCATGCCCCTGTTGAACAGGGGCTGAAAAATTGGGCCTTTGGTGGTGGTGGTGGTGGTGTTGATACAACACTGTAAGGCCTCACAGTTACTCTTGGTGGGCGCAGGAATGGGCCCTGCTGTGAATTATTAGATCAAGAATTGTAATTGCATGCCCCTGTTGAACAGGGGCTGAAAAATTGGGCCTTTGGTGGTGGTGGTGGTGGTGTTGACACAACACTGTAAGGTCTCACAGTTACTCTTGGTGGGCGCAGGAATGGGCCCTGCTGTGAATTATTAGATCAAGAATTGTAATTGCATGCCCCTGTTGAACAGGGGCTGAAAAATTGGGCCTTTGGTGGTGGTGGTGGTGGTGGTGTTGACACAACACTGTAAGGCCTCACAGTTCCTCTTGGTGGGCGCAGGAATGGGCCCTGCTGTGAATTATTAGATCAAGAATTGTAATTGCATGCCCCTGTTGAACAGGGGCTGAAAAATTGGGCCTTTGGTGGTGGTGGTGGTGGTGTTGACACAACACTGTACGGCCTCACAGTTACTCTTGGTGGGCGCAGGAATGGGCCCTGCTGTGAATTATTAGATCAAGAATTGTAATTGCATGCCCCTGTTGAACAGGGGCTGAAAAATTGGGCCTTTGGTGGTGGTGGTGTTGACACAACACTGTAAGGTCTCACAGTTACTCTTGGTGGGCGCAGGAATGGGCCCTGCTGTTTATTATTAGATCAAGAATTGTAATTACATGCCCCTGTTAAACAGGGGCAGAAAAATTGGGCCTTAGGCACTGGTGCCACAACACTGCAACCCCTCACAGATACTGTATTTGGAGCACAGCAATGAGCCCTGTTGCAAAGTATTGCATCAAAAATTGTAATTACATGCCCCTGTTAAACAGGGGCTGAAAAATTGGGCCTTAGCCACTGGTGGCGGCACCCAGAAACAAAAATGTTCTTCCAAGCTATCATCATCAATCGGATCATTGAGGAGGAGGAGGATAGTCAGTCAACATAACAGGACAGTCTCTCAGCATCAGTCTTGAAGGGATGTGACATTTGAAAATAAATTAGTCTGTTATATCAGCTTCAGGTGTTTGGTAGCTGGTGGTGATCCAAGACTGGTTCATCTTTATGAAGGTCAGTCGATCAACAGAGTCGGTGGACAGGCGCACCCTGTGATCCGTGACAAATCCTCCAGCAGCACTGAATGTGCGTTCTGAAAGAACGCTGGATGCAGGACAGGCCAGTAGCTCAATTGCATACTGTGCAAGCTCTGGCCAGTGATCCATCCTCAAGACCCAGTAAGCCAGAGGATTTTCGGTGGGGAAGGTGTCCATGTCTGACCTTGCCCCTAGGGATTCCTGCACCATGTATATCAGACGCTGGCGATGGTTGCTGGAACCGATCATACCTTGGGGCTGCGGACTAAAGAATTGTCTGAACGCATTGGTCAGACGGCCACCTTCCCCACCGCTCCTTCTTTGACTGACCAAAGCCTCAGCAACTCGTTGTCCAGGACCAGGAGTTTGTAACCTCCCAGTCTCTGGGAACGTGTTGCACAGACCTTTCTGCAAGGCCTCCCGGAGTTGTCTCATCCTCTGCTCCCTCTGCGACGGTAAGATAAGGTCCGCAACCTTACCCTTGTACCGTGGATCAAGGAGAGTGGCCAGCCAGTAATGGTCCCTCTCCTTGATCCGAAGAATACGAGGATCCTTCCGCAGACTTTGCAAAATCAGGGAGGCCATGCAGCGTAGGTTAGCTGAGGCATTCGGTCCGGAGTCCTCTGGGTCACTAAGGACGACATGATCCGCAGCCACCTCCTCCCAGCCACGTACAAGTCCACTGGTTTCCTGGGACTGTAAATCATCCCTAAAAGACTGCTGCTGATGATTCTGAGTGCCAGGCTCCACCTCCATGCTGACACAATCCTCCTCCTCCTCCTCCTCTTCTTCCTGTGCGATGGGTGGGACAGAAGGAACACTGTCTGGGTAAAGGGGGCCTTGAGAGGAAAGGAAGTCCTCCTCTTCCTGCCTCTGTTCTGCCTCAAGTGCCCTGTCCATTATTCCACGCAGTGTATGTTCCAACAGGTGGACAAGAGGTACAGTGTCACTGATGCATGCACTGTCACTGCTCACCATCCTCGTGGCCTCCTCAAATGGTGCCAGGACAGTGCATGCATCCCTGATTATGCCCCACTGGCGTGGTGAAAAAAAAAAAAGCTCCCCTGACCCTGTCCTGGTGCCGTAGTCACACAGGTACTCATTGATGGCCCTCTGCTGCGTGTGCAGCCGCTGCAGCATGGCCAACGTTGAGTTCCACCTGGTGGGCATGTCACATATAAGGCGGTTCTTGGGCAGGTTCAACTCCTTTTGCAGCTCAGCCAGGCGAGCACTGGCATTATAAGATCTGCGGAAATGCACACAGACTTTCCTGGCCTGCCTCAGGACATCCTGTAAGCCCGGGTACCTGCCCAAGAACCGCTGCACCACCAGGTTAAGGACGTGAGCCACACAGGGCACATGGGTCAGTTGTCCCTGTCGGAGAGCGGAGAGGAGGTTGGTGCCATTGTCGCAAACTACCATTCCTGGCTTAAGCTGGCGTGGCGTCAACCACCTCTCGGCCTGCCCCTGCAGAGCAGACAGAACCTCTGCCCCAGTGTGGCTCCTGTCCCCCAAACACACCAGCGCAAGCACGGCATGGCATCTTTTGCCTGCGTAATTGCGTAGCCCCTTGAACGCCTACGGAGCACCGCTGGTTCCGAGGACAAAGCACAGGAAGAGGCCATGGAGGAAGAAGAAGAGGAGGGGGTGGAGGACAGAGGTGTGTCACAACCAGTAGTAGCATTTTGGAGGCGTGGCGGTGGAACAACCTCCAACACTACTGCACCTTGTCCTGCATCCTTCCCTATGCACCCTACCGCTGACCGCCCTGTCCAGTGAGGCCAAGACATTGCCTTCCACATGCCGGTAGAGAGCCGGAATCGCCTTCCGTGAGAAAAAGTGGCGTTTGGGAACCTGCCACTGAGGAACCGCACATTGCACAAACTCATGGAAGGGGGCCGAGTCTACCATCTGAAAAGGCAGCAGTTGAAGCACTAGCAATTTAGCCAAGCTAGCATTCAACCGCTGGGCATGTGGATGGCTGGGAGTGAACTTCTTTCGACGGTCCAGCAGCTGGGGCAGGGAAATTTGCCTGCTAGAATCGGACGTCGGTGTACTGCTAGCAGAGTGCCCGCAAGTACTTGGCTGTGACACACCTAATTCTACACCTTCATTCCTCTCAGTGCAGGTTTCAGAGAGGACTGAAGGTATAGTGGGGTTGGAGATCCCAGCTAATGCGGTGCAAGAAGAGGTCCGCTTTGTTCTTTGGTGTGGGTCTTTAAGGTAGGCTTGCAAACGAACTGCATGACAGGTCAACATATGTCTGGTCAAGCATGTGGTGCCCAAGCGGGTGATGTTTTGGCCAAGCGATATACGCTTGAGACATATGTTGCAAACAGCAGCTGTGCGATCTGATGCACTCGACTCAAAAAAGGCCCACACCAAAGAACTTTTTGAATAACGGGCAGAGGCAGCGCCCTGCACAGGCGGAGCTCTGTGGTGTGATTCTGTCCGTGTGCTGCCCTTACGCTGGCCCCCCGAGGGCATCCTGCCTCGTTGGAGATGTGCCTCCTCCTCATCCTCCTCCTCCTCATCCTCTCTCCTATTAGGCACCCACGTGGAGTCAGTGACCTCATCATCCCCTCCCTCCTCATCACTGGAGCCAATCTGGCAGTATGCTGCAGCTGCTGGAACATGACTGCCAGATTGGTGTCCTTCTTGAGCATCCCCTCTCTCTGCTCTCACGCTACTGCCTTCCTCTAGCTGGGTATCATCATCAGACCCTTCGAAACGCTGGGCATCCTCCTGGAGCATGTACCCAACACTGTGCTCAAACAGTTCGGGGGACTCCTCAGGAGGACATGGTTGGTCTAGGGAAGGAGTGACTGATGATGACATTGATACCAGGGAAGAGGACGCTTTGGCAGCTGCTTTGCCAGTACCCTGAGCCTGGGTGAGAGAGGATGAGGAGGATGAGGAGGGCTTGGTCATCCACTCTACCAAGTCTTCGGCATGATGCGGCTCAACACGTCCAGTTGCCGAAAAGAAGGACAAGCGTGTCCCATGGCCACGTGCTGATGGCGATGCACCGCGTCCACGACCAGCACTGTTGTCTCTAGACACAGAGCCTGCTTGCCCTCTTTTATTGGCTCCTGACTGTCTGCCTCTCCTTGTTTGCCTTCCAGACATTCTAATGGCCTGCAGGGAAATGGGAAAACCAGCAATAAGGCCTAGCTTCAGGAGTATATTTTGCAGGAATCACACTACGCCTGCTGTAGGTGCTGCAAATGCCTCTTGGTATAACACACCAGGAAAAAGCAGCAATACAGGCTAACTTCAGGTGTAATATGATCAGGAGGCACACTCCGCCCGCTGTAAGTGCCGCAAATGCCTGTTGGTGTAACACACCAGGAAAATGCAGCAATACAGAGGCTAACTTCAGGTGTAATATGATCAGGAGGCACACTCCACCCGCTGTAAGTGCCGCAAATGCCTGTTGGTGTAACACACCAGGAAAAAGCAGCAATACAGGCTAACTTCAGGTGTAATATGATCAGGAGGCACACTCCGCCCGCTGTAAGTGCCCCAAATGCCTGTTGGTGTAACACACCAGGAAAAAGCAGCAATACAGGCTAACTTCAGGTGTAATATGATCAGGAGGCACACTCCGCCCGCTGTAAGTGCCGCAAATGCCTGTTGGTGTAACACATTAGGAAAAAGCAGCAATACAGGCTAACTTCAGGTGTAATATGATCAGGAGGCACACTCCGCCCGCTGTAAGTGCCGCAAATGCCTGTTGGTGTAACACACCAGGAAAAAGCAGCAATACAGGCTAACTTCAGGTGTAATATGATCAGGAGGCACACTCCGCCCGCTGTAAGTGCCGCAAATGCCTGTTGGTGTAACACACCAGGAAAAAGCAGCAATACAGTCTAACTTCAGGTGTAATATGATCAGGAGGCACACTCCGCCCGCTGTAAGTGCCGCAAATGCCTGTTGGTGTAACACACCAGGAAAAAGCAGCAATACAGGCTAACTTCAGGTGTAATATGATCAGGAGGCACACTCCGCCCGCTGTAAGTGCCGCAAATGCCTGTTGGTGTAACACACCAGGAAAAAGCAGCAATACAGGCTAACTTCAGGTGTAATATGATCAGGAGGCACACTCCGCCCGCTGTAAGTGCCCCAAATGCCTGTTGGTGTAACACATCAGGAAAAAGCAGCAATAGAGGCTAACTTCAGGTGTAATATGATCAGGAGGCACACTCCGCCCGCTGTAAGTGCCGCAAATGCCTGTTGGTGTAACACATCAGGAAAAAGCAGCAATACAGGCTAACTTCAGGTGTAATATGATCAGGAGGCACACTCCGCCCGCTGTAAGTGCCGCAAATGCCTGTTGGTGTAACACACCAGGAAAAAGCAGCAATACAGGCTAACTTCAGGTGTAATATGATCAGGAGGCACACTCCGCCCGCTGTAAGTGCCGCAAATGCCTGTTGGTGTAACACACCAGGAAAAAGCAGCAATACAGGCTAACTTCAGGTGTAATATGATCAGGAGGCACACTCCGCCCGCTGTAAGTGCCGCAAATGCCTGTTGGTGTAACACACCAGGAAAAAGCAGCAATACGGGCTAACTTCAGGTGTATAATGTGCAGGAGGCTTAGCAACAATGACACTGACACTGTCCCCTGCCTATCCTTCTCCCTCCCTGCACACAAGGTTTATCAAAGTATATGACACTGACACTCTCCCTGCCTATCCTTGTCTCTCCCTACACACATGGTTTAGCAAAGAATATGACACTGACACTCTCCCTGCCTATCCTTCTCTGTCCCTACACACAAGGTTTAGCAAAGAATATGACACTGACACTGTCCCCTGCCTATCCTTCTCTCTCCCTGCACACAAGGTTTATCAAAGTATATGACACTGACACTCTCCCTGCCTATCCTTCTCTCTCCCTACACACAAGGTTTAGCAAAGAATATGACACTGACACTCTCCCTGCCTATCCTTCTCTGTCCCTACACACAAGGTTTATCAAAGAATAGATTTGACACTGTCCCTGCCTATCCTTCACTTTCCCTGCTCCGGAACACACTACACAAGGCCGCCGCGCTGGCGGCCTTTTATAGTGTGGGGCGTGTACTAAACCCCCTCAGCTATAATTGGCCACAGGCATCCTGCCTGTGGCCAATCATTGCTCTCCTCGCTGCCGGCGCTGTGATTGGCCAAGCATGCAGGGTCACAGTGCATGCTTGGCCAATCACAGTGCCGGGATTATACTGCGATGGTGCAGTGTATTGTGGGCCGTTCGCGTCACTCGAATTTGGCGCGAACGGCCCAAATCGTTCGTTGTTCGCCGAACGCGCGAACAGCCGATGTTCGAGTCAAACTTATGTTCGACTCGAACACCGAGCTCATCCCTAGTAATGGATACAATCATGTGTTCAGCTTAGAACTATTGACAAAACAGACAAAAAAATGTATTTACTCAAGTATACCTTTTGGTTCAATCTCATAGGGCTTCAAAGAGCTTCGAGACAGGAGCCTAGGAACCCCACACCTCCAACCCAAGACCCACAACCGCGGGATGTGGAGGAAGAAGTGGAGGAAGTGGAAAATGGCAACACAACACGTCAGTGTCATACACCACAGATTCAGTTAATAGATGTAGGCCTGCATATTTATAATACATGGTGTGTTTCAAAATTTTAGGTGCTTTTCTGCCTGTGGCCCAAGAAAGATTCATCAGTCACAGTGCCCAGATGGTGATCCAAGAAATCATGGTCTGCTCTCGTGACCTGGATCATATCAACCAAAACTTGCTCCAGATCAGGCAAAAGACCAAGCAGCTGGAGCAAAGAATAAAAAAGATCAGAGATGTGCTTGGGAGGGTTTAAATATTAAATATGGCAACAAATTTTACTTTTAATTTTGTTTGTTGTTTTGTAATGTTTTAACTGTTATTAGTACTAGTGTACACGTTGAACTTTACAAGTTACATATGGTTTTAGCAAGATAAATACCCCCCAAAAAAAAATTATACCATTTTCTATTTTAAAATAAAAAAAAAATTAAAATGTGCAACAATTAAACATATTTTATACTCAACAATGTGTGGCTTCTTATATCAATGTTGCCTAAAAAAATAAAAAAATGGGGTTGTTTACACTGACAATGATGGTTATTTACTTATAAAAAATACACATGGCACTACAAGTGCACTAGGATAACCTAGGAGAAAGATAAAATCAACCCAAAAAAATAAAACAAGATGTTTTTATTATAAAGTATATTTTTATTAAAAACAAACATTCAAATGTCATCAGGCATTGCAATGGCCTCCCTACCCATAAAATAATCCACATAACGTTGGCGCACATCACAGCCGCTTTGGGGGGCCAAGCCTGTAGGGCCAGCTTCCTGGGCTGGCAATTCTAAATCAGAATAGTGTGTGGCCTCAAGGCCAACTGAAGAAATATAATTAGTAGAGTGTTTTTTTTTTAAATTATGTAGGATGCAACAGCACATTACAATGTGATTCCACTTGTACTCCACCATATTTATAGAGGTCTGAAAGAGGCGGAAATGGCTGGCCATGATGCCAAAGGCATTTTCAACCACCCTTCTGGCTCTGGCCAGCCTGTAATTAAAGACCCTCCTCTCAGGGGTGAGGGTCCTTTGTGGAAAAGGCCTCATCAGATGTGGACCTAGTGCAAATGCCTCATCTGCGATGAAAACGAAGGGTAGTCCCTCTTCCTTCTCTGCCACAGGTGGCAATGCCAGGTAATCCGATTGTAGCAGGTGGGCGAACACTGTCTGAGCAAAAACTCCACCGTCAGACATCTGCCCATTTTTCCCAACATCCACAAAAATAAATTCATAATTGGCAGACACCACCACCATCAGCACGATACTGTGGAACCCTTTATAATTAAAATAATAGGATCCCAAATGGGGTGGTGGCACGATGCGGACGTGCTTGCCATCAATTACTCCTCCACAGTTGGGAAAGTTCCAACATTGGGAAAACTCTGATGCCACATTCTGCCATTCCTGTGGCGTAGAAGGGAACTGTGGAGTCAAACAAAAAAAAAATTAATACTTTGATACGTAAACATTACAAGCAGATTAACACAAAACATTCTTGGCAAAACATCAGTATAACATTAATTTTGAAGGCGTATTTTAATAAGAGCTAAAAATGACCACTAATCAGATTCCTCACCCCCTCTGATGGACCAATTAAATTATTTTATGGGGGGGGGGTTGAGATGAGTTGGGGACATCAGAAATGAAGGCTCTAGCACTCTGTCAGAATTCAGAATTATTACAAAAAAAACATTTTTTTTTGGGGGGGGGGGGAGGGTCAAGCACTACAATGGAGCTGACAAAAAACATTGGGAAGTGACTAGGCTAGGTGTGTTTGGGCCCAGGATAGAATGCTGGAGAGGTTGGTTATTGGAAATATGCATATCGGCCAATAAAGGAGCATTAAAAGCTAACAACATGCATTGGGACAAAGGGGACATTCACAGCATATTACAATCATGGTAATTAGGGACTGTTTAAAAAAATAGGATTTTTATAACAGCTTACCTGTAAAATCCTTTTCTTGGAGTACATCACGGGACACAGAGCGACATAGTCATTACTAATGGGTTATATAGATACCGTCAGGTGCTGGCACTGGCAACTTCCAAAACCGGAAATACCCTCCCCTATATAAGCCCCTCCCATCCGGGAGCACCTCAGTTTTGTAGCAAAGCAATAAGTGTCCCCAAAGAGGGGCGGGAGCTCTGTGTCCCGTGATGTACTCCAAGAAAAGGATTTTACAGGTAAGCTGTTATAAAAATCCTATTTTCTTTCTCGTACATCACGGGACACAGAGCGACATAGTCATTACTAATGGGATGTCCTAAAGCAATGCCCAATGAGGGGGGGGATACACCATATATAAGCTGAGCGCTATCAGACATGAGGATCTTTTGCGGCCTGCAACACACTGCGCCCAAAGGCGACATCCTCCTGACTTCTAACGTCCACCTGGTAGAACCTAGTAAACGTGTGAACTGAAGACCATGTTGCGGCCTTACAGATTTGAGCCAGGGAGGCCTGGTGATGCACTGCCCATGAAGTTCCAACTGCTCTCGTGGAGTGCGCTCTAACTTTGAACGGAGGCGGTCTCCTTCTCAAGCCATAGGCTTGTATTATGACCTGTCGAATCCACTTGGCTAAAGTAGATTTTGACGCTGCCTGACCCTTTCTGGGGCCTTCCGGCAGAATAAACAAAGTATCCGTTCTGCGAATCTGAGCAGTGGCTTTTAGATAAGCTTTAACTGCTCTTACTACATCCAAAGAATGCAATAACTTTTCCTCTACCGAAGTAGGTTTGGGGAAAAAAGAAGGAAGAACCACATCTTGGTTCAAATGAAACCTCGATACCACCTTAGGAAGAAAGGCTGGATGAGGACGTAACACTACTCTATCCTTATGGATAACCAGATATGGCTCCTTACAGGACATAGCTGCTAATTCCGACACTCTTTTAGCCGAACAAATGGCTACTAGAAAAATCAATTTCCTGGTGAGAAGCACCAAAGAAATATGCTGTAATGGTTCAAATGGTTGTTTCTGCAGAACCGACAGAACCAAGTTTAGATCCCATGGACACATGGGAATATTAACCGGAGGACTAATACGCATCACTCCTTGTATAAAGGCTTTGACTAGTGAATGCGAAGCCAAGGGCCTTTGAAAAAATATTGACAAGGCCGAAATCTGACCCTTGATAGTACTCAAGGCAAGCTTCCTATCTACAGCCCATTGTAGGAAGTCCAGAATCCTACCTATTACGTATTTACGTGGATGCCATTTCTTGGCCTCACACCAGGCGATGTACGCCTTCCAGATTCTATAGTAGATCTGCCTGGATACCGGCTTCCTGGCATTGATCATGGTAGATACCACAGCATTAGAGAGCCCTCTCTTTTTTAGAATGTGGGCTTCAATAGCCAGGCCATCAAACCTAGGGCTGGTAAGGAAGGGTGGTATATCGGTCCTTGCGAAAGCAGGTCCGGACGATGTGGGAGGGTCCAAGGACTCCCCACAGACATTTTTACAATCTCCGCGTACCATGCTCTTCGGGGCCACGCTGGAGCCACCAGAATCACTGGTTTCTTTTCTACCCTGATTCTGCGGAGTAATCGAGGTAACAATTGTGGCGGTGGGAATGCATATATCAGCTTGAACTGATCCCAAGGGAACACTAGGGCATCCGAGCCGCAAGCTAGGGGATCCCTTGTCCAAGAGACAAACCTGTCCACTTTTGTGTTGAATCTGGATGCTAGCAGATCTACATCCGGTGTTCCCCACCGCTGACATATTGTCCGGAAAACCTCGGGATGAAGGGACCATTCCCCTGGGCATAATTGTTGGCGACTTAGAAAGTCCGCCTTCCAATTCTCCACTCCTGGAATGAAAACCGCAGATATGGCTGGGACATATCTTTCTGCCCATCTCAGGATGTAATTTACTTCCCTTTGGGCTGCACGACTCCTGGTGCCCCCCTGACGATTGATATATGCCACTGCTGTGGCATTGTCTGATTGAATTCTGACAGGGGACCCTTGGAGTTTGGATGTCCATGCTACTAGGGCATACCGGGCTGCTCGTATCTCTAAGAGATTGATGGGCAGGGCCTTTTCCGCATCCGACCATCTGCCCTGGAGAGACCATTGCTCCAGTACTGCTCCCCAGCCTATAAGGCTGGCATCTGTAGTGACCACCTTCCAGGAAATCGGGCTGAAGGATTTCCCTCTTTCCAGATTCTGGGGAACCAACCACCAGCGGAGGCTCTTGCGAACGGAAGGGGACAAGGACATTGGTAAGTCCAGAGCCTGAACTTTTTTGTTCCAGGCTGACAGTATGGCCCTTTGCAAATTCCTTGAATGGAATTGACCGTAGGGTACTGCTTCGAATGATGCCACCATTTTTCCCAGCAGCCTCATGCACAGGCGTATGGATGGCTGTCTTTTTGAACCCACTAAGTGGATCAAATCTCTCAAAGACGACCCCTTTTCTTGAGGCAAGAAAATTTTTCTCTGGTCTGAATCCAGCCTTAGCCCCAAGTATTCCAGACTTTTGACTGGTTTTAGGGCTGACTTGTCTCGGTTGATAATCCAACCGTGATATTCCAGATACTTGATTGTCTCGTGAACAACCACTTCTAGTTTTTCCACTGAGTGGTCTATCAGCAACAAGTCGTCTAGATATGCCATTATCGTTACACCTCGTGTTCTTAGATTGGCCAATAATGGGGCCAGAATTTTTGTGAACACTCGTGGTGCTGTGGCCAGACCGAAGGGTAAGGCTCTGAACTGAAAATGGCGCCCTTCTACCGCAAAGCGTAAAAATTTTTGGTGGGCTGGAAAGATGGGAATGTGCAAATAAGCATCTTTGATGTCGATCGAGGCTAACCATTCCTCCCCTTGTAGGGCAGTGGCCACCGACCGGATCGACTCCATCCGGAAAGTCCTGATATGTAGGAATTTGTTTAGCCCTTTTAGATTTAATATGGGCCTCACGTCCCCGTTTGGCTTCGGGACTGTAAAGAGGTTTGAGTAAAACCCGAACCCCCATTCTTCCAGGGGAACCTCTATAATTACTGCTTGGAGCAATAATTGTTCTAGTGCCAACAGGAGGGATCCTCTCTTCTGGGGATCCCTTGGCACGTTTGACCTTATAAAGCGGGAAGGAGGGGAGTTTTTTAACTCCAATTTGTATCCCAGATTTACTGCGGAGAGCACCCATCTGTCTCTGATCGTGTCCCGCCAGGTCTCTGTGAACAACTGAAGTCTTCCCCCCACCCGATTGAGTGGGGGCAACCCTTCATGCATTTGACTTTGGGGGAGGTTTTGTACCTCTCCTGCCCCAGGGCTTCTTGTTACCCTGCAATTGTCCCTGATTTTTACCTCCGGGATTTGACCGAGGAGGCCGTCGGAACTGTTTCACAGCCGATGTCCTAGGGACTGGAGAAGCAGGCCTCTTAAAAAAGGGACCTCTAACTCTATTTTTAACCGGCAAAAGTGTACTTTTACCGCTGGAAATTCTCTGGATATATTTGTCCAGGTCTTCCCCGAATAAGCGTTCACCATGAAATGGGAAGCTGACCAGCAATTTTTTACAGGGAGCTTCAGCAGACCAGTTTTTGAGCCATAGAAGCCTGCGCATATGTACTACAGACAGCGTAAGGCGGGAGGCCTGATGGATTGAATCCTTTATAGCGTCCACCGCAAAGCATAAGGCTCTGGGTAGATCGGCTAGGGCAAGAGCCTGCTGATCTGGCAAGTCCCTTAAGACCTGTTTCAACTGATCCTTCACTGCTTGGCAGACCCCAATAGCTGCCACTGCTGGTTGTGTCACCAATCCTGCTATAGAAAAAGCAGATTTTAATAAGAACTCCAATTTTTTATCTATTGGGTCCTTGAACATTTGGACATTATCAACGGGACATGTCAGTGATTTGTTCACACAAGAGATGGCTGCATCCACTGTAGGGACCCTCCATTTTCTGATGAACTTATCCTCCATGGGATAGACCACCGGAAATCTCTTGGGGGGAGTAAATATTTTATCAGGATGCTCCCAATCCTGGTAAATGAGCCCTTCCAGTAAAGGATGGATCGGAAAGGAACAAACAGTCTGGGGAGCTTTTAGCGACCCCAACGAGGAGACAGAAGTGGATGATGGCTCCGCAAGGGGCATTTTAAATGCTGATCGGACCATATTAGTCAGGGCCCATAACCTTTCAGCATGTGATGCTGAGAATGGCTCTTCCACTGTTGATTCCTCTACAACCGAATCGACCTCATCCTGATCCCCTTCAGGTAGGTCGATCCCTGTATGGGACTGTTGCTCTGTTAACAGGCACTCTGAGGGAGGAGACGGAGATCGGGCGCTTTTTTCCTGTGACAGGGAAGCAGCGATCAATGCTGACAATCTCTCTTCCAGCCCTCCCAGAGCTGAGGAAAAAACCTCCTCTGTTACATACACAGGAGCAGGTGAACTGAGGACAGCCACAGTACCAGGTACTCCTGGGGGTGCTCTACGGTCACTAACCTCTGATTCTTCAGGGGAGACTGGTGCAGCCGAAGCATGCCCAAGATCCTCAGAGCCCGATGGAGACCCCCTATGCCTCCTGGAATTTCTAGTCCCGGAGTTCTTAGACGGCATATTCCTAAGCCACAAAGCTGAGGTATTCCAGCCGAAATACACCACTTACTGACAATAGTCTAGCATAAATGCTGCTATAAGAAACAGTTGGTGTCTACTAATGTGCCTTTCTAGGGGATGCCTGCATCAACCGCTTGCTGTATGCCTTTTTTAAATGTTGCCAGCTCTGTCTCTGCACTCCATAGCCAGCTCACCACACAAAATTGTGGTTTTTAACATGCTGGGACGCCCGCACATGCGCAGAAGCGCTGCGGCGCGCACAGAGCGTCATCCCCCAGGCTCCGCCCCCTTTCCCGGCTCACCTCTATATATAGAGGCGCGTGCACGCGCACGCGCGTGGCCACGTGCGCCTTCGGCGCTAATTTCGAAAATGGAAACTAGGGACAAGAGCCAGGGCCCCTCTTTGCCGCAGGCCGGGGGATGGACGAGCATTGCAACATGGCAGAGGAAGCAGTTTCCCATAAGAGAACTCACCATCTGCCTGGACTTGCTCTGTGAAAAGAAACTAGTCCACATGACAAGAAACGTTCCACAGCGGCCTCTAGTGGACAAACACAGGTACCGCAGTCTAACATATTAAATATAAAAAAATTTTTTTTTTTTTTTTCTTGACCACTATTAAAATTATTAAATTTTTTAGTAGTTACAGGCATGCACAGATATTAGCGGGAATACCGTTAGGTAACAGACAGAAAGACAAATTAGGCTTGGGGGTCCCCCAATAGAACCAAGTTCCTGGGGGCCCCCACTTACCTGTTCCCCGCCGCAGGACTTTGTTTGGTCCACAAAAGCCCAAACTTCACCTATCACGGCAGGCATTGTAATCAAACCTTCAGGGACCGGGTTCCCAAGGATTCCACTCCCCTGGACCTGTATAGCACCCTGCACAGAAAACATCTTGGTCGTGGGTATGACCAGAGCTCTGGATCCCAGGGTCCAGCTCTCCTAAGAGAAGCATTACAGGCAAAACCTTGCTCTTCTCTGCAAGGCCCGGGTACCGACCGTTTAGCTATGAAGCTTTTTTGGTCGGATCCGGAATAGCTTACTGAGGCCCAAAAGAACCTGTATGCAAGCTCAGTGAAAAACACATGTTTCTTCTTGGCCAACACCTTAGACACTGGCAAAAAACTGAGGTGCTCCCAGATGGGAGGGGCTTATATAGGGGAGGGTACTTCCGGTTTTGGAAGTTGCCAGTGCCAGCACCTGACGGTATCTATATAACCCATTAGTAATGACTATGTCGCTCTGTGTCCCGTGATGTACGAGAAAGAAAATACTATACATTAGCAAGCATCCTGCAGGACTTGGATTATGGCAGAACAGGTTTCTGGGATAATGAGGCCCAGAGCCTGGGGGAGATGCCTGTCGAGAACTTGAGGTCCTGCAAGCTTCTCCCTGTTGCCAGGTATCGCAACGTGGCGATGAGCCTCTGCTCAGCAGTGATGGCTTCCCGCATAACAGTGTCCTGCCTGGTGATATAGGGGGACACCAAAGCCAAGAGCTGCTGAAAAATGGGGTCAGACATCCTAAGAAAATTCCTGTAGTCATCAGGATTATACTCCTGGATCTCCCGCAGCAAAGATATGTGACAGAATTGGTCCCGCTGGAGCAACCAATTCTTGGTCCATGAACTCCTCCTCACCCTGTTCATGGACCGGAGCTGGGATAAAGCAACAAGCCCAGCACCAAGCACAGCACGATCTCAGCGACAAGAACGTACCCGCAACGTGGCTACAAAACGGTCGTCTAATCAGAACGAACTAAAAGAACGCACTGAAGAACAGCAAGGCCTCTGAAGAACGACCTGAAAAACAGTAACGAGCGGACAAGAACGCACAAGCACAAACTGAACAACAGAAAATGATCTTTAAAGCACGAAGACTGAAAAGCGTGAATCGTCTGTCACCAAACTTTTACTAACACGCGGTAACACGAAATCAGCAAAAGCAGCCCAAAGGGTGGTGCCATCTGAATGGAACTTCCCCTTTATAGTGCTGTCATACGTGTTGTACGTCACCGCGCTTTAATCAAGCATTTTTTTCCACGATAGTGTGTAGGCAAGGCAGGCTTGAGAAGAATCACGTCGAGAAAAACGTAATTTTTTTCAATGACATTAAAAACGGTCGTGTGTACGCGGCATTGGAAAAAGCTTTCTATGACGCTTCGGAGAAATTCCAAAATGATCCAAACCCATCAACAAAATTACAATATGATAAAGCACGTTTGGAACTTTATTTGCTTTTGACGAAATCAGCGGAAAAGATTCTCCGAAAATCGAAGCACACTTTTTATATGAAGGCTAATAAACCAGACACTTTCCTGGCCCTTGCACTACGGAAACATTTTTATAGCCCAAAACCAATAAGACTGAAATTGGCCAAAGATAACTTTACTAGTAACCCACTTAAAATATTGCAAGAATTTCAAAAAAGATTATCTGAACTCTATAAAGACCCCCATATTTGGCAGCGGCGATACACAGTCACATTTTACCCTTTCATCGACCGCTAGCGGGGCTTAAAAGCGACCCCCCCTCCCAAGTTAAAATGTAAAAACACCCCACTGTGCCCCCTGCATCTTTCAATATCTCTTTGTCCCTAATGTGTACCCCCTCTCCACAACTGCACCTCTGGACCCCTTTACATTACAGAGCACCCTGCATCACTGGACCTCTTTACATTACACAGCACCCTGGACCACTGGACCCCTTTACACTACACAGCACCCTGCACCTCTGGACCCCTTTACATTGCACAGCACCCTGCATCACTGGACCCCTTTACTGTACACAGCACCCTGCATTACTGGACCCCTTTACATTACACAGCACCCTGCACCACTGGACCCCTTTACAATACACAGCACCCTGCATCACTGGACCCCTTTACATTACACAGCACCCTGCATTACTGGACCCCTTTACATTACACAGCACCCTGCACCACTGGACCCCTTTACATTACACAGCACACTGCATTACTGGACCCCTTTACATTACACAGCACCACTGGACTCCTTTACATTACACAGCACCCTGCATCACTGGACCCCTTTACATTACACAGCACCCTGCATTACTGGACCCCTTTACATTACATAGCACCCTGCACCACTGGACCCCTTTACATTACACAGCACCCTGCATCACTGGACCCCTTTACATTACACAGCACCCTGCATTACTGGACCCCTTTACATTACACAGCACCCTGCACCACTGGACCCCTTTACATTACACAGCACACTGCATTACTGGACCCCTTTACATTACACAGCACCACTGGACCCCTTTACATTACACAGCACCCTGCATCACTGAACCCCTTTACATTACACAGCACCCTGCATCACTGGACCCCTTTACATTACACAGCACCCTGCATGACCAGTGCAGGACATTAATACATGAGTTACCATTACCAGTGCAGGACATTTACCCCCCTTCCCCCCGCCGCCATGCTGCATATTAAAAAAATCAGTCAGACAGTCATCACAGTTAATAATCTTCAGACTGCATTCCGTATGGCATCATGCTGGCATATGGCTGTGCAGGACATTAATACATGAGTTACTATGACCAGTGCTGTGCAGGACATTAATACATGAGTTACCATGACCAGTGCACTGTGCAGGACATTTACCCCCCGCCGCCATGCTGCATATTAAAAAAATCACAGTCTTCAGACTGCTGCAGTCTGAAGATTATTAACTGTGATGACTGTCTGACTGTGATTTTTTTAATATGCAGCATGGCGGCGGAGGGTAAATGTCCTGCACAGTGCACTGGTCATGGTAACTCATGTATTAATGTCCTGCACTGCACTGGTCATAGTAACTCATGTATTAATGTCCTGCACAGTGCAGGACATTAATACATGAGTTACCATGATCAGTGCACTGACAGATCCGTTTCACAGTGTCAGTGTGTTGTTAAACTTGCCTAAACAGCGGTGCGCTGGCTCCTCTTGGTGCAGCAGGGACAGCTCTCCGCTTCTCCCATCAGTCCCATTGTAATCCCCTCCCGGCGTGAGTGTCTTCACGCCGCCAGGACGGGCGCTGTAGGGGGAGCGATCAACTATTGGCTGGCGGCAAACAGGGGCGAGAGCTGAGCGGAGTGAAAACGAATGAGCAGAGTGACATGACACTGACATGACAGACAGTGTCACATTGACAATCGGCAGTGGCGTGGCGCAGGCGGCCCTGACTCACTGATGTGCGGGAGGCGGCCACGGCTAAATGTGGTGTCTCTTGATTCTAGCCGGGGGGGGGGCGAACCTTGCCCTATGGAGCGGATGCCCATGTATAGGTACTTTAATACACAGAGACCAAACAGGATTTATTCCTTAACCACTTAACGACCGCTCATTGTATATGTACGTCGGCAGAATGGCACCGACAGGCACAATCATGTACAGTGTGCGTGATTGCCTTTGTACAGTTGGGGGGTCCAATCAGACCCCCCTCCTATACAGTGAGCGGCCGTTAATCTTTTGGGAGCGATCCGAGATGAGGGGGTGGCCATTCGATTCCGGCCACCCCCTCGCGATCGCTCCCGGCGAATGAAAATGCTTCCTCTGCCCGTGTAATGTAAACACAGGCAGAGGAAGTGATGTCATCTCCCTCGCAGCGGTCTTTTCGTTCCCGGCGCCGAGAAGAGAAGATGCAGGATAGTGCACCAACAGTCCACTGACACATAGGTACACATAGGCACACATTTCACCCCCCAGTCACCCCCAGATCACCCCCCAGGTCACCCCCCAGCCCCCAATCACAGTGTCACTGATTGCAGTGATCATTTATTTTACTGACCACTGCATTTAGTGTCATCTGTGACAGTAAAAAGTTGCAGGGCAGTTAGGTTTAGGTCCCTTTAGGTCCAGGGTAGCCCCCTAACCCCCCTAATAAAGGTTTAACCCCTTGATCGCCCCCCAGGTAACCCTTTCACCCCCTAACTCCAGCGTCACTAAGCGATCGTTTTTCCGATCGCTGTATTCGTGTCGCTGGTGTCCAAGATAGCCAGTTATTTATTTTTAGGGTCGCCGCAGGTTTTTATAGCGTCAGGTACCCCCATATATTATTTTAACCCCCTGATTGCCCCTAGAGTTAACCCTTTCACCAGTAATCACCGTATAAGCGTCACTGGTGACACTGGTTAGCCAGTTAGTTATTTAGTTATTTAGGTAACCCGTCAAGTTTTTATATAGCGTCAGGTACCCCCATATTTAACCTAATAAAGGTTTTAACCCCCTGATTGCCCCTAGTTAACCCTTTCACCAGTGATCACCATATAAAGGTTACGGGTGACGCTGGTTGGTTAGTTTGCTTTTTATAGCATCAGGGCACCCGCCGTATATAACCCAATAAAGGTTTAACCCCCTGATCGCCCGGCGGGTGAGATCAATTAGGTTTTAGCGCCAGAGAGGGTCTGCGTCGCCCCAGGCAGCGTTAGGTTAGTGCCAGTAACGCTAACACCCACACGCAAAGCATACACCTCCCTTAGTGGTATAGTATCTGAATAGATCAATATCTGATCTGATCAAATCTATACTAGCGTCCCCAGCGGTTTAGGGTTCCCAAAAACGCAGTGTTAGCGGGATCAGCCCAGATACCTGCTAGCACCTGCGTTTAGCCCCTCCGCCCAGCCCAGCCCAGCCCATCCAAGTGCAGTATCGATCGATCACTGTCACTTACCAAACACAAAACACATAACTGCAGCGTTCGCAGAGACAGGCCTGATCCCTGCGATCGCTAACAGTTTTTTTGGAAGCGTTTGAGATATTTGCTGATGACAGTCAGGTGCTTTTTTACCTGTGAATCTTACTAGTGTACCCCTAAATTTAGAGCCCAAAATGGCAAATCGAAGGTACACTAGTAAAGAGGCCTACGAGATTCTGAGCATGACAGATAGTGAAGAGGAGGTCACGTATCTGTCAGATTCAGGCTCAGAATATCTTCCCGTAGAAGACAGTGAAGTCAGCGGCCCCACGTCAGATAGCTCTGACGACGAAGTTGAGGTCCCTGCTAAGGTCAGGCGTACCCGATCCCGATCTTCTGAGGTTGTTGAGGAGCAAGAACCGCAGGGCTCTCGTTTCATGGAGCAGAGTAGTACTAGCGCCGCTATTCCTTCTGGTTAATTGGCAAGCACCAGCGGCCTAGTACAGCCTGGGCGTACATCCAGCACTGCAGTATCACGTGGTGACGTGGCGAGTCCCATAAGTGCAGTTCAAGCTGGCGAGGTGGCAAGCACAAGTAGTGTCCCGCTGCCACCAATAAGAAGACAAAGGCAGGCCCGTCATACCCATAGTGCCCTTCCTGCAGAATTTGCCTATCCTGATTGGGTCCCCACCACTTCTGCAGAACCCGTACTTCCCCCATTCACTGCCCAACCCGGTATTCAGGTGGAAACAGCTGATTTTAAGCCAATTGATTATTATTCGCTGTTTTTCACGGAAGATCTCTATAGATCTATTGTGGACCAGAGTAATTTATATGCTGGTCAATTCATCGCCGCTAACCCCCAGTTGCCTTCCATTGCCAAAGATCAGAAACCAATTACGGTTTCTGAATTTAAGACCTTTCTGGGCCTTTCCCTCAACATGGGCACACATAAATTCCCGTCATTGCGTGCTTATTGGTCCACGCACCCAATTGACCACATGCCCGTGTTCTCTGCCTCCATGCCCAGGAAACGATACGAGCAGATTTTGCGGTTCATGCACTTCAACGACAATGAACTTTGTCGTCCACGTGGAGACCCTGAATACGACCGGCTCTACAAAATTCGGCCCCTCATAAACCACTTCAACGAACATTTTGCAGCCTTGTTTATTCCCGATCAAGTTGTCTGCGTTGATGAGTCCCTGATTAAATTTTCTGGCCGCTTGTCTTTCAAGCAGTACCTTCCCAGCAAGCGTGCCAGATACGGGGTCAAGCTCTATAAGAGCAACAGGCTATGTATGGAGCTTTATGGTTTATGAGGGAAAAGATAGTCAGGTTGAGCCGGTCAACTGCCCGGATTACATAGGGAGCGCTGGCAAGATAGTGTGGAAATTGGTGTCACCCTTATTCGGAAAGGGGTACCACTTGTATGTGGACAATTATTACACGAGCGTGCCACTGTTTAGTCACTTGTTTGATCATCAGATTGGAGCATGTGGCACCGTGCGACCTAATCGCCGGGGCTTTCCCCAGCGGCTTGTAGATGCCCGTCTTAGGCTGGGGGAGAGAGCCTGCGTGAAGTGTAATAACTTGCTCGCTATGAAGTGGAGGGATAATAAGAATGTTTTCCTTCTTACCTCCCTTCATGCAAACACGACAGTCCAAATTCCTACGGCGACTGGTGTTGTGGAGAAACCCCTCTGTGTCCACGAATATAACAAAAATATGGGAGGGGTGGACCTCAACGACCAGTTGTTGGCGCCGTATCTAATTGACCGTAAGGCGAGATGCTGGTACAAAAAAGTGTCTCTATCCTTATTCCAATTGGCTTTGCTGAATGCTCATGTGCTATACAGAGCTTCAGGCGGGACTTTATCTCTTCTAAAATTCCAGAATGAGATAGTCACAGAACTCCTGTATCCAGGCGGTTCTGCACCTCACCATCCCCTACCAAATGCAGTAAGCCGGCTGCATGAGAGGCATTATACGTATGTCCTCGAGAGTACCCCTACCCAACGAGCCCCCCAAAAAAGATGTTGTGTCTGTAGCAAGCGCGGATTTAGGCGTGACACCTGTCATTATTGTCCACGCTGTCCTGACAAATCTGGTCTTTGCCTTGGAGAATGTTTTGAACGCTACCACTCAAAAGTGAAGTTTTAGCGTAGGGTACAGCATTTCACAGACTAGGACACACTTACACAGGGTCTCCCAAGATGCCATTACATTTTGAGAGACCCGAACCATTACAGTTGTTAAAGTTACAAAAAAAAGTGTAAAAAAGAAAAAAAAAGTAAAAAACAAAACACAAAAAAAATATAAAATAAAAAAAAAAAAAAATAGTTGTCGTTTTATTGTTCTCTCTCTCTCTCTATTTTCTCTCTATTGTTCTGTTCTTTTTTACTGTATTCTATTCTGCAATGTTTTATCATGCTTGCTTTTCAGGTATGTAATTTTTCGTTTTCAGGTGCGCCATTCAGCTGCAGCGCGGAATTATTTATCTTGACAGCAACAGCGTTTGCTCCCACGATACATAAAGCCGTGACTCCAGTGCTGTAGGAGGTGATTTCACCACCACAGTTAAAAAAAAAAGAACATATATGCCGAAGCATGGGGGCAGCAGGGGCGGAGGAGCGATTTTGTTCCTAATGCCGCGTACATACGGTCGAAATTCCGACGGAGGCTTGCCCGTGGAAAAGTCCGAACGTGTGTACGCGGCATAACTTTTTTGCGGGAGGATGCCCCCATGCTTCGGCATATATATATTTTAGGCACAGGTTGCGTTAAAAAAATGTTTTCTTTTTTACTAGGTTTTGTTTTGGTATTTTCTTTGCAGGTATGGTTGGTCTTACTGTTATACTGTAATGTTACTTTGTTTTAATGTTAACCATCATTTGCTTAGCAGGTATGCCATTCAGTTGCAGCGCGGATCTATTTATCTTGACAGCAACAGCGTTTGCTCCCACGATACATAAAGCCGTGACTCCAACGCTGTAGGAGGTGATTTCACCACCACAGTTAAAAAAAGAGCATATATGCCGAAGCATGGGGGCAGCAGGGGTGGAGGAGCGATTTTGCTCCTAATGTCGCGTACATACGGTCGAAATTCCGACGGAGGCTTGCCCGTGGAAAAGTCAGACCGTGTGTACGCGGCATAACTTTTTTGCGGGAGGATGCCCCCATGCTTCGGCATATATAAATGGTGCATGTATGCCCATCATTAGAAGTAGGTGGATGAAGGGAGGTATTCTAATGGTGGGCATACCCACCGATCAATCTCTTTTTTTCGTTCAGCCAACAGGCTGCATGAAAAAAAAGATTACAATACATGTCCAACAAGGACCAGCAACGTACTGGTATGTTGCTGGACTTTGAATGTTTATACCAGAATGATGCCTGCAGGTTTAGGTATCATCTTGGTATCATTCTTTTCAGCCAGTGGCCGGCTTTCATGTAAAAGCAATTCTAGCAGATAATTAGCCTCTAGACTTCTTTTACAAGCAGTGAGAGGGAATGTCCCCCCCCCCCCTGGATATAAACAACGCCATTGGGAAATTGGGAAAGCATTTTATCACACCGATCTTGGTGTGGTCAGATGCTTTAAGGGCAGAGGAAAGATCTAGGGTCTAACCCCCCAATTTTTTTCAAAAAAAGAGTACCTGTCACTACCTATTGCTATCATAGGGGATATTTACATTCCCTGAGATAACAATAAAAATGGTAAAAAAAATAAATATGGAAGAAACAGTTTAAAAATAAAATAAAAAAGCACCGCTGTCCCCCCCTGCTCTTGCACAAAGGCGAACGCAAGCGCCGGTCTAACGTCATATGTAAACAGCAATTGCACCATGCATGTGAGGTATCACCGCGAAGGTCAGATTGAGGGCAGTAATTTTAGCAGTAGACCTCCTCTGTAAATCTAACGTGGTAACCTGTAAAGGCTTTTAAAGGCTTTTAAAAATGAATGTAGTTTGTCGCCGCTGCGCGTTTGTGCGCAATTTTAAAGCATGTCGTGTTTGGTATCCATGTACTCGGCCTAAGATCATCTTTTTTATTTCATCAAACATTTGGGCAATATAGTGTGTTTTAGTGCATTAAAAATAAAAAAAGTGTGTTTTTCCCCCAAAAAATGGGTTTGAAAAATCGCTGCGCAAATACTGTGTGGAAAAAAAAAATGCAACACCCACTATTTTAATCTGTAGGGCCTTTGCTTTAAAAAAATATATAATGTTTGGGGGTTCAACATAATTTTCTTGCAAAAAAAAAAAATATGTTTTCATGTAAACAAAAAGTGTCAGAAAGGGCTTTGTCTTCAAGTGGTTAGAAGAGTGGATGATGTGTTACATAAGCTTCCTAATGTTGTGCATAAAATGCCAGGACAGTTCAAACTCACTACCTATCACTACCTATCACAGTTTTGAAGGCCATAAAATGCCAAGATGGCACAAAACCCCCCCAAATGACCCCATTTTGGAAAGTAGACACCCCAAGCTATTTGCTGAGAGGCATGTTGAGCCCATTGAATATTTTTTTTTGTCCCAAATGGTTAAATAATGACAAAAATAAAAAATAAAAATTACAAAAAGTTGTCACTAAATGATATATTTCTCACACATGCCATGGTTATATGTGGAATTGCACCCCCAAAATGGGGTCATTTGGGGGGGTTTTGTGCCATCTGGGCATTCCATGGCATCCGAAACTGTGATAGGCAGTGAGGAGTGAAATCAAAAATTTACACCCTTAGAAATCCTGAAGGCGGTGCTTGGTTTCGGGGTCCTGTACGCGGCTAGGCTTCCAAAATGTCTCACACATGTGGTATCCCCGTACTCAGGAGAAGCAACAGAATGTATTTTGGGGTGTAATTCCACATATAACCATGGCATGTGTGAGAAATATATCATTTAGTGACAACTTTTTGTAATTTTTATTTTTTATTTTTGTCATTATTCAACCATTTGGGACAAAAAAAAATATTCAATGGGCTCAACATGCCTCTCAGCAAATAGCTTGGGGTGTCTACTTTCCAAAATGGGGTCATTTGGGGGGGTTTTGTGCCATCTTGGCATTTTATGGCCTTCAAAACTGTGATAGGTAGTGATAGGTAGTGAGGAGTGAAATCAAAAATGTATGCCCTTAGAAATCTTGAAGGCGGTGCTTGGTTTTTGGGGTCCCGTACGCGGCTAGGCTCCCAAAAAGTCCCACACATGTGGTATCCCCGTACTCAGGAGAAGGAGCAGAATGTATTTTGGGGTGCAATTCCACATATAACCATGGCATGTGTGAGCAATATATCATTTAGTGACAACTTTTTGTAATTTTTTTTTGTCATTATTCAATCACTTGGGACAAAAAAAAATGTTTAATGGGCTCAACATGCCTCTCAGCAATTTCCTTGGGGTGTCTACTTTCCAAAATGGGGTCATTTGGGGGGGTTTTGTACTGCCCTGCCATTTTAGCACCTCAAGAAATGAGATAGGCAGTCATAAATTTAAAGCTGTGTAAATTCCAGAAAATGTACCCTAGTTTGTAAACGCTATAACTTTTGCGCAAACCAATAAATATATGCTTATTGATATTTTTTTTACTAAAGACATGTGGCTGAATACATTTTGGCCTAAATGTATGACTAAAATTGAGTTTATTCAAATTTTTCTTATAACAAAAAATATAGAAAATATAAAAAAAAATCAAATTTTTGGTCTTTTTCCGTTTAAATCGCAGAGGCAATCAAATACCATTAAAAGAAAGCTCTATTTGTGGGAAGAAAAGGACTCAAATTTCATTTGGGTACAACATTGCATGTCTGCACAATTTACAGTTAAAGCAGCGCAGTGCAAAATTCTGAAAACAGCTCTGGTCCTTTAGCTACAAAATGGTCCGGGGCTTAAGTGGTTATAGACAAGTGGGAGATAATATATGTCGGGCTGCAATCTTAGCCCACACAGCCCGTACCCGGAACATCCCTACCTGCTTCCTTTCATTAGATATAAGAAAGGCTTTTGATTCCTTATCTTGGCCCTATCTAAACTCGATCCTCCAAAAATGGGGATTCGGTACCCACTTCCTGAGATGGATTTCCGCTCTTTATCAAAGTCCAAAAGCTTTTATATCCTATTCTGGATTCCGCTCAAACTCCTTTGCAATTGAGAGAGGAATGCGTCAGGGATGTCCCCTATCCCCTCTTCTCTTCGCTTTGGTGATAGAACCCCTGGCCCTACTTATCCGATCCAACACTGATATCAAGGGACTAGAACTTGGCAGCCATCATCACAAAATCTGTTTATTTGCAGATGATGTTCTAATTTTACTCACTAGTCCCCTGTTATTAGCACCAATTCTTCTTAAAATCCTCAATGAATTTGGACAAATATCTGGACTCATAGTTAACATACAAAAATCTAAAGCATTAAATATATCATTATCTCCTGAACTTCAATCACAATTACACAGTTCTCTCCCATTTACTTGGTCAATGACTCACATCACCTATCTAGGTATCAACTTCACAGCCAACCCATGTGATCTTTATATGTCCAACTATCCACCGATGTTAACTCAACTATCCAAGTTACTTTCCACATGGTCATCCATACCACATGGTCATCCAAAATGTCTATCCTCCCAAAAATTCTTTACCTATTTAGAGTACTTCCTACAACAGTTTCTTCACACTTCTTGCGTATCCTCCAATGCAAAACCATCCAATATATCTGGAATAAACTCAGACCTCGCCTTCCAAAACATACACTATATGCTCTTAAAATAAAAGGAGGCCTTGGGGGTACCTGATTTTACAAAATATTATTATGAAGCACAATTGGCTCAGTTGACAAAATACCACGCCACGCCACTAAAGAGATACCATTATGGATAGCATTAGAATCAGTAGATTGTGATCCCCCTTCCACTGCCAATCTCCTCTGGCTCTCCTCAGCTCAATGGAAACCAATCACTAATCCTTACACTAAACATGGCCTTTCCATATGGGATAGGTTAAAAACTAGTTTTGGCTTACAATCTAAACTAAACTCTCTTCTCTCCTTCCTACATAACCCTTCCATCTATCTGGCCTGGTCCTTCCCCAAATCGTTCTCAGCATGGGCCACTGCAGGTCTTTTAAGGAACCACCAATTTTTCCAAACTTCAAATATACTATCTTTTCCGACTTTATGTGAACAATATAATTTACCACCAACAGAAACCTTCAGATATTTGCAAATTAAAAAATTTCTGACCCCATACAAACCAAAAACCACTACACCTCATAAATTTACAATTTTTGAACAAAGCTGCATGTCAAATCCACATAGAAGAGGGCTGATTTCGGATCTATATGCCCTCTTGATTTCACATACAACCTCCTCTCTTCCGTCATACATAGGAAAATGGGAAGATGATCTTCACCTCCAATTAGATGAACATGACTGGGACCAAATATGGCAAGCAACCAAATCAGCTACTCCCAACATAGTAGCCCTTGAGACTAATTACAAAGTCCTTACTAGATGGTACTTAGTATCAGCTCGCTTAGCTAAATTTAACCATCAATACCCTACCAATTGCTTTAGAGATTGTACAGACCTAGGCACACATATACACACAGGGTGGGACTGTCCTATAGCTTTTGGAAGAAAGTTTTCCAAATTCTTTCAACAATATTTAAAATAACTTTACTACCTGATCCAGTATTAGCACTATTAAACTACCAACCCCAATTCTTGACCCTTCGCCAATTTAAACTGTTATTGCTTATTACAACAGCGGCTAAACAATCCATAGAAAAAGCATGGAAAACTAACTCCCTTTGCATACAAACTGTTAAACAAAGAGTGACACAAGCCATGGTACATGCAAAGACTGAAGCAATTTATTTAGACAAAATTCCCAAATTTGAATCTGTATGGAAACCATGGATAGATCATTATCTTCCACCAGGTACAAATACATCATTGATATAGACATAAAAATATGATATACACTGTAATATTTTTGTTCAAAGATTCCTATTATACCACACGATATAACTGGACGGTTTTCTCTTCCCCCCCCTCCCCATGACTATCCCCTTTCTTTTCCCTTCCCTTACATTAACCAAAAAGGGGTTGAAAACGTGTTCACTTATTCTCTCAGGACATGCCAAGCCACATTGCCATACCTTGACCCTGATTGCAGACTATTATCCTCCATTATTCCATTATATCTCTACCCCTCATCCCATTTTGTTCTTAATATTTTGCATTTATATTTATTCCTGTTTATTGGCCTTACATTTGTTATTCATGTAATTTATTACTTTGTACATCCTATTCTATTTCATACCTAATATAAATATTCTAATATGATACATTTTTTGTTATACAATCTATTGTTATAAGACACAACTTGTACTTTACTTTATTAATTTTTATTTACACAAGAAGCTTTCTTGTATATTTTTAATTTTATATTTTAAACTTGTTCTTACAATGCGGATTTATTGTAATTCATTGCAACTTATAACATACAATAAAATATTCAAGGAGAATAACGTTAAACAACAATTTTGCCTTCCTCTGGATCAACTGTGAGTAGAGGATTGTTAATTTTTTCCCTTCTATTGGTCGGAATGGATGGACTTGTGCCTTTTTTCAACCAGACTAACTATGTAACTATATAATGAGCCTGCAGCATGTGCGGTGATATGTAACATGTACAGTGCAATCAACATTTGTGTGCATAGGCCACCCCAAACAGGTGCATCTGTGTTCATATTTGTGTGTATGCAAAGGGGGTGGGGGCAAAAAAAATTTTTTGCGGAGATGGTAAGTGCTTGGGTGTAACTTACATTTTTTACACTTTTCAATTTTTTTTCTAAACACATAATTTTTTTCATCACATGGGGACAAAAAGTACTCTTTGTGATGATTTTTTTGGTGACAGATTCTCTTTAATAAAACACCCCTGCCCCCCCCCCCCCCCCAATGAATTCCAGTCCATTATATTCTTCCCCAGCCATAATGGCTGATGACAGGGAAACCAGGATTCGCAAGCGATGTTTTACAGGAAGGGGAGATAAATGAATGGATGTTCACTCATCTCCCTCCCCTCTATGTGATGGTATCCACCATGCTGGTCCTGAGTTCGCTGATGAGCGTGCAGAGCCGGGAAACATGGTGGGGGTGGGTGTGCGTGAATTTGTGAAAGGGTGTTTTCATTATAACAAGGCAATAGTAATTTTGGCACTATATGAGTTAATTTTACCATTCTAGCTATCCTAATTGCCGTAATCACTTCCATGTGTATTAGCTATACACGGCTATGCTTAGGCTGACATATTTGGTCACTTATCCTATATATATCTGTGCGGCTAACTGGAATTTCTTCACTACATTGGTATTGTATACGGAGCCAGCACCCTTTCTATGTACAGGGGAGGTTAGAAGCGGGATTGCCATCTAGAGCAGTATATTACCTGTATCGTATCGTTATCGGCTCTTTTGGCTCTTCCTTAATACCTTTTCAGAACTACAATTGTTCATTTATACCCCATGCACTTTATCACCAGTCATATATGATTCCTTACCAGTCTCTACACCCTCAGAGGTCAGTTCTAGCAGAACTCTAACATCAGATAATCCTCTAAGATCGGGCCAACGTGCGCACATATTACAATTGCCAGATGACAAGAGTATTACTTTGAAACGGTCTTTTCGGAGACTCGAGTATCTGATAGCAAAGGAAATTAGATTGTTCTGGGATGGTAATACACTCACAGAGTATCTTGCATGGGAAAAAATTACACGTGGTCTTAGGATCAAGAAATTCCCTGCATTCAATTTATTCGATGACGATCTTTAAAAGGTATGGATTGCCTGTTCTTCGAAATTGATACAAATAATCATCAACATTTTTTAAACGGACGTTTTTCACGTCGTTTTTTTTCATGTTTCCTCTCAAGCCTGTCTTGCGTACACACGATCATTTTAAAAAACGTTCAAGCAAAGCGCAGTGAAGTACAACACGTACGACGGCACTATAAAGGGGAAGTTCCGTTCTAATGACGCCACCCTTTGGGACGCTTTTGCTAATTTCGTGTTACCGCGTGTTAGTAAAAGTTTGGTGAGAGACGATTCGCGCTTTTCAGTCTTCGGGGTTTGAAGATCGTTTTGTGGAGTTCAGTTTGTGCCTGTGGGTTCGTATCTGTCTTGCAGTGCTTGTAGTCAGTTCGTATCTGTTTATTCAGTGTGTTCTTGTCTGCTCGTTCCTGTTTTTCAGCTTGTTCTTCATAGGCCTTGCTGTTCTTCCGTTCGTTCTTCTAGTTCGTTCTGAGCTGCCGACCGTTATCTAGCCATGTTGCGGCTACGTACTCGTCGTAGAGTTCGTGCTGTAGTTGGTGCCGGGGTTCATGCTGTATCCCAACTCCAGGCCATGAACAGGGTGAGGAGGAGTTCATGGACCAAGAATTGCTTGCTCCAGCGGCACCAGTTCTGTCATATGCCTTTGTTGCGGGAGATCAGGGAGAATAATCCTGAGGACTACAGGAATTTTCTCAGGATGTCTGACCCCGTATTTCAGCATCTGTTGGCTTTGGTGTCCCCCTACATTACCAGGCAGGACACCGTTATACGTGAAGCCATCAGTGCTGAGCAGAGGCTCATTGCCACGTTGCGATACCTGGCGACTGGGAGAAGCCTGCAGGACCTAAAGTTCTCCACAGGCGTATCCCCCCAGGCTCTGGGTATCATTATACCAGAGACGTGTTCTGCCATCCTTCAAGTTTTGCAGGAGGACTATATTAAGGTAAGTGTTCTTATTTCAAACCTCACATTGTACAGTATGTATTTCTTTGTTAATATTTTTTTGGGGGTTTATTAGCAGTCCCTAATTCCCATGATTCTTAGCTGCAGGGAATGTCCCCTTTCTCCACATGGTTATTTCTTTTTGGGAATGTTTTTATTAGGCCTACATTTAAATTTGCCTTACCTAACCTCTCCAGCATGCTATCCTGGGCCCATACCCACCTTGCCTAGTAATTTCCATGTATTTTATTCTATGCTCCATCGCAGTGCTTTACCCTAAACGCACCCTAAAGATTGCCTAGGAATGTTACATTTTTTTAAACTTCATACAGAGTGCTACAGCCTTCATTTGTGATCTCCCCAACTCATCTTCAACCCCCGCCCCAGTTTTTATTTTGGGTTTGTTTTTGGTTTGTTGTTGCTTACTAATAATGTTTTAATTTTTCCGTTTCTCCCAATGTTGGCCATGAATGGTTTTCTTAAATCTGCTTTCAATGTTTCTGTTTTTTTATTTTTTATTTAATTCCACAGTTCCCTTCTACACCACATGAATGGCAGAATGTGGCATCTGAGTTTGCCCAACGATGGAACTTTCTGAACTGTGGAGGGGCCATCGACGGCAAACATGTTCGGGTCATCCCACCACCCCATTCGGGATCCTTTTATTATAATTATAAGGGGTTCCACAGCATCGTCATGATGGCAGTGGTGTCGGCCACCTACGAATTCCTCTATGTGGACGTTGGCAAGAATGGCAGGATGTCTGATGGAGGAGTCTTTGCACAGATGGAGTTTGGGGAACGGCTCCTTTTGGATCAGCTGGCCTTGCCACCAGCGGAGCAGAATGTGGAGGGACTCCCATTTGTCTTTGTGGCGGATGAGGCATTTGGCCTGGGTCCCCATTTGATGAGACCATTCCCACAACGCACCCTCACCCCTGAGAGGAGGGTGTTCAACTATCGGCTGGCCAGAGCAAGAAAGGTGGTGGAAAATGCCTTTGGCATCATGGCCAGCCGATTCCGCCTGTTCCTCACCTCCATCCACTTTGCCCCTTACAAATGGAACCATGTTGTAATGGCTTGTTGTGTGCTCCATAATTTTCTCAGGGTGCATTCAACCAATTATATGACTTTGACTGGGCCTGAGGCCTCATTATTGGAATCTGAAAATTTAGTGGCCCTGGAAGTTGGCCGTCCAGGCTTGGCCCCCCAAACAGGACGTGAGGTCCGTCAACAATATGTCGATTATTTTGTGGGTAGGGGGGCCATTGATATGCCTGATGAATTTTAACATTATTATTTGTAAAAATAAAACCTTTTTTTGAGAAAATATTGTTTTGGTGTTTTCATTTAATATTCTTTTAGGTTTCTCGTAGGTTTACCTAGTGCACTTGTAGTGCCGTGTGTATTTTGCATTCTTAATTAGCCTTCATTGTCAGTGTAAACACAAAACATTGATTACAGTAGTTCACTTTGCACAACATTTACATAATGAAGCCACAAATTCTTGTTAAGAAAATACCTTTTTTTATTTTCTTTTAGGAAACTTCCTTTTAAATGTAGATGTCATAAAAATATTTTTGGGGTTAAAACGCATGAACAGCCATGCATAAAAAAATTTAAAAAAAATATATATATATAGTTCTTTTGTGTTCAAACATTATACACGCCCAAGCAAAGCCATGATATTTTGTAGCTTTTCCTCAACCCGCTTGGTATTTTGCCTGATCTCTATCAAGTCTCCCTTTATTTTTTCAAGGTCACGACAGCAGACCATGAGGTATTGGATCAGGATCTGGGCACTGTGATGTGTAAACTTTTCGGGTCTCCGGCCAGAACTGCACCTAAATAAAAAAAAATCATGTAGTATAAAATATGTAGGCCTACATCTATTAACCTGCATCTGTCTGGTTTGACACTGACCTGTTGTGGTGCCACTTTCCACTTCCACAACTTCACGTTCCTCTCCATCATGTGGTTCTGGGGGTATTGTTGAAGGTGTTGGATTTATAGGCTCATCTGACGTAGCTTTTTGAAGCCCTATGGAGATTGCAATAAAAGGTATAGTTTCATTAGTAACTAATAATTTTTTGGCCACAAAAAACCCTGAAAAATAGATTTGTAAATATTATTTGGAAGTGTGGTCCATTTTTAAATGTACCCCCAGTGACAAAACATGATTGGATACATAGCCAAAACCAGAGCATATACTTTTTGAAACAAAGTTTGACACATTGTAACACCCCAAAGTATATACACAGGATCACCTGTGTGTGACACCCTAAAAATTTGGGGGTTTTGTCCCACACTTGCACTACTGCGTTCAGATGTTTAAGCAGCTGCTGAGCATTCTCTCCCTTAACATTACAATGCATACCCTTTTAAAAAAAAAAAAATTCATTTGGATTATAAAAATAAAGCAAATTGTTTACCAAATTTGCTCCCCAAAAAAAAATAAAAAATTTGGGTGTTCACACTGGATGATCCAAAAACATTGTTTTAGGAACTGTACGGAGAAAGAGGTTTACTACGTCCGTTTACTGTGCGGACGAACATGAAAGTTGGTATCTTTCACTGTACTATATCAAAGTCAAATATACACGACTTAATACAAGTAAATAATCTTTAGCAGGGAAAATGAAGAAAAAGTACTTACTTTTTCCTAAAACTTTCTTGATTCTTTTGTATTGGTCGGGCTCCCGCAACTTCAGATCAGACCATCGTTTTCTGAGCTGTTCCTTCGTTCTGCACACCCCGAATTTTTGGTGAAGAGTTTTGACCACTTTGACCATAATTTTTGTCTTGACAAGATTAGGCCTTTTGTACGGCCCATGCTTGGCATCATAATCCTCCCTCCTCAAAATGGCGACCATCTCCACCATTTCCTCGAATGACATGTTGGATGCCTTATATCTCCTGGATCGGGATTTGGGCTCCTCTGGAATTTCCTCCTCTGTAGAGGTAATCTCAGCCACCTGTGTCTCCGCCATGTTGTTAATCACTACGACGAGCGAGAAGGGGCGGGGAAAGTACAATATCGAACGTCAGGGGCGGGGAAAGCGTGCAGAGTTTCACGCATGCGCAGTGTATATCAAGTGAAGATCCATGTGTCTAAAATACGTTCATTTGTCGGGAGAGGGAGTTAGCAACGAACGTGTTGACCAAGGTACATAACATTTTAAGGATTTGGGTTTCATCAGAGGAGGAGATTTGGGGCTTGAAAATCTGTTGAAAATGCTGATTTGATGAATGTTGCCTGAAACATGTATTTTCTTGTTTCTTGATTTTACAGAGAGAATGAATAGTTTCAAAAACCCAGAGTTTATGGGGGAGTTCATTGATAAATGGAAAGAACTCCCTATCCTTTGGCAGACAAAAAGTGGTGGAAATAAAAATAAAGTGGCCAGGACAGCAGCACTGGAGAGCCTGCTTGCATTTGTGCAAACACAGATACCCACAACAACTCTCCAAGATGTGAAAACCAAAATTGCTACCATCAGGGGGACATACAGGACCCAGAGGAATATGGTCCTGAAGTCCCAGAGGTCAGGTGCTGCAGCAGATAAGGTTTATAAACCCAGTCTGTGGTACTACAGCAAGTTAGCTTTCCTGGATGACCAGCTGGAAGTGCGGGAATCTCTGTCCACCCTTCCCCCCAGAGGTCAATCCAGCCTTCCTTGTAGCCAGCCCTCCAGCCTTCCTTGCAGCCAGCCCTCCAGCCTTCCTAGCAACCCTGCTCTGGCTTCCTCTGAGGATCAAGATGAGGTCCTTGAGGAGGCAGATTTGGATATATGGAGCCAGGTAAAGTATTGATATCTACATTTATATGTTACAAAAGTGATGATTTTAAATTGATGTTAGTATTGTTAGGTATTTAATGTTCTAAAAAATTAGAATTTAAAGAGCAAGATACAGTAGTGGTCAAATTTGATGGGGACAAGGCAACAATATCAGGAGGCGGATTCTATGCAAATTTAATACCTTTTGACATTCAATGAAAAAATGTCTGGAGGTGAACAATGTGTGTGATTGATGGTGGCAAAAATTAAAGAATGTCCCTTTCTTTTTTTACAGCCAGAGCAGAGCCAGGAAGAGGGTGATGTTGGGGACCAGGAGGAGGCTAGGCCCAGTGGCACACAGGAGGAGGCTGGGCCCAGCACAAGAGCCCAGATGCCTCCCCTGATAATGAAACAACGAGGGCCAAGGAGAGCTAGGCAGGTGGAGGAGGAAACAAGAGCCTTCCTAAAAGAGGCTACTGTGGCCCTCAGAGAGGCACCCTCTGCTGAGGAGGGCTTTGCCGCAGTCCTGGCCCATAAGTTAGGCCAAATGGACTTGCGGCAAAAGCTATATAGTGAGAACCTTCTGCTGAAGGTCATTAACAAGGGGTTGCTCGGTGAATTGACCAAGTTCACCGACATCACTGAGGTTGTCCCTACTCCTCCACCTCCTCCTCCTCCTCCTACTACTCCTCCTGCCATCTCCTCTCCTCCTGATCCCCAGCCTCCGAGGAAGCAAGCAACAAAGGCTGCAGGGAAGGCTGCAGAGAAGGCTGGAGAGAAGGCTACAAGGAAGAGGAAAAAATAATGCCTGCTGTAGTACCACAGACTGGGGACATATATGACTTATCTGCTGCTGTTCCTGACCTCTGGGAGTTCAAGCCAAGATTGGGCTCCTTTTTTTTTTTTTTTATTAAATAGTTTGGTTTTGACATCTTGGATGGTTGTTGTGGGGTCCAAAGGATGCCAAATGCAAGCAGGCTCTCCAGTGCTGCCTTCACCTTTAATTTGTAATGTACCTAAATAAAGGATTCTTTTTTTTGGCTTCAAATGCTTGACTATGTGATTTGTATTTCAAAAGAGACTTTGCTAGGGAGTAGGCAGGGACATTTCAAATAATATTATTGTTATTAACAAGGGACACAAACCTCCTTGAGGCAAAATGAGACACATTTTGAAGGCTGGTGTGGTAACTTTACACACCAATAATTTAAGCAAACTCCAAAAAAATAAAAAAATAAAAAAATAAAAAGCCTAGATATATAAAAGAAGCCCCAAAAAATAATAAAGCTAACTTAATTACTAAAATAAAAAATAAAAAACAAAAAATATATAAATAAAAATAATTGTGATCTTTACATTTATTTATGAATTTGTGAGGGAGATGTGGCTTCAAAATAATATTTTACAATCATTAGATCAATTAGGAATTACTTAAGAAACAAGTTTGGCATAACTCTCAATGTCATTAGCAAAAGAAGGTAATTATTTAAGCATTATCAAAAGAAGAACGGAATGCGCAGCATTAAAACAATGCTATTAATTCCACCGTGACGAATGTGCCATCTCCATTTCCAACGCTAGCTTTACCAAAACGTGCGCTCCCGTCTCATACTTGATTCTAAGCATACACGTTTTTTTTCTCCTCGTGAAAGCATACACACTATCGTTTTTCACGTCATTAAAAAAAACGACATGAAAAACGACGTGAAAAAATAGAGCATGTTCGAAATTTTTAATGGCCATTTTTCACGTAGTTAAAAATGTTCTGGAGCATACACACGATCGGTTTTAATGCCCATTTTAAAAAATTGCATTTTTAACGGCATGAAAAACGATCGTGTGTATGGGGCATAAGAAAAAATAGCTGGAGAAATTACAGGGTGAGATATCTATAATACAGAAGGACCTTTCAGTTTTACAAGATCACGTAGGCTTCTCAGATCTCGATAACCGTTTGAATAAGAAAATGGACAAGTTGGAGAAAGACAAAATGAGCAGAGATTGTCTTGACTATGAAACCAACAATGTTTATAGTACATGGAGGAAAACATTTTTCCCTGGTCATCCACGGAAAACCCCAACTAGGAAATGGGTTTGTTTTTCAGATCCTAAAAGCGAACCTGCTAATGAAACACTAGCGGCTATGGCCTTTGACTAATTTCCTGATACCGCTGGTATCAGTGGCAATCATTCGGTGAGTGTCCGGGATTTAAGCAGGAATGTTCGCAGCCTGAACAAAAGAAGTAGAAAAACGCAAAAAAACAAGGAGTGGAGGGAGAAAACACAAACATAGAAAGTGGGGGTCGCTATCAGCTACGAGGTCGGACACATTAGCAATCTCTAATGTTTTAAATTTGTCTAAACAACCCCTTATGCCTCATACACGCGACCGGTTTTCCTGTCAGGAAAACTGCCATGAGAGCTTTTGGCCGGGAATCCCAGCCAGGTGTATGCTCCATTGCAGTTTTCCCGACAGGAAAACAGCCGAAAAAAAAGAGAACCAGCTCTCTTGTTTCCCGCCGGCAATCCCGGCGGTCTTTTTCCAGGTAGTTCTCCTATGTGAAAAACTGCAATTGAGCATACACACGGCCGGGATTCGCGACCAAAGCTCCATCGCAGTTTTCCTGTCGGGAAAACCTCTCATGTGTAGGCGGAAAAACTTACTGAGCAGGTTCTCGGTTTTCCCCTCGGGATTCCCGGCGGACTTTTTACCGCCGGGAATCCTGTACGTGTGTACTAGGCATAAGTGATGCAGAGCTAACTTTACTTTCTAAAGGACTGAATTTTTGTCCCACTAAACATTTTGATTTATTTGGCACAATACTTGATGTGAATAAATTTTTACATACATTAGTGTTTAAAAAGCATTACTTTAAAGTGGTTGTAACCCCACTTTTTCAACTTGCGCCTAGATTAAGGCTTACCTGTAGGTGCAAGAAATATCTCCTAAACCTACACGGTTTAGGAGATATTTACTAAAAATGACAGGCGCCGCTGTCTACGGTGCATGCGCGCCGTAGACAATGGCGCATTCATGGTGTTAATCCCATTCACAAAATTGGCTACTTCCCAGCAATCGCTGGGCGTAGCCGAATGTGACAGCTCCCGCGCGCATGCGCGGAGTCACGTCTTTGCCGCTCCGGCCAATCACAGCGCCGGAGCGGCGCTGTGATTGGCTGGTGCGGCGATACCCGGAAGTAACATTCCGGCTATCGCCGCAGTGATGTCTGCATCTGGACAGAGGAACGCGGACTGCTTCGGGGGCCCCGATCTAGTGGTACATAATGAGCTAGTATGCTAGTCATACTAGCTCATTATGCCCTTCTCTTGCAGGTTGGCTAAAAAGAAAAAAAACTTTTAGTGGGTTTACAACCACTTTAATGATCCAGGGAGCAATGAGGAGCCTCCAAATCAGGTGTCACAGGAAGGTGAGTCGCCTTCTTCTCCACTAGAATTTTCTAATGTATGTGCATTACGTGATCTAGTTGATCTGGCTTCTGAATCAGATAGTAGCCCCCATTGAGCTTGCGGGTGGCTGAGTGGTTATCCCGTTTAAATTAAGATCAGATTTTTACCCAGTAGGCTCACGGGACAGGGACATGGATCTCTTTCAGAAGCTGGTTGAGAAGGATCTGACTCACATGGCCTGTGAATCTTTTGGTAATTCGGCTTCGGACAATCTCATTATACCCAATAAAATGGCTCCTAATAACCTCAGTGAGGATGGCAGCATAGTGAATAGAAATGTGGACAGGGGGGGCTCTGTGGTGGTTCGCGATTCTGATTCAAACAGGAATGAAGCCATGCGCCAATTGTCCGATACTTACCCTAAGTTTAGAAGTAATCCTACACAATCCTTTAAGGACGATTTATCCTCATTATTAGATAGAGCAGTAGTGGTTGGAATCTTTACACAGAGTGAAAGGAACATGTTCATTTCAGAATCCCCCATAATGTAAATTTTCCATCATTTACACAGGGTCCATAAGGGGTTAAGTCCCCTGACAGGTAGAGCTATTGTTGCAGGCATCGGTTTATTAAACAAACAATTGGGCCAATGGGTGGATCATAAACTACAGCCTTTATTGGTTAATTTACCATATTTTCTTAGAGATACTAAACAGTCAGGCCTCGTACACACGACCGATTTTCTCGGCAAGAACCAGCAAGAAACTTGCTGGCAGAGAGGTCTTGCCGAGTAAATCGGTCGTGTGTACGCTGCTATCGGGTTTCTCGTCGAGAAAACCGACAAGAAACCTCGACGAGAAAATAGAGAACCTGCTCTCTATTTTCTCGTCGAGATTCTCCTCGGCATGTTTCTCGACGAGAAAAGTGAGTGTGTGTACACTTACCTGTCCTCCCGGAAGCCCGCGCATGTTCGAAATGAATTCGACGCATGCGCGGTAGCTTCCTAGGCATACGTAGGGTATACCAAGATGGCGGCGACGGCATCGAATGTGACGAGCGCATGCTCGACGTAGTCGATGACGTCACCGCGTACACTCCTTTCAAAGAACCGAGGGTTCTTTGAAACGAGCGTGTGTACACTCGGCCGGGACAAGTTTCTTGTCCAAGAATCTCGTCGAAAAAAACGACATGTTTTTTTCAACGAGAATCTCGGCCGTGTGTACGAGGCCTTATTAGTGAAACCTGAAGCTTTTGAATGGAATACTGGTTACGGGAGAGGTCCCACATTTTTGGACCTAGTAGTCCCCATAGAGTAGACACCAAGTTTTACTGTTGTTACATAGACCACCTGCTCTTTGTTGTTTCTGGTTTCTGATATTCCTGTCTTTTCCATTCTGTTTAGTGCAGAGTTTGGTAAGATTAGAAACACCATTCTTAAATACTTACCAGTGTTGTAAGCCCAAATTCTGTCAAAGAGAGTTAAGAGCTTCAACTTTGGGTAAAACCTTGTCCCCCAGTCTATATACCAGCACTAAGCCTCCTACACACTGGCTGCAATTTAACGGAACCTTTGGATGCGGCATGAATGGCTGACTAATGTGTGTCATAAAATCATTTATTATAAATGAAAACAGTTTTGTACACAGATGCCTCTACTTATCACACTGTAAAATATAAGCAAGTTTATACTGGCATTTGTCATTATATTCAAACATATATCACATAATTACAAAACCCAGGCAATATTAAGACATATTTAGATACAATAAAGAATGTATAACTGATCACATAACTGTTTTTTAGAAGAATTTTGAAAAGGTTTGAGCATTGTATAAATCTAAGCAGCTGTGTGGTGCATGTGAGCATCAGTGGTGGCTGGTGCGGTCTGGCACTTACCCGGTTGTGTGGCGAGGCTGTGGTGTCCTCTCCTGGAGCGGCCGCGGCGGCTCCGGCGTCAACTTCTCCAGCTTCCTCCGCCGCATGTCTTCCGCCAAAGTGCTAAGCATCCAATAGAATCCCCTGACACTTTGGCCAATCAGGAAACAGGTCTCACAGACCTGCCTCCTGATTGGCAGGGAGTAACTTTAGTGTGATATCAGTGAAAATGTATTCGCTATGGGCACACAACTGGGTCACCATTTTTTGAAGCCTATTAGAGCCTCTGGCTCTAATCATGGGGGGTCCAAAAAAACACCCCACCACATTGGAATCCATGGTCCGACGCCACTGATATATAGATCAGGGGGCCGGATGCATAGATAGGGGAGGCGGCGCCTGTGCACCCTCTATGGACAGGCCGCCACTGGTGAGCATTATAAAAAGCTAACCAGGTGCAAAGGTATCTGAATTTCTGTAACCACTTTAATACTGGGCACTTTCACCCCCTTCCTGCCCAGGCCAATTTTCAGCTTTCAGTGCTGTCATTCTTTAAATGACAATTGCGTAGTCTTGCAACACTGTACACATATGAAATTGCATTTTTTTTTAGACAGATAGAGCTTTCTGTTGGTGGTATTTAACCACCACAGTTTTTTTTTTTTTTTATAAACAAATTAAAAAAGACTGACAATTGTGAAAAAAGTTTTTTTTGGCCAAATAAGTAATTTTACTTCTTCACTTATGTGCGCTGATGAGGCTCCACTGATGGTCACTGATGAGGCTGCACTGATGAGGTGGCACTGATAAGCTGTAATGATGGGAACTGATAAGCTTCACTGATCTGCACTGATAAACTGCACTGATCTGCATTGATGGGCACTGATTGGAAATTATGGAGCTGCACTGATAATCAGGGCACTGATGATCAGCACTCTGATTATCAGTGTAAAAAATGTACTGTCAGCCTTGCCGGTTATCGGCAATTCATTCCTTACATAGACACAGCGTGTGAGGAAAGTGCTGCTGATAATGGGGAAGTCTGTTTACATGTGGTCAGCTGTGATTAGACACAGCTGATCACATGGTAAAGGGTCACTGGGATTGGCCCTTTACTGCAATCCAGGGGACGCTCGGGAGGCAAGGTCCTAAGAGGATGTCTATGGATGCCCTCCCAGAACTGGACGACCGTGCTGTATCTGTCTTTCGACTATAATGCGGTCGGAAAGTAGTTAAAGAGGTATTAAACTCAAAACCAAAGAAATAATATATTTTGCAGCTCACCAATCAATTTCCTCTGTTTTAACCTGGTAATCTGGACAGTAACACACCTCCTGTATTAGGTTGCCCTTACTCTGAATGAAGGAGCAACAGAGACACCTTCAGACAACAGCATTGTTAATCTGGGGGAGTTATTTCAGGTAGATGCACTGATGCACATCAGAATTAGGTACACTAAAAACGCAAACCCAAACTCCAGCTTACACAGCAGTTACAACAAAAGTTTGTTTTCCTTTCTGTATAAACATTTTACCCAAACAAAAAGCTCACCATTGTAAGCACCCCTCTCAATGGTAAATGGTTTGTCTCAACCCTGCAACTGATACAGTATATCTGCAGAACAGCTTGTTCTGTTGAAAAACAATAGACTTATGCCGCGTACACAGGGTCAGAATTTCCGAGGAAAAAAGTCAGACGGAATTTTTTCATCGGATATTCCGACCGTGTGTATGCCCCATCTGACTTTTTTACATATTTTGGTAAAAAAAATCGCAATCGGCGTTTATTGATTGGTTTGCGCGAAAGTTATAGCATTTACAAAATAGGGGGTAGTTTTATGGCATTTTTATCAAATTTTTTTTTTTACTAGTAATGGTGGCGATCAGCGACTTTTTTTGTGACTGCGACATTATGGCGGACACATCGGACACTTTTGACACATTTTTGGGACCATTGTCATTTTCACAGCGATCAGTGCTATAAAAATGCACTGGTTACTGTGAAAATGACACTTTGAAGTGAAATTGCAGTGAAGGGGTTAACCACTAGGGGCGCTGGAGGGGTTAAGTGTGCCTAGGGGAGTGATTACTACTGTGTGGGGGCGTGATTACACAGAGCGGAGATCGCTGACATTGTCAGTAGGGGAGCAGGGATATGTTGTGTTTACACTAACATCTCCCCGCTCCATGCCTCCGTGAGACGATCGCGGGGATCCCCGCAGCGATCGAGTCCGTGGTACCCGCGGTCCGACTCACGGGGAAGGCAGGGGGGTCGCGAGTGTGTTGTGGCGCGTGCACGACCCCGACGTCGGGCAGTTAAAGGGGACGTACAGGTACGTGATTGTGCCTGTACGAGCCATTCTGCCGACGTATATATACAGTGAGCGGTCCTTAAAGGGGTTGTAAAGGTTTCTTTTTTATTTTCTAAATAGGTTCCTTTAAGCTAGTGCATTGTTGGTTCACTTGCCTTTTCCTTCGATTTCCCTTCTAAATGTTTTTTTTCTTTGTCTGAATTTCCTGTTTCTCCTCAGTAAACTTCACACCATTATCCAAGCGGTGTTTAGTCAGCCAGAACAGCTTACTGAACAGCTTACTGAGGAGGAACAGGAAGTGAGAAATTCAGACAAAGAAAACAAAGAAAAAAAACATTTAGAAGGGAAATCTAAGAAAAGGGTAAGTAAACCAACAATGCACTAGCTTAAAGGAACCTATTTAGAAAATAAAAAAACAAACTCTGCTCCCTAACTCCACTCCAGTGGCTCCCCATGAGCCCACCACCAGCTGAATTTTATCCTTTTTAATCTTTTAACTGAATCTATGTATCTGTAGTTTGTATACTCTATAACTTTCACAAAGAGAGAATAATATACACTTATTTATTTTTTTATTAATTTTTTACTAAAGAAATGTAGCATAATACATTATGCTTAAATCTATGAGGGCAAATTATTTATTTAATATGTTTTATTACAGTAAAAACGAAACAATGGTTAATAAATACCACCAAGATAAAGCTCCATCTTTATCAAAAGATTAGAGAAAAAGTAATTTAGGTACATTGTTGCATGACCAAGTAATTGAAAGTCAAACTATAATAGCACTGAAAACTGAAAAGTCAGCCTGTTAATGAAGAGGGTGTAACATGTTGCTATCGAGGTGGTTAATCATGAAATTTAGTCCTTAAGCTACAGTTAAGTGACTTTAGTAATGCTGGGATGATGTCATCAGTGTACCACAAGCAGATGAAATAGTTTCCTCAGCCTCCTCTTCCCTACTGATCAAAAAGCAACATTGTAACTTTGTAGCAAGTCACAAGGTGAAGGGGCTAAAACTTTTTGTATAAGATATCTGTGGATACAGCCATGAATTGCTCAGGAATCTGGATTCACATGATCTTGTCATTTTAGAGTTATCATCATAATCCAGGAAGTAAATTCTGACCCTGGATGATGCCTGCACAAGGATGGCTATATGTTTCTGGAGACAATACGGAAAATTGTTATTCCATGCTTACTGTAATTTTCTTTTACTGGCCTATCCTCACGTCACACAATGGGTTAAGCCTCCATTGGTAATCTCCAGGATCACCTTCAATAGCTAAAATAAAAGACACCCTCCTAGGCCCCAGACAGTAGATAGCAAAAGGCCACCAGGGAGGTGAGAGTTGTGTTGATGTGAGAATAGGCCAGGAAAGGAAAATTATGGTAATTATAAGTATAGGTAAGTATAGGATAAAAAATATTTTGTATTCCTGGCCCACCTCACATCAGCACACAATGGGAGTTTGGGAGTTAACTAGCAATGAATTAAAGAAAAGGAACACCCAGCCAAAGAGATATTCTGCTCAAAAAGGAAAACTTTATTTTTCTTGTAAATCTGTTGAGACTACTGCTGTCTCAAACTTTGTGGATGCTACTGCTTGAGTGCCCAGGCTATAGTGGTGCACAAAGGTCATACAGGAACTCTAACTGTCTGTCTTGCAGATGTCCAGCAGAATCTTAGCGCATGATGCCCAAGAAGTTGCCATTACTCGTGTTAAATGAGCCCACACTACTTCAAGAGGAACCAGCCCTTGATTCTTGTAAGCTAGGGTGATAACTTTTGACACCCAGGTGGAAATAATTATCAAGATTGCTGTCTCACCTCTTTTTAGACCCATCTGGAGGATGAAAAGGTTATCCACCTTCCTGATAGAAACAGATCTCTGTAAGTATATTGGTAACAAGTTCACCAGGTCCAAGGTTAAGGTGGTTGAGAAGGTGAAGGCACCTGCTCAAGACTTGGAGTGGATCGAAGAATAGCTTTCTGTGGGAGGACTATACAATAAGGTTCTTTGCAAGATAGGGCCTCCAATTCCGGTACTGTCCTTGCAGAGACTATGGCGATCAGGAGAACTAACTTTAAGGAACCATAGGAAACAGGTGTCTGATGGCAAAAAAAAGAGGCTGCATGAGTGACTTGAGAACTAGGCTGAGATCCCAGGATGGTACAAGGGATCTCTTTGGAAGGTCTTTTGTGAATTTCTGCCTGCAGGAAACATTTTACCAGAGGGTCCTCAGCCCATAGCTGTATCCGATCAGAGACCAAATACGCTCATACCTAAGAAGGGTAGAGGTTTTCCTAGCTTTCAATAAGATCTGTAGTACCTGGAAATTGTCAAAAACTGTCTCTGTGTTTTGTTTTGTTTTTGACACTTTTTTGGGGAATGGGTAGGGGTACTATATACCCCATACTCATTCACGTAGAGGGGGAGCCGGGACCTAAGAGCCCCCTTCTTAAAGGGGGCTGCCAGATTCTGATAAGTCCCCTGCCTGTAGACCCCCAAAACCCTTGGGGACACATGGGAAAAGGTGCTTTGGGGTGGGGCTGAGCACCCTCACCGCAATTTTGGCATTTGGTATGGACTGGGGGGGGACCCCCACACTTTTTTTTTTGAATGTTTCTATTGCTGGCAATTTTAATGTCATTTCATGCATTTTTAGATTTTTAGAAATGTCATTTTTGCTGCAGCATGTTCTATTACATGCTACAGATACGCCACTTTACAGGCAGACTGAGGACCCCCCCCCCCCCCCCAGGCACTATATTTAAAGGATTTTAATTTTTTTATTGTTGCTCTTTAACCACTTGCCGACCAGTCCCCGTCATTATATTGCGGCAGGTTGGCTCTATTGTGCAAATCGCCGTAGCTGTACGTCGGTTTGTGCAATAGATTTAGTGGGCGCATGCACGGCAATGTCCGCCGACCACCCTCGATCGCTCCACAGAGAACCAGAACTGGGATCTGTCAATGTTGATCCCCATTCTGACAGGGGAGTAGAGACAGATCGTCTGTTCCTAGTGATCAGGAACAGCGGTCTCTCTCCTACTCTAGTTAGTACACTCCCTCCACAGTTAGAAACACCTCTCAGGGAACATATTTAACACCTTGATCTTCACTAGTGTTAACCCCTTCCCTGCCATTGTCATTTATACAGTAATCAGTGCATTTTAATAGCACTGATCGCTGTATAAATGTCACTGGTCCCAAAAAAGTGTCAAAAGTGTCCGATCTGTCCGCCACAATGTCGCAGTCCCGCAAAAAAACGCTGATCACCGCCATTACTAGTAAAAGAAATTATAATAATAAAAATGCCATAAATCTATCCCCTATTTTGTAGACGCTATAACTTTTGCACAAACCAATCAATATACGCTTATTGCAATTTGTATTGGCCTAAACTGAGGAAGAATTTTTTTTGTGACATTTATTATAGCAAAAAGTAAAAAATATTGCTTTTTTTTTTTAAAGTGTTGCTTTTTTTTTGTTTATAGTGCAAAAAGGTGATCAAATACTACCAAAAGAAAGCTCTATTTGTGGGAGAAGAAAAAAAAAAATTTTTTGGGTACAACGTCGCACGACTGCACAATTGTTAGTTAAAGTAACGCAGTGCCATATCGCAAAAAATGGCCTGGTCATTAAGGGGGTAAATCCTTCCGGTCCTTAAGTGGTTAAGCTTTATTAAAATCACTGCTCCTGTAAAAACTTTTTTTTAAATATTTTTTTGCATGGATACATGTCTCCCAGGGCAGTACCCAAGACCCATACCCATTTTATGGCCAATTACTTGCATATAAGCCTTCAAAATGGGGACTTTTGATTTCTCAAGTTCGGGTCCCATAGACTTTGATAGGGTTCGCCATACAATACTATTTTGACTCAGGCTCCTTGAAGATTCTCCTAAAAAATTGTAAAAAGCCAGGAAGGCTGCCTTCACCTCCAGATAGTTCGATTGATCGGACTCCAGTGGGCTCCCCTACCCTGGACACTGGCGTCTGAAGTGACAATAGTCCAGTCTCCCGGATTGAGGGGTACTTCCTGGAACAAGTGAGTTTACTAACCAGCCGAATATGTTCAGGATCTGCAGGACCTGATTTCGCTGTTCATCAGTTGCTGAGCAGAGCTCCCGAGTATGATATTATCTTAATAAATTAAATATCTTTACTCCCATTAGATGGATAAAGAAATGATGGAGAGGAGGCTCTTTAATAAGACTCTTGGGGCGATGCAAATACAGAAGGGGACAAAGATGAACTGGTAGTGTCGGTCCTGTATTGCGAACCCTAAGAATTTCTGATGGGAACATGTAGATAGGCATCTGAAAGATTCAATGAAATTAGCTAATCCTTCTCCTGGGCCACCTTTATTATGGTCTGAAGAGACTCCATCTTGAATCTCCCATTGAGGGTGTGGTTGTTTAATCTCTTAAAATCTGAGACAAGCCTCAAAGCCCCTGAGGATTTTGGCACGATAAATATCAGGGAGTAAAAGACTCTGCCCCTCTCTTCTGCCTAAACTATTTGTGCTTAATGGCTCTCTTGTGCCAAAGCCTTTCTATATAATACTGCCTATTTTCGGAACTCAATGGCCACTGGGTCTCTATGAAAAAATCTGGAGGGCTGTGCATAAATTCGATAGAATAACCATTCTTCATGGTATCCAGCACCCAGTGATCCATGATGTTCTCCGCCCAGACTCTCCAATAGGCAGCCAATCTTGCCCTTATTGGACAAGCCTAGATGGGTGCGCATCCCTAAGAGACAGGGATGCAGAAAGCAAGAAGCCTCCTGGCTCCCTGTAAAAACAGAAGCACTGTGGCACTGCCTATGGGCTGTAGCCCTGAATCAGACTAGCAGAGCGGCCGGGAGTCACTTGTCCAGCCTGAATATAGCTGAAAAAAAGGTATTTAGAGGCTTTGTTTATAAAAAAACACTTATGCCGCGTACACACGATCGGACATTCCGACAACAAGGAGTTACACCAGACGCTACCGCGATCATCTCGGAGTTCATGCTGATAAATGCTGTTATTGCTGGCACTCGCATCTGAGTGCCTGTAAATGTGAGTAGCGATTTTACTGCCTTTTTTTAAAAAATAAACTATTCAAATCAGAGAGCACTAGGAAGTTTCTCCTTTGTTTATTCATACATGCTGGAGCACGGTGGAGCAAGCTCAGGAGTCCCCCACTTAATGCCAAGCTGATATATGCTGATTGGAGTTTTATTGATCGGATGTCATCAGTATTATTCCATGCTTTGTGACCTCTTGTAGGTCAAATTATTGAGGTGAGAGGCCATTCTGTCTGTGTGCGGTCTGTGTACGGATGTTCGCTCAAACTTGTCTTGCATACACACGGTCATACAAATGTTGTCGGAAATTGCGAACGTCAAGAACGCGGTGACGTACAACACTACAACGAGCCGAGAAAAATAAAGTTCAATGATTCAGAGCATGCGTCGAATTGATTCCGAGCATGTGTAGAATTTTTGTGCATTGAATTGTGTACACACGGTCAGAATTTCCGACAACAACTTTTGTTGTCGCAAAATTTGAGAACCAGCTTTCAAATTTTTGTTGTCTGAAATTCTGACAGCAAATGTCCGATGGAGCATACACACGGTCGGATTTTCCGTCAACAAGCTCACATCGAACATTTGTTGTCGGAAATTCCGACCGTGTGAACGCGACATTACAGTGCATTATCACCGGATAAAACAGAGGGGCTGCCAGTGACAAGTATTAAACTTTTTAAACTACGAAAAGCAGCAGGAAGGGGGATGGAGACAGGCAGAGAGGGAGGGGGTGAGGGGGACAGAAGAGAGCTGCGGATAACGGAGGCGTGAAAACTGACCACGTTAATCAGGGTTCAGCAGCCATGATCATCGTGGTCATTACACAGAGGGGGACACAGGAACTGGCAGGATCAGCCAGGTTTTTTACAGCTTAGAGAGGGGCAGGTTAGACAGCACAACCTCTGTGCTGTTTAACTTGCTATAAGGGAACAGGATCTCTCTTCCTTTTTTTTTTTTGGGTGACAAACAGTTTAAACACATACTGCCCACAGCCTCGGCACTAGGACCAGAGGCGTATCTAGTGAAAATGGCGCCTATGGCAAGCACTGAAACTGCGCCCCTGTTAAAACATAAATGCGGCCTTACCAGCACCCATAAATGCGGCCTTACCAGCACCCATAAATGCAGTAACATCAGCATCCATAAATGCAGTAAAAGCAGCACCCATAAATGCAGCCTTACCAGCACCCATAAATGCAGTAGTATAAGCACCCATAAATGCAGCCTTACCAGCACCCATAAATGCAGTAATATCAGCACCCATAAATGCAGTAATATCAGCACCCATAAATGCAGTAATAACACCTCAAAAACCAGCGCACAATAGGCTTCAATGCAATTATGAAAATGGTAGATGGCCCTTTATTATATAAAAATCAAGTTAGTCAAGCAGGGGACTTGGCAAGTTCCTGTGTAAATGTACAACAGACAAAAAAGTCAAAACTGAATGAATATAAAAACAGGAGATAATATGTAAAAAGAATGTATAAGATTAGGACCTGACATCCACTGACGAGAGGAGCTGAATCCAGGCTGTAGAAGATCAGCATATGTGCCCGCAGCGTGCGGGGGAAGGGAGAATGAGAACACAGCCACCTGGCTCACTGGAGCTCAAGTGAGCCTGTAGATGAAAGACCCACAGGAAAGCGGAAGGTACAGGGACTTGTAGTGCAACTGAGACGGCAGGTTGTCATCCGATGATATAGAAGCCGTGATGGAATCAAGTAGGGTGGCACAAGGTACATGAGAGCAGACAGGCTGAGGTCTGCAGTCCTCTGCGGGTGGACGATCCAGGAGAACACTCTGTGCGATGTGTGGTGAACACAATCAGGCAGCACTTCCACTGGTGAAAGCAGACCAGCTGCGTGGCCAGCGGGAGGAAGCAGGGGGGAGGGCTGGAAGCCGCAAATCCGTGACTCCAGAAGAGAGAAATCCACAAGGCAGGAAGACAAAGCACTGATGGTGAAAGGACAGTGTCACCCGGATGGTATCGTGTCCTGGGGGGCTGTGACAAAGCGCTTAAAGCGTGAAACGCGTAGTCGGAGTTACCCAGGACCATCCCTTTTCCCCTTCAAAATGACCCCACTGTCAGTGGAGCATTATTTTATTATTTATTTTTCCTGCTGTTGTGGCAGCCATCATCAGCTTGCAGCGTGACATTAGAGCTATCCAGAAGCTCCTCCAGCCACCATCCCCCAGGACAGGATACCATCCGGGTGACACTGTCCTTTCACCATCAGTGCTTTGTCTTCCTGCCTTGTGGATTTCTCCCTTCCGGAGTCACAGATTTGCAGCTTCCAGCCCTCCCCCCTGCTTCCTCCCGCTGGCCACGCAGCTGGTCTGCTTTCATCAGCGGAAGTGCTGCCTGATTGTGTTCACCACACACCGCACAGAGTGCTCTCCTGGATCGTCCACCCGCAGAGGACTGCAGACCTCAGCCTGTCTGCTCTCATGTACCTTGTGCCACCCTGCTTGATTCCATCACGGCTTCCATATCATCGGATGACAACCTGCCATCTCAGTTGCACGACAAGTCCCTGTGCCTTCCGCTTTCCTGTTAGTCTTTCATCTACAGGCTCACTTGAGCTCCAGTGAGCCAGGTGGCTGTGTTCTCATTCTCCCTGACCCCACACGCTGCAGGCACATATGCTGATCTTCTACAGCCTGGATTCAGCTCCTCTCGTCAGTGGATGTCAGTTCCTAATTTTATACATTCTTTTTACATATTATCTCCTGTTTTTACATTCATTCAGTTTTGACTTTTTTGTATGTTGTACATTTACACAGGAACTTTCCAAGTCCCCTGCTTGACTAACTTGATTTTTATATAATAAAGGGCCATCTGCCATTTTCATAATTGCATTGAAGCCTATTGTGCGCTGGTTTTTGAGGTGTTTTTTCTGTATGTTTATGCTTGCGTTCCAGCCATAAATTACCATGCAGCACTGGGCGGTCTGACTATTGACTATTTTTTATTTGCCACACCACACTTACACCCCATCCCCCCCCCCTTTCCCATCCATTTTACATTGTTTAACACTGTCATTGGTTCTTAGCGCTGATGATTTTTTGATCTGCATAAATGCAGTAATATCAGCACCCATAAATGCAGGAATATCAGCACCCATAAATGCAGGAATATCAGCATCCATAAATGCAGTAACATCAGCACCCATAAATGCGGCCTTACCAGCACCTATAATTGCAGTAATATCAGCACCCATAAATGCAGGAATATTAGCACCCATAAATGCAGTAACATCAGCACCCATAAATGTAGCCTTACCAGCACCCATAAATGCAGCCTTACCAGCACCCATAAATGCAGTAATATCAGCACCCATAAATGCAGTAACATCAGCACCCATAAATGCAGTAACATCAGCACCCATAAATGCAGTAACATCAACACCCATAAATGCAGCCTTACCAGCACCCATAAATGCAGCCTTACCAGCACCCATAAATGCGACCTTACCAGCACCCATAAATGCGACCTTACCAGCACCCATAAATGCAGCCTTACCAGCACCCATAAATGCAGCCTTACCAGCACCCATAAATGTAGTAACATCAGCACCCATAAATGCGGCCATACCAGCACCTATAATTGCAGTAATATCAGCACCTATAAATGCAGTAATATCAGCACCCATAAATGCAGCCTTACCAGCACCCATAAATACGGCCTTACCAGCACCCATAAATGCAGCCTTACCAGCACCCATTAAGGCAG